>CM024755.1:70838390-71450506 GCA_014218235.1 Colocasia esculenta
GGTCAATTGGCAGATATCTTCACAAAAGCCCTACCTGAAGAGAGATTTACATCTCTTAGAAGGGAACTAGGGATGTGCAATTTGTGAAAGAATTTCTGTGATTTTATTGACATATAAATTTTTCAGATTAAATGAAAAGTTCTCTCTCCGTTAAAGTTAAACAAAACTCAGTTATCTATATGCTTTGACCGCTTCTGTGTAGAAAGTTGTTTGACTTGTCAAACCTTTTTGTCGCTTTCTACCTTTGCCGCCTTTTGGCGCTCCTCCTGTCATTAAAGTAATATTATTTTATCCAAATCGCTTTGAGATCGATTCGTCTTCTACCTTTACCCTTTTTATTCTCTATCTGTTCACCCAAAGCTGATGCCCTAACGATTTTGGGATCGACTCTCTGCATCTTTCGAAGCCTTCTTCTCTTCCCGCGAAGAACTCCTTCGAGAACTTCCGTCCCTTCCATCATCCTCCCTTCCAGAATCTTTTCTTCTCTGCACCCATGGCCGCTCCGTTGATCTCCGGAAGTGTTGGGGGCTACAGTGCTGAGTATTTATCCCCAAGGGAGCAAGAAAGATTTACTTTTGTGAAGACAAAGATTTGCGGAAATAAGGCAGTGGATGTTCAGAATCTTGAGAAGAGTGGCATGGCCAGGCTAGTTGATACTCTAAGAAGATCGCAGTGGATGGATGTGGTCACCTTCAGTGAGGTAAGCTACCCGGACTTGGTAAAAGCCTTCTACATCTGTCTGAAGTCAGAAGCAGATGGATCCCTTGTTTCCTCTGTCAAGGGTATCCAAATCAGAATAACCCATGAGCTTTTGCGTGATCTGTTTGGAGTAAAGACCTCTGGATTTAGTGGCATTCACTCTGTGAATGATGAAGTCAAAGGTCTCGGGATTATCGGTCCAGGATTTAAGTTGAAGGATGGGAAGCTTGATATTAATCAGATGTCCGCGTTCAACCGATTGCTTCACTTTATAGTCTGCCAAATCTTAGTTCCCCGTAGTGCTACCTTTTCCTCATGCACTAGGGCAGATTCGGACATAATGTTCTGGGCAATCCAGAACAAAGAGATAAACCTGGCCGCAGTGATGATTGAGCGAATGATGTTTGCACATGCTCAGTTATGGGAAACAAAGAGCAAGTTGAATGTTTCCCTTCCGTATGCCCATCTTCTGACCAAGATTTTCAAGCACTTTGGAGTAGATCTGTCAGGTGCGGTAGCTGAAAAGATGGGCCAGTCTATAAGGTCCAGAAACCTGAAGAAAAGTGGTTTTTCAGTGCAAGAAGGAGTTTGGTCGAAATCCTCTGTGGCTGAAGGAGAAGCAGTTATTGCAGATATTCCAGAAGCAGTAGAAGTAGAGCAAGCAGCAGCAAGTCCAGCAGAGCAAGAACCAGTTGAGTCAGCTGTGGGATGCCAATCCGAAGCTCAATTGGAAGAGGGTGCAGCTGGTGTGGCAGATTCCTTGCCCACCACCTTAGTCGCCTCTATTTTAAAAGAAGTATTGGACTCCATTCCCTCCATCTCAGTCTCTTCTAAGGCAGGTGGACCTGATGAAGATGTTGTCTTGGAAGAAGCTCCTGCTCAGGGGGAGCAAGAAAGTATTGAAGTCCCTGCTCCCATTCAGGGGGAGCATGCTGAGAGTGAAAAGCCAGAGAATGAAGCCTTTTCTGAGAAAGCTGCACCTACTCAGGAAACTCCAGCTCCAGCCATGGTTGATGTTAGTGAAGGCCCAAGTGCAACTATAAATCTTGAGGAGCCTGTCTCTCAGCCAGGTAAGCAGAAAAGAGTTGTTCACAGGAGGTCAAGGAAGGGCCATAGGAAAGTAAAGTTGAAGCATGTTATGGCCTTGTTAAAAGCCCAAGGAGAGATCTTGGCATCAGTTCAGTCTGGTATACAAGGAATTGTTTCAAATCAAGTTTCAACCTCCTCAGACGTATCCTCAATAAGAAATGCAATGAGGTATTTCAATAAAGAAATGTCTGATATGAAGAATTTGCTGGCTAATCTTTCAAAGTCTAGTGGTGTCCCTCCTGCACCTACTCAGAGCAGTCCAGCTGAAGTTCCTAGGCCACCAGGGCCTCCAGCTGAAGTTCCTAGGCCACCAGGGCCTCCAGCAGAAGTCTCTCGGCCAACAGGGCCGCCAGTTCAAGGGTCAGGGCCATCAGGGCCATCAGTTGTAAGGTCACCCGGACCAGTGGCAGCCTCAGGGTCTTCAGGACCCTCTCCTGCAGTCAGAGAAAGTCAGGCCAAAGGAAAAGAGCCAGTGTCAGTCTCCAAGGCCCCTGATACTTCATCTCTTGCCACTCCAACCCTCTCCACACCTTCATCTCCTCCTACTGCACCTCCTGCTCCACCAACCATAAAACATCCCATGCCTCGCACCCAACCTTCCTCATCCTCTACTTCCTCTCAACCCTCCTTCTCACCTACTCCAGCTCTCATCTCAGCTTCATCCTCATTAACTCCTCAACCTTCACCTATTAAAATCCAAACATCTCATCCTCAACCAACCTCTTCCTTTAATCCTAAACACTTTTTCTATCCTCCTACTCCTCCTAATTCTGTTATCTTTCCTCCAGTGAAACCTCTGCCTCTTGGTATTTTTGACACCAATGTTCCAGACCATTTTGAAAGGAACACTCTCCTCACCATTCTTTCCACAGCCTCTCACATTCACAGGACTGACCCTCCTAGTCCTGTCTTGAAAAAGAGAAAAACCTCTTCCTCTCTAAGCACTCCTTCTGCTTCTCTCTACCCTCCTTTATGGTACTCTCTTACCCTTGATCCTAAGAGAAGACCTATCTACAAAGAATACCTCCAGAAATGCATTCTTTCTACCATTTATGGTATTCCTTTTCTCAACCTCTCCGAACACCTGGACATTGTTCTTCCTTTTACTCAGATATCTCAAGCTTTCAAATCCAAAATCTTTGAGGGCACTGAGTTCAAGACTGAAGATCAGTGGGCAGCTATCAAAGGAAACAAGGCTCAGTACTCAAAATACCTGACTGCAAGGGCCGAATCTCTCTCTCTCAGAGCTCACCCACTCACCTTCTCTGAGTGGTTTATCTTCCAGCACAAGAACTCTTGGGGATCCTTCATTTTGAAGGAAATTCGCGTTGCCAGAGCCTTTCAGCTGTACAGTGACTTCTGTTACTTGAACAAAATTCCAGAAGTTCAGTTTTGCCAGTTCAACTCGCAGATTACTGTGCTGCAATCAGAAACCCCTCTCAACCTTCCTCTTACAGTAGACTTTGTCTCCTTCAAGGTTGATTTTCCAGTTCTTCTGCCGAAGCTGCACTCGTTAGTGTTTAATTCAGATGCTGGATCTCATGCTCTAGATATGTTTGCAAGGCAGCTGGGCCGGATGTCAGCCAAGCAGGGCCGATCTCCCTCCTTTTTGCGGTTCATCTTCAGAGAATATCACTCTGGCCGCATGTCTTCTCTGACCTTAGCTCCACTCATTTCTGAGTGTGAACGACTCACCTCATCAGAATGGGAGCTTCTCTATCGGGCCTCTTATCAGCAATTGGAAGCTATCAATCAAGATCTAGTTAGTCAGAGGAAGCCTGCTCTTTCTGCAGAAGCCTTTATGGATCTAAATTCCATCGCACCCATACCAGAGCTCTATGCTGTATGGGCATCTAGATATTCTGCTTTCTATGCCTTAAAGCAGGATCTGTTAAATCAACAACTTCACTATCCAATTTCCTTGGACAGATTTCTCCATAGGGCCAGTTTTGGCAAGAGTACTTACTTCAGATTCATTTTGGACAAAACTCAGTATGGAGAATTCTTAGAGCAGCAAAGGCAACTCTACATTCAGAGGAACATCCCTTCCATGGGACCCTCCTTCTCAGTTACCTTTGGCGTTTTTCTGCAAATTTTGAGGATCTTGAGATCAAGGCATGGGCTGTTATCTCACAGCATGCCTCCTTGTTATCTCCTCTGTATTATCTTTCTCCCTCTTAATAAAAATCTTTCTCTCTTCTTTGTCTCACAGCTTATCTTTTTGCCTAATGACAAAATGGGGGAGACAACTAACGTAAATCTGAAAAACATATTTCATTCTTTGTCTGATGTTTAGTATATTTTGTCATCATCAAAAAGGGGGAGATTGATGACCAAACTGTCCCCATAATAAATATTTCCATTTATTTATATATTAATTTTGATGATTAACAAAATAACACTAATGGATTTCTTGAGCCTTGAGAACAGGAAGCAAAAGAAAAATGAAAGATCAAGACAATCTGGTAAGTCCCATCATTTCTATCCAAGTCCCTGTAACGACTTCTTTGATAAGCAGAACGACTTCCTCTTTGACCGGAACACTCAAATCGTTACCGTAACGATTTCTTTAGACCTCGTAACGATTTCTTTAGAACTCGCAACGACTCTCTAGCCGTAACGATTTCTTTAGACCTCGTAACGATTTCTTTAGAACTCGCAACGACTCTCTAGCCGTAACGATTTCTTTAGACCTCGTAACGATTTCTTTAGAACTCGCAACGACTCTCTAGCCGTAACGATTTCTTTAGACCTCGTAACGATTTCTTTAGAACTCGCAACGACTCTCTAGCCGTAACGACTTCTTTAGACCTCGTAACGATTTCTTTAGAACTCGCAACGACTCTCTAGCCGTAACGACTTCTTTAGACCTCGTAACGATTTCTTTAGAACTCGCAACGACTCTCTAGCCGTAACGATTTCTTTAGAATTCATAACGATTTCGTGTAACGATTTCTTTACAACTTGATAGTCATAACGATTTCTTTACAACTCGATAGTCACAACGATTTCGCGTAACGATTTCTTTATTAGTCATAACGATTTCTTGTAACGATTTCTTTACAACTTGATAGTCATAACGATTTCTTTATAACTCAATAGTCATAACGATTTCGTGTAACGATTTCTTTACAACTTGATAGTCATAACGATTTCTTTACAACTCGATAGTCATAACGATTTCGCGTAACGATTTCTTTATTAGTCATAACGATTTCTTGCAACGATTTCTTTAAACTCGCAACGACTTGCCTGTTGTAACGGCTTCATAAGTTATCACAACGATTTCTTTACAGTTCATAACGACTTGCTATAATTCATAACGATTTCATAAGTTATGAAGTCAGCAAGATTCTTTTTATCGAATTTCTTGATGCATCAGTATAATGCTTTTTAATAGCGTTGAAAAGTCAAAGTCATATCTTGTCCGTTGACTGCTATGCATTAAATGCTCTCCGATCGTATCTCCCATGCATGCAGACAATATCTTCCATTTCTATGCTACTCTGTCTACGTACTTTTTGGGACAGAAAGGAGCTTTGCTATATACTGCAATATCTGTTCCCTCTCAACTAACAATAGACAGCAGTCCTAGCTGTCTTCTATTTATTGATGATATGCTTACAGATATCTGACAAGACTCATCTGGACAACGTTGGACACAAGATACAAAGTTCTATGACATCTCTTTGGCGTGTACACAGGATAAAAGACTGACGATCAGAAGCTTCCTCAGTGACCAGTCTAACGTACACAAGGATAAGAGACAACGGACACTTCAACGTTCGAATTTGAATCAGCAGTTTAAATAGAAGACTCAAGACGGAAAAGAGAGCAAGTGCGCAACAACGCTTGATTTAGAAGAAGAAAGAAATCCATCTCTTAGATTTTAGAACTTTGAAGAAGAGCGAAGCCTCCACTCCAAACCTTGTTCTAAGCTCTTAGCTCTCTGTGCTCAAAAGGAATCTTCTCATTTGTAAGAGCCTGTGTGGTCCTTGGAGAGAAAAACCTTGTTAAATCTCTTTCTCTCTCGGGGGCTTAGGAGCTTCAGGTTGTAGCTGGTCAAGCTAGAATCTGAAGCCTGTTTTCACACCCTTTTTCTGAAGTTTGTGTTCCCTTCTGGACGAAGGAAGACCTGGTGGTATCCAGGGTGGTTGTTGTTCCCTTCTGGACGAAGGAAGACCTGGTGGTATCCAGGGTGGTTGTTGTTCCCTTCAGGCTGAAGGAAGACCAGTTGAGGCTGGGTGTAAGGATCCTTAAGGGGGATTGTACCCTTGATAGTAAAATCCTGAGGTATTGCTCAGGGACTGGACGTAGGTCTCCTGTGGAGAGGAGTTCCGAACCAGGATAAAATCCTTGTGTCTTGTGGATGTGTTTTGTGTGATTGTTGTCTTGTTTGCTCTAACTCTAACCTTGTTATTAAGTTGTGCAATCCTTTCAGTAAACAGGTTTTAATCAGAGATCGAAGTTTTAATAACCCATTCACCCCCCCTCTGGGCTAGCTAGCTGGGCAACACATATGTGGAATTAGAAATTGTGTGTGAAGCAGTGTATAAATAATGTGTAACCAATGTGAATTACGTAAAACTATGCCTTGGGTGACACTGCTACCTTAGAGGGCCGTGGAACTGTACCGTAGTAAATTCCCTACGGGAAGGTTCTTGTGTGTGAAATCCCATGGGCAATTGAGATGAAATCCTAGAGGTGGACAAGTACCACTGGTTAGGGTGGAGAGTACTTCTCCCGGTTCTGCACAGTTAACCGAGATCTATCACTATTTTGCCTAGGTGATAGGGATGTGAATGTGATGTGTGTGTCTTTCTAGAGGTGGTTTGGACTATGTGTCATGGCACTTAATGTGAATAATGTGATTGTACATGAGTAAAATGTGAGATTGTGGAAATGTGTAGATGAACATGTGAAATTGTGAATGTTAATGTGATAGCATGTGAATTAATGAAACATCATGTTAGAATTATTAAATCCATGTTAAAATAGAAAGCTAATCATGTTTATAATTGTGTTAAATGTGTGAAAATGTACATAGAACCCATGCTAGGAATATTATTTTCCTTATATGTAATTCCATGCTTAAGTTGTATATGTATTGCAACATGAATGGAACGAGTTTTAAATCGATTTAGCATGTTAAAGAAATTTGTAGAGAGTATGTGATAGGTTTTATATTTAATGTGAAAGGAAATATAAACCATGTGTCATGTTCCAAAATGTATAGAGGTTTCATGCATAAGTTTTACAGGATTGTTCAAACCATGTTGCGTGTAATAATTGTGTTAATTGAAAAATAAAATGTACATATGATGTATGTATGTATAGTGTGCATGGATATACTTGCTTAGTCTATTAGACTCATTCTTGCTTCAGCGTACAGGTGTAGGTGTCTCTACTTCTTCTGAAGAGATATCCAGGAGTGACTCAGAGCGAGAGTAGCACCTTTGTGGAGATTACACTATTGTACTTTCTTTTCATAAGTATGTAGTCAAGGACATTATGTAATTAAATCGTGGACAATGTAAATTGATTTAATTTCCCAGTTATGTGATATTTAGTTTCATTCTTGTACTATATGGACTGTGGATAAAATGTGGATGATGGAATAAGATATTTACATTCAGTTCTTTCTTTTTTGATGTTCTATGTTATATTTGTGTACATCTCAGCTTATTGTATATGTTGGGTCAATGTCCCACTGTAGCTACGCTCTCTATATCGATGTGGGTTGGTGTAACCATACCGGTATAAGGAGGGTCGTTATAAGTAAGTTACCAGATATATTATTGATGTATTTTTTGCATGGTCTCATGGCAAAGTTAAACGTTCGGTCTGTGCATGTGAAAGAAATCAAGAGAACATATGATAGTCATGCACAATGTCTTTTAA
Source organism: Colocasia esculenta (assembly GCA_014218235.1). NCBI lineage: Eukaryota > Viridiplantae > Streptophyta > Magnoliopsida > Alismatales > Araceae > Colocasia > Colocasia esculenta. Next base: position 70,846,080 of record CM024755.1, read on the forward strand.
TTAAAGAAACGTGTGAAATATAATAGAAGTTCATTAACATGGCTGTTTATTGTTCGTCACACAGTTTTACAGGGTATAATCATGATTACAAAGCCTAAATAATCAGATTAAACAGAAATAGAATGATGCTGGAAAGACACAGTCAAATCACGATGGGTCTAATGGTCGCGTTTAACAAGATCGATTACTGACAGAAACGTGATGTACAAGTCTGACGTGTTCATGGCAATCGGAATAGAATCGTGACGACAAGGTCCGACGCATTCATTCAAATATCTATTTTTCGAAATAACACAAATCCCCAAAAGCTGGAAACAACCCTAGTACGTGACAGCTTTGGTGGTCGCAGTTCAGACATCTTCTGACAATGAGAGGGCACACAGTTTGATGCAACGGTATCTGTCAGAACTTAACCAAAACGCGATGGCCAGGATGGTCACCTTTAAGGTAATCACGATGGCCTCACCTGTCGCGATACCAGTCGAAGAAATGTGACGTATGTGTCAGTCGCGATTCAACGTTCAAATCGAGAATGGTAAAACATGCAGCGATCTGTCATGCAAGGCTTATAAGAGAGGTCTAAGAGAGGTCTCAACCCAGGTTGATGCAGCGTAGGTTTAGAGAAGATGCAGTGTTCTTGGCCGATCTCCTCCTCTCCTGGTGCCCTAGCTCGCCTCTTCACGACCCCAGCCCAATGATGAACCTTCCCCACTAGTCTTATGAAGATTATTTATATGATTAGGGTTTATTTCAAGTCCTAATGAAACTAGGAAGGGTGGGTTGCGGTTTTGGCTTAACTCCTTCCATGTTTTGGAGATTCTACTCTCAATTGGAGTAGCAATACCATTAGTTAAGCTCTCAACAAGGTTGGTCACCAATTGGGTTTCTATGCATGGCTATTTTCCATAGATTTAACCCTAATTTGCCCTTTCCTATTTTCTGCACATTTTTGTTACGAATTTAGGGGTATTTTCTATTACTCCACATTCCAAACTCCTATTTTGGCCCAATAACTTTTATGTGAGCTATTTTAATAAGGCCCATTACTTCTTGTTATTTATTGGGTTTTAATTAAATCATTTCTTTTAATATTTCTATTTATTTATTTATTTAATTTTTATCGAGTTGCTATAGTGTCTCCATTTAATCTGGTTATTTAGGTTATATAATCATGATTAAATCTTGTAATCTTGTAATATGAATAGAAACACCATGTTGTTGAACTTTTACTATTATTCACGTGTTTCTTAATTAAAAGTTATTGTGCATGATTATCATATGTTCTCTTGATTTCTCTCACATGCACACACCACACGTTTAACTTGCCATGAGACCATGCAGAAAATACATCAATAATATATCTCGTAATTTACTTCAATAATTGTCTATTATTACCCCATGATAATAATGAAATTGTCTTTGCTTCTCACGTTGTTTTGGAATATCGTTACCCTCGCTCCACTGTTCTAGAATTCCTCTAGAACGTCGATCAACTTGTTTCCTTACACACTTCTCTCTTAACAAGCTGGAACCTCTCTGTTGGATGTTCCATTCTGGCAGACTAGGAACCTTTTGTTAAGACCTTCGTAAGATTCCGTACTCCGTGGATTCCCTTCTGAAGACCAAGATGGTTGTACCCTTAATACCTTTTTTTTATAAATAAGCAAGACAAGGTCAGCACCAGTCAAGTGCTCCTATCCCCAGAGGGGACAAGAGGTCTCACTCCCCCAGGCGATCAACCTGCATCCCAGATATTATTCATAATAAATTAGACATACATGAACAAAGAAGGCAATGCCTTGAAAGGTACACCCGACTGCTACTACACTCCTCCAAAAGAAGAAGGCAAAGCAAATAACCAGAAGCAAATAGACTAGAGAACTTGAACACTAAGATGGTCTGATTGATCTGCAAATAACGGAGGGATACAAATCCTAGGCAAGCTAGGGGCACCCAAGAATAACTCATTTCTGAATCTGGTACAAGCATAGTTTGCTAATGAATCAGCAAGCATATTCGCGTCTCTGTAAACATGAGAGACTGGGATAGTATTGTGGTGAATGTAATCATAAGCTTCACGCCACCATCTCAACCATTCCCAAGCAGGTGAGGTGCCTAAAGTGATCGAGTTAACAAGTAACTCCGAGTCTGAATTGATCACAGAAATATGAAGACCGAGTTCTCTAGCAATCCTTAAACCATTACAGAGGGCATGAATTTCAGCTCCCATGACCGTGCTTATACCATAGAAATATGAGAAGGCAAAAATAATGTGACCTTTGTTATTCCTGACACACCCTCCGCCACCACTAATGCCTAGAGTACCTGTAACGACCCTCTTTATATCGGTACGGTTCTACCAACCCATGTCGATATAGAAAGCGTCGCCACAGTGGGACATTTACCCAACACTAGTACGATAGGCTGAAACATACACAAATATATAACATATGACAGCGGAATTGAAAGAACTGAAAAGAAATTCTTATTCCATCATCCACATTCTATTCACAGTCTGTATAGAAGAAAAGAGAACTAACTTTTCATAACTGAAAATAAAATAAACACATTGTCCACATGAGACTACGCAGAGTCTTTATTACATACTATGAAGTAAGGAAAAGTACAATGCTAAATCCACAACAAGATCTCCTACTCCCGCTCCGAATCGCTCCTAACGATCTCCTCGGAAGAAGTAGAAACGTCTACACCTGTATGCCGAAGCAAGAATGAGTTCAAAAGAACTCAACAAGTAACACCAAACACACTAAACATACATGCATCAAGTAATCTCCATATTCTTATGCTACCCCATTAACACGTAATGCATGGATTTGACAATTTATTCAAATAGAGACCTATGCATAATTTCTACACATATTACACATGGAATTTCTTTTGTACAATATAACTTAAGCCTATCACATGCTTTCTACATACTCCCAATATGTTAAACTAATTTCATTCAACCATTCATATGCTAAATATTGATCATTTTAAACATAGATTTTCACATTTCATAACGACTATTTTAGCATGAATTTTAAAAATAAATTTCACATAGTTAACACATTTACATTCATGAAGAGCTCGCTGTTTTGCTACTATCATGTCACATTCACAAGAAATTTATCCTTTTTGCATGTTATCATAAGAACTACATGAACACATATTCACTTACACAGTTTCACAATTTACACATTTCTTTTCACTTAAACACATTTTCACAATTTCTTAATGCCGTGACACATAGCCCAAACTACTTTAGAAGGACACACACTAATCACATCACATATCTATCACTTAGGCATTCCAGTGATAAATCTTAGTTACTGCGCAGAACCGGGAGAAGCACTCTCCACCCTAACCAGCGATACTTGTTCGCCTCCAGGATTTAATCCCAATGCCCATGGGACATCACACACTTTGAACTTTCCCGTGGGGACTTTACCACAGTACAGTTCCACAGCCCTCTAAGGTAGCAGTGTCACCCATTGGCACATTTATACATTTTCTCAAGTTTCAACACACTTCTAAATGCAGAATTTTTACACATTCATCTCATGCTTGCACATTTACATTCTTCAGTATTACCTAGCATGGTACTACTGTCTTCAGTATTAACCAAGTTTTAAAAACAAGTCTAATCATGCTGAAATTTACATAATTAAACACTAATCATATTAACATGCATATTTGTTAATATCTAACATAAAACAAGCATATATAGCTATTGTCATCAGTTCAGTACAGAAATTTAACCAGAAATCTATCACAGTCTAACCATCATGCATACCAAGATCCACATTTTTCTGAATCACGCATAAATTCTGAAAATTCTAACAGTAATGTTATCAAATGTAAAAATAGTCAAACTGACATAAATTTTCATTGTTCGGACCCACAACTTATTATATACATGAATACTGACAGTACTAATTATATGTCAATTTATAGGAATTTAACTAATTTCGCACGAATTATTAACATTTCTACACTGAGTAGACATATTCACTATTTTTCGGTTCAGAAAATTTAATACACTATACAGATATTATAAATTTCCCAAATTTTTACATCATGTATTAGACCTCATAAACAGTGTACAGAAATTTCATGATAGTTAAATTCTTTACATATTTCACAAACGAGATTTTTCAAGATTAAAATTCTGTCGGTCGAACATTGAAAGAATTCTAATAATTAGGGCAGATTACAAAATTTCACAATAACTCACAGTACACCCCAACATGTATATTTACATATCATATAAAATTTATTGTATATCCTCATGCGGAAAATCTCGAAAATTAGCTTATAGAAGGGCAGACCTGCACACTGTTGCAGTCTGAAGAACTTGACGGCATGGGGGTAGCCGTCTATAAGTTAACGACAATATATGATGCCGCCAACATATGATATTAGCGGCAAGGGATCCTGCCGTTAATATCCTGTCTGCATAAACACAGACTGAACACTAACAGATCACTTGAATGGGGGGTTCTAGGACACGAGAAAAATCCGTAAAATTCTTGGGACATACTAGACACATGTAGGGTTGATGTGAGTGGGGTACTTGCCTCTTGTAAAATCCTCAAACAACGGTTTAAGCCGTAGAAGCCCTCCTCGGCCTGTGCCAAAGAGCCTTCAAATCTCTCCTTATTCGGGTTCTCGGTTGATCTTCACTGCACACCAACGTGGGGAAGTCATTCCCGGATGTTCAGAGTTGTCACCAGTCGATGCAAATCACCGGGTGAAGCCTCCCGAAGTCGGATCTCCCAGATTCAAGTTGGAGGTTCGCACAGAAAAGCTAGGTTTTTGACCCAAGAGTCAAAAGGATGGATCTGGCCGAAAACTGGGTAATATAAAGGGTTGAGGGCCAGACATGCGTAAGGGGTAAGTCATAGAGCCGTTGGGGACGATTTCTAAAATAGATGGCGAAGTTTTCGGAGGCGTTTCCGGATCTGGAAACGTAACTGGTCTGGGATATTGACGTCCACATCTCTGGTCGCCTATTCAGAGTGGGCGTCCATCGATATTGCCGCCTATTACTAGTCAACGTCAGCTGATGTTGACGCCGACTGGTCGACAAAACACACTTAAAATATGCAGAATCTATAACACCACACACATAAATATATATATATATATACTTGTATACAATATGTACATTACAATAATACTAATTCATACAACTCGTATAAATAATTACTATGCACAATAATCTATACATCAATAGTATACACTTATATGTATATATATATATATATATATACTTAAGCAACAAGGTAAAAATGAAGGGCCTTACAGTACCTTTGCAAGCCCCATCCACATTCAGAAGTAAATCATTTGTTGGAGGGGACCATTGAATTTTACGAATAATGCATGGCCGAATTCTAGGGAGAAAACCTTGGTCAATGAGAAGATGCCTATAACACTCTTAGGGATCAGCATGATCCAAACAGCCTTAGTGTTCTCTCTTACCTGGAGAACACGCCAGACCTCTGGACTATATTCGTAACATGGCCAGTGGATGGTCAATGAATTCTACCTCACTGCCAGCACCAATCATGTGTGTTGAGAAATTGTTACCATCGTCTGTTTAATTGTTGTTTTATGTCTCATTGACCTAAAGTTCTCATCTGTACTCTATTCGCTCATCTATTTACGTTCTCTCTACATTCTTGTCTATTTTTCAATTACTCTTCTGTATTTTTGGTACTCAATATGGCCATTTGACTGATTGTCTAAAGATAATAAACATGACTAATACTTGGCAATATAAAGGGCCTAGTTTGGTCCTCAGAGGTGCGCCCAAAAGTGTTATTTGCCTACGGGAGTTAATTGACCAGAGTGTTTGGCATTACACTCAAGTGCTATCTATCTCGACTATCCAAATGACAATCAAAGTGCTATACTATACTTGACTCGTTGTGCTATTGTGAAATATATTGTGCTATTTGTGCTATGGCCATCTGCTCTCTATGCTATATCTGAAACTTGTGGTATTTAGATTCATGCTATTGTGCTATCTCTTACTTTACTTAACCCTCTCTCTATCATTAGTGACTCTACTCTTTAATACATTTATCATATAAAGTATACCAGCACCATGAGATATAAATCCTACTGAGCGTTGTCGCTTACCCTACTTTATCTGTTATTTATGTTCTCAGGTGAGACCGAGGAAAATGCTTACACTCATGAGGATGGGAAAGACCAGGAGTGATTCAAGAGCGTCCTGGCATTCTAGTTCGAGTCTTAGTAGTCTTTTACGTCTTCCATGTAGTGAAGTCAATTGGGCCCTATGTAATGGCTTTGGTTTAGTGGTTGTAATAGACATTAGTTGAGTTATCAATGAAATACATTTGTTTTAGCATTATTCAATTGTCCAATGGTTTGATGTCTATTATACACTTTATACTCGCTTACTTGCAACTACCTCACGTTTCGATATTTCGCGTCAGAGAGTGACACTTTTGTTGAGAACTAGCTATGTAATAATCATGTAAATACATGTGAGATGTGCAATCTTATATGTGTTTAGTGTATTCCTTTACATTTCATGGACATGTGTGTTGATATCCCTTGCGAGGCATTGGCATGTTTGCGGGAGGCGGAGTCAGGTCAAGCGCCACAACAAGGAAAAGCAGGTTTTTTGACGGATAAGTTCCGTAGAAAATCCGTCAGAAAAAAGACCTTCCGACAACTTTCTAGAGAACGACGGTCAGAAACTGTCTGTCGGAAAATTAACGTCAAAAATTACCGACAGGAAAAAAATTAGTCGGCAATCTGTCGGTACTTCCGAAAAAAAGTTGTCGGTAAATTCCGTCGAAAAATTCATCGGTCAATTCCGACGAAAAGTTGTCGGTAAATTTCGTTGGAATATTTGTCGGTACATTCCGACAGAAAGTTAGGTCAGAAAATCAGTTGGAACTTTCGACAGAACTCACCATCGGTAGTGGACGACTTCTGACGAAAATTGTCGTCAGTAAACCGTCAGAAATTCCTAGGGTTTTGTCGACGGATAGGTTCCGTCGGAAGTCTTGTGTGTCGACCATGTTTCCGACAGATATTGTCCGTCGAAAAATCCGTCAGAATAGCCAACTTAATGTTTTTTTTTATTTTATTTAATTAACAATGATAATTTATAAAACTTGCTAAAAAATTCATACAATCCACAATAAATAACAATTAACCTAAAATCATTAATCAAAACAAATATAAATCATACACAATAATAAGAAATAAAAATCAAGAAAGGTATGATGGATTGTTCGTTGTCCCTACCTCATGATCGTCAGGTGCCGGAGGATCCTATATTAAAAAAAACAAATATGAGAAACATAGGTAAGGTTGTCACCTTGTCTCGAAGCAATCTAAAGAACACCCCCCCACCCCCCACTATATGATCACAAAAAGGAATATGAACAAATCTTTTTAAACTACTAATTTTAACTTCAATAGTATTTTGGTTTCTTATTGATGATTCCTATCAAATTTTGTAGGAGTAAGTAATACTTGCTACATACCTAGGTATGTGGCGAATGAGACACACTTGAGTACATGACAGCCAGCCCATTCGTCTGTGTTTAGGAATGGATGGTTGTTCACATTGTCCGAGAACTTAGGTTATGTTTGACATTGGAATAGATCGAGAATAAATCCCAATACCAAGCGGCCTATTAATGTTTCTCTTTTATCCAAATTGGATTGATAGGAAAGCAGACAATGGGCTAAACACTTGTAGGCGTTCCATCAATCCAAGTTTGACCAACAAAATAAAGGGCATGTCTCTCCAGTTGCATTCCCAAGTGGGCAACAAGTATTACTCTGCTTTTGCAGATCTAAAAAGTACATGAAAAGTTTGCAGCATTAAAGTGGAAAAATAGTAAAAAAAACAATAGAGAAGGAAACAACTGGATCTCAGCCAGGTGAAGAACTGAGCTGCATACACCTTATTTCTCAATCATGTAGTGGCAGGAAATGTAACCAAATTTGTAATTACATACTGCTTCATGTTGTGTGTAGAGAGATTATCTAGAGGGGGGGTGAATAGAGATTCTTGAGAAATTTATGCCAATTCAGAAATTAAAGAGAATTGATATGTTAATATCAATTAGACAACCAGTTTATGCAGCAAAGGAGAGATCAAACCACACAAGAGAGAGGGAAATTTTAAGGTGGTTCGGCTCCAATGAGGAGACCTACATCCACCCCTCACTTAACCAGTGAGGTACCACTATGAGAACCTCTGAGACAAAATCTCAAACACCTGCTGATTCACAGTTTCAACACATCCGCTGACCCACAGCTTGAACAAACCGCTGATACACAGCTTCAACCCAATTGATCCAATCACAGCCTGTGAATGATCAATTCAATCTACTTCACAGAGAAGCAGATTGCCCATAGTTCAAAGAACACAGAAGAATCGAATAGAAACCAAAAAATGAAGAAATGTCACAATTAATTTAGGGATCGTCGAACTCCTTGCTTAGAATCCAGATTCAAATCACAGCACTTCTGGTCTTCAGATTTGATCCATCTTCCAATGAATTCCACCAGGAATTGGTTCCAATCAAATCACCCAGAGCAGCGTTGAAAGAACTTCTCGATCCTCTGCTTACGAACGCTCAACTCTTGCTGTTCTAAGCTTCAATTTTTGCTTGATTCAGCATCGCATCCACCAAATCTGAGCTCTGATCTGAAATCACCTCTTCGAGCTCCTCACTGAAAAACTCTACTCTTCCTCTCTGAGCTCTGGTATATTTTTCCCTCTTTTTCAGCTCTATTCCAGCTTACGCACCACCAGAACACTTCACCTTCGAATGCGTTATTCACGATCTCCTCAGGTGGGCCGCTCAACAGATTCCTCACAAGAAAATGATGGAGGGAATCTTTTTCCCGCCTAGGAAATAGCATCTTCCAGAAGCAGTGACGTGTACACATGGTCTCAGATGTTGAATCTGGGATCACGTGCCACTTTGATTATTGACTGGCGGCGGCAGCTCTGTTAGGAAAATTCCAAGTGTGATAGTGTTGACACTACCAGGACGTAGTGTTGACATTCATATAAGAGTTTAGACAGAATGAGATCCAGATCATGTAGATTCGATGATTAAAATTCACAATAGTGACGCTAAAGTTTTGTCAGAGAATCTGAAAATTCAGACATATACTGTCGACCTTATCTGAGGATAGCGTCGACCTATCTGATGATAGTGTCGACCTTATCTTCATCTTTCTTTGCACAATACCTTGATGCCAGAGAAGTGTTGACCTTATCTATGCTTAGTGTTGACCCTACCAGAATACATCCTTTGAGTGGGACTTTGAGAAGTCACAAGTGTCGACCTTCCCTCTGAGTAGTGTCGACCTGTTCTGATCATATCTCTTCAGCGCAACTTGATAAGATCAATAGTGTCGACCTATGTAGCAAGTAGTGTCGACCTTATGGATGAAACTGATTTTCTTCACTCGAAGTAAATACTTTTCCTGTGAACCATACATCACAAGTCAGATATCTATGATTTGTTATTTGAATTGTGACATCATCAAAACCAGGGACACAACAGTCTCCCCCTTTATGATGATGGCAACAATTAATAGTAGGGATTTGGACAAGGATTGTTCAAGAATTACAAGTAATGTTCCATTCAACCACTCACACATGTAAACAAGCCATACACATAAGAATAATCACAAGTATGCTTAGATGATTTCTATTCATGAGACATGAAGCTTGCAATAAGTACATTCACCAATACAACTTAAAAAGACAATCATCAAGCACGACAAAAAATCACCAAAAGACATGTTTCATCTATGACTTGTGACTGTTCACATTTTCTCCCCCTCTAACATAATCAAAAAGAGGAGATCACTGAGCAGGAGGAGGAGGAGGCTGCGGTGGAAATAGCCTGTTCTCTATCCGACACAGTCGAAAATGTAGATCTTCATAATTATCCTTCAGATAAAACTGAACTGCATTAAATCTTGTGTTCAGAAAGTCTGACAGCTTTGCGAATTGATGATCAATGACTACTGGTACATTATCAACACCATGTGGCATGGTAAGAGCGACTGCTGAAGAAGTGGCTTGATTACTATCAGCTGAGTCATTGACATCATGTAACTTCCAAACTTGGTTGAACTCATCCCTTACCAGTTGAATTTGTTTCAAAATATCTTCATTGTAGCCTCGTAAAACATTCATTCTCTGACTGATCTGTTGAACTGATTGAAGTACGCCAGAAAATTCATTGACTTTGTCAGCTCTTTTCTTTAGATCTTCTTCAATAGACTGGATCTTCTCAAAGATCTGTGCCTGAGTGTAATCAACTTTATTGAAGACCATTCCAATTGTTTGAACAAGCTAATCAGATATAACAGCAGTGAACCTCTGAATTGTTTCCTGCCTTACAACATTTTCTGAGAGCCTCTGTTCAATAGATTCCCATCTACTCTCAAACATCATGGTTTGCTGCTCAACCTTTGTTTCCAATGTAGTAATGGAACTGTGAAGAGTAGCAAAATGACCTTCAAGCAAATCTCGCAGACTAGATCGGATTTGTGCTTCCGCAGAAGATGAAGGCATATCATAATGATGAGGAATTGGAGGAGGTGAAGGATGAGGAGGATAAAAATCATCAGCTCCTGCTAGAGAGAGATGAGCAGGAGATGGAATTGGCAGATTTTCATCTGGCTAAACATCCTCTTGATCTCTTTCCAACTGAACTTCCTGACCATCTCTCACTTGTTGTTCTTCAATACCTTGCTGGACTTCTCCAACCTGCTGAGGTTGATCTACTTCCATATTTCTGGCAACATTTGCACTGGGTTCAAAATTTAGCTTCATAAATTTTGCAATATGAGCGAGATCATATGTGTGAAACTTGGCAATCTTGTGAACCTTAGTACCACCCAAAGGAATATCCAACAGTGAAAAAATTGTTGACAATTGTGCAGCAAAAGGCAGGCTACGTCTCAGCTTGGGTAAGGTAACTTCATGAAGAAGTTGACACAAAATTCTTGGTAAATTAACTTTCTCCTTCTTTATCAAGCAGAACAAGATGAACCTTTGTAGACTGGTAACTCTTTGTCTTCCTCCTCCTTGAGAAGTCAAAATAGTGGTACACCAATGATGTAGTACATGATTTGCAGGAGGAAATCGGTTTGCATTTAATTGGGATATCATTGCTTGATTAACATCTTCTTCATTGTGGGGTAAACCAGTCAAAACAGTAAATGCTTCATGTGCACTAAAATGAAAATCCTGAGGGTTATGACCCTCGTCTGGTATGTCCAACAACTGACTCACAATACCATTAGTAAGAACAATTGGAACTCCACGAACACTTCACTCTAGGGTGTTCTTTTTACTGACCAAGTTTTTGAAAAATTCTTGAACCAGTATAGGATAGTAGACTTTATGTTCACTAACAAATGCTATCCAGCCTTGAAAAGACATCATTTCAAGAAGTTTTGGCAAGGAGTTAATCATACCTTCATCAGAGACATTGATGATCCTGGGATGTAGAATGGGTTTATTTCCGGTTAACATTCTACCCCCATTTGGGGATTGATGGTGAGTTTCTTCATCATCAGACTCATCATCTGCATCCTCAGATTCCTCTTCTTCTTGTTCTAAACTTTGCACAGGTTGTTCAGAAATTTCTTCGTTGGCCATCGCATCTTGATCATCAGAATTTTCCTGCTCAATATCACCATTGTCAAACTCTACTTCTTCACTTGCACATTCTTTGAGAGATTGAGACGCCTGCTGCATTTGTTCTTCCTGATTTCTGGAATCGTCATCCGAACCCTTAGGATTAGGGCTATTGTCAGATGGCATTACACAGGCTTGCTGACTGTCCAAATCTTCATATGTGCTGCTTAATTCCATAAATTCCACCTTTTTCTTTCCCTTAGAGAAAGTCTTCTCTTTGGCTGTACGAGGATGAGAGAAACGACGGCTTGAATAAGCAGGCAGAACGAGCTTCTTACCAAGAGTAATGACTTCCTGTGTAGGATCGTTTCGTGCCTTGGAACGTCTCTCTGGTGCAGGAGATTTGACAGCTTTTCTCTTCCCTCCACGCGGTGATTGAGACCTTGGAGCCATGGATGCAAGGACACAATAGCAGAGAAGAAGGGAATAGAGACACAGGAGAGAATAGAGTTCCAGACGGAATAGGAGACGAATGAAACAGAAGTTTCAAAATTTGATTTTAATAGTGGAGAGATCCGTGGCACGACTTTTAATGCGTCGACCTTTTCAGATGATGCAGATGTCCGGCGGGGCATCGTAAGCATAAATGATTCCCCTTCAACACATGGAAGTGTCGACTCTAAAGTGAATAGAGTCGACGCAGAAGAACTAGGATCAAGTTCAAAGAACGGAAAACCTTCTGAGGAGATGACATATCATCATAAAAGGTTGAGTTTCTTGGGAAAAACCATGAGTTAGTAAACTTTTCATTTATACACCTTTCTATCCTTTTCTCATTGATTGAGTAGATATTGATTTGAAGATCATGACCTATAATTTAACCAAAATGAACTCGTTGAATTATTCTCAAGGAATTATAATATATAGGAACATTATTCCTCAAGCGAAAACTAGGTCAACTTATGAAACCACTTACTTATTTGCATGTAAGAAAGTTTGCTTAGAAGGACAACAAAGCAATCTGAGAAATATTGAGTTACAACAAAATTTCTAGCTTGACATTTTTCAGAACTGCAAAGCTTTATTTAGGAAACTTTTTATTTTTATTTTTATCATCATTAATGAACAATCCGATTTCCAATACTCTTTCATGCAAGAGCCCATGTTTTTTTTACACACCCAAGCTCCTAATTACTTGAGTAAAGGAATCATTTTTGTCTTAGGGAAATAAAATGCGCATCTTTTCATGTGAGGATACATGTTTATCAGACACCAATATCCCCAATTACTTGGAATACACATACAGAAATTTTAATTACCCTGAACAGAATTAACTAGCTCATCATGACATACAATTCACTCATTGATTTAATCAATGATTTGCAGTTTCTCAGAGCATAGTCAATGTTCTGCCATTAAATAAAATTTTGACTTTTGACAGTTCATGAGCTTTGATGCTAGATGATTTTTCACATCAAGATTTTTCAAAAGCTTTGAAAGCCAACCAAGGAAGCCAAATTACATGAAGGATTTTAGGGTTTGATAAAATCAACGAGCTTTTCTTGAAGAATAATTTTCCATACTTATAATATCATTTGAATTTTTCAATGAGTTCAAAACGATTAGACTAGAAGATCTTAACTTCCAAACCATTATCTTTTCAATTTAAGGTGCAAGAGTTTAGAAAAAAGAATAAATGAATTTTAACTCCCCCTGAGTGAATGCCTAGAAATAAAGCTTTTCACAATGAATTGACTCCCCCTCAGAAAGTGAATCCTTGACCCAAGGAATGAACAAACAAACAGAAGAGGGTCTCCCCCTCATCAAATGCATAAAGACCCTTGGTACTTGGCGGAGACATATACTCACGCATAGTGAAAGATTTCTGACAAGCTTAACTTGTCCTTCTTCAAGTCACTATTTGATATACCACAAGATTTAATACATTGAGAGAGAAGAACTTATTTGAAAAAGAAAGGTGAGATTTATATACAGTGGAGCTGAATGATAATGATCAATTTCATAAACATGGCATCCAGTTGGAAAAAGAGAAGTATAGTGTCAACACACTCACCAAGAGTGTTGACACACTGATAGAGCAGACAGTAGAGATTACATAGAGCACTCTTCTTTATAGATTGCATGAGGACTCAACCACTTCATCAAGCCATGCTAGACCACTAAGCATTATTATCCACAGTCTTCTATCACTTTGACCAAAGAACACATTTATTTTAGAACTGACAATTTTGATGAATTTGCAAGCACATGAAGGCATTTATGACAAATTTTCAGAAACAAGACCAAGTTCTCTTCTTAAACATGAAAATCTATCATTGCACAATGGTTTAGTGAAGATATCAGCAATTTGTTTCAAAGTATCAACGAAGTGCAATTCAAAGGATTTTTTGTCCACTTCATCTCTCAAGAAATGATGTCTGATTTCTATATGCTTTGTCCTAGAATGCTGGATTGGATTTTTTGCCAAGAAAATTGCACTAGTGTTATCACACAAGATTGGGACACATCCAAGATCTACTTGGTAGTCTTGAAGTTGATGTTTAATCCATAAGACTTGTGTGCCACAACTCCCTGCAGCAACATATTCTGCTTCTGCAGTAGAGAGAGCAACAGAATGTTGTTTCTTAGAAGCCCATGAAACTAAACATCCTCCCAAAAATTGGCAATAGCCACTAGTGCTCTTCCTATCTAACTTACAACCAGCAAAATCTGCAACAGAGTAAGATATTAAATTAAAATCACTGAATGTAGGAAACCACAATCCCAATTCCTGAGTTCCTGCAAGATATCTGAAAATTCTCTTTGTAGCACTCATATGGGATTCTTTCGGACAAGCCTGAAAAATGAGCACACATACATACTGAGAATTGGATGTCCAGCCTAGATGCTGTTAAATAGAGTAAAGAGCCAATCATACCTCTGTAAATTTTTGGATCTATAGGGTTACCTTTCATATCTGCATCTAGACTCATAGTAGTGCTCATGGGAGTTGACATTGCTTTAGTATTTTCCATCTTGTATTTTTTCAACAAGTCTTGAATGTATTTGGACTGGTTTATGAAGATTCCTTCATTTGATTTAACAACCTGCAGTCCAAGAAAGAATTTGAGTTCTCCCATTAGACTCATTTCAAATTCATTTGTCATCAATTCTGAAAATTCCTTACACAGGGAGGACTTTGTTGATCCAAAAATAATGTCATCGACATAAATTTGGACCACCAAAATATCCTTTTCTTGAATTTTTGTAAAGAGTGTTTGATCAACTTTACCTCTTGCATACCCTTTACCTGTAAGGAATGAGCTCAACCGATCATACCATGCTCGGGGAGCCTGTTTCAGACCATATAAAGCTTTGTCTAATTTAAATACATGGTCAGGAAGGTTAGTGCATTCAAAATCAGGAGGTTGTTCAACAAAAACTTCCTCCTTAATTAAACCATTAAGAAAAGCACTCTTCACATCCATCTATTGCAATTTGATACCATGAGCACAAGCAAAGGTAAGCAAGATTCTAATTGCTTCAAGCCTAGCTACTGGAGCAAAAAGCTCTTCAAAATCTATACCAAATTCCTGATTATAGTCTTTTGCTGCAAGCCTAGCCTTATTTCTTATTACTTTCCCATCCTCACTGGTTTTATTTCTAAAAACCCATTTAGTTCCAATGACTCCTTGAGCAGAAGGTCTTGGAACTAAATGCCACACCTTATTTCTCTCAAATTGATTAAGTTCTTCATGCATTACATTTACCCAAGACACATCTTTTAAAGCATCATCTATGTTCTTAGGTTCACACTAAGGCCATTTGATCAAGTTCAGAAATTGCTTTAAGATGAGACCTCGTCCTAGGGGGGTCAAGTATGTTACCAATGATGCTTTCCTGTGGATGATCTCTCAGCATTCTTATGTTTATTTGATCTATTTTCCTGACTTCATTTGCTGAGCTCTGTGCTTCAGTGTGGTCTGTACTCCTTTTGATTGGTTCTTCCTTTTCTTCTTGTACTTTGGAGGTTTCTCCTTCCAGAAACTCCCCATCTTGCTCTTTTTTGCATAAGCCAACATTAAATTCATCAAATGTAATATGAGGGGATTATTTCACAATTTGATCTTTAACATTAAAGACCCTATAGGCCCTAGAATGATTAGAGTAGTTAAGGAAAATTCATAAGTCACTTTTGGCCTCAAATTTGTCCAAGTCATGTTTATTGTTTATTAAAATAAAACACTTGGTTCCAAACACCTTAAAATGTGCAATTGATGGTTTCTTACCTTTCAGAATTTCATAAGGAGTCTTTTTGCAAGAAGGTCTTACCATTGCACGGTTTATGATATAACAAGAAGTGTTAATTGCTTCAGCCCAGAATTTCCTTGGCAGACCACTCTCAATCAACATGGTTCTTGCCATTTCAACAATGGTTCTGTTTCTCCTTTCAACAACTCCATTTTGTTCAGGAGTTCTTGGTGATGAAAACTTGTGGATGATTCCTTCTTTCCTGCAATAATTTTCAAAGTCAGTGTTCTCAAATTCACCACCATGATCGGACATGATTGAAATGATTTTGAATTTTCCTTCCTGTGCAATTCTTTTGTAAAATTCATGAAATTCATTGAATGCATCATTTTTGTGAGTTAGAAAGAAAACCCAAGTGAATCTAGAAAAATCATCAACAAGAACATATCCAAACCTTTTTCCATTTAGATTGTTTGTCCTTGTGGGAACAAATAGATCCATGTGGATGAGTTCAAAAGGATTAGTAGACTGACTTTCTGATCTACTTTTGAAAGATTTTCTTGTTTGCTTACCTTGGGAACATGCATCACAAAGTTTCAAATTGTTTTTGAAAGAAATTTCAGGCAACCCTACAACCATGTTAAGCTTTGCTAACTTGTGAAGCATAGTGTAACTAGCATGACCAAGTCTACGATGCCACAAGGAAGCTAAGTCATTTTTATTTGCAGTTAAGCACAGGTTATGTTTTCAGGTTCATCAAGATCAACCATGTAAACATTATTTATTCTTTTTCCAGAAAAATTTAGAAGATCTAAATTTGGTTCAAAAATAGTATAGCCAAGTGAGTCAAAGATTACCTTGTGACCCTTGTCACACAGTTGACTAATACTCAGAAGGTTGTACTCCAAACCTTCCACTAGAAGGACATCATCAATTGAATTTGTAAGATTTTTCCCTACCTTACCTGACCCTACAATCTTACCCTTGTTGCTTCCACCAAATGTAACATGACCAGCCTTCTTTTCAGATAGAAGATAGAATTTGTCTTTGTCTCCTGTCATATGTCTTGAACAGCCGCTATCTAAGTACCACATGTTCTTCTTGGCTGTAAGACATACCTGCACACATAATCAAAGAAGATTCTTTGGAACCCAAGTACATTTGGGTCCCATAATGCCTCCAAGATTAACAACATAAGTAAGCAGGTCTTTTGGAATCCACAGTTGCTTATTTACTTTTGAATTTTTCTCATTTCTGAAATTATGCTGGTTTTTACTCTATTTCCTATTTTTATGGTGTTTTGAACCATTCGCATTCATGAATTTTCTGTTGTGCCTTTTCTCTACATTTTCAGAGTAATATCTGAATTTGTTTTGATGCCTCAGTCGTTCAGGATGTTGTGTTTCATTACGTCTGGCAAAGTCACAGATATGCGTCGACACTCTGAAGGGATAGTGTCGACTTGAATGATTCCATTTCGACCATTTATTAGTATTGAAGTCATTTGATCTTGATTTAACATATGCCCACCTGGTGTGAGGCCAGTTCTGTGATACTGTTGACCTGTCATTTGTCCAATTTCCATAATTTTGTGGTTTTCTGTATAAGTGTGTCGACCTATCATAAGAGTAGTGTCGACCTTGCCAGGCAGGTGAATTCAGCTTTTTGTTCTTTTTAAACACTTGTTCAGTTTCAGCCTTTGTCTTCTTTCTTCCACTTGTTTCTTTATTGAAAATTATTTTTGTTTTTCTGTCTGATCTTGCGTCTTTTCCATTTCTCTCATTCCTCTGTCCTGTAGGAGTAGAAGTTTCTGAAGTTTTTGAAGAAATGAATGTTATGGTCTTCAGTCTTACTTCCTTTTTCTTTGTGGGATTAAAACCTAACCCCTCTTTATTGAAATTAACTATTGTGCCTAGAAGGGCTTCAAGATTATTCTTGCCACTTACAAATTTTTCAAGAACTTCCTGCCTTTTGTTTATTTCATTTTGCAGAACTTCAACTTCCTTTTTTAGATTAATGTTAACACTGTGTAAGGCAGCATTTTTTTCAAAGACAAGAGCTATTTCATTAAGACTTTCAATATTTTGATTTTTTAGTTCACTAACAACTTCTTTTAGAGCACTTATCTCTTGTGAAAATTCTTTTTCTTTTTCTTCTGTTGAGGTGTTCTGAGAGGAATTTTTCAATTTCTTCTTAAGCATTTTATTTTCCTTTTTAAGAGCATCATACTGATCCATAAGTTCGAAGTAAACATGCTCCCATCATCAGAATTAAAATCTTTAAATGGAGACATTACCTCTTCTTCTTCTTCTTCTGTTTCTCTAGCCATCAAACATATCTTTGAGTGAGTATCCTCAGCATCTGAGCTCTCTTCTTCTTCATCTTCTTCTTCTTCACTCTAGGTTCCGATCATAGCCTTTTGCTTGTTTCTGTTCCATCTGGGCTGAGTTTTCTTCTGAGCCTCAGGACATTCAGACTTGACATGTCCTGGTTTCCTGCAATTATAGCAAACAATTCTATCAATCTTTTAATTTGCATTCACTTTGGACTTTGACAAGATATTGTTATATGGTTTCTTTTTCAGAAATCCCTTACCTTCCTTTCTCAGAAATTTCCTGAACTTTTTGGTTATTAATGCAAACTCACCTGAGTCATCTTCAGAACTAGAAGACTCACTTTCTTCAGTAGCCTGCTTTGTGCTGGGACTTGCTTTGAGAGCAAGAGGCTTCTTCTTCTTCATATCATCTTCAGTTCTTCTTAATCCCAACTCATAGGTCATTAAAGAACCTATTAATTCATCTACAGTTGTTGTAGACAAATTTCTAGATTCTTCAATAACAGTGGCTTTAGTGTGCCACACGGGAGTCAAGGATCTAAGAATCTTTCTAACCAATTCTTTATCCATGTAGACTTTACCCAAATTCTTCAACCCATTTGTTAACATAGTTAGTCTACCATACATCTCAAAAATTGTTTCATCTTGTTTCATTCAAAATGCCTCATATTCAGAAACTAACATGTTGGCTTTAGTTTCTTTTACCTCAGATGTGCCTTCATAGATTACCATAAGGCGATCCTAGATCTCTTTAGCATTTGAACATGAAGAAACTCTTGAGAATTCAGTTGGATGCAGTGAGCACTGCATGATGTTCATTGCACTCCAATTAGCATTTGACTTCTTGATCTCTTCTGGAGTCCACTTCTTTTTGTCCTCGGACAGCTCATAAGGTCCAATGTTCACTACTCTCCATATTTGATGGTCTTGAGCTTGCAAGAAAACCTGCATTCGAGTTTTTCAATATGCATAATTAGTAGCATCAAAATATGGTGGTCTGTTCACAGAATGACCCTCAGCAATATAGCCTCTAGAATCCATCATACACAGATCACTCCTGCTTGTGAAACCAAATAAGTTGGAGAACCTTGCTCTGATACCACGTGTTGTGTGTAGAGAGATTATCTAGAGTGGGGGGGGTGAATAGTTAATCTTAAGAATTTTATGCCAATTCATAAATTAAAGAGAATTGATATGTTAATATCAATTAGACAACCAGTTTATGCAAGAAAGGAGAGATCAAACCACACAAGAGAGAGGAAAATTTTAAGGTGGTTAGGGTCCAATGAGGAGACCTACATCCACCCCTCACTTAACCAGTGAGGTACCACTATTAGAACCTCTGAGACAAAATCTCAAACACCTGCTGATTCACAGCTTCAGCACATCCGTTGACTCACAGCTTGAACAAACCGCTGATACACAGCTTCAACCCAATTGATCCAATCACAGCTCGTGAATGATCAATTCAATCTACTTCATAGAGAAGCAGATTGTCCACAGTTCAAAGAACACAGAAGAATCAAATAGAAACCAAAAAATGAAGAAATGCCACAATTAATTTGGGGATCGTCGAACTCCCTACTTAGAATCTAGATTCAAATCACAACACTTCTGGTCTTCAGATTTGATCCATCTTCCAATGAATTCCACCAGGAATTGGTTCCAATCGAATCACCCAGAGTAGCATTGAAAAGACTTCTCGATCCTCTGCTCACGAATGCTCTCCTCTTGCTGTTCTAAGCTTCAATTCTTGCTTGATTCAGCATCGCATCCACCAGATCTGAGCTCTGATCTGAAATCACCTCTTCGAGCTCCTCACTGAAAAACTCTGTTCTTCCTCTCTGAGCTCTGGTATATTTTTCCCTCTTTTTCAGCTCTATTCCCGGTTACGCACCACCAGAACACTTCACCTTCGAATGCGTTATTCACGATCTCCTCAAGTGGGCCCCACAACAGATTCCTCACAAGAAAATGATGGAGGGCATCTTTCTCCCTCCGAGGAAATAGCGTCTTCCAGAAGCAATGACGTGTACATATGGTCTCAGATGTTGAATCTGGGATCACGTGCCACTTTGATTATTGACTGGCGGCGGCAGCTCTGTTAGGAAAATTCCAAGTGTGATAGTGTTGACACTACCAAGATGTAATGTCAACACTCATATAAAAGTTTAGATAGAATGAGATCCAGATCATGCAGATTCGGTGATTAAGATTCACAACAGTGACACTGAAGTTTTGTTAGAGAATCTGAAAAATCAGACATATAGTGTCACCTTATCTGAGGATAGCATAGACCTATCTGATGATAGTGTCGACCTTATCTAAAGATAGTGTCGAACTTATCTTCATCTTTCTTTGCACAATACCTTGATGCCAGAGAAGTGTTGACCTTATCTGTGCTTAGTGTTGACCCTACCATAATACATCCTTTGAGTGGGACTTTGAGAAGTCACAAGTGTCGACCTTCCCTCTGAGTAGTGTCAACCTGTTCTGATCATATCTCTTCAGTGCAACTTGATAAGATCAATAGTGTCGACCTATGTAGCAGGTAGTGTCGACCTTATGGATGAAACTGATTTTCTTCACTCGAAGTAAATACTTTTCCTATGAACCATACATCACAAGTCAGATATCTATGATTTGTTATTTGAATTGTGACATCATCAAAATCAGGGACACAACACTTCATATAATCTATAACTGGAAAAAAAAACTATAGATATGGAAGCTACAATTGCACAATTGATCACAATCTAAGCTTCACCAACATTTCTTGGGTATGTGCCCAGTTGGATGCTTATGATGTTAAGGATATATTACAAGTTATCAGTACCACTCAAGAACATGAGATTTCTGCAACAACAAGCCCTTCCCTTGAGCAGGAGCAAAAGAACAAACGAATGGCTTAAGGAAACTCCAGACATAAACAATGATGAATCAATCCCTCTGACATTAACATAGTGAATGATCAAATTCAAAATGGAGGCCAGCCACCAATCAATATTTTCCTCTTAGCATAGGACACTTACCTAACCAAATCAGTATGTTATTGTGTAACAATATGATAATTACTACTCATGGAAAGGTGGGGCACCGGGGATGGGAGGGGGTGGGGGTAGCCGGGAGGGGGAGGGGGTCACCGGTAGGTGGGGGAGGGGGCGGCCGGAGTGGGGCACTGGGGATGGGAGGGGAGGGGGTGGGGGTGGGGGTAGCAAGGTGGGGGGGGGGTCGCCGGAAGGAGGGGGAGGGGGCGGCAGGGGTGGGATGCCGGGGATTGGAGGGGGAGGGGGTGGGGTAGCCGAGAGGGGGAGGGGGCGGTAGGGGTGGTCCACCGGGGATGGGAGGGGGTGGGGGTGGGGTAGCCGGGAGCGGGTGGGGGTGGGGGTCGCCGTCAGGAGGGGAGGGGACAGCAAGGGTGGGGCGCTGGGGATGGGAGGGGGAGGGGGTGGGGATGGGGGTAGCCGGGAGCGGGTGGGGGTGGGGGTCGACGTCAGGAGGGGGAGGGGACAGCAAGGGTGGGGCGCTGGGGATGGGAGGGGGAGGGGGTGGGGATGGGGGTAGCTGGGAGGGGGAGGGGGTCGCCGGCAAGAGGGGGAGGGGACGGCAAAGGTGGGCGCCGGGGATGGGAGGGAGAGGGGGGTGGCGGTGGGGGTAGTCGGGAAGGGGAGGGGGTTGCCGGAAGGAGGGGGAGGGGGCGGCAGGGGTGGGGCGCTGAGGATGGGTGGGGGAGGGGGTGGGGGTGAGGGCAGTCGAGAGGGGAGGGGGTCGCCGGCAGGAGGGGTAGGGGGCGGCAGGGGTGGGGCGACAGGGATGGAGGGGGTGGGGTTGAGGGTAGCTGTCACATCCCGACATTTAATATATCCATAAATGCCGGCACGTGAACGAATAAGAAATCAAGAGTAAAATTTGAACTATTCGAGCAAAAAATTACTCGGAGGCTTCACTAAATAAAAATTTATTAACTTCCATTCTACATGTATTACAAGATTCTACATTTACAATTCAAAAGTAAACGCCGCCCAGGTTGGTCTCTCAGCCCACAAATCTCGATGTCCCGCCTTCTTGAATTGTAGATTACTTGAGAAAAATACGATTTGATGAGCTAACTATCCCAGTAGGATTCAATCTTCTAATCAAAAGGACTATGATAATCAAGTAGGTAAATAATGAACTTACTTGTTAGCACTACTGAATATCAAAGATGATTGAATGACCATGTCAATAGATAACAATTGTAGAACAAGAGTACTGAACAAGATTGCACTGTCAAGAATTCAAGACAACACTTCACGTTCTGATTCAAATATATATCCAACTCATGATAAAATAACATGATGACTAATCAAGTTTGTATTGATGCAATGCCAAACATCCACAGATCCTTTATCGTTCCGTACGACCACTAAACAAATTCAGATGCTCCTTCTGGGACTGGACCAGTCTCATTTGCACAAGCATATATCTCAACTTAGTCTGAAGACCCAAAAATTGTGATCACAAATTATTTCTGGTAATATTCAAGTATGGTACACAAGTACTCCGAATCTCACATGATCTCACATGTAACAAAGGTTTATGGTCCAAAGCCAATAATTTCATAAGGTTGGAACCACATAAGAATCAATTATACTTGGAAAGTTTAAGAATAATCCAAAGTAGGACATGGAAGGCAAATGAATGATCCCTCTTAGTGATAAAGTAATTGGAATCCAAGAAAATGAAGATCCACAAATTGTCATAATAATTTCATTCTTGTAAAAGATTCAAGTGGGGGTACCTAGGTACTCAAGATCTCTCATAGAACAAAGGTTCAGGATTCAATGCCAAAATCTACAAAAGGTTGTAGACATGTAGGAATCAATCATACTTGAGGTGTTCAAAGATAATCCATAGTGGAATATGGATGACATTTGAATAATCTTTCTCAGGGATACAATAGTTGGAATCCAAGGAAATAAGGGAAATAACTAGTTGGGTTAATATCAAAGTGTCTCACCTTTGATTAGACATGAAACAGATCAAGTTAAACACCTCAGATAGGTGTATGTCGACAACCAGGAAGTAGCTGTCGATAGCCACTGTCCTCCCAGAAGCAATTACTAGGATCAGAACACTGCCTGCGATAGGCCAAAGTCGGCTGTCGACAGGTGAAGGCTATCTGTTGATAGGTTAACGCCATCTGTCGATAGCCACTGTTGGTTTTGCATTATCTAGGTTCTAAAAGCAGGAACCCTGTCGACAGGTAAGTTCTGGCTGTCAACAAGTACAGTCTAAACACCTAGAAATGATTGTTCAACATCTCAAAATACTCATCTAAGTGTTCCTATGACTCTAAGCATGGTTGACAACATTTAGTGGGTCTGGTTGACACTTCTAAACACTATTTTTCATGAAGGATAACAATAGAACAAGGCAACACTTTCTTCACAATAGAATGACATGAACTAAAAGCTTATAGGAATAAAACTCCATAGGAACATATCTCCACTTTCTTGCAAATTTTATCGAAACTGAAAAAAGGTTCTTATCAGTACATAAGGCTACATCTAAAGACACGAGTGTCAATTTAGAGACATGAATTCAATGAAGAATAATTAACCAAGATAGCTTGTTGAACCTCATGCCAACGTGAGGTCAGGTAGATGCTTAAACTATATGACTTTAGAAGAAGGAGAAGTACGAGATGATGACAAGGAGAAAGAATCCTACTTGACTGGGAAAGGAACAAAGGTTCTTCTTCTCCTTAACGTAGAGGTCAACAGTAGCAGGAAGAGGAAACAAGAAGGCTGCAAAGGTAGTAGCTTTGGCAGGTACAGTTGAAGATGTAGCAGCGATAGAAGAAGTAGCAGTAGCAGTTCCAGCATGCAGCAGCAACAGCCACGACAAGCAGCAGCAACAACTCCAACGGCTACAGCTCTAGTAGCAATGACAAAAGCAGCAGGAGCAGCAACAGTAGCAGGAGCAGAAGATGGAAAGACTTGTACGATGAGTGAAGGGAGAGTTTTTATAAACTCTCACACTCCATGCATGTAAGGCACGTAGGCCATACATGTGTTGCGGTAGAAACCCTTTGATTTTTATAGCAACACATTTACCATGCAAGCCTCAAAGCTTACACGTAAGGTAGAAACGTGTAACTCTTCTATCCCATGTGAATGGCTTACGTGGCCCCTAATACGTAAGCAAGGATTAACCGAGAAAATGGTTATCGTAAATGGTTAGAAATTTAGCTGGTCCATTTGACCCCAACTTTTTATAGCCAAATGGTGTCCATTCAAGTTGAAATTGCAACTATAAGCTAATAAGAAGGTTTTACAAATTATGGCGATTTTAGTTTAATTTTTAGAATTTATTTTTCACCCAGCAAAAATTGCCTGAAAAATAGTTACGTCGACTTAATCTTGAAATTCGCAATTCAATAATTCCAGATATTTACATTTCTGATACCAGCACATTTTTTGGAAATTATGGTGTTTTCGAATTTCAATTTCATTACAAAAATCTGGTGTCGCCTTGTCGGAGTGCGCACCTCTGAGTACGACACTCGAATAACATTTACTAATACGAATTAATCATAAATTAAAGTTAATTACATATCATGATAGTAATTATGTTTAACAATCAAAATCTTTACATTTTTCTAATTTTTAAATAAATAAAATTTTGGGGTGTTACAACTCTCCCCTACTAAGAAAAGAGTTTGGTCCTCCAAACTCCATGACTAGTTTGGATGGAACACAAAGATTAAGGTTTCAACTTTTTAAATTTTATTTAGTCCAGATTAGTCTTACCAATCTTGTCATGATTATTATGTCATACAATGTTTACACCCTCTATATAACTTGTTATCATGACATCGTCAGTTGATAGAAATCTGAATATTAATCAACATTTTTAGATCTTAAGAAGCCATGTTGTGATCATGGGTTCAATTAGATGCATTCTCTACTATGTTCTTTATTTCTGGCAGTAGTATATTATGTACTTATCAGATCCTTGTTAATAGCATATTACACTTAAGGTCTCCCCCACCAAGGAATAGCCTTAATCCTCAAAGAGTTATATGAATACATATTCCCTTCGAAAGGGTAATAAAGCATGACGAGAATGATGAGTATTAGAAATATGATGATAGACAGCAAAGATTTTATTTATCACATAATGTTTCTAGTACAGAACTTCATAATCAGCCTTACAAAATTACATGGGTTGACAAAACTTACTAAGCTTTGACATGCTATAACAACTAAATTCAAGCATTTCTCACTATACTCTAGTCCTATTGACTTATACACAAAAATTACTTCTAATGGCCTCAGTCAATTCTATTTATGGCTTAAAGTCTTCCTGAACTCTTGTCTTTGTTCTTGAGATGGTATGGACATTTGGAGATCCGATGCTTTAGACTTCCACACCTCAAACATGCTCCTTGTCTCCACCAACAATTTTCTTTGACATGGCCCGGTTTGTGACAACATGCACAAGCTTCCTTAGGTTGTGCCTTAACATTCTCTTGCTTGTTAGCCTTCTTGATCTTTTTGCTCTTTTCGTTCCGCTTCACTATCTTTTTGCCAGTTGTTTCTCTATTATTCGAGAGAACTATTCTCTTACGTATAGATATTATAATACTCATTGTTTCTTGGGGGTTTGTAGTACTAATATTCTTATGCAGTTCTATTTTCCCTTGATCACCGAATAGAACTGCTCGCTCCACGAACTAAGTAAGGTTGTTCATTGCATATTGAACCTCTTTCCAATGTGTTTCTTCTCCCATCATGTTGGGCTGAACAAATAAATTTAAGTTTAGTTAATCAATCATGTAATTTAAAACTCAGCATTTCTAACTCATACTATTAATACAACTGTTATTGTGTATACCTAGTTACTTGATACATTTAACCTTTGTGATTAAATGATGTCTTTTCCTTATAGGATTTTAAAATATGATAGATGATTTATGTTGTGTCCCTAGTTTTGATAAGTCAAGCAAAATGTAATAAATATCTAACACAAGTCTTTTATATCATAAGAAAATTCATAAAGTCAAAAGGTCTTTTAAGTGTGTTGGCCCTAATTACTTCATAGGTCGACACACAGGTAATACTGAATGGGCTACTAAAATTTGGTGATGCATATAAGTCAACTCTATTCAAAGGATAGGTCGATGCTTGATGGATTTCCTATAGCGCGGAAGTTCAATGTATCACCTTAGGTTGACACTAAGTGGAGATCAGGTTGACACAAATCAAGTTTCTAGTTAACGCTTAGAGAAAAATACGACTTGAGGTTGACTCCAAATGGAGGTTAGGTTGACTCTACCAATATTTGAGGTTGACACTAAGATGCTACAAGATCAACTCTACATGATGGATAGTTACTCAAAACTACAATCACTTGAGTGGGGTGAACTCTAGAAGGCATGGAATTGACTCTACTGAAACTTTTGTTGCCCAGATAGCAAGCCCAGAGGGAGGGTGAATGGATTGCTAAAAATTCTTCTTGTAAAAATTTGTGTAAATAAACACACTTGACAGACAACACTAAGATCGATAGTTAGAGTTAGTGTTAATCAAAGCAAAGAGAACAATCACACAGACAAGAGGAAATTTTATCCTGGTTCGGATCTCCTATCCCAAGGAGTCCCATGTCCAGTCCCCAAGCAACCACTTGGGATTCCACTAAACAAGGGTACAGTCCCCCTTAAGGACACTTACACATCCAGCAACAACTGGCCTTCTCTTCTCTTCCAGAAGAGGGATCACTCCACCTTATGCAACAGGTCTTCTCTTCACATCCGAAGAGGAATACTTACAGGAAAATGAGTTGAAAGAGGAAGGCCCCAAGACCAAGCTTATAGACAATGCTTGATCTGAGGCGAAGTCCGAGAGACACAAAATTTATCATGGATGGACTCTCTCAGATCTACGCAAGCTCTCAAAAGCAATGCAATATTCTCACAGAGAGCTAAGAGCTACAAAAAATTTGAATGCACGAGCTGGCTCTTGTTGTTCTTCAGGTGACTGAGATGTTCAAGCTTCTCAAAGGTTAAAAAAAGTTATGTGTGCTTGGAGTCACCAGTCTTCTTTTATCTTCTTTGAAACCATTTGACCGTTGAAGTATCCGTTGAAATATCCGTTGTCTCACATCTTCATGCACATTGGAGGTTTGTTTTGAAGGAGAGAGCAAGTGAGCCTGCAGCCATTAATGCTCAGATGGACATACATACTCAAGGAAAGATTGTTTGAATCTTCTATCCTCTTGTCAGGTTGACAGGTCCATCTTTTAGACGTGTGTTTCCACCGGAAACCCTGCATACAATAAATGCTGACACATAGACAACTTATATTTATCTAAACTATCAGTCAACATTAGTAGTTGTGCTGTATAAAGATACACCGGAAGGAAAATGTCATTCTGTCATTGACTTTGTGTGTTATAGGCAAGACAGGTAAAAGATATATCGTGCAGAGTTGTGTACTGTCAAAATAAATGTTAGACAATATGGGATACAACATGTTTTCGCGGGAAAACTTGAAATCCACAGAGTTTGAATTATATTTGAATATTATGTGGAATGGAACTAAAGAATGGTTGAAAATGATTTACACGAGAATGTTTGATAGTTGTCTTCAATGAAATCATGTATTTAGACAGGCTATACCCAAAGAGAGTCGAGGTTGATATTAAATCAATGATATAATTATAAGTCAAGTAAGAATGTAATCCATGTTGAAATGTAATGAAATCGATGTTCTGTACAAAGTCGTTATTTAACAGAAATCGATGTGTAGATGAAATCGTTGTTCAATTAAAATCGTTGTTTCATGAAGTCATTGTAGAGATGAAATTGTTGTTTCATATGAAGTCGATGTTTTAGTGAAATCATTGTAGACATGCAATCGTTGTTCTACCGAATCGTTGTAGCAACAACCAAATCGTTGTAGCGACCAAGTCGTTGTTTAAGTGAAACGAAATTGTTGTAGTGACCAAATCGTTGTCTCTATGAAGTTGTTTTTTAAGTGACTTATGAAATTGTTGTAGCGATCAAATCGTTGTTTCATATGAAGTTGTTGTTTAAGTGACTTATGAAATCGTTGTAGCGAACAAATCGTTGTTTCTATGAAGTCATAAGTGAAACGGAATCATTGCAGCAAACAAATCGTTGTAGCGACCAAATCGTTGTTTCTATGAAGTCGTTGTTTAAGTGACTTATGAAATCGTTGTAGCGATCAAATTGTTGTTTCTATGAAGTCGTTGTTTAAGTGAAACGGAATCGTTGTAGCGATCAAATCATTGTTTCTATGAAGTCATTGTTTAAGTGACTTATGAAATTATTGTAGCGATCAAATCGTTGTTTCTATAAAGTCGTTGTGCACTTAGACAAAACATACGCATTGAACTTCAAATAGTAGTGTGTGTAGACAACTTATAGATTTTGCTTGAATTATTTCCTATGGTTAAACTTCAGATAAAGTAGTTAGAAAATACTTTTAAAGGTTTTGTTAATCACCAAAAATACATATATAATTAATAATAAATTATATGGAGATGGACTGATCATCAATCTCCCCCTTTTTGGTGATGACAAAACATAGAGTATTGCATAGATAGAGAGAACTGAAATAGCTTTTATTTGCTTAAAATTTTCAATTCTAAGATATGTATTTCAGAATAATTTCTCCCATTTTTGTCATTAAACAAAAAGAATTAGATAGTCAGAAGATAAAATGGGAGATAGACAAAGATAAATGAAGCCAAGAAATGAAATTTCATTCATTAGAGGGGGTAGGCATGTAGAAGGAAGGAGACAATCTAGAAGCATGGCGAGTTATGATCTGCCAAGCTTGACCTTCCTGCTCTTCAAAAAGATTTCAAAATACACCCCAACTAATATTATAAGAGGGCCCCATCTCTGGACTAAGTCTCTTGATGTGGAGTAGTCTTTGGTCTTTAATGAAGGAGGTATACTCCTGATTGCTAAGAGATGACTTGTAGGGTCCAGCAGTCCCAAAGCTGGCATGCTGAAGAAACTTGTCAATAGACAGAGGGTAGTGGAGCTTGTGAGCAAGCAAATCTTTCTTCAAGAATATGAAGATCTTGTACCTCTCAATCAAAGTTGAATAGGGATCTGAGACCAGATTTATGGAGTTGAGGTCCATGAACTTTTCGAGAGAGAGAATCGTTCGATTTGACTTGTGCAGGGAGGAATTCAGTTGCTCAAGTTGGATGGCTATCTCAGGATAGGCTTTGCACTATTCAGAGTTGTCAAATCTTTTAGACTCTGAGAGGATAGGTGCTAAGACTGATGACTTTATGGATCCTCTTTGATATTCTCTGAAGATAAATCTATGGAAGGCAAGAGGAATTCCCCTCTGAACAAATACCCTGGCCATGACTCTTGCAAACCTTTCAAAAATGATAGGACCCACTTCAGATTCCATAAAGAGAAAGTGAAGCTTGGGGAGAAAGGCAATTTCTGGCATCTTGAAGGTTGCAAAATCAACCTGAAGTGGGGTGTTGATAGGATTCTCTGTGCGGAGTAGAGCTATGGCTCCTCTGAATTGACCAACCTGGACCTCTGGCAGGCGATTGACAAAGCAGTAATCTTGGTATATTTGGAATTGCCTGATGAATTTGATCTCTTTCTGAATGAGGGGACCCCAAGAATCTCTGTGCTGGCAAACAAACCACTCAGATAAGGTGAGTGGGTGATCTTTGGGTGGAAAGATGTTTGACCTTGCAACCTCAAATTTTCTGTCAAGAGCTTTGTTGGCCTTAGCCCACTGATCCTCAGTCTTGGACTCAACAGTAGATAGGATTTTGGTTTGTTCAGCCTTAGGAAGAGCAGAGGTAGGAAGAATGATATTGAGATGTTCAGAGAGGTTAAGGTAGGGAAGACCAAAAGTGGCTGCAAAAGTGCACTTTTGGAGATATTCAACATATAATGTTCTCCTTCGGTTGACAACAGAAAGAGAATACCACAGAGGAGGAAAGAGAGTTCGATTGGAAGGGTAGACAAGAGCTGAAGAGGTTTTTCTTTTCTTAGGGGTAAGACTGGAGGAAGGTTGGGAATCAGTCTTGTGAATGTCGGCAGAGACAACAAGAACTGTGTGAAGGATGGCTTCTTCAAATTCATCTTTGATGTCTTGCACATTATGAGGAATGACACTGGATCCTTTTGGAATGATGGTGATAAAGGAGGGTGGAGTAGGTAGATGAAAAGAACCAAAAGATGAAGTAGGAGGTGGTTGAGTTGATGGTCCAGCAGATGAGGGACCTGCTGAGGAGGGACCAGTAGAAGAGGATGAGGCTCGAGGTGCCTCAGAGGTGGAATGAGGAATGGAAGAGGAAGGAGGAGGTGATGAAGAGGTGGTAGTAGAGAAAGGGGTAGGAGAAGATATGTGTTTAGGGAGTGGTTTCTTGAAGGTTTCAGGTGCAGAAGGGGAAGTGAAGGATGTGGGTGGAGAGGAAGGGGTTGGGGTCTGATGACTGGGGGATTCAGAAGACCCTAGGGGCACAACAGCTTCCTCTATAGACACTTGAGGCCCAGTTGGCCCCGCCACTAACTCTTTCATAGATGGCCCTGATGGCTCAACTTCCTCTACAGACGGCCCTAGTGACTCTGATTCTTCAAGAAATGGCCCTGATGGCCCTGCAGTTGGCTCAACTGATCCAGATGGCCGTAATGGCTCTGTACTAACCTCTGGTACAAATTGAGTGGGAGTAGGAGGGGCAGGAGCTGACAGATGCACCCTCACAAAATCTGATACATCAGCAATCATCTTCTTCAGGCTACCCAACTCATTTCTCATTTCCTAGAGCTCAGATTTAACTGCTCCAATCTCCTTGGCTTCAATGCTCTGGCTAAGAAAAATAGATGTTACTTCTGATTACAAGGAGCACAAAATCTCCCCATGTGCATTTAGTCTATCAATGACTAGCTTTATGTGCGCATGAATCTTCTTTTTCTTGGATTTGTGGTGAGCCTTTCTGGTGAGTAGGGGAATATCAGAAGCAACATCTTTACTTCTATCTCTTGAGCCAACAGCTGGCTCCACATCATCATCTGAGGTTCTCTCAACTACACATTCCTAAAACTAATCAACAAGAGCACTGCCTGTGTGCTCCCCCTGAATCTTTGGCTCCTTCTAGATTGATGGCTCCCCCTGAGCTGGAGCATCTATCATTTGAACATCTTCAGTGTGGCCTGGTGCCACAACCTTTGCAACAATGTCTTCATGGCTCTCCTTCAGTGCATTTTCTTGTTTAGGAACATTGGGGGTTTCTTCTACATGAATATCTTCAATCTCCCCCTCAAACTGAGCAGTACCTTCAGCAATTACTTCCTCAACAATGGCAAGTGCAGGGACTGTAGGAGGGACAATTCTTCAATAGATTGCCCAATGGGCTCAATGTGTTCAGGTGCAATGTCCTCAATCCTTCTTGCAGGAGCAGAAGGCTACTCTTGTAGTGCCCTAGAATTTTTACTAAATGGTATGATGTCTTTGTGTATGTGTTTATGCGCTTCACAGTGTGTTGTTATTTTGATGAACTATGCGTCAACATCTACTGAGGTTGACTATAGTAAACGACATGATCTATTGCCGTTTATTGTCTGTTGACGACAGGTGATTGTGTCCTTTAATATTTTCTAGAATATTTGGTTTTGCGGGCAAGAAAGTTGACGACAAGATCGATGGACGTCTACCTCATGGTTGACGACAGCATTGGTTGACGTTAACATGACTTGCCCATTTTTGTTGTTACCGTTTAGGGGGAGAGGAAATCGGCCGTTTCCAAAACATTTAATGGAAGGCTCGAGGGCGTTTCTGATCCAAGGGCTAGGATTAGGTTTGAGCAAAGAGTAGGGATCTTTATAAGACCTAGATTTGGCTTTTAGGGGAGATTTTTTGCACTGGTTGGGAAGAGAGAAAAGGAGGTCCGAGGGAAGGGTTGCAGAGCTTCGTTCGGGCGATCTGAAGTGTGTTGGACCAAGGAGGATCATCACGCATAGAGGTCAGAGGGTTCTCCAAGCGGGGGAGTTGTGCTAGAAGCTGGTTTTGGGCGATTGAAGACGGAGAGGAGGATTTCCTTGTTGCCAAGGCGGGCATCTTCGAATCTCTATTCGTCACTCCAGAAGGAGGGTTAGAGGCAAGTAGCATGGGGGATCAATTTAGGATAGTATATGTTGCCCAGCTAGCAAGCCCAGATGGGGGGGGAGTGAATGGGATTTTTAAAATTCGTCTAATGATAAGACCTGTCAACAAAAACACTTAACAAACACTAAGTTAGATTGTTAGTGTTAGAAATAAAGAAGATAGCAAACATAAACACGTAATCACACAACACAGGAGTTTTTTTCCTAGTTCAGACCTCCCATCCCAAGGAGTCCTACGTCCAGTCCCTAAGAAATAACTTGGGATTTCACTAACCAAGGGTACAGTCTCCCTTAAGGACACTTACACATCCAGCAACAGTTGGCCTTCGCTTCACAACCTAAAGAGGAATACACCACCCTGAACCTTAGGTCTTCCTTCTAACATGATGGGAAAAACTGCCACCTGCTTCCAGCAGATCTTCTCTTCACAGCCCGAAGAGGATTACACAGAAAGTGTGTATAAAGGTTGATTGCCCCTAGACCAAGCTTACAGCAAATGCCTGATCTGAGGCTAAGTCTGAGAGAGATGGATTTTCACTAGAAACAAACTCTCAGACCTATAAGACTCTCGAGGAATCTAGACAATGAATGGGTGAGAGCTCAGAGCTACAGAAAGAATGGAGTGAAAAACAAGAGACTCTTCTTTGTTCATGAATGCTTTTCTCGAAGGCTCTAGCACCTGAATATTTACGTTGTTCTATTTCTTTGTTGAGTCTTCAGTCTTGTATCTATATATCTTCTTTTCAATAAAATAGCCGTTGAGATGACCGTTGTCTCTAAGCACGTTAGACTGCATGGTTCATGGTGTGGACGAGGTATGCTTTCTGTTGAATGCCTTTTCTTTCCATGCACGCAAAGAGAAGATCCTTCTTGATATCCTTCAGCTTCTATTTTGTCCAACATTGTATGTCATGGTACGGGCAGAAACCATCACACATTAAATACCAAACTATAGACAGCTATGTTGTCTCTTGTTGCCAGTCATCATTAGAATTCATGCAGTAAGACTATTCACCAAAATAGAAATGTCATTCTACTTTATTAAAAGTGTTTCTTATAGAAGTATGAGAATAGAAGATATCCAGATATGCATCGTGCAGTGAAATGTACGGTCACATTAAATGCATGGATATTAGAAAAACACGCGGGAAGACTTTTACTTTCATCATATTTTAAAATATATTTGAACATGAAGTCATTGTAGTCCATGAAATCGTTATGACAATGAAACAGTTGTTCAACTTATGAAATCGTTGTATGAACAAGCAAGTCGTTGTTTATGTAAAACGTTATTTATCCATAAACAAATCGATGCTAACACAAATCGTTATACAAGTATAAGCAAATCATTGTGAACACAAATCGTTATAAGCAAATCGTTGTGAACACAAATCATTATAAGTGAATCGTTGTGAACACAAATCGTTATAAGCAAATCGTTGTGAACACAAATCATTATATAGGTATAAGCAAATCGATGTGAACACAAATCGTTGTAATCAAATTGTTGTAATCAAATCGTTGTGCAAATCGTGATATAGGTATAAGCATATCGTTGTGAACACAAAGCGTTGTAAGCAAATCGTTGTGGACACAAATCGTTATATAGGTATAAGCAAATCATTGTGAACACAAAACGTTGTTTCACTTATCAAATCGATGCAGTGACCGAATCGTTGTTTGCTTTATCGAATCATTACGGCGACCAAGTCGTTATGTAACTTATCGAATCGTTATAGCGACCAAGTCGTTGTATAACTTATCGAATCATTGTGAGATCAAATCGTTGTTCTCACTCAACAAATCATTGTGAGATCAAATCGTTGTTCTTACTTAACAAATCGTTGTGAGATCAAATTGTTGTTCTCACTTAACAAATCGTTGTGAGATCAAATCGTTGTTCTCACTTAAAAAATCATTGTGAGATCAAATCGTTATTCTCACTTAGGAAGTCGATGTGTACTTAGAAAAACTACATGCACTGAATCTTTAAATACTACAGTGTAAGAATACTTACAGGTTTTGCTTGATTTTGCCTGATTTAATTTCCTGTGACTTAGCTTCAAGGAAACTTGATAGATAATATTTATTATGGTTTTGTTAATCACCAAAAAAGGCATAAATGAAATTATATAGGGATGAATAGATCATCAATCTCCCCCTTTTTGGTGATGACAAAACATAACATAAGATTATAAAATTCTGAGATGAAATCATGTAAATTTGCGGAATAAATTTGAGAAATGTCTTTCAGAATATTGTATTTTCTCTCCCTTTTTGTCATTAAGTAAAAAAAAAGACACAAAGAAATATCATCAGATAAATGGGAGCTAGGAAAGAGAATTTTTCATTAAATCACTGAGGAGGTATAGGAAGGTAGTGAGCAGGGGACAAAAGGGAGGCATGGTGAGAAATGATTGGCCAAGCCTTGCGCTCCTGCTCTTCGAAATGACTTTGAAAGGTACCATAAACTATGGAGTAGGAAGGTCCCATAATAAGAGCCATCCTCTTGATGTGCAACTACCTCTGTGCTTCAATGAAGGTGTCATACTCATTCCGGCCAAGAGATGCTTTGTAGAAGGTAGAGGTGCCAAAGCTGGCATGCTGGAGGAACTTATCTATGGTGATGGGGTAGAATATCTGATGCTGCTGCAGTTCCTTTTTCATAGCCATATACACATTGTATCTCTCAACCCAGGTTTCATAGGGGTCTAGAACAAGATGAATAGAGTTCAGGTGTAAGAATTCTGTAGCAGACAGAGGAGGTTGACTACATTGAGAGTAGTGAGCTGCTGAGCAGTGAGGGGGTAAAGTTGTTCCCATTCTGATGGAGAGAGACGTTCACATTTAGACAAGAGAGGGGCAAGAACATCAGACTTGATGTGGCCCTAATGATATTCTCGGAAAACAAATCTGTGAAAGGGGAGGGAACTACCTTTCTGCACTGAAATTCTACTCATTACCCTTGCAAATCTCTCAAAAATCATAGTGCTGACAGCAGATTCCATGACTAGGGAGGAGTGGAGGCAGAAACACAATATCTGGAATTTCTAAGGTTGCAAAATCTACCTGGATGGATGAGGTATGAGCATTACTTGAACCAAGAGCAGAAATAGCTTGCCGGAATTGGCCAAGCTGAACTTCAGGTAGATTATTAAGATAGTAATAGTCAGTGAACATATGGAAATGACGGATAAGCTTGATCACCTTTTGAATGAATGGCCCCCAGGTATCCTTGTGATGGATCTGGAACCACTCAAAGAGGGTCAAAGGATGATCCCTGGGTGAGAATCTGGCTACCTGAGCACGAAGGAATTGGCTGTAGAGGGACTTGTGGCCCCGAGCCCACTGTTCTTCAATTTTGGCTTCAGTCAAGGAAATAATTTTTGACTGTTCAGCCTTGGATAAAGAGGAAAAAGGAAGAATGACATTTAGATGGTCGGTGAGGTTGAGGTAAGGAAGTCCAAAAATAGTGGCAAAAGTGTATTTCTGGAGATATTCACAATAAAGGGGTCTTCTTTGATTTTCAACTGAGAGAGAAAACCAAAGAGGTGGAAAATGAGGTTCAAAAGAGATGGCACGATTGGAAGAAATTTTCTTTTTCTTAGGAGCAGGGCTGGAAGAGCCTGTCCTATGGAGGTGAGTCCCAACTGACAGGACTGAGTGAAGCATTGCTACTTCAAACTCATCTTCAATGTCTTGGATCATATGATGTTCAAGTTGGGCACCCTTAGGAATGATGGTGATGAGGGAGGGAGGAGTAGGAGGATGAAGAAAAGAATGAGTGTTTAGAGGTGGTATAGCAGATGGTCCAGGTGAAGAAGGAGGCTCCAGCTGAAGATGATGTTGGAGGAACCTCAACAATAGGAGGAGGGTTGGATGTGGAGGAAGCAGGAGAGGAGGAAGAGATGGTAGGAAATGGAGTGGGTGATGTTATGTGTTTAGGAAGGGGCTTTTTGAAAGTGGCAGGTGCTGGAGGAGCAGTGGTGGATGAAGGTGGAGAAGGAGGGGATGGAGTTTGAAGAGCTGAAGAGATAGGGGGCTCTGGGACTACAGCCTATTCTTCAATCCTTGCATGCTCAGCTGTTGATTCCATTGGCCCTGATGGCCCAAACTCATCCACTGCTGGCCTTGGGAGATCTGACTGTGTATCCGACGGCCCTGATGGCCCAACTGCCTCTGCTTCTTCAACCCTTGGCCCTGAAGGCTCTGAATGCTCAGCATCAACTGGACCTGATGGCCAGACTTCTTCCACATTTGGCCCTGACTCCTGTTGGACTGATGGAGTAGGAGCTGAAGGGGCAGGAGAGTGTGCCTTTATCAGATTTGAAAGAGTTGCCACTGAATCTTTGATGCTGCCCAGCTCACTTCTTACCCATCTTAGGGCATTCCTAACGATTCTCATTTCCTTAGCTGCTGTGCTCTGGCTTATGAAAATTGAGGCTATACCTGATTGGACAGAGCAGAGAATTTGACCTTGAGCATCCAATCGATCAATAATTGGCTTCATATTAACTTTCAGCTTCATCTACCTTAGCCTCCTATGGGGCTTCATTGTGAGGAGAGGAATCTCAAGAGCTACACTCTTGCCTTTTTCACTTGCCCTAATAGCGGGCTCCACATTCTCAACATGAACTTCTCCTTCATCTGAGGTGCTTTCCACAACACCTTCCTAAAATTGATCTACAGGGGCACTAGCTGAGTGCTGCCTCTGAAATTCTGCATCTTTTTCAACAACGTTCTCCCCCTGACCAGAAGTATTCTCCATCTGAACATCCACATTGTGGCCTGGTGCCACATCTTCAGCCAAAACTTCTTGCTCCCCCTGAATGGGAGCATCTTCCATTTAGATAGCTTCATTGTGGCCTGGTGCCACAGCCTTCAGAACAATTGCTGCAGAAGTGTCTTCTTGCTCCCCCTGACTGCTGGTGATAGAGTCCAGCCCATTTCAAAGTATAGATGCTACAAGAGAGGTGGGGGTGTCTGCCTCTGATACTTGCCCAACTGGCTCAATATGTTCTGGAGGTATATCCTCTATTCTTCTTTCACTGACCACTGAATCGTCCACTCTGACACTTACTGCTGCTTCTTCTTGTTCTTTATCGACCATGGGCATCTCTGTCCTGACTTCTTCTTGCTCATCTTGGACATCTGGAATTACTGCTATTGCTGCTACCTGAGCTGCTGGAACTTCAAGAGCTTCTGCCACTGGAGCCTCAGTCCTTACTTGGACCTCTGCTTCTACCTCTGATTCTTGAACTTGAGAAACTTCTGGACCTTCTCCAATGATAGCCTCACCTTCAGCAACTGAGGTCTTGGTCCAAACACCAGCAACAAGTGAAAATCCACTTTTCTTTAAATTTCTACCTCTAATATCCTGGCCCATCTTCTCAGATACTTCACCAGTCAAACTAATGTTGTAATGCTGAAAAATCTTTGTTAACAAGTGAGCGTAAGGAAGGGACATGTTGAGCTTGCTCTTCTTATCCCAAATCATTGCAGTTGCAAACTTCATCCGCTCAATTATAACTTCTGCCATATTAATACCTTGGTTCTGGATAGCCCAGAACATCATATCTGAGTCTGCTTTTGTACAAGTGGAGAAAGTTGCAATTCTAAGCACCAAAATCTGGCAAACTATAAAGTGAAGAATTCTATTAAAGGCATTCAATTGATTGATGTCAATTTTGCCATCTTTCAACTTGTATTCAGTGCCGATAATGCCCAAACCCTTGGCATGAACATCTACAGTGTGTACACCGCTGTGACTGGAGGTAGAAACTCCAAACAGAGATTCCAATAGATCATAGGTGATATGAATCTGGGTTCCTTTGACTGTGGAGGTCAAGGACCCATCTGCCTCTGATTTCAAACAAACATAGAATGCTTTTACCAAGTCCAGATAACTTGCCTCAGAAAGAGTTGCTATCTGCGACCACTTCATTCTCTGCATCGCTGCTACTATGTTATGCATGCCATTCTTCTCTAAATCTGCTACATCCACTGCTTTGTTGCCGCAGAACTTCACCTTCATGGCTGCAAACCTCTCTTGCTGCTCTACTGTCAAAAAAACAGCGTTGTAGCCCCCAACAGTGCCGGAAACCCCAGAAACCGCCATGGGATTGAACGAGGGGAAGTTCTGGAGGATCATAGGAAGGAGTAGAATAGAAACCCTCAAGAGATTTTTTGCGAGAGGAGAACGATTCTTTGAAATCTCTCAGAGAAGGAGAGCCGAAATCGATATGGCTTATCGTTCCAGGCGAGTGGGAAGAGATGAGAGAGGGAGGTGAGTCGTTAAGGCATAGATTACGGGATAAAAAGCAAAAGGTAAAGTTGCTTTTGAAAGGACGCAGCAATAAATGCACAAAATGACAAACTGGAAGACTATTTCGCAAAGAATAAGGATTTATAAAATAGTGAACCGTCAAAGTAATTTATTACGCACACAATTAATTGGGCAATTTACTTTCCAGAAGCATAGATCTAGCCAATTCCACAAGGGTTCTAATCTTTCTTTCCAGAACTCCATTTTTTTGTGGAGTTCTTGGAGAAGAGAATCTGTGGAAAATGTTCAGTTCAGCAAATAAATCAGAAAAAGCTTTGTTCTCAAATTCTCCCCCATGATCAGTCAAAATAGATTTGATTTTATATGAAAAACCCATTAAGGCAGTGGTGCAGAAATTCCTGAATTCTAAACAAGTATCATTTTTGTGGGATAGAAAGATGACCCAAGTGTATATAGTAAAATCATCAATGATGACAAATCCATATCATTTACCACTAAGACTAAGAATTTTTGTTGGCCCAAAAAGGTCCATATGAAGTA
Organism: Colocasia esculenta; assembly: GCA_014218235.1. Taxonomy (NCBI): domain Eukaryota; kingdom Viridiplantae; phylum Streptophyta; class Magnoliopsida; order Alismatales; family Araceae; genus Colocasia; species Colocasia esculenta. Next base: position 70,885,324 of record CM024755.1, read on the forward strand.
ATTCTAGTGGCTTAGAAGTGAGTACATCATTGAAAATTTTAAAAAAATTTATGGTTTATTTTCCTTAAGCACATATCCCACAAAGTTGATTTTCAACATTTGGAAAAGATTCAGGAAGTCCTTTAACCAGATTTAGCCTTAAGAGTTTATTTATTGTGTTAAAACTTGCACGACCAAGTCTTTTGTGCCATGTCCATGCAATTTCATTTTTATTTGCCACCAAACAAATGTTTCCAGCAAAGTTTTTATCAAGATTGATCATGTAGACATTGTTTTCTCTTTTATCAAAGAATTTTATTTTTTTAGTTGAAGAATCAATTATTTTGCAGAAATCAGATTAAAAAATAACCTTGTGACCTTTGTCACACAATTGGCTTATACTCAAAAGATTGTAGTCTAAACCATCAATTAACAGAACATTTTCAATTGAGTTTGAGGAGGATTTACCAACCTTTCTAGATCCAATGATTTTCCCTTTATTTTTACCTCCAAATGTGACAGATCCTCTTTCCTTTTCAATCAGAAATGAAAATTTTGTTCTATCTCCTGTCATGTGTCGTGAACACCCACTATCAAGAAACCACACATTGGAGCTGGGTGCACGACCTTACTGCATAAATCAGATCCGAGAACAAAAGATTTTGTTACCCAAACATTGTTGGGACCATCAGTTTGTTTGAGCAAAAACAATAAATCTTTTCTAATCCATATTTGAGTTGTTTTTGGTTTTTGTTTTGTTTCAGCAATGATTTCCTTTTTTGACATTTTAACAATCTGATTTGGAATGAAAACACCAGTGGTCTTCCTTTCATAAGCATGGAAATTATGCATTTCGGCATGATTGTTCATGTATGGAAATTCAAACCAAGAATTCTGTTGATATCTTGGAAATTCTGGATAAAAAGATTGTGAATCGTACCAATGAGGATTATGATACCATTGATACCAAGAATTAATCCAATTAGATTGATATGATGACTTGGATCTCCAATAATCATCATGAAAGTTTGTTTTTGTGTTTTTATGATTTTTCATATTTTTATTTGAATTTTTGTGAAACATCTTTTTATTGTTTAGAAACGGGTAGGTCAACATGTGTTGAGGTAGTGTCGACTCAGCAGCCACAATTTTCAAATTGTGGTTATCTGGTGTCGACCTAACATCAATGTGTGTCGACCTATTTTGTTTCTTTTGATTGGAAACATTCTTTTCACTTTGATTTTTGATTATTTCAGATGTTTTCTTTGACACTTGTTTATTTTTATTTTCTAGACTAGTACTTTTGACAAATTTTATCAAAGGAATTTTTGAAGGTTTTTCTTTCTTTTCACCAGAGTTATTCTTCAATGATTATTCTGTGGTGAAACCTAGTCCATATTTTTCAGCATTCATTCTAAGTCCTAACAATGCATCAAGATTTTCTTTTCCATTTGTGAAGTTTTTTGTCACTTGTTCCTTTTCACCCAACAACTTCTTAAGTTTATCAATTTCATCAATAGCTTGTTGCTTTTCTTTTTGTTGCAATTCCATTCATTCAGAAAGCTTTTCAAAATCATTGTTGGCCTTTTGAGATGCAATTTTAAATTCATCAATTTCATTCAGAAGGTCTTCCTTTTCTTCATTAAGTTCAGATATTTCATTTTCTAGTTCAAAAATTCTTCTATTTAAGGAAGTATCATGCATGAAATTTTCAATTTTCTTTTTCAGATGTTTATTTTCTTTTCTTATTTTAGAATATTTTTCAACCAACTCAGCATATGCATCTTGCCAATCTTCAAGGGTATATTGTTCAAAAGAAGGACTTACCTTTCCATCACTGCTGTTGGCCATAAAGCATAACTCCTCATTTACAGAACTTGAGGAGTTCTCTTCTTCATCTTCACTTTGGTCTTCATCCGACCAAGTTGCTATCATGGCTTTTGGCTTCTTCAATTTGTTGTTCTTCTTGTATTTGTCCTTTTTGATCTCAGGACACTCACCATTCATGTGTCCTGCCTTGTTGCACCTGTAGCAAATAATACCTTCATTAGTTTTTTTATTTCTACCAACATTAAATTTTGAAGAAGAAGCATTCCTTTTACCAGAGGAATATTTTTTCTTTCGATTGAATTTTCCTCTTCTTGATTTTAAAAATTTTCTGAATTGCCTAGTCATCAGGGCAAGTTCATCCTCATTGGACTCAGACTCATCAGAACTTGATTTTTCTTGATTTTTCTCTTTGTTGCTTGATGAAGTCTTAAGTGCTACTTGTTTATCTTTAAGCATATGTTCTTCACTTTTTTTTAGATTTATTTCATAGGTCATTAAAGATCCTATGAGTTCATCCAAAGAAATTTTGGATAAATCCTTAGAATCTTCAATCACTGTAGCCTTTGTGTGCCAAATAGATGATAGAGAACGCATAATTTTTCTTACCAGATCAGCATCAGTGTATTCCTTACCTAGTGCCTTCAGTCCAATGACAATTGTCATAAACCTAGCAAACATTTCAGAATTTTATTCATCAGATTTCATCATAAACAATTCATATTCAGAAACAAGTATGTTTGCTTTGGTTTCCCTAACTTGAGATGTTCCTTCATACATTAATTCAAGTTTATCCCACATTTCTTTAGCTGATTTACACATGGATATTCTTGAATATTAGTTAGGATGGACAGCACAATGAAGCATATTCATGGCACTGTAATTAAGAGTAGCTTTCCTAATCTGCTCTCTAGTCCAATTCTCCTCATCTCCATGATTTTCATAAGGACCCTTATCAACTATTTTCTAGATTTCATAGTTTTGTGCCCTTAGAAAAACTTGCATGCGATTCTTCCAATAGGAGTAATCAGACCCATCAAAAAATGGTGGTCTATTAATGGAATGGCCCTCAACTACAAATCCTCGAGAATCCATCAATCACAATGAGAGACAATGAAAGAGCATGCAACAATTCAAGCAATTAACACAAAGATCAAACAGAAGCAATCAAATCAGATCAGAAACAAATATTAACCATCTCTGATACCAATTGTAGGATCGAATTGGTGGATGGATCAGATCTAGAAGGGAGGGTTGAATAGATCTAACACCAATTACTGCGGAAGCTTAAGCAATTCAAAATTACTTCGAATCAGAGATCAATTCAGACAAACAATTTACTGATCTGAAGTGTGGGTGTGTGTAGATGATGTGTGAGGAAATTAAACACTTAGTGTGAAAGTGAAATCCTATGCAATCATCTAGCGCAGACAAGAAAATCAAACCATTTCATAAAGGATTTTTAGGTGGTTCGAAAATTACCCCAGTGATTCCTACATCCACCCCTCACACAGTGAGGCTCCACTACTCAAAAGAGTACAACTCACACCGGAGCATGATGACTCTAAACACCCTTGAGCTCGACGGCTCAAACACACAACCTAGAGCACAACAACTCCAAAAACTGAGCACAATGGCTCAAACCACAACAGGAGCACAACGACTCCAAATTGAGCACGACGGCTCAAAACACACAGTGAGTGCGACGACTCACAAACAAGAGCTCAACGGCTCACAAACTAGAGCTAGATCAAAGACAAAAGAAATCAGATCCTCTAGCAATGATCTGATTCACAGACTTAATCATACATAGAAATCTACACAGAACTTCATGCACAGATCTCACAGATGAAAGTGAGAAGAACACTCCAAGAAAAGAGTAAAATAAATGTAAATTGGATGTTCTTTGGTGAAGAAGTCTTGCAGATGCTTGAATTGAAGAGCCTTGATGGAGTTCGATGGAGATTCTCTTCAATTGGTGATACTCTGCTTTAATGGCATCTGAATTGCTAGAAATTCTTCTTCTGATGCTGCTCTTCAGTTGGATCTGCTCCCTTTCTCAGCACATCAAACTTCTCTCCAGAGATTGGCCTTGACTCCCACGTCCTTCCTCTGGAAAGGATGACCTGCAGCTTCTGGAGATGGAGCAAGACCTGGAAGAGCCCATTTTGCCGCCAAAAACTTTTCTGGGAGTTGTATGGGCTTCGTTCCCTTTGGGGTACGAGGATCATGGGTATTTATAGCCCAATATGTCCATAAGGTGCCTTGGGGTGCATGGGCATGGAAATCTAGGTCAAATCATTGATTCTTGAGAAGTCACGTGTCCAGAAAAATTCTTGTTTTTGAGCTTGAGTCGAAGTGTGTCGACACATAGGCAGACTGTGTCGACACCACTAGCTTTAACTGTTTTGACAGCTTCCTGGGACAGTCATCTAGTGTCGACACACAGGTGGACTGTGTCGACACCACTGGTTGCTGATGAACTAATTGTCCCCATGTAATTTAACTAAATTACATATCCATTTTGGTGATTAACAAAACTATATAAAGTTTAAATCTAACATATTTTCTACAAAGTTTTGAGCACAGGAAATGAATCAAGAAAAGTCAAGCAAATTCTGTAAGTATCTCACCCTGAAGTGTTTAGAGTTCAGTTCACATAAAATTTCTCTAAGTTCACATCGATTTCCATTATAGGTCATAACGATTTCTATAGAGCTATAACGATTTCTTTGATTTGCCCTCACAACGATTCGTTAAGCGATCGCAACGATTTGCCCTCACAACGATTTGTTAAGTGATCACAACGATTTGCCCTCACAACGATTCGTTAAGTGATCACAACGATTTGCCCTCACAATGATTCGTTAAGTGATCACAACGATTTGCCCTCACAATGATTCGTTAAATGATCGCAATGATTTATTTCTCGAAACGATTCGTTAAGTAATTATAACGATTTACTTTCCGCAACTATTCCTTAAGTGAGAATAACGATTTGTTTATAACGTCACAACGATTTGTACATCGATTTGTTCATAACATCACAACGACTTGTACATCGATTTGTTCTTAACATCACAACGATTTGTACATCGATTTGTTTATAACTTCATAACGATTTGTACATCGATTTATTTATAACAACATAACGATTTGTACATCGATTTGTTTATAACTTCATAATGATTTCATACATATAACGATTTGTGTATGCATCTCTTTACTTATGAATGCACAATGGTTCACTCATTTGCACAACGATTTCATAAGTCATGTATATAACAATTTCATGGAAGACAACGATTCAATTTTCGAGATAATTTTTAATTCCTTGAAAAGTCAAAGTCTTCACGGATATTTATGTCAGCTGTGCATTTATGAAGACTGAACGTATCTCTGCTTGCTTGCAGACAATGTCTTCCATTATCGTATCTTCTTCTGTAAACATCTTTTAGAACAACAAAATGGCATTACTATTTTGATGAACATTCGTTCTAACGTTGACTGACAATAAGAGATAGCTTAGCTGTCTATCATTCAAGCTTTAAATATGTGCAGGTTTCTAACAGCATCTATCATACAACGTTGGACAAAATAGAAACCAAAGGAGATTACAGAAGATCCTCTCTCTCTTTGCGTGCACGAAAGGATAAAGGACTGTTGACTGGAAGCTTCCAAATGTCAAGTAGTCTAACGTACACTTATGCATAGAGACAATGGGCACTTCAACATTTGAATTTCAAAAGATGATATATATAGAAGAATGAAGTTCCTGATTCAAAAAGAAGGAGAACGGTTAGAGAACAACAAGAGACAACACTTTCAACATTCTGCAAGCTTTTCTTAGAGCCAAGCAAAAACTCCCATTAGTCTTAGCTCTTGCTCTCTGTGCTAAGTTCCGATCTGTGAGAGAGCCTTTTGGTCTGAGAAGAGTCCTTGATTGTAGATCTCTTCTTCTCAGTTCTTGCTTCAGATCAAGCGGTGTTCTATAAACTTGATCTAGGGGCATCATCTCTTTGACACATTCTCTTGTGTTTGTTCCCTTCGGTGTTGAAGGAAGACCTGGTGGTACCCAGGTTGTTGTTCCCTTCGGTTGTGAAGGAAGACCTGGTGGGGTATCCAGGGTGTTGTTCCCTTCGGTTGAAGGAAGAACAGTTGGGGTGCTGGGTGTTGTAGTGTCCTTATGGGGAACTGTACCCTTGTTAGTGAAATCCTGAGGTATTGCTCAGGGACTGGACGTAGGACTCCTAAGGAGAGTAGATCCGAACCAGGATAATTCTCTGTGTCGTGTGATTACTTTTGTGTGTTTGAGTTTTCCCTTTACTAACACTAACAATTTGCAAAGTGTGTTTTTGTGTGACTGTTTTGCCAACAGGTTTAAAGTTCTTGTCAAATAATTTTTTTTAATCCCATTCACCCCCCTTCTGGGCTTGCTACCTGGGGCAACAAGTGGTATCAGAGCTAGTCTCTTCGACAAAGAAGAAGATCCAACGATCTGAAGAGAAAAGATCAAATGGCAGCCCAAGGTCACTCCGAAGGCCAGTCAGTCAACAGGCCACCTCTATTCGATGGAGAAGATTACACCTATTAGAAGACCAGGATGGAATACTTCTTGCAAGGATTTGATTTTCAGATCTGGTCAATTGTAGAAGAAGGAGATCTTCTAGTCACCAACGAAAAGGACAAATGGACAGAAGATGATAGAAAGAAGATTTCTCTCAACTGCAAAGCCAAAAGCATTTTGTGTTGTGCCCTTAGTAAAAAGGAATTCAACCGTGTATCTGTCTGCAAATCCGCCATGAAAATGTGGGAAAAGCTCAGGATCACTTATGAAGGCACCGACAAAGTCAAGGAAACCAGGATAGACATTCTGGTGACACAATATGAAAGGTTCCAGATGCAGCCAGGAGAATCTATAACCCAAATGTTCAGCAGATTTACAGACATCACCAACGGGATAGAAGGATTAGGAAAAAGCTATGAGATGGGAGATATGGTAAGAAAAATTCTTAGATCCCTACCATCTTCTTGGACTCCCAAGGTAACAGCTATAGAAGAAGCCAATGACCTGAAAAGGATGTCATTGGAAAAGCTCATTGGGTCCCTCATGGCCCATGAGATAAACATGGAGAGATTAGGAGAATCTTCTACTAGAAAGAAGCACACAAATGCCCTCAAAGCAGCAGAAGGCAGCTCTGAGGAACAATTAGAAGATGAAGCCAGTAGTGAAGACAGTGAAGATGAAGAAGCAACGTTGTCTAGGAGACTACAGCGGATATTGGCCAAGAAAAAGAAGTATCAATCTGGCAGACGATACTTCAAAAAGGGAAAGGATTTCAAAAAACATGAAGCAAAGGACATCAAGAAGAATCAACCAATTTGTTATGAGTGCAAGAAGCCAGGACACATCAAGGCAGAGTGTCTAAAGCTCAAGAAATCTGAATTCAGAAAGAAGGACAGTTCAAGAAAGTTCAGAAGCTATAAGAAGAAAGCCATGGCAGCAGCTTGGGACAACAACAGTGACTCGGATAGCGAGTCAAGCTCAAACAGTGAGGAAGAAGAAAAGGCTAACCTAGCCTTCATGGCAGACATCGCAGAAAAGGTAACCTCTGACTCATCCTTTGATTAATGTAATGATTCAGATTCAGATAACCTAGAAGATGCTTTTAATGAACTGTACGATAAATATAGAGAAGTATCTAAATTATTAAAAGCTAGTAAGAAAAATGTTGCATTTCTAGAGAATACCAATTCAGATTTAAAATCAGAAAATGAACAACTAGAGAAGCAAGTTAGTGAACTTAAAAGAAGAAATCAGTTGCTATACGAAAATCTAAAAGATAAAAATACACAAATAACAAAATTAGGAAAACAAGAAAGTTCAGACGAATTAAAAAAGGAAATCAAAAGACTAACAGAAGAAAATGATAAACTATCAAGTACGTTAGAAAAATTTACTAATGGTAAAAATTCCTTAATACTAAGAGGAGCCAGAAGATCAGGTAAAAGGAAGAATGGATTAGGTTACATTCCACCAGATAATGAAGATACAACAGTATACCCTAAAACATATCCAACTCCAAAATTCGTACCTGAACAAGATATAGCATATAAATCAAACTTTAAATATACTCCATATGAAAAAAGGACTAGAACAACATGTTGCAGTCACTGCAACAAGCTAGGACATACCAAAATAACATGTCCAACTAAACACAAAATCTGGATAATTAAAAGAAAGATGAGAATACTAACCAGCAAGGACCCAAAAGAACTTGGGTACCTAAATCTTAGTGTCCTTATTTCAGGGAGGCCTTCGAGCATCAAAATAGTACCTGGACAGCGGGTGCTCAAGGCATATGTCAGGTAACAGAAAGTTGTTCTCTCACTTCAAGGCTGAAGAAGGCACAGTCACCTATGGAGACAATGGAAAGGGGACTATGATAGGCAGTGGATCAGTGTTCAGTAGAGGAGCAACTGTCATTGAAGATGTGTTGTAGTCAAAGGACTGAAACACAATCTCATCAGTATCAGCCAGCTATGTGATAAAGGACATCAGATCAGTTTTTAAGAGTCAAAGTGCAGCATTATGAAAGATGGTGTAGTCATCTTTGAAGCCAACAGAGAGAAGAACCTATATGTACTTCATCTGGAAGAATTAAAAGATCAAGACATCTGCTGAGCGACAAACAAGGAGCAGTCAACTGAGCTATGGCACAGAAGATTGGGCCACTGCAGTTTGGATGGCATAAGGAAGTTGATTAAGAAAAGCCTAGTGGAAGGTCTACCTAAAATTAGTACAAGATTGGATGGCATCTGCGGACCTTGTGCAAAAGGGAAGCATGTAAAATCCTCATTCAAGTCAAAGACTATGGTGACAACTTCTAAACCCTTAGAACTCTTACACATGGACTTATTTGGGCCAATGAGGACGACCAATCTAGGAGGAAAGCAATATGGATTTGTTATTGTAGATGACTATACGAGATTCACATGGGTATCTTTCCTGGAACACAAGGATGATACGTTTGACAATTTTGTGAGCTTCAGCAAAAAGGTTCAGAAAGATAAGAAGTATTGCATTGTTGGAATCCGATCAGACCATGGAGGAGAATTCCAAAATGAGAAATTCTCCATGTTCTGTGATGACCAAGGAATTGAACATAATTTCTCAGCACCAAGGACACCACAGCAGAATGGAGTTGCTGAGAGAAAGAACAGGACTTTATTGGACATGGCAAGAACAATGTTATCAGAATATGATCTGCCAAGATATTTTTGGGCTGAAGCAGTCAACACAGCAAGCTACATCATCAATAGAGTAATGATCAGGCCGATTTTAAAGAAGATTGCGTATGAGTTGTTCAAAGGAAAGAAGCCTAAGATTAGCCACTTCAGGACATTCGGATGTCCATGCTTCATCCACAACAACGGAAAAAGAGACAATGGTAAGTTAGATGCCAAATCAGATGAAGGCATCTTCATGGGGTATGCTTCTAAACCTAAAGGATATAGAGTGTTCAACAAGCGTACTTTATTGATTGAGCAGTCAGTACATTTTATTTTTAATGAAACTAACCCTTCCTTGAAAAAGGAAGATGATAGGGATAATGATGATGCAGATGAATTGTCCAAAAAGCTAAGGATCTCTTCAATTGAGGACAAGGAAGATCCACCTCTGGAAGACCTGTAACAAAAGGATATAGAACATGAAAATCTTCCAAAGAAATGGAGATATAAGAGAAATCACCCTCTTGAAAACATCATTAGTGATCCATCTGTAGGGGTAAGAACAAGAGGTAACATAATTCCATGTGATTATTTAGTTTTTGTTTTTCAAATAGAGCCTAGGACAGTTAATGAAGCTATCACTGATGAATCTTGGATTCTAGCCATGCAAGATGAACTGAATCAGTTCAAGAGAAACCAGGTTTGGTCACTTGTTCCTAGACCATCAGATCATCCAGTAATTGGCACCAAAGGGGTGTTCAGAAATAAATTAGATGAAGGTGGTGTGATCATAAGAAACAAGGCCAGATTGGTAGCTCAAGACTATTCCCAAGAGGAAGGCATAGATTTCGATGAAACCTATGCACCAGTAGACAGACTTGAGGCTATTAGAATATTACTTGCATATACATCTGCACTAGATGTGAAATTATTTCAAATGGATGTAAAGTCTACATTCCTTAATGGTTTTATTAAGGAGGAAGTTTATGTAGAACAACCTCCAGGCTTTGATGACACTGAATTTCTGAATCATGTTTTTAAACTACACAAAGCTCTATATGGTTTAAAACAAGCACCTAGAGCCTGGTATGAAAGGCTTAGCTCATTTCTATTAGACCATGGTTTCATTAGAGGTCAAGTAGATAGTACACTATTTATCAAGTCCAAGGTCAAACATATATTGCTTGTTCAAATTTATGTTGATGGCATAATATTTGGTTCCACTGATGAATCTCTTTGCAAGTACTTTGAGAAGCTTATGCAGGGAGAATTCGAGATGAGCATGATGGGAGAGCTCAACTACTTCCTTGGATTGCAAATCAAACAAGGAAAGGAAGGGACTCACATCTGCCAAGCTTAAGTACACCAAGGAACTCTTAAAGAAGTTCGGATTTGATAATACCAAGCCACTGTCAACACCCATGAGCACATCAATAAGAATGGATAGTGACAAAGATGGTAAGAATGTAGATCAAAAAATCTACAGAGGTATGATAGGATCTTTACTATACTTAACTGCTAGTAGACCTGATATTTTATTTAGTGTATGCATGTGCACTAGATACCAAGCAGATCCTAAAGAGTCTCATTTAATTAGTGTTAAAAGAATCTTTAGGTACTTAGCTAGAACTCATGACTTAGGTCTTTGGTATCCAAAATCATGTGAAATTAACTTAGTAGGATACTCTGAAGCTGACTATGCTGGATGCAAAATAGATAGAAAAAGCACCAGTGGTTGTTGTCAATTCCTTGCAGGATGTCTAATATCATGGTCCTACAAGAAACAAAACTCAGTAGCACTGTCAACAGCTGAAGCTGAGTACGTAGCTGCTAGAAGTTGCTGTACACAACTCCTATGGATCAAGCAACAACTTGAGGATTATGGGCTACATATCAAGACAATTCCACTGTTATGTGACAACACCAGTGCTATAAACTTAACCAAGAATCCAGTACAACACTCAAGGACTAAACACATTGAGGTTAGATATCATTTCATTCGTGATCATGTAGTTAATGGTAACATAGATATTTCATTTATTGATATAAACAAATAGTTAGCAGATATCTTCACAAAGGCCTTACCTGAAGAGAGGTTTACATCTCTTAGAAGGGAATTAGGCATGTGTAAAGTGTGAAAGATTCATCTGTATAAAACTGAAATATAAATTATCAGAATGCTATTTTTTTTTCTCCCCGGATTTAAGAAAATTTCCACATAAACTTTTGTGTTAAGCCCCTCCTATCGATTCGCTATTTTATATAAGTCCTTTATTCCTATTGAAATGGTCACTTTGTCGTTTTCCGTCATAATGGCAGTTCTGGTTTCGGAAAAAGGTCTATTCCTCTCATATATCCTGAAATCTGTGTGGGAACGATTCACCTCATACCATTATCTCTCTCTCATTCACCTGCCTGAGGCGATACCCTAACGACTCCGGCATTGACTCTCTGGGATTTCAAGCTTCCAACCACTTCCCGGCAGAAATTTCTTGAGGGCTTCTGTTCCATTCCTCTTTCCAGTCCTCCAGAAACTCTCTCCGTTCAAATCCATGGCCTCTTCTGGTACTTCCGGCAGTGTCGGGGGCTATAGAGCCGAATTTCTTACCGCCGAACAGCAAGTAAGGTTTGCGACTGTGAAAATCAAGCTATGCGGTCACAAAGCAGTGGATGTGACAGATTTGCAGAAGAACGGAATGGGGAGCATCGTCGAAGCTTTGGACAGATCGAAGTGGATGAAGATGGCTACTATCTCTGAAGTAAGTTTTCCGGACCTGGTAAAAGCCTTCTATGTGTGTCTAAAGTCAGAGGCAGACGGGACCTTGACTTCCATGGTCAAGGGAACCCAGATTATGGTCACACGAGAATTATTGGCATCACTCTTTGGTGTGGGTACCTCCGGACTTAGTGGAGTTCACACTGTGAATATCCAAGAAAAGGGTTTAGGGATAGTTGGTCCCGAGTTCAGATTGAAAGATGACAAAGTGGATGTAAACCAGTTTAATGCATTCAATCGCATCTTGCACTTTGTAGTTTGTCAGATTGTGGTTCCCAGAAGTGCTACTTTTTCAACCTGCACTAGGGCTAATTCAGATTTAATGTTCTGGGCTATCAAGAACCAAGAAATCAACACTGCAAAGCTAATGATTGAAAGGATAAAGTTTACAAGCGCTCAGGTATGGGACACAAAGAGCAAGCTGAATGTTTCTTTACCTTATGCCCATCTTCTGACGAAGATTTTTCAGCACTATGGCATAAGTGTAGTAGGAGATGTGTCTGAGAAGATGGGCCAAGCAATCCGGTCCAAAAATTTAAGGAAAAGCGGTTTTTCAGTTGTCAATAGGGTCTGGACAAAGACTTCTGTGGCTGAAGGTGAAGCCATCATTGGCGAAGCCCAAGAAGGTCAGGAAGCAGCTGGCGCAGTTCCTGCAATTCCAGAGGTAGAAGCAGTTCAAGCAGAAGCAGAACCATCAGCAGTAGTAGCAGTATCAAGCAGCAGGATTGAGGATATTCCTCCTGAGGACATTGAGCCAGTTGGGCGTAGTTCAGAGGATCCTCTTCCCTCTTCTCGAGTAGGCTCAGTACTCAGAGATGTATTGGAATCCATCCATAACTCCTTGAGGGATGCAGTAGCTAGTGAAGTTCACATTGCAGAAGCTGTGGCATCAGGCCACACTGAGGAAGTTGTAATGGAGGAAGCTCCCATTCAGGGGGAGCAAGAAATTAATGTTGAATCTGATCAAGTGGAAGATGCTCCAACTCAGGGGGAGCTAGATCAAACAGATGAGGATGTGGCATCAGGCCACAATGATGTTCAGATGGAAGATCCTCCTATCCAGGAGGAACAAACAGCATCTGTGCATATGGATGCACCCATGGAAGATGCCCCTACTGATGGGGAGATTTTGTGTGAAAAAGAAAATGAGCCTCATGGGGAGAGAACTGAAAATCCCCCAGAAGATCAGTTTAGAGAAGGAGAAACTGCCAGTTCTTCCAAATCCGATGAGCAGGATCCTGTGGACAAAGCAAGGGAAAAAGGAAAGGAAGTTGCATCAGATATTCCTCTCCTTGCGAATACTCCACATCAGAGGGCTCAGAAACAAAAAATAATTATCAATTTGAATCTTGTGATAGAAAGACTGGATGCACAAGGTGAAATCCTTTGTTCAGTGCAAGCAGACGTCAACTCACTCTTTATGAGCCAGGCCTCAGCTGCAAAGGAGTTGTCACAAGTAATGAATGTCGTCAGGTGATTTAATAAAGAAATGGGAAGCATGAAGGCTCTACTCTCAGATATTTTGAAGGAGGTAAGATCATCAGCACCTTCTGCTTCTCCACCTCCTGCAGCTCAACCTTCTGAGGGAACTGAAGAAGAAGTCCCTAGACCATCAGGGTCACTGCCTATAGAAGAATCAAGGCCATCTGAGCCATCTACCATTCAAGAAGCACCTCGGCCTATAGGGCCATCAGCAGAAGGTCCAACAGGGCCAGTTGAGGTTTTGTCAGGGCCAACCAGGCCAGTGGAGATAGAGTCTGAGTAGGTCCAAGCAAAAGAAGAAGCTTTAGCTCCAAAGCCCCCAGCTCCTTCTCCTATTCAGACACCAGCCCCTCCTTCTCCACCCTCATCCTCCACAACACCTCCAGCTCCTCAACCTTTCAAACAACCTCTACCCAGAGTCATCTCCTCTCCAGCCCCATTTCCTTCACCATCCACTACATCTCCTATCTCTTCCACACACATTCCTCCACCTCCTCCTCTTTTTGAGGACCCTCCATCCTCCTCATCAGCTGGAGCCTCCTCCTCCTCTGGTCCTTCCTCTTCTGAACCAACTGCCATACCTTCTTCCACCTCTCATTTCCTTCTTCATCCTTCTGCTCCTCCCTCCTTCATTACTATCATTCCGGAGGATGCTCAGATTAATGGTCCCTATCTTAGGGGCCTCCAACATGAGTTTGAGGTAGCCATTCTCCGATCTGTTCTGAAGGTTGGAGAACATATTCATATGATAGACTCCTCTAGTCCTATTCCTAAGAAACACAAAACAACCACCACTTTCTCTAAATCCTCAGATCCCTATTATCCTCCTTTATGGTTTTCTCTAACAGATGTCACCAAAAATAAACCTCTCTACAGGGAATTCCTACAAAAAGTTGTTTTTGCCTCTATTTTTAATCTTCCTCATCTACATCTCACCGACCATCTAAACACTATTTTGCCTTACACCTCTCTTTCCAAATCTCTCAAATCAACGATCTTCTCTGCAGCCGAATCCCAAACTGAAAAGCAGTGGGCTCGGACTAATAAAGTTCTCTATAATAAATTTCTTCTTGCTAGATCTGCCAGGTTCCCTCCAAGGGACCATTCCCTGACTTTATCCGAATGGTTCCTGATCCACCATAAGGATAGTTGGGCCCCTTTCATTCAAAAGGAGATCAAGATGACCAGGTACTTCAAAATGTTCAATGATTATCGGTATCTTCATCGTTTGCTAGAGATTCAGTTGGGTCAGTTCATAGAGGCCATTAGAGCACTTGGACCAGGTGGAGCTCACACTGAAGCCGTCCAAGTAGATTTTGCAACCCTCCAGCTGCCTGACTCTACCTTTCTTCCCCCTCTTCACTCTCTAATAATGGATTCATCTATAGGCTCAATTATTTTTTAGCGTTTTGCCAGAGTCTTGGGCAGAATCAAAGTGCAAAAAGGCTACCTGGTTGCTTTCAACAGGTTTCTGTTCAGAGAGTATCACCAAGGCCATGTCACTGCAGATGTTCTTTCTTCTGCTCTGTCAGAATGTGAACGATTATCTCCTGCAGATTGGACCAAGCTCTATCCCCTTTCCGCATAGCAGCTCTCTCATGTAAATGAATCTCTAGCCAAGGAAGGTCAATCTCAGATTTCAGCTGCTCAATTTTTGGACATGAACTCCATTCATCTTGTTCATGATCCCTATCAAACCTAGATTGAAAGGTACAAGGTCTATGTAGCTATGCGGATGGAATTGAAGCATAAGCAGAATTTCTATCCAGTCACCATGGATGAGTTTCTTACTTGTGCCAGCTTTGAGAAAGTTTCCTTCCTTAAGATCTCTCTTGATTCAGATCAGTATGCTCGGCTTCTTGATGAGCAGCTAGTCCATCATCTTAGAAGGATGGCTCCCCTCATGGGACCTTCCTACTCTATTGAACCTGGGGTTTTTAGACAATTTTTTGAAAAGCAGGAAGAGCAGGCCTGGGAAACTATTTCTCATTATGCCGCTCTTTTGTCTCCTGCTTTCTATCTCCCTGTACCCCAACAAGCATAATCCAATCTTTTTGTGGTCTCTCATTTGTCTTTTCTCTCTTTCTTTGTCTTAATAACTTATCTTTTTGCTTAAATGATAAAAAGGGGGAGAAATATAGCACTTCAGAAATACAAATATCTCTAGCATTTTATTCTAGCATTTTTTTTTAAGAATATCTTGGCTTCAATGCTATGTTTTGTCATCACCAAAAAGGGGGAGATTGATGAACTAATTGTCCCCATGTAATTTAACTAAATTATGTATCTATTTTGGTGATTAACAAAACTATATAAAGTTTAAATCTAACATATTTTCTACAAAGTTTTGAGCACAGGAAATGAATCAAGAAAAGTCAAGCAAATTTTGTAAGTATCTCACCCTGAAGTGTTTAAAGTTCAGTTCACATAAAATTTCTCTAAGTTCACATCGATTTCCATTATAGGTCATAACAATTTCTATAGAGCTATAACGATTTCTTCGATTTGCCCTCACAACGATTCGTTAAGTGATCGCAATGATTTGCCCTCACAACGATTCATTAAGTGATCGCAATGATTTGCCCTCACAACGATTGGTTAAATGATCGCAACGATTTGTTTCTCGCAACGACTCGTTAAGTAATCATAACAATTTGCTTACCGCAACGATTCCTTAAGTGAGAACAATGATTTGTTTATAACGTCACAACGATTTGTACATCGATTTGTTTATAACATCACAACGACATGTACATCGATTTGCTCTTAACATCACAATGATTTGTACATCGATTTTTTTATAACTTCATAACAATTTGTACATCAATTTGTTTATAACGATATAACGATTTATACATCGATTTGTTTATAACTTCATAACAATTTGATACATATAACGATTTGTGTATGCATCTCTTTACTTATGAATGCACAACGATTCACTCATTTGCACAACGATTTCATAAGTCATGTATATAACGATTTCATGGAAGACAACGATTCAATTTTCGAGCTAATTTTTAATTCGTTGAAAAGTCAAAGTCTTCACGGATATTTATGTCAGCTGTGCATTTATGAAGACTGAACGTAACTCTACATGCATGCAGACAATATCTTCCATTATCGTATCTTCTTCTGTAAACATCTTTTAGAACAATAAAATGGCATTACTATTTTGATGAACATTCGTTCTAACGTTGACTGACAACAAGAGATAGCTTAGCTATCTATTGTTCAAGCTTTAAATATATGCAGGTCTCTGACAGCATCTGTCATGCAACGTTGGACAAAATAGAAGTCAAAGGAGATTACAGAAGATCCTCTCTCTCTTTGCGTGCATGAAAGGATAAAGGACTGTTGATTGGAAGTTTCCAAGTGTCAAGCAGTCTAACGTACACATATGCATAGAGACAACGGGCACTTCAACGTTCGAATTTTAAAAGATGATATATATAGAAGAACGAAGTTCCTGATTCAAAAAGAAGGAGAACGGTTAGAGAACAACAAGCGACAACACCTTCAACCTTCTGTAAGCTTTTCTTAGAGCCAAACAAAAACTCCCATTAGTCTTAGTTCTTGATCTCTGTGCTAAGTTCAGATCTGTGAGAGAGCCTTTTGGTCTGAGAAGAGTCCTTGATTGTAGATCTCTTCTTCTCAGTTCTTGCTTTAGATCAAGCGGTGTTCTATAAACTTGATCTAGGGCCATCATCTCTTTGACACATTCTCTTGTGTTTGTTCCCTTCGGTGTTGAAGGAAGACTTGGTGGTACCCAGGTTGTTGTTCCCTTAGGTTGTGAAGGAAGACCTGGTGGGGTATCCAGGGTGTTGTTCCCTTCGATTGAAGGAAGACCAGTTGGGGTGCTGGGTGCTGTAGTGTCCTTAAGGGGAACTGTACCCTTGTTAGTGAAATCCTGAGGTATTGCTCCGGGACTAGATGTAGGACTCCTAAGGAGAGAAGATCCGAACCAGGATAATTCTCTGTGTCGTGTGATTACTTTTGTGTGTTTGAGTTTTCCCTTTACTAACACTAACAATCTGCGAAGTGTGTTTTTGTGTGACTATTTTGCCAACAGGTTTAAAGTTCTTGTCAAATAATTTTTTTTTAATCCCATTCACCCCCCCTCTGGGCTTGCTACCTGGGACAATAGTTGCTTCTCTCAGAACATGCTTCTGGGATAGTCAGCCAGTGTCGACACATAAGTGGACTGTGTCGACACCACTGTGACAAATTTGTGTAAACCAGAAAGTATAAAGTGTAAACCATTAATACAAGATATTATCATTAAAATGTGAGATATTGAACATCAAAAACATGTTGTTTAAGCATTGTTGTGATATGTATAAAATCTATAACATGTTCAATATGTCATCATCAAAATCAAGGTATGAGTGATGTTCATTGGTCATCATTAAAATACAACTTTAGGATATTCCAAAACACACTCAACCCAACATTCTCCCCCTTTTTGATGATGACAAAATATATGCACAATCACCCAATAGCCTGACTCCCTTGACTGTAATAACTCCCCTTGACCATATTCACCCTTTGAACTTTCTCTCATAAGAAACTTTCTCCCCTTTAAAGAACTTTCTCGCCCTTTTTGACAGCATTAAAAAGATAGATAAGAGAGAGAAACAAAGAATGGTAGGAGATCAAGAAATGCAGTTGTAGAAATGAAGGTTCAGGAATGATCAAAATAAGTGAGGCAAAGTGATACTGACATATGAGAGAAGTTATTGTGTGTTTAGTATTGTGCAATAAAGTTTAATCATAAAGACACACTCAACACAAGGTATAGCAAGATATAATGATCTGAATGTAGTTAAAATAAAGATGCAAATGTGAGGTGAAATGACCTATATGAGTGAGCAGAAGTATTTAACAAGGATGTTAGGAGCATTAATTTTAACACAATGTAGAATAATAGGTCTAAGCACAGTATACATGAACTTTATTAAGGTCTTAAGCTTTTCCATCCTGTCAAGTTCATTTTCTTTCATTTTTAACTGGAAAAGAATACAAGAATAAATTAGTTAAATCTCACTTTTCAGTGCAAGAGATCACATTGATTAGATGCAAGACCTCCTGATTACTCAGTGGTTTAACTTTCATTATCTTATACAGAGTTCAAAATTTTGATTTCCACTTTTTGGCGCGAAACAAATCACTTTTTAGGTGAAATGGCCTAGTTACTCAGTGGTTCAAGAATTTGCATTGCTCTGTTTGTATCTTTCCAGATTAATGATCATTTTCTTTTGATGTTTTGCAGGAATATGTTTGCTTT
The DNA here is from genome assembly GCA_014218235.1 of Colocasia esculenta. Lineage (NCBI taxonomy): Eukaryota > Viridiplantae > Streptophyta > Magnoliopsida > Alismatales > Araceae > Colocasia > Colocasia esculenta. The sequence continues at coordinate 70,903,908 of CM024755.1, forward strand.
GACTAGAAAAGTCATGACTATGAATTTAGAAAAAAGTATTCTTAACATGTGATAAAAATGAAGCTTAAACATGCACATTGTAAATATTAAAGCCACTCATGTGCCTACAAGTATTTTGCAAGTCATTTTAAAGACATTCAATATTAAGATTGGTTAACCTTGAAATGATAATGAGTCTTTGAAATTAAACTAATTGCACAATGAGTTTAGTTTCAATGTCTTAATTCTCTCATAAGAAAATAGCACAAGGACTCAAAAATTCTAATGAGTTTGGGGTTCAAGATAGACAAGTAAGGTCAAGGAATGTGACAATGACTCCCCCTTTCATGTATCTCCCCCTCACAAGGTGAACATGAAGATTATTGAAGAAATAGGAATGGAATGAAGTGAAAATAGAATGAACAAGAATATTTTATTGAAAGACAAAGACTCCCCCTCAACAATTGCATATAAGGCTCTTGATACTTGGCGGAGACATATACTCATGCATAGTGAAAGTGTCTAGATAATCCTGACTTGTCTTTCTTCAAATCACCTTTTGATATACCAAGAATGTCAATGCAATGTGAGAGTGAGGAATTTATTTGTAAGAACAGGAAGACTTTTATTTGCAAAAAGAGATAGAAGATATCAAGAATGTGGAAATTTGCACAAACTAAGCTCTATTCTTAAAGATGAGAATTTGTTTTCTGAAAGAGGCTTAGTGAAAATATCTGTAATTTGTTTTTCAGTTTCAATGAAGTGAAGTTCAAAAAATTTCTTAGCGACCTCATCCCTTAGAAAATGGTACCTTATTTTAATATGCTTTGTTCGTGAATGCTGAATTAGGTTTTTAGACAAATTAATAGCACTAGTGTTATCACACAAAATAGGAATACAACCCAATTTGTGATTATAGTCTAGGAGCGGATGTTTCACCTAAAGAACTTGAGTGCCACAACAACCAGACGCAACATATTCAACCTCTGCAGTGTATAGAGCTACTGAATGTTGCTTTTTGGAAGCCCAAGAAATTAAGCATCCACCTAGATATAAACACAAGCCACTAGTACTTTTTCTATCAAGCTTACAACCAGCATAATCAGCATCATAGTAAGCAATTAAATCTAACTTGCAACCAGTAGGATACCAAATTCCAAGTTCACATGTTCCAACAAGATATTTAAAAATCCTTTTGACAGCTAACATGTGACTTTCTTTAGGATTGGCATGAAACCTAGCACACATGCACACACTATACTAAATATCTGGTCTAGAGGTGGTGAGGTAAAGTAGAGAACCAATCATACCTCTGTAGGTCTTTGGATCTACTGACTTACCAAATGAATCTTCCTCTAGTCTTACATTTATTGCCATTGGTGTGCTTGAATGCTTGAGGTGCTGAAAGTCAAACCTTTTCAGAAGTTCTTTCATATACTTTATTTGACTTATAAAAATCCCTTCACTAGTTTGATGTACCTACAATCCCAAAAAGAATTGTAAGTCTCCCATCAAACTCATTTCAAATTCAGTTTTCATGTGATCAGCAAATTCAGTACACAGTTCTTTATTTGTAGACCCAAAAATTATGTCATCAACATAGATTTGGACAGAAATGATTTGATTATTAACAATTCTTGTAAACAAGGTTTGGTCTACATTACCTCTTGTGTAACCTTTATTCAACAAAAATGAGCTTAAACGGTCATACCAAGCTCTTGGAGCTTCCTTAAGACCATAAAGAGCCTTATTGAGTTTGAAAACATGATCATGATATTTTTTATTTTCAAATCCGGGAGGTTGTTCTACAAAAATATTTTTTGTTATGTATTCATACAAGGAAGCACTTTTCACATCCATTTGATAAACTTTAAATTTCAGGGATGATGCAAAAGCAAGAAATATTCTCACAGCTTCTAGTCTAGCTACAGGGACATATGATTCTTCAAAATCAATTTCAAACTCCTGATTGTACCCCTTGGCAACTAGTCTAGCTTTATTCCTAACAACCTGTCCATTTTCATTCAATTTATTTCTGAACACCCATCTAGTACCAATAACAGATTGGTCACTAGGTCTAGGTACTAATTCCCACACTTGATTTCTGTCAAATTGATGAAGTTAATCATGCATTGCATTGATCCAATCCTCACTAGTTAGAGCTTCATCAATTGACTTGGGTTCAATTTGGGAATTTAGTGCTAGTGGGTCTTCATTTATTGCATTTAGAAATGATGATCTAGTTCTAACTCTATCATGCACATTACCAACTACATTCTCAATTGAATGACCTCTTAAAATTTTATTTTCAGGAATTACCTCTTGGGATGCATTCAGTTCTGGAACAATATTACTGGAACCACTTGTGGTAGGTGATTGATTGTCCAAATTTTTAAATGGATCTTCATCCTCTTCAACAGTTGGTGAAAATTCGACAACGAAGTCATCCTCTTCATTATTTTGAGGAACTCTGCAAGATGTAGAGTCATCAGTTTGATATGAGTTTTCATCAAAAACTACATGTGGAGATTCTTCCACAGTTTTATTCTTGAGAATGTAAACTCTATAAGCTCTAGAAATTTCTGAATAGCCAGAAAAATGGCTTCATGACTTTTGGCATCAAATTTATCAAGATTTTCTTTATTATTATTATGTACAAAATATTTGCAACCAAAGGTTTTAAAATAAGATAGAGTTGGCTTTTTATTTTTCAAAAGTTCATAGGGTTTTTTTTTTATTTTTGGTCTGACCAATGCTCTGTTCAAGATGTGATTTGCTGTGTTCACAGCTTCAGCCCAGAAGGATTTGGGCAATTTACTTTCTAGAAGCATGGATCTAGCCATTTCCACAAGGGTTCTATTCTTTCTTTCCACAACTCCATTTTGTTCTAGAGTTCTTGGAGAAGAGAATCTGTGAAAAATCTTCAGTTCAGCACATAAATCAGAAAAAACTTTGTCCTCAAATTCTCCCCCATGATCAGTCAAAATGGATTTGATTTTATATGGAAAACCCATTAAGGTAGTGGTGCAGAAATTCCTGAATTCTAAACAAGTATCACTTTTGTGAGATAGAAAAATGACCCAAGTGTATCTAGTAAAATCATCAATGATGACAAATCCATATCTTTTACCACTAAGACTAAGAATTTTTGTTGGCCCAAAAAGGTCCATATGAAGTAATTCTAGTGGCTTAGAAGTGAGTACATCATTGAAAATTTTAAAATATTTTCTGGTTTGTTTTCCTTGAGCACATATCCGACAAAGTTGATTTTCAACATTTGGAAAAGATTCAAGAAGTCCTTTAACCAGATTTATCCTTAAGAGTTTATTTATTGTGTTGAAACTTGCATGACCAAGTCTCTTGTGCCATGTCCATGCAATTTCATTTTTATTTGCCACCAAACAAATGTTTTCAGCAAAGTTTTTATCAAGATTGATCATGTAGACACTGTTTTCTCTTTTACCAAAGAATTTTATTTTTTCAGTTGAAGAATCAATTATTTTACAGAAATTAGATTCAAAAACAACCTTGTGATCTTTGTCACACAATTGGCTTATACCAAAAGATTGTAGTCTAAACCATCAACTAACAGAACATTTTCAATTGAGTTTGAGGAGGATTTACCAACCTTTCCAGATCTAATGATTTTCCCTTTATTTTTACCTCCAAATGTGACAGGTCCTCCTTCCTTTTCAATCAGAAATGGAAATTTTGTTCTGTCTCCTGTCATATGTCGTGAACACCCACTATCAAGAAACCACACATTGGAGCTAGGTGCACGACCTTCCTGCAAAAATCAGATCAGAGAACAAAAGATTTTGGTACCCAAACATTGTTGGGACCATCAGTTTGTTTGAACAAAAACAATAAATCTTTTCTGATCCATATTTGAGTTGTTTTTTATTTTTGTTTTGTTTCAGCAATGATTTCCCTTTTTGGCATTTTAACATTCTGATTTGGAATGAAAACACCAGTGTTCTTCCTTTCATAAGCATGGAAATTATGCATTTTGGCATGATTGTTCATGTATAGAAATTCAAACCAAGAATTCTGTTGATATCTTGGAAATTTTGGATAAAAAGATTGTGAATGGTACCAATGAGGATTAAGATACCACTGATTCCAAGAATTAATCCAATTAGATTGATATGATGTCTTGGATCTCCAATAATCATCATGAAAGTTTGTTTTTGTGTTTTTATGATTTTTCATATTTTTATTTGAATTTTTCTGAAACATCTTTTTATTGTTTAGAAATGGGTAGGTGGACCTGTGTTGAGGTAGTGTCGACTCAGCAGCCACAGTTTTCAACTTGTGGTTATCTGGTGTCGACCTAACATCAATGTGTGTCGACCTATTTTGTTTCTTTTGATTGGAAACATTCTTTTCACTTTGGTTTTTTATTATTTCAGATGTGTTTCTTTGACACTTGTTTATTTTTATTTTCTGGACTAGTACTTTTAACAAATTTTATCAAGTGAATTTTTGAAGGTTTTTCTTTCTTTTCACCAATTTATTCTTCAATGATTATTCTGTGGTGAAACCTAGTCCATATTTTTCAGCATTCATTCTAAGTCCTAACAATGCATCAAGATTTTCTTTTCCATTTGTGAAGTTTTTTATCACTTGTTCCTTTTCACCCAACAACTTCTTAAGTTTCTGAATTTCATCAATAACTTGTTGCTTTTCTTTTTGTTGTAATTCCATTCTTTCATAAAGCTTTTCAAATTCATTGTTGGCCTTTTGAGATGCAATTTTAAATTCATCAATTTCATTTACAAGGTCTTCCTTTTCTTCATTAAGTTTAGATATTTCATTTTCCAGTTTAGAAATTCTTCTATTTAAGGAAGTATCATGCATGAAATTTTCAATTTTTTTTTTCAGATGTTTATTTTCTTTTCTTATTTCAAAATATTTTTCAACCAACTCAGCATATGCATCTTGCCAATCTTCAATAGTATATTGTTCAAAAGAAGGACTTACCTTTCCATCACTGCTGTTGGCCATAAACCATAACTCATCATTTACAGAACTTAAGGAGTTCTCTTCTTCATCTTCACTTTGGTCTTCATCCGACCAAGTTGCTATCATGGCTTTTGGCTTCTTCAATTTGTTGTTCTTCTTGTATTTGTCCTTTTTGATCTCAGGACACTCACCCTTTATGTGTCCTCCCTTGTTGCACCTGTAGCAAATAATACCTCCATTAGTTCTTTTTATTTCTACCAGCATTAAAATTTGAAGAAGAAGCATTTCTTTTACCAGAGGAATATTTTTTCTTTCGATTGAATTTTTCTCTTCTTGATTTTAAAATTTTTCTGAATTGCCTAGTCATGAGGGCAATTCATCCTCATTGGACTCAGACTCATCAGAACTTGATTTTTCTTGATTTTTCTCTTTGTTGCTTGATGAAGCCTTAAGTGCTACTGGTTTAGCTTTAAGCATATGTTCTTCACTTCTTTTTAGATTTATTTCATAGGTCATTAAAGATCCTATGAGTTCATCCAAAGAAATTTTGGATAAATCCTTAGAATCTTCAATCACTGTAGCCTTTGTGTGCCAAATAGATGATAGAGAACGCAAAATTTTTCTTACCAGATCAACATCAGTGTATTCCTTACCTAGTGCCTTCAGTCCATTGACAATTGTCATAAACCGAGCAAACATTTCAGAAATTGATTCATCAGATTTCATCGTAAACAATTCATATTCAGAAGCAAGTATGTTTGCTTTGGTTTCCCTAACTTGAGATGTTCCTTCATACATTAATTCAAGTTTATCCCACATTTCTTTAGCTGATTTACACATGGATATTCTTGAATATTCTTTAGGGTGGACAGCACACTGAAGCATATTCATGGCACTGTAATTAAGAGTAGCTTTCCTAATCTGCTCTCTAGTCCAATTCTCCTCATCTCCCTGATTTTCATGAGGACCCTTATCAACTATGTTCCAGATTTCATAGTTTTGTTCCCTTAGAAAAACTTGCATGCGATTCTTCCAATAGGAGTAATCAGACCCATCAAAAAATGGTGGTCTATTAATGGAATGGCCCTAATCATCGAGAATCAATCAATCCCAATGAGAGATAATGAAAGAGCAAGCAAACAATTCAAGCAATTAACACAGAGATCAAATAGAAGTAATCAAATCAGATCAGAAATAGATATGAACCCTCTCTGATACCAATTGTAGGATCGAATAGGTGGATGGATCATATCTAGAAGTGGGGGTTGAATAGATCTGACGCCAATTACTGCGGAAGCTTAAGCAATTCAAAATTACTTCGAATCAGAGATCAATTCAGACAAACAATTTACTGATCTGAAGTGTGGGTGTGTGTAGATGATGTGTGAAGCAATTAAACACTTAGTGTGAAAGCGAAATCCTACGCAAGCATCTAGCACAGATAAGCACACCAAACCATTGCACAAAAAATTTTTAGGTGGTTCGAAAATCACACCAGTGATTCCTACATCCACCCCTCACACAGTGAGGCTCCACCACTCAAAAGAGTACAACTCATACCGGAGCACGATGACTCCAAACACCCTTGAGCTCGATGGCTCAAACACACAACCTAGAGCACAACGACTCCAAAAACTGAGCACAACGGCTCAAACCACAACAGGAGCATAACGACTCCAAATTGAGCACGACGGCTCAAAACACACAGTGAGTGCGACGACTCACAAACAATAGCTTGACGGCTCACAAACTAGAGCTAGATCAAAGACAAAAAAAATCAGATCCTCTATCAATGATCTGATTCACATACTCAATCGTACATAGAAATCCGCACAGAACTTCATGCACAGATCTCACAGACGAAAGTGAGAAGAACACTCTGAGAAATGATTAAAATAAATGTAATTTGGATGTTCTTTGGTGAAGAAGTCTTGCAGACGATTGAATTGAAGAGCCTTGATGGAGTTCGATGGAGATTCTCTTCAATTGGCGATACTCTGCTTTAATGGCATCTGAATTGCCAGAAATTCTTCTTCTGATGCTGCTCTTCAGTTGAATCTGCTCCCTTTCTCAGCAAATCAAACTTCTCTCCAGAGATTGGCCTTGACTCCCACATCCTTCCTCTAGAAAGGATGGCCTGCAGCTTCTGGAGATGGAGCAAGACCTAGAAGAGCCCCTTTTGCCGCCAAAAACTTTTCTGGGAGTTGTATGGGCTTCGTTCCCTTTGGGGTACGATGATCATGGGTATTTATAGCCCCATATGTCCATAAGGTGCCTTGGGGTGCATGGGCATGGAAATCTAGGTCAAATCTCTTGATTCCTAAGCAGCCACGTGTCCAGAAAAGTTCCCATTTTTGAGCTTCAATCGAAGCGTGTTGACACACTGGCAGACTTTGTCGACACCACTGGCTTTAACTGTTCTGACTGCTTCCTGGGACAGTCATCTAGTGTCGACACACAGGTGGACTATGTCGACACCACTGGTTGCTTCTCTCAGAACATGCTTCTGGGACAGTCAGCCAGTGTCGACACACAGGTGAACTGTGTTGACACCACTGTGACCAATTTGTGTAAACCTGAAAGTATAAAGTGTAAACCATTAATACAAGATATTATCATTAAAATGTGAGATATTAAACATCAAAACATGTTGTTTAAGTATTGTTGTGATATGTATAAAATGTATAACATGTTCAATATGTCATCATTAAAATCAAGGTATGAGTGATGTTCATTGGTCATCATTAAAATACAAGTTTAGGAAATTCCAAAACACACTCAACCCAACATGTCTTAGGCTCAATTTGAGATACAAAACCTAAATAATCATAAGGAATTACATTACCTCTAGTTCTTATCCCAACTGATGGATCTCCAATGATGTTATCCAACGGGTGATCCTTCTTGTATCTCCATTCCTTTGGAAGATCATCATGAGATAGATGTTTTTGTTGTAGCTCTTCCAAGGGTGGATTTCCATTGTCCTTGATAGATGTATCCTTTAGTTTCTTGGACAAATTATCTGCATCATCATTATCACTATCTACTTCCTTTCTCAAGGAAGGGTTAGATTCAGCAAAGATAACATGTACAGTTTTCTCAATTAATAAACTTTGTTTGTTAAATACTCTATAGCCTTTTGGTTTAGAAGCATACCCCATAAATATACCTTCATCAGACTTTGAGTCTAGCTTACCAATATCTCTCTTGCCATTATTATGGATGAAGCAAGGACAACCGAAGGTTCTGAAATGATTGATCTTTGGTTTCTTTTGCTTGTAAAGCTCGTATGCAGTCTTCTTCAGAATTGGCCTGATCATCACTCTATTAATTATATAACATGCAGTGTTGATTGCTTCAGCCTAGAAATATCTTGGAAGATTATATTCTGATAGCATTGTTCTTGCCATATCCAACAAGGTCCTATTTTTACTCTCAGCTACTCCATTTTTGTTGGGGTGTCCTTAGTGCTGAGAAGTTATGCTCAATTCCTTGATCATCACAGAAATCTGCAAATCTTTCATTTTGAAATTCTCCTCCATGATCTGATCAAATGCTTATTATACTGAACTTCTTGTCTTTCTAAACATTCTTACTGAACTTAACGAAACTGTCGAAGGTATCAACCTTATGTTTCAAAAATGATACCCAAGTAAATCTGGAGTAATAATCTACAATCACAAATCCAATGTTCTTTCCTCCTAAACTGGTTGTTCCCATCGGCCCAAATAGATCCATATGCAACAGTTCTAAAGGTTTAGAAGTGGTTACAACTGTTTTAGACTTGAAGGATGATTTTGTATACTTCCCTTTTGCACAAGGTTCGCACACACCCTCTATCCTTGAACTTATCTTGGGGAGACCTTCTACTAAATTTCTATTAACTAATTTTCTGATTCCATCCAGACTATAGTGGCCTAATCTCTTGTGCCACAGTTTAGCTAATTGATCCTTGTTTTCTGCAAGACATACATCCTGATTCTTCGGTTCTTCTAGATGAAGCACATAAAGATTTCTTTCTCTGCAGGCTTCGAATACTATTGCACCATCTTTCATGACACTACACTTAGTCTCTTGAAACTTAATTTGATGCCCTTTGTCACAAAGTTGACTGATGGTGATTAGATTGTGCTTTAGTCCTTTCACACATAAGACATCTTCTATGAGAGTTCTGCCTTGACTGCCAACTGATCCACAACCTATCACTATTCCTTTTCCATTGTCGCCATATGTCACTATACCTTCTTCATCCTTGATGAACGAAAATAGCTTCTTGTTACCTGACATATGCCTTGAGCACCCGCTGTCCAGGTACCATTTTGATGCTCTAAGGCTTCCCTGCAATAGAAACAATAAGACTTAGGTACCCAAGTTCTTTTGGATCCTTGCTGGTTAGTTTCATCACTTTTTCTTTTAATTATCCATTTTAGATTTTTGTTGGACAAGTTATTTTAGTATGTCCTAGTTTATTACAGTGACTACAACATGATGTTTTACTTATTTTTTTCATTCGTAATATATTTAAACTTAGATTTATATTCAATATCTTTTTCAGCGACAAATTTTGGAGTTGCATACACTTTAGGATGAACTATAGTTTCTTCATTATTAGGTGGAGTATATCCTAAACCATGTTTCTTTTTCCCTGATCTTCTAGCTCCTTTTAATATTAAGGATGATTTACAATTTGTAAATTTTTCAATTGTGCTGGATAAATATTCATTTTCTTTTGTTAGTGTGTTAATTTCCTGTTTAAGTTTACTTACAGTTTCATGACTTTCCATATTAGCTATCTAATCATTTTTAACTTTTAGATCTTCACATAATAAATTATTTCTCCTCTTTAATTCAAAATTTTGTTTTTCTAATTGCTCGGTTTCTGATTTTAAGTCTGAGTTAGTAATTTCTAGACAGGCATGATTTTTCTTAGTGATTTTTAAAATTTACACACATCTTTATATTTACTATATAACTCATTAAACGCATCTTCTAAACTATCAGAATCAGACTCATTACAGGAAGTGAATGAGGAATCAGATGTTACCTTGTCGTCGGTGTTTGTCATGAAGGCCAGGTTGGCCTTTTCTTCTTCTTCCTCACTGGAGCTTGACTCACTGTCTGAGTCGTTGTCATTGTCCCATGCAGCTGCCATGGCTTTATTTTTTGTATTTTCTAAATTTCTTGGAGCTTTCCTTCTTTTTAAACTCCGTCTTCTTTAGCTTTGGACATTCAGCCTTGATATGTCCAGACTTCTTACATTCATAGCAAATGGGTTCAACTTTCTTTATATCTTTGACTTCAGGCTTCCTGAAGTCCTTTCCTTTCTTGAAATGTCTTTTTCCATATTGATATTTTTTCTTAGCAAGTATCCTTTGCAATCTTCTGGAGAGGAAGACTTCTTCATCTTCACTACTTCTCATTCTCTTATTGTCATCTGATTCTTCACCAGATGTTTCTTTTGCGGCCTTGAGAGCGTTGCCTTACTTCTTTCTGCTGGAAGACTCTCCTAACCTTTCCATGTTGATCTCGTGGGCCATGAGTGACCCAACAAGCTTTTCTAGTGACATCCTTTTCAAGTCATTTGCCTATTCTATGGCTGTCACCTTTGTAGTCCACGAGGCTGGTAGGGATCTTAGGATTTTTCTTACCATGTCTCCCATTTCATATTGCTTTCCAAGACCAGCCAGACCATTTGTAATGTCTGTGAATCTGTTGTCCATCTGAGTGATTGATTCTCCTGGCTGCATCAGAAATCGCTCATATTGAGCTACTAGAATATCTATTCTGGTTTCCTTCACTTTGTCTGTGCCTTCATATGTGATTCTCAACTTTTCCCATATTTCCATAGTGGATTTGCAGGGTGAGATCCAGTTGAACTCCTTCTTTCTTAGCGCACAGCACAAAATGCTTTTTGCTTTGCAATTTAAGGATATTTTCTTCTTGTCATCTTCTGTCCACTTATCTTTCTTGTTGGTGACTAGAAGATCTCCTTCCTCTATGATAGACCAAATTTGATAGTCGAGACCTTGAAGAAAGAACTCCATTCTTGTAGCAACCTGAAAATTTTAATACTTCAAAATTTGAAATAATAATTTCTTTAAATCGAAATAATAGAAACATACGTACCATTATCGTATGTGCAAGAACACATCTAAAAATTTCGTAAAAATTATAAATCAACCAAAATATTATCTCTAAGTGTTCCACGAAGAAATTCATGCAACAAAAAATCTGATTGGCCAATTGTACGTCACAACGTGACTAATTATCTAAATTTGGAAACTAAGTCGGAAAATCGTTAACACGGAAAGATAATGTGCCCATAAATTTAACGAACATGTTGGAGAGACCTCCAACATCGGGTATTGATGACCCATTATCGCAATTGGACCAATGGACCTCCCATACCCCATGAATAAATTCGAGTAAGAAAATGTAATTAAATTAAATAGAAAATCAAAGAAAAGAGAATTAAATAAAACATATTAAATGAAAATAAGTAATGGGCTTTATTAAATGGACTCTTTAGAATTTATTCGGCCAAAATAAGGATTTTTAAAAACGGAATAATAGTAAAATACCCTAAATTCGTAATTTAAATATTACTTAAATAGAAGAGGGGTATTAAAGCATTAAATAATCAATTTGAGTTATAATTGGATTCCTAAACTTACCCTAAGGGGTTGGCCATGAATTTAGCTCCCATCCCAACCCAAATAGAAGTTCTCGTGCTTAGAAAGGGAAGAGAAAATAGGAAATTTGGAATTAATAGGAGTTATAGTCCAAATAGGAAATAGAAAGAGGAGAAGCTTAAATACCCTCCTATAACCCTCATGGCTGGCCCTAGCTCGTGCCAAGGGATTGCTGGACCAGGAGGAGAGGCCAAGGAGGAGGAGATTTTGTAGCAACCTGAATTTTTAAGAAAAAATAAAAATTTAAATAAAGAATTAAAACCTAGCTAAATGGATATTTAAATGAAAAGAGCATTAAATAAAACCCATTAAATGGAAAAGAGTAATGGGCTTTGCTTAATGGACCCTCTAGAATTTATTGGGTCAAAATATGAATTTACAAAGGGAGAATAATAAGAAAATACCCTACATTCGGAGTTTAATTATCTCATAATTGGAAAGGGGTTATTAAAGCAATAAAAGTGGCAACTAGAGTTGGAATTGGATTCCTAAACCTACCCCATATAGTCTAGCACGAATTTAGGTACTATCCTAACCCAATTAGAGATTAGAAAGCAAGAGAGGAAATGTGGAGTTAGGAAATCTCGTAATTAAGAGGAATTTGAGTAGTAGTAGGAATAGGAACTTGTATTTATATAAATACACCTCTTAAACCCTCTTGGCCAACCCTAGCTCGTTGCCAAAGGTTGTTGGACGTGGAGAAGAGGCCAAGGAGGAGAAGATCTCGTGGGAAGAGGGAGTTCTTGGAACTTCTTCCTCGTTCTTGGAGTTCTAAGCCCTAGAAGATAAATCGAGTCAAAGGTAGGCATTCTCACAAGCAAAACCAAATCAAATCCATCTATAGGTAGTTCCAATCACCAGGAACAATAGCCCTCTTGTTTCATGATTTTTCCTCGAGCCAATATTTTGTTCTTGATTTTTGAAGTTCTGCAAACATGATAACTCCGAGACATCATGTTTAATTCTTATCTCCTTGTACACTTGATCCCATGGTACGAAATTTTTATTGTAAATACTTGATCTTGTTAGGGATCTTTTGACCCCAAAAGCCCTAATTTCTGTTGAGCATGTTACTCGAATTGAATCCATCTTGCTCCCTGTGTCATGTTCTATGTTACTCGTTCTTGTTCATTCTCAACCATGGTCAAACCATGCTCTCTCTCTAATTCCTAATTACTGGAAGTACTCTCGCATGTCTAGTTCCATTTGCCACTGATTTCATGATTTTTCATCATGTATATAATTAGTTATGATTTTCTAAATGACCCTGTATCAAAATTTGAATGTTCTGGTCCGCAGTCCAATGTCTGGTCTGACTCCTGTCAGAGTCAGGCGCAGACCACCAGAAAGCGACGGCCCGATATGTCGCCTTCTGGGGTCTGATTGCGACAGCCTACCCGTCGCGTTCAGAAAGCGACAGGTAAGCCGTCGCTATCCATGTGCCTGTCTTGTCGCGACCCTTTCCCGCCTGTGTCGCGTTCACAAGGCCGTCGCGACAGTACCCATGTCGCGATCTACCTACCCCTGTCGCAATCCTTACTGGCTTATGTCGCCTTCACAAGATTTTGATGAAAACCCATAAAATTTATTTCTGTCGCTTTCTAAATAATTCTTACGCCTTTTTACAGTTATACCCCCAGTAAAAACTTGTTTTAAAAATGGAGCTACATTGAATGATTTAAAATACATATTCACGACTTATTTCTAGCTATGATTTCTCTTACACATGCACACACATGAACCATCCATATATGGCTGAAATCTGGCATAAAGTATCTCATAATGTATCTGGTAATTTATTGCAATAACGTATATTAATTGCCCTATTTTAAAGGACTTGTATTCGTTTCTAGCATTGTTCATATACCGATATCGACGCTCCACGGTTCTAGAATTCCTCTAGAACGTCGAGTACCTGTTTTATATACACACTTCACTTGGCTTGTGGTGAACTCTCCGTCGGATATTCCTTTCGCCGGACTAGTGAACTCTTGCACAAGGCCTCCGTAAGTCTCCTCTGATCATGGATTCCCACATGGTCGACGAGCCGGTTGTACCCTAATACCCATTACACCTTTAGGGATCGATATGATCCAAACGGCTATTAGCAGTTCGCTCTTACCTTGAATCACGTCGGACCTCTGGACTTGTGTATAACATGGCCAACGGGAACATCGTGAGTTCCACCTGACTGCCAACACCAAGTGTGAGTGTTGTGCAACTGTTACTATCGCCTGTTTACTCGTCGCATTACGTGCAATGTCCACTAGCTCTCGTCTGTACTCTACTCGCTCGTCTATTCACATTCACTCTACTATCTCGTCTATTCATCTAGTGCTCTCATCTACTTCTTGGTACTCTAATTGGCCATTGACTGATTGTCTAAAGATAAACAATATAACAATGCCTGGCAATATATAAAGGGCCCGATCTGGTCCTCGGATGTGCGCCCGAAAGTGCTAGTGCCCATGGGAGTTAAATGATCAGAGTGTTTGGCATTACACTCAAGTGCTATCTATCTCGACTATCTATATGACAATCAAAAACACAAAACGTGCTATACTCTCTCGATGTCTAGAATGACAAAAAGTGCTATACTCGTCGTGCTATTACTATACTTGTGCTAGTTGTGCTATGGCCATCCTGCTATTCGTGCTATACTCGATACTTGTGCTATTTTTGGAAACTATACTCGATCTCGTGCTATTGTGCTATCCTGTTACCTGTTGTGCTATCTCTTGCTATATTTGACTCTCTTGTACCTGCTATCTTTAGATACTCTGCCATTAAATGCGTTAATTATTTAAAGCCTGCTTGAGCCTGAGATTTAAGTCCTACTGGGCGTTATCGCTCACCCTACGTTATTTGATGTTGTGTTCTCAGGTGAGACCGAGGATGACACATACACTCACGAGGAAGGGAATGACCAAGAGTGAAGCCAGGAGTACCCTCGAGTCATTATGTTATCTTAGAGTTGTAGTTAGTTATTTCCTTTTATTGCAATGTAATGGGCCCTATAGAATGGCTCTGATATTAGTGGTTGTAACTAGACATTTGGAAAGTTATTAATGAGAAAGATTGGCTTTAGTATTATTCAATGTGCAATGGTTTGATGTCTAGTATACGCTCTATACCTTTTTCTTGCAACTGCCTTTGCGCACCGATATTTCGCATCGGGGCGTGACAGTTTTGTGGTATCAGAGACTAGGTTATTCTAAGTATAGGGTGATCTAGGTTGACCAGCCTCGACTAAGAGTCAGTAATCCTACCTATGAGAGATGTGGGTAGAACCATGGGTAATCAGCTAAAATAAACTCACACACGCACAAATTAAACTTTTAACCAGCATTATAACTATCAAACTATTTTGTAGGAACTAAACAACTACAATGACTGCGGAACGTGCCCAGATGAGAGGCATGCAACAATCCCTCCAGGAACTGATTCGTGCCGTACTACAAGCCACCCAGCAAGGCGGTGGTAACCGCGGAGGGAACCAACCAGGTGTAGGCGAGCTGCATCGCAATTTCAGGGGTCTGAACCCGCCTAGGTTCAGTGGGTCTACGGATCCAGATGAAGCGGAGCACTGGCTAAAGGAAACGGAAAGGATCTTCCGTGTAATGCAATGTGCAAACGGAGACAAACTCCTATTAGCGACATTCCAACTAGAGAAGGATGCCCACGCATGGTGGGAGTCCGTGGAAGCCACAAAGGATAACGAACAATTTACTTGGGCCGAATTTAAAGAAGCTTATAATGCTAAGTACTTCTCTGAATGAGTACAGGAAAAGAAAGCTGCTGAATTCGCTGCTCTTAAACAGCAAAGCCTGACGGTAGCAGAATACGAAGCCCAGTTTTCTAGACTGGCAAAATATGCTACACATCTGATCAACACTAAGAGAATGAAGGCTAAGCACTTTCTAAATGGCCTTAAGCCTCAGTACATTACTCAACTGGCGCCACTCGACATACAAACTTCTGCCGAGATGGTTAAGAAGGCCCAGCTACTAGAAGACGCTACGGACTTCACTGACCGTATCAAGGGGAAGTTCGTAAAGAAAGAAATGACATCGGGACCAGCATCTGCCAAGCCGACCAACGGCAAAAAGCGTCCTTTCCACCCAACTGAGGGATCCAGCCAAGATAGGAAACCCAAGGTCTTCATCCCCAACACACCAACAAAGAGCCACTGCAAACACTGTGATAAACCGGGTCACACGGCTGATGAATGCTGGAGAAAAGCCGAAGCATGTCTGCGCTGCGGAAGTCGTGAGCATCGCATACCCGAGTGCCCGATGTTGAAAGAAAATGAGAAGCGCACTGCTATGCCTAAGAAACAGGGCAGGCTGCAAGCCCTGCACAATGAAGAAACCATCGAGGAAGGTGGCGTGGTAGAAGGTACCCTGCAAGTCTTTTCCTTGCCAGCATTTGTGTTATTTGATACTGGAGCTACTCATTCATTCATATCTCAACACTTTGCTGATACCTTGACTGCAAAACCTACAACCATGGGTTGTGAATTCTCTATCACAACACCCTTGGGGGAGAAGGAGAAACTAAACCAATACTTTCCATCTGCCGATGTAAAGATCGGAGACCTTAACCTAAAGGCCGACCTGGTATGTATGTCCATGGAAGGGTATGATGTCATACTGGGAGCCGACTGGTTGTCCACATATGGGGCAAGTGTTGATTGTAAGAAAGGAAGGGTGACCTTTAGTGACTTTCCTAAATTAGTATTCACTGGGATTAGACATAAGAAGCGGATGTCTCTAGTCTCCGCCTTAAAAGCCCATAACATGATAAGGAAAGGATGTTTTGCTTTCCTTGCGGCCGTCATAGTCGAAAAGAAGGGTTCAAAAATAGAAGACATCCACATAGTCCAGGACTACCCAGATGTATTCCCTGAAGACTTACCCGGAGTTCCCCCTGAACGTGACGTCAACTTCGCCATTGAGTTGACTCCTGGAGCTGCCCCGGTATCGCGTCAACCGTACCGGATGTCGCCTGCCGAATTGAAAGAACTAAAAGCACAACTGATGGAGCTGCTAGAGAAGGGGTTCATCAGACCAAGTACCTCCCCTTGGGGAGCACCTGTGCTATTCGTCAAGAAGAAGGATGGGTCGATGAGACTATGCATCGACTATCGTCAACTCAACCAATTGACCATCAAGAACAAGTACCCATTGCCTAGGGTCGATGAACTATTCGACCAGATATCTGGAGCCCAATACTTCTCCAAGATCGACCTTCGATCTGGTTATCATCAAATGAGGATCAAGGATGACGATATCTTCAAAACAGCTTTCAGGAGCAGGTATGGACATTACGAATTTGTTGTTATGCCTTTTGGTCTAACCAATGCTCATGCAGCCTTTATGCAACTCATGAACAGCATATATCGGCCATACCTTGACAAATTTGTGGTCGTCTTCATCGACGATATCCTTATATATTCAAAGACCAAGGAAGAACATGAAGAACACCTAAAGACAGCACTACAAGTTTTGCGAGACAACCAGCTGTACGCAAAGCTAAGAAAGTGCGAGATCTGGCTCGAAGAAGTGTCTTTCTTGGGCCATGTCATATCAAAGGACGGCATCTCTGTTGATCCTTTCAAATTCGAAGTTGTACTCAACTGGGAGAGACCAACCAATGTCACAGAAATCCGAAGCTTCTTAGGACTGGCTGGCTACTACAGACGGTTCATAAAGGACTTCTCAAGGATCGCTGTTCCTCTCACGCGGCTGACACGAAAGGAGAATCCATACTCCTGGAGTAAAGAGTGTGAGAAGAGTTTCCAAACTCTCAAAGACTGCCTTACCTCAGCACCTGTTCTCGCTCTGCCAATAGAGGGAGAAGGTTTCTCTGTCTATACTGATGCCTCAGGAATCGGGCTAGGATGTGTACTCATGCAAAAGGAGAAGGTTATCACCTACTCTTCAAGACAACTGAAGACACATGAAGTCAACTACCCTGTGCATGACTTAGAGTTGGCTATTGTGGTCATCGCCTTGAAGATTTGGAGACACTATCTCTATGGTGAGCAATTCACTGTCTATTCAAATCATAAAAGTCTAAAGTACCTATTCTCCCAGAAAGAACTCAACATGAGGCAGAGAAGATGGTTAGAATATCTAAAGGACTTCGATTTCAACATCCAATACCATCCAGGTAAGGGAAACGTCGTGGCTGATGCTCTTAGTAGAAAGCCAATGGCATCTATCTCAAGCCTAGTCCTTGGCGAGATGCAATTACTTGAACAATTCGCAAGGCTAGACTTAAATATTGAACATAGGGATGATCATGTGTTGATTGCCAATCTCAAGATCCAATCCGATCTGCTGGAGGAAATCAAGATGCAACAGGACAACGATCCATTCTTGGTTCGTGTCAAGGAAACCTTAGCGGACAGACCAGATTTTGCCGTAACTGAAGATGGAAGGTTAGTATTCCAAAGGAGAACTTGCGTTCCAGACAACGAAGCCCTAAAAAGGAAACTAATGGATGAAGCTCATCAAACTAAGTACACTATTCATCCAGGAGGTACCAAAATGTATCAAGACATGAAAAGAACATTTTGGTGGCCGAATATGAAGAGGGAAGTAGCCGAGCATGTAGCCCATTGCCTCACGTGTCAACAAGTGAAGGCAGAACATATGCGCCCTGCCGGTGTACTCAGACCACTAGATATCCCAGAATGGAAGTGGGAAAGCATTGGCATGGACTTCATCATGGGTTTACCCAGAACACGTAGTGGACTTGACGCCATATGGGTCATCGTTGACCAGTTGACCAAATCTGCGCACATCTTACCCATAAAGAGTACATGGTCTGTGGAGGTTCTAGCTGCATTATATGTCAAGGAGATCGTGCGGTTGCACGGTATTCCGTCATCTATTATCTCAGATCGAGATCCAACGTTCACCTCTCATTTTTGGAAAGGTCTGTAAACTGCCCTTGGTACGAAGCTTAATTTTAGTACTGCCTTTCACCCACAGACTGATGGGCAAACTGAGAGGACAAATCAAATTGTAGAAGACATGTTAAGAGCCTGCATTATAGATTTCCATGGTCGTTGGAATGAACACTTACGCTTGATTGAGTTCGCCTATAACAACAGTTACCAGGCGAGTATTAAAATGGCACCATTTGAAGCACTTTATGGCAGGAATTGTAGATCTCCTGTGTGCTGGAATGAAGTGGGAGAACAACAATGGTTAGGACCTGACATGGTACAAAGTACAACCCGGGATATAGAGATGATACGAGATCGACTCAAGATCGCTCAGTCTAGACAGAAGAGCTACGTTGATAAGAGAAGACGGGATCTGGAATTTCAAATAGGAGATCATGTGCTATTGAAGGTATCTCCTACCCGTGGTATTCAAAGATTCGGAGTGAAAGGAAAACTTAGTCCAAGATTCATTGGTCCTTTCGAAGTACTTGAAAGGATTGGTGAAGTTGCTTACAGACTGGCCTTGCCGCCAAATTTGGCAAGTGTGCACAATGTCTTCCATGTCTCCATGCTTAGAAAATATGTGTACGATCCTACACATGTCATTCGCCATGATGATCTGGTGTTAAACAAGGACATGACGTATGAAGAGAAGCCAATCAAGATATTGGACCGGAAGGTACAACAACTCAGAAATCGTCCCATTCACGTGGTGAAGGTCTTATGGAATAACCGCGGAGTGGAAGAAGCCACATGGGAACCATAAGGAATTATCAGACGCAACTACCCTGATCTATTCGGTAAGTCATTTTCTCCTGTAAGGTCATATGAATTTGGGGACCAAATTTTTTTAAGAGGGGGAGGATGTAGCAACCTGAATTTTTAAGAAAAATAAAAATTTAAATAAAGAATTAAAACCTAGCTAAATGGATATTTAAATGAAAAGAGCATTAAATAAAACCCATTAAATGGAAAAGAGTAATGGGCTTTGCTTAATGGACCCTCTAGAATTTATTGGGTCAAAATATGAATTTACAAAGGGAGAATAATAAGAAAATACCCTAAATTCGGAGTTTAATTATCTCATAATTGGAAAGGGATTATTAAAGCAATAAAATGGCAACTAGAGTTGGAATTGGATTCCTAAACCTACCCCATATAGTCTAGCACGAATTTAGGTACTATCATAACCCAATTAGAGATTGGAAAGCAAGAGAGGAAAGGTGGAGTTAGGAAATCTCGTAATTAAGAGGAATTTGAGTAGTAGTAGGAATAGGAACTTGTATTTATATAAATACACCTCTTAAACCCTCTTGGCCAACCCAAGCTCGTTGCCAAAGGTTGTTGGACGTGGAGAAGAGGCCAAGGAGGAGAAGATCTCGTGGGAAGAGGGAGTTCTTGGAACTTCTTCATCGTTCTTGGAGTTCTAAGCCCTAGAAGATAAATCGAGTCAAAGGTAGGCATTCTCACAAGCAAAACAAAATCAAATCCATCTATAGGTAGTTCCAATCACCAGGAACAATAGCCCTCTTGTTTCATGATTTTTCCTTGAGCCAATATTTTGTTCTTGATTTTTGAAGTTCTGCAAACATGATAACCCCGAGACATCATGTTTAATTCTTATCTCCTTGTACACTTGATCCCATGCTACGAAATTTTTATTGTAAATACTTGATCTTGTTAGGGATCTTTTGACCCCGAAAGCCCTAATTTCTGTTGAGCATGTTACTCGAATTGAATCCATCTTGCTCCCTGTGTCATGCTCTATGTTACTCATTCTTGTTCGTTCTCAACCATGGTCAAACCATGCTCTCTCTCTAATTCCTAATTACTAAAAGTACTCTCGCATGTCTAGTTCCATTTGCCACTGATTTCGTGATTTTTCATCATGTATATAATTAGTTATGATTTTCTAAATGACCCTGTATCAAAATTTGAATGTTCTGGTCCGCAGTCCAATGTCTGGTCTGACTCCTGTCAGAGTCAGGCGCAGACCACCAGAAAGCGACGGCCTGATATGTCGCCTTCTGGGGTCTGATTGCGACAGCCTACCCGTCACGTTCAGAAAGCGACAGGTAAGCCGTCGCTATCCATGTGCCTGTCCTGTCGCGACCCTTTCCCGCCTGTGTCGCGTTCACAAGGCCGTCGCGACAGTACCCATGTCGCGATCTACCTACCCCTGTCGCAATCCTTACTGGCCTATGTCGCCTTCACAAGATTTTGATGAAAACCCATAAAATTTATTTCTGTCACTTTCTAAATAATTCTTACGCCTTTTTACAGTTATACCCCCAGTAAAAACTTGTTTTAAAAATGGAGCTACATTGAATGATTTAAAATACATATTCACGACTTATTTCTAGCTATGATTTCTCTTACACATACACACACATGAACCATCCATATATGGCTGAAATCTGGCATAAAGTATCTCATAATGTATCTGGTAATTTATTGCAATAACGTATATTAATTTCCCTATTTTAAAGGACTTGTATTCGTTTCTAGCATTGTTCATATACCGATATCGACGCTCCACTGTTCTAGAATTCCTCTAGAACGTCGAGTACCTATTTTATATACACACTTCACTTGGCTTGTGGTGAACTCTCCATCGGATATTCCTTTCGCCGGACTAATGAACTCTTGCACAAGGCCTCCGTAAGTCTCCTCTGATCATGGATTCCCACATGGTCGACGAGCCGGTTGTACCCTAATACCCATTACACCTTTAGGGATCGATATGATCCAAACGGCTATTAGAAGTTCGCTCTTACCTTGAATCACGTCGGACCTCTACACTTGTGTATAACATGGCCAGCGGGAACATCGTGAGTTCCACCTGACTGCCAACACCAAGTGCGCGTGTTGTGCAACTGTTACTATCGCCTGTTTACTCGTCGCATTACGTGCAATGTCCACTAGCTCTCGTCTGTACTCTACTCGCTCGTCTATTCACATTCACTCTACTATCTCGTCTATTCATCTAGTGCTCTCATCTACTTCTTGGTACTCTAAATTGGCCATTGACTGATTGTCTAAAGATAAACAATATAACTAATGCCTGGCAATATATAAAGGGCCCGATCTGGTCCTCGGATGTGCGCCCGAAAGTGCTAGTGCCCATGGGAGTTAAATGATCAGAGTGTTTGGCATTACACTCAAGTGCTATCTATCTCGACTATCTATGTGACAATCAAAAACACAAAACGTGCTATACTCTCTCGATGTCTAGAATGACAAGAAAGTGCTATACTCGTCGTGCTATTACTATACTTGTGCTAGTTGTGCTATGGCCATCCTGCTATTCGTGCTATACTCGATACTTGTGCTATTTTTGGAAACTATACTCGATCTCGTGCTATTGTGCTATCCTGTTACCTGTTGTGCTATCTCTTGCTATATTTGACTCTCTTGTACCTGCTATCTTTAGATACTCTGCCATTAAATGCGTTAATTATTTAAAGCCTGCTTGAGTCTGAGATTTAAGTCCTACTGGGCGTTATCGCTCACCCTACGTTATTTGATGTTGTGTTCTCAGGTGAGACCGAGGATGACACATACAATCACGAGGAAGGGAATGATCAAGAGTGAAGCCAGGAGTACCCTCGAGTCATTATGTCATCTTAGAGTTGTAGTTAGTTATTTCCTTTTATTGCAATGTAAATGGGCCCTATAGAATGGCTCTGATATTAGTGGTTGTAACTAGACATTTGGAAAGTTATTAATGAGAAAGATTGGCTTTAGTATTATTCAATGTGCAATGGTTTGATGTCTAGTATACGCTCTATACCTTTTTCTTGCAACTGCCTTCGCGCACCGATATTCCGCATCGGGGCGTGACAGATTTCATGGGGAGAAGAACCTTTCAAGCTCTCAACCCCGTTCTTCAAGTTCTAGCCCTAAAAGAGGAAATCCAGTCAAGGTAGGCATTCTCACGAGCAAAACTAAAGAGATTTTGACTGTAAATTGTTCCTTGTGATAGGAAGAAACCTCTCAAGTTTCGTGATTTATCATCGAGCCAATATTTTCTCCTTGATTTTTCATGTTCTGTAATTAGTATGTCCTCGAACCCCCTTGTTAAGTCTTGTTCTCCATGTACACTTGACTTCATGCTACGAAACTTTTACTGCAGATACTAACAACTATTAGGGATCTTTTGCCCCTGAAAGCCCTAATTTCTATCCACCTTACTTCACGAATTAATTCTTTTACTCCAATTGTGCACTGCTCCATGATCTATATGAAGTAACTTGATTAAACCATGTCGTAACCCTGTCTATTTTCTAATTCTGATTTTATAGGACTACTCTTACATGTCTAGATCTGTATAGAACTAGTTTCGATATTTTTCATGCACTGTACAATTTGTTCTTCATTTTTAAAGCACCATGTGTCAAACTATAGAAAGTTGGCCCGCAATCCGAGGCTAGGTCCTTTTCCCGCTCGAACTCGGACTCAGAACCTGAGAACGCAACGGCGCGATAGGTCGCGTTCTCGGGGTCGTCGCGATACAAGTACCTGTCGTGATCTGATCGCGACAGGGAACCCTGTCGCATTCTGGCTGCCTGACCGAACGACCCATCGCGATCCTCATATGACCCTGTCACGACCTGCCCACCTGTTCAGACATGCCCGTCGCGACCCTTACGAGGGTGCGTCGCGATCTCAGCTTTTTGCATGAAAACCCACCTTTTTGCAAGATCTATTGTTATACAGTTACCCCATGTCATATTAATTGTCATGTACACAGAAAAAAATGAAGTTGTAATTATTGAATATATTTTAATTAATTCAAATTAATCACATGATCTATCTTGCCCATGATTTTCTCTTACACTTGCACTCACTTTGAACCATCCTATATGGCTTAAGTTGGCATGAAAATTCTCACATGTACATCTAGCAATTTATTTCAATTATATATATTAATTGCCCTATTTTAAATGAACTTGTCTATGTTTCTCGTGTTGTTTTGGGAATACCGTTATCGACGCTCCACTGTTCTAGAATTCCTCTAGAACGTTGGGCACTTGTTTCCATATACACACTCTCTCTTGACTTGGATGAACTCTCCGTCGGATACTCCTTCTGCAGGACTAGTGAGTCTTTGCTCAAGGCCTTCATAAGTCTCCTCTGTCCATGGATTCCCACATGGTCGACGAGCTGGTTGTACTATAATACATATGATACACTCTAGGGATTAGTAAGATCCGTACGACTTTAGATGTTCTCTCTCTTATCTTGAATCACGCCGGACCACTGGACCTGTGCATAATGAGGATAGTGGAAGGGTTGTGTATTCCACCTGACTGCCAACGTCGTACGCGCGTGTTGTACAACTGTCACTATCGCTCGTTACTCGACGTTTCATGTGCAATGACCATAAGATCACATCTATATTCTACTCGCTCATCTATTCACATTCACTCTACTATCTCGTCTCTCTCGTCTATTCATCTAGTACTCTGTTGTTACCCTTTGAGCTGTATGGCTCCTACTATTTTGAACTGTTCATGACTGTCTAGCGCTAAAAAGGGTCTTATGACTCTACTGACTTGAATGCATACTGTGTAGGGCACGGAGAGTGTCCGAGGGGCTCCAATCTAGTCCTGGGGGCAGAGAGCCACCCGAAAATACCTGCAGAGGCTATAGACGGTGTTCTACATTGCACCGGTTCTAACTGACTGTTCTAAATTAGCTAGACATCTGACTGTTACACTGTTAATGTTAGTCTGTTAATTTAGACGTACACACTATTACTGTACTGCCACTGACTGTTATTGAGCGACTACTGTCGTACTCTCTACTTGCTCTACTTGATACTCGCTCTCTTGAGTTATTGCGTGCTATTGCAACTTGATGGCATTCAAAGTGCTATACTCTCTCATTGTCTATTGACGACAAAAGTGCTACATTCTCTCTCGGCTATCTACGGATAACCAAAGTGCCATTACTATTTCGATTGACGAAAGTTAATCAAAAGTGTTATACTATTTTGATTGATGAGAATCAATTAATGTGCAATTTACTCTTTACATGACTATCTACTATCTCTCTTCTTTCTATACTTGTCGCTTGCTATCTCTTGACAATGACATTACTTGCTATTGCGTGACTTGATTTTTATCATCGTGCTATACTTGATTCATCTGCTATCAGAACCATGTTACTTGTGCTATTATTTTCTCGACTTTACATGACTCTCTCTATCATTAGTTACTCGGCCATTTAATGCGTTAATTACTTAAAGTCTGCTTGACTATTGAGATTTAAGTCCTACTAGGCGTTATCGCTCACCCTTCGTTATTTGTTATTGTGTCTCAGGTAAGTCGAACAATGATGTTACGCACACCAATGGGACAAGACCAGAGTGATGAGTGACTCGGAGTCAGTTGATGAAGTCACCCTAGCGCAATGGAGTCTAGTGGTTATTGCTTTAGATTTTTTTTCAATGTAATGATGTCATTAAGCCCTATGTATTGGCTTCGAATTAGTGGTTGTAATGGTCTTAGTGATTTTATAATGAAATCAAGAGTTTATTTCAATTATTGCTTCATTAGATCCTCTGATGTTTGCGAAAGTATGCGCAATTGTCGTTACTATACTCGTTGTTCGCGTCTCCCTCCGATTTATTTCGCTGCTAAATTGGAGGGGCGTGACAGTTGGTATTAGAGCCTAGGATGTCCTTATTAGGATATTTTAAATCCAGGGATGTTGTAGGTGAACTTCCATGATCGTGTCTAAGTCAACCACCATACCTATGTGAGAGATTGGGTAAAACTTTGGGTTATGCTAGGAGCTATATATATAAGCACCCTAAGTTTAAGAAGGAAATTAATAAGTATTATTGCTCATAGGAACTAGAGGAGATGGCTGGCGAGCATACACCAATGCACAAATTACAATAGACCGTACAGGGGTTAACTCAAGCCCTTAACAACGTGATTCAAGCAGGAGCAAGAAATAGGGCAGGAGACTTATATGGGAACTTTCAATGAATAAATCCCCCTAGGTTTAATGGAACTCCGAATCCCGATGAAGCTGAAAATTGGGTGAAGGCGATGGAATGGATCTTTAGGGTTATGTAATGTTCAGAGTAGGAGAAAGTCCTTGTGGCAACCTTCCAGTTGGACCGCGATGCTAGAGCCTGGTGGGAAGCTGCCAGTCGACAATTACCCAACATCAACATAGAGTGGGATAAATTTTTAGAACTCTTTAAAACCAAATATTTTTCTGAGAGGATTCGTGAGAAGAAGGCAAATGAATTTGCTAGTTTAAAACAACGAATGATGTCTATAGCAGAATATGAAGCGCAATTTGAAAGACTAGCACAATACGCACCACATTTGGTGAGTACCGAGAAGATGAAGGCAAAGAGATTCCTAGAAGGGTTGAGACCTGTGTTCTGGGAAAAGTTGGCTTCACTAGACATTGAAGCATATTCAGTTATGGCATTGAGAGCTCAATTAGTCAAGGACACCATGGAACTCCTTGAAAAGATCCATAAGAAGAAGGTGTTGAAAAGGGAACGTGCTACTCATTCCAATGATACTAAAGGAAGAAATACAGTAGATAGCAAGAGAATGAAAGGGGAAGTGAAGCGGAAGGAATTCTATAAATTTTGTAAGAAACCAGGGCATCAGATTGATAATTATTGGAAGAAATTGGGCAGATGCTTGCAATGTGGAAGTCAACAACATCGAGTCATCGATTGTCCAATAAAGAAGAACCAAACTCCCCGCCAAGGATGATTACAAGCCTTGTATGAATCATGCCAATGAAGGTGGACAAGGTACCATCACTAAACCCTTAGTTTGATTTCATATTATTTTCACTATAGCAAAGCCCTAAGTGGGGGAGATGATGGATTGAAATATCCATAATAAATTAGTAGTCATATCATATCAAATGAATTTGGGGACCAAATTCTTTTTAAGTGGGGGAGGATGTAGCAACCCGGAAAATTTAATACTTAAAATTATGAAATAATAATTTCTTTAAATCGAAATAATAGAAACATACGTACCATTATCGTATGTGCAAGAACACATCTAAAAATTTCGTAAAAATTATAAATCAACCCA
The DNA here is from genome assembly GCA_014218235.1 of Colocasia esculenta. NCBI lineage: Eukaryota > Viridiplantae > Streptophyta > Magnoliopsida > Alismatales > Araceae > Colocasia > Colocasia esculenta. The sequence goes on from CM024755.1 coordinate 70,930,589, forward strand.
AATATTATCCCTAAGTGTTCCACGAAGAAATTCATGCAACGAAAAATCCGATTCGCCGATTGTACGTCACAATGTGACTAATTATCCAAATTTGGAAACTAAGTCGGAAACCCGTTAACATGGAAAGATAACATGCCCATAAATTTAACGAACATGTCGGAGAGACCTCCAACATCGGGTATTGATGACCCATTATCGGAATTGGACCAATGGACCTCCCATAGCCCATGAATAAATTCGAGTAAGAAAATGTAATTAATTAAATAGAAAATCAAAGAAAAGAGAATTAAATAAAACCCATTAAATGAAAATAAGTAATGGACTTTATTAAATGGACCCATTACAATTTATTGGGCCAAAATAAGGATTTGTAAAAAGGGAATAATAGTAAAATACCCTAAATTCGTAATTTAAATATTACATAAATAGAAGAGGGGTATTAAAACATTAAAATAATCAATTTGAGTTATAATTGGATTCCTAAACTTACCTAATGGGTTGGCCACGAATTTAGCTCCCATCCCAACCCAAATAGAAGTTCTCGTGCTTAGAAAGGGAAGAGAAAATAGGAAATTCAGAATTAATAGGAGTTATTGTCACGCCCCGACGCGGAATATCGGAACGCGAGGCAGTTACAAGAAAAGGGTATAGAGCGAATACTAGACATCAAATCATTTCAAAATGAATAATGATAAAGCAAATTCCTTTCATTAATACTTTTCAATGCCTAGTTACAACCCCTAATATCAGAGCCAATCTATAGGGCCCGATTACATTGGAATAAAGCAAAAGACTAAACTTCAAACCTAACTACTACAACGCTAAATATAGCAATAGGACGCTAGGGTACTCATGACATCATTCTAGGTCATTCCCGTCCTCTTGAGTGTATGGTTCATCCTCGGTCTCACCTGAGAACACAATGACAAATAACGCAGGGTGACCGAACATCGCCCAGTAGGACTTAAGTCTCAGGCTCAAGCAGGCTTTAAGTAATTAATGCATTAAAGGCAAAGTAACTAATGACAGAATGGTAGAGAGTGTCAATCAAAAATATAGTAGGGCAGTACGTGAACGAAATAGCAAGACTTTCCAAATATAGACTTTCCAAGACTAGCACAAGTGTCGGGAATAGCACAATAATAGCAAGATGGCACAATGTCAAGTATAGCAAGATGGCCATAGTACAAATAGCACAACGAGTATAGCATAGCACAACGAGTATAGCATAGCACTTTGTTGTCAATGGACAACGAGAGAACATAGCACTTTTGATTGTCATTTAGATAGTCAAGATAGATAGCACTTGAGTGTAATGCTAAACACTCTGATCATTTAATTCCCATGGGCACTAGCACTTTCGGGCGCACATACCAGAACCAGATCGGGCCGTTTATATATTGCCAGGCATTAGTTATATTGTTTATCTTTAGACAATCAGTCAATGGCCAATATAGAGTACCAAGAAGTAGATGAGAGAACTAGATGAATAGACGAGATAGTAGAGTGAACGTGAATAGATGAGCGAGTAGAGTATAGATGAGAGTTAGTGGACCTTGCACATGAAACGTCGAGTAACGAGCGATAGTAACCGTTGCACAACACGCGCACATGGTGTTGGCAGTCAGGCGGAACTCACGACCTTACCACTGGCCATGTTAAGCACAGGTCCAGAGGTCCGGCGTGATTCAAGACGAGAGTGAATTTCTAATAGCTGCTTGGACCATATTGATCCCTAATGGGTGTAACAGGTGTTAGGGTACAACCAGCTCGTCGACCATGTGGGAATCCATGGACAGAGGAGACTTACGGAGGCCTTGAACAAAGACTTACTAGTCCGGCAGATGGAGTATCCGACGGAGAGTTCGTCCAAGTCAAGAGAGAGTGTATATAGAAACAAGTGCTCGACGTTCTAGAGGAATTCTAGAACAGTGGAGCATCGATATCGGTATTCCTAAAACATCACGAGAAACGATAGACAAGTATAGGGTAATTTAATTACATAAATTACAAGATGTATTATGAAATAGTTTCATGCCAAATTATGTCATAATTGGATGGTTCAAAGTGTGTGTAAGTGTCATGAAATTGTAGATAGAAAAGATCATGTGCATGTATTTTAATCATACATAGATGTTTAATTTATAACAGGTGTTATTTTCTGTATGTATGACTGTTAAACAAGAGTACAAACACTGTAGGTAATCAGGCATTTGCTGAGATAGGGGGTTTTATGCAAAAAGAACCCAGATCGTGACGTACCCTGATGAGGGTCGCGACAGGGTCAACTGAGATCGCGACGGGTGCTTGTACGGGTCGTGACAGGCTTAGTCTGGTCGGGCAGCAGATCGCGACGACAGGCCCTGTCGCGATTAGATCGCGACAGAAGGCGCTGTCGCGACGACCCTTGTGAATGCGGCCTATCGGGCCATCGCGTTCACAGGGTCTGCGCCCAGGTCCGACAGGGAAAGGACATTACATTGGATTGCGGGCCAGAACTTACCCTATTTGACATAGGGTGGTTCAAAAAATCACAACTAATCGTATAGTCAATGAAAAATCATGAAACCAGTTGCAAAACGACCTAGACATGCATGGGTACTTATAATAAATAGGAATTTGAAAAACAATCAGGGTTTGGACATGTTTTGAACACAGGTATTTATTATGAATATGAAACAGTATATAGTTGAGATCAATGATTAAATTCGCAAGAAAGGATGAATCAAATTTGGGGCTTTTAGGGGCAAAAGATGCCTAACATGCATCAGTTCCTACAGTAAAAATCTCGTGGCATGGGGTTGAGTATACACGGAGATCAAGAATTAAGAAGAGGGTTCGGGGTCATGTAAGTTACAGAACATGAAAAATCAAGAACGAAAGATATGCTCGATAGAAAATTATGAAACCAAAGGGCTTTTGTTCCTGATAGACGAAACATCCTACAGAAAAAGTTTCATGGTTTATGCCTGTGAGAATGCCTACCTTTGATCATTTTCCTCTTCTAGGGTTAAGACTTGAAGAACTCGGGGAAGAACTTGAGAGATCCTTCCTCTCCACGAATTCTCCTCCTCTTGGCCTCTCCTCATGGTCTAGGAACCTCTTGGCACAAGCTAGGGCCGGCCATGAGGGTTTAAGAGAAGTATTTAAGCTTCTCACTATTCCCTTTCCTAGTTTAAGCCTAACTCCTATTAAATTCTGAATTTTCTATTTTCCTCTCCCCTTTTTAAGCAAGAGATCTCCTATTTGGGTTGGGAGAGAGGAAATTTCGTGGCCAATCAATTGGGGTAGGTTTAGGAATCCAATCCTAATTCAAACTAGCTATTAAATGCATTAAATATCTCTTTTATATTTTAGTAATATTTTAGTTACGAATTTTGGGTATTTCTCTATTATTCCCCTTCTTAAAATCTCTATTTTAGCCCACTCATTTCTAATGGGTCAATATAGAAAAAGCCCATTACTCCTTTTCTTTTAATGGGTTTTATTTAATTCTCTCGTATTTGCTTTTCTCGTTGATTTAATACATCTTCCTTTTATTTGATTTTCTAATTAAATAATATAAATATTTAATTAAAAAAAATTCCCATAAATTTAGGGTTGCTACAGTTATAGTCCAAATAGGAAATAGAAAGAGGAGAAGCTTAAATACCCTCCTAAAACCCTCATGGCCGACCCTAGGTCGTGCCAAGGGATTCCTGGACCAGAAGGAGAGGCCAAGGAGGAGGAGATTTCGTGGGGAGAAGAATCTTTCAAGCTCTCAACCCCGTTCTTCAAGTTCTAGCCCTAGAAGAGAAGATCAAGTCAAGGTAGGCATTCTCACGAGCAAAACTAAAGAGATTTTGACTGTTGATTGTTCCATGTGATAGGAATAAACCTCTCAAGTTTCATGATTTATCATCGAGCCAATATTTTCTCCTTGATTTTTCATGTTCTGCAATTAGTATGTCCCCGAACCCCCTTGTTAAGTCTTGTTCTCCATGTACACTTGACTTCATGCTACGAAAATTTTACTGAAGATACTGACATCTATTAGGGATCTTTTGCCCATAAAAGCCCTAATTTCTATCCACCTTACTTTGCGAATTAATTCTTTTACTCCAACTGTGCACTGTTCCATGATCTCTATAAAGTAACTTGATTAAACCATGCCGAAAACCTGTCTATTTTCTAATTCCGATTTTATAGGACTACTCTTACATGTCTAGATCTGTATAGAACTGGTTTTGAGATTTTTCATGCACCGTACAATTTGTTCTTAATTTTTAAAGCATCCTATGTTAAACTATAGCAAGTTGGCCCGCAATCCGAGGCTCAGTCCTTTTCCCGCTCGAACTCGGGCTCAGAACCTGAGAATGTGACGGCCCGATAGGTCACGTTCTCAGGGTCGTCACGACAAAGCTACCTGTCGTGATCTGATCGCGACAGGGAACCCTGTCGTATTCTGGCCATCTGACCGAACGACCTGTCGCAATCCTCATATGACACTGTCGCGACCTACCCGCCTGATCAAACATGCCCGTCGCGATCCTTACAAGCCCCGTCACGTTCACTCCTGATCCCGTCGCGACAATTACAAGGGTGCGTCGTGTTCTCAGCTTTTTGCATGAAAACCCACCTTTTTGCAAGATCTATTGTTATACAGTTACCCCATGTCTTATTAACTGTCATGTACAGAGAAAAAAACGAAGTTGTAATTATTGAATATTTTTTAATTAATTCAAGTTAATCACATGATCTATCTTGTCCATGATTTTCTCTTACACTAGCACTCACTTTGAACCATCCTATATGGCTTAACTTGGCATGAAAATTGTCACATGTACATCTAGCAATTTATTTCACTTATATATATTAATTGCCCTATTTTAAATGAACTTATCTATGTTTCTCACGCTGTTTTGGGAATACCGTTATCGATGCTCCACTGTTCTAGAATTCCTCTAGAACATCGGGCACTTGTTTCCATATACACACTCTCTCTTGACGTGGACGAACTCTCCGTCGTATACTCCTTCAGCCGGACTAGTGAGTCTTTGCTCAAGGCCTCCGTAAGTCTCCTCTATCCATGGATTCCCACATGGTCGACGAGCTGGTTGTACCCTAATACCTATGATACACTCTACGGATCAGTAAGATCCGTACAACTTTAGTTGTTCTCTCTCTTATCTTGAATCACGCCAGACCACTGGACCTGTGCATATCGAGGCCAGTGGAAGGGTTGTGTATTCCACTTGACTGCCAACGCCATACGCACGTGTTGTGCAACTGTTACTATCGCTCGTTACTCGACGTTTCATGTGCAATGACCATAAGATCACATCTATATTCTACTCGCTCATCTACTCACGTTCACTCTACTATCTCGTCTCTCTCGTCTATTCATCTAGTACTCTCTTGTTACCCTTTGAGCTGTGTGGCTCCTACTATTTTGAACTGTTCATGATTGTCTAGCGCTAAAAAGGGTCTTATGACTCTACTGACTTGAATGCATACTGTGTAGGGCACGGAGAGTGTCCGAGGGGCTCCAATCTAGTCTTGGGGACAGAGAGCCACCCGAAAATACCTGCAGGGGCTATAGACGGTGTTCTGCATTGCACCGGTTCTGACTGACTGTTCTGAATTAGCTAGACATCTGACTGTTACACTGTTACTGTTAGTCTGTTAATTCAGATGTACTGCACTGTTACTGTACTGCCACTGACTATTACTGAACTATTATTGAGCAACTACTGTCGTACTCTCTACTTGCTCTACTTGATACTCGCTCTCTTGAGTTATTGCGTGCTATCGCGACTTGATCGCATTCAAAGTGCTATACTCTCTCGTTGTCTATTGACGACAAAAGTGCTATATTCTCTCTCGGCTATCTACGGATAACCAAAGTGCCATTACTATTTCGATTGACGGAAGTTAATCAAAAGTGCTATACTATTTTGATTGAAGAGAATTAATCAACGTGCAATTTACTCTTTACATGACTATCTACTATCTCTCTTATTTCTATACTTGTCGCTTGCTATCTCTTGACAATGACATTACTTGCTATTGCGTGACTTTATTTTTATCATCGTGCTATACTTGATTCATCTGCTATCAGAACCATGTTACTTGTGCTATTATTTTCTCGACTTTACATGACTCGCTCTATCATTAGTTACTCTGCCATTTAATGCGTTAACTACTTAAAGCCTGCTTGACTATTGAGATTTAAGTCCTACTGGGCGTTATTGCTCACCCTTCGTTATTTGTTATTGTGTCTCAGGTAAGTCGAACAATGACGTTACGCACACCAATGGGACAGGACCAGAGTGATGAGTGACCCGGAGTTAGTTGATGAAGTCACCCTAGCGCAATGGAGTCCAGTAGTTATTGGTTTAGATATCTTTTCAATGTAATGATGTCATTGAGCCCTATGTATTGGCTCCGAAAATGGAGATCAAGACTCTTTCCAGTGTCGCTGATACTAGGAAAATCTGATTCTAAGAAAACAACATCTCGGACTTCTTTTTCTATCATTCTTCCATTTGGATGTTGTCCGTACATGACATAACCCTTAGAGCCTTCAAGATATCTTATAAAGATAAACTTTCTAGCTTTAGGGCCAAGTTTTCCAAACTTGTGAGAAATGTCATGGTCATATCCCGCTGAACCCCCTGGGCTAGGTTATCTAAATTTAGTTTTTCACCACGCCATAACTCATAAAGGAGTGGAAGGAACTGACTGTGAAGGTACGCGGTTAAGGATGCAGGCCGCAGTCATTATAGCATCCCCCCAAAAAGATATTGGAAGGTTGGCATGCGCCATCATCGACCTAACCATATCTAATAGTGTTCTATTCCGTCTCTCAGCAACACCATTTTATTGTATTGTATATGAATTGTTAATTGTCTGCGTATTCCTTTTTCTTCACATAAAGTTTGAAACTCATCTGAAAGATATTCACGTCCTCGATCTGTCCGAAGAACTTTTATGGTGGTTGTAATGGTCTTAGTGATTTCATAATGAAATCAAGAGTTTATTTCAATTATTATTTCATTAGATGCTCTGATGTTTGTGAAAGTATGCACAATTGTCGTTATCATACTCGTTGTTCGCGTCTCCCTCCGATTTATTCCGCTGCTAAATTGGAGGGGCATGACAATTCTGGTCTTCCAATAGTTATAATCTTCACCATCGAAAAGAGGAGGTCTGTTGACTGACTGGCCTTCTGCATACCCTTGAGCTACCATTTATCTTTGCTCTTCGGATCGTGAAACCCTCTTTGACAAAGAGACTTGGCTCTGATACCACTTGTTGCCCAGCTAGCAAGCCTAGAGGAAGGGTGAATGGGATTTTTAAAATTCATCTAATGATAAGACCTGTCAAAAAAAACGCTTAACAAACACTAAGTTCGATTATTAGTGTTAGAAATAAAGAAGATAGCAAGCACAAACATGTAATCACACAACACAGGAGTTTTTATCCTGGTTCAGACCTCCTATCCCAAGGAGTCCTACGTCCAGTCCCCAAGCAATAACTTGAGATTTTACTAACCAAGGGTACAGTCCCCCTTAAGGGCACTTACACATCCAGCAGTAGCTGGCCTTCTCTTCACAACCCAAAGAGGAATACACCACCGTGAACCTCAGGTCTTCCTTCTAACATGAAGGGAAAAACTGCCACCTGCTTCCAGCAGATGATCTCTTCACAGCTCGAAGAGGATTACACAGAAAGTGTGTATAAAGGCTGATTGCCCCTAGACCAAGCTTACAACAAATGCCTGATATTAGGCTAAGTCTAAGAGAGATGGATTTTCACTAGAAATAAACTCTCAGACCTATAAGGCTCTCGAGGAATCTAGACAATGAATGGGTGAGAGCTCAGAGCTACAGAAAGAATGGAGTGAAAAACAAGAGACTCTTCTTTGTTGATGAACGCTTTTCTTGAAGGCTCTAGCACCTGAATATTCATGTTGTTCTATTTCCTTGTTGAGTCTTCAGTCTTGTATATATATATCTTCTTTTCAATAAAATAGCCATTGAGATGACCGTTGTCTCTAAGCTAGATGCACGTTAGACTGCATGGTTCATGGTGTGGACTAGGTATGCTTCTTTTGAATGCCTTTTCTTTCCATGCACGCAAAGAGAAGATCCTTCTTGATATCCTTCAGCTTCTATTTTGTCCAACGTTGTATGCCATGGTACTGGCAGAAACCTGCACACATTAAGGGTCTGTTTGTTTCCCGGTAAAACTTCACACAAGAAAATGTTTTCCCGAAAACTTCATGAAAATGGTCATTTGGTTGCTTGAAAATTTTTTCCATGAAAACATTTTCTTCAAAAGTCTCGGATTTTGGCATCCGAGAAGAAATCCCGAACGCCGTTTTCGGTTCAGAAAAAGTTGACGGCACCTAGGCAGGTTTTGCCATCGATTTTGCGCTCGGACGGCTCCCAGGCAGGTTCTATCTTCCTCGGCGACCGTCGCACACGGAGCGCTCCTCCGAACGCCCGCCGCAGCCCCCGTCCCTCCCCGGCTTCTCCTCTCCTCTGTTCGCGGTGGCAGGCGGTCTTCCCTTGCTTGTCGGTTGATCTTTCTGGGGAGGGCGGCGCCTGCTGCTTGATGTCCGGCGGTGACAAGGAGCGGGAGGGGGGCGCCCTCCGGCTCCTCTTCCTGCTCGAGTCCTCTTGTTCTTCCTCTTCTTCCTCCGCACCCCTCTCTTCTTCGAGCCGGCAGTTGATCTCCGGGCAGTACCTGCTGCCACAGTACCTGCGCGAAGTGGCAATTGAGGGCGGGGCCGGGGAGGAGGGTCAGGAGCCGTGCAAGAGAAGAAGGGAGAAGATGGAGGTCGGTGGGTACGTGTGCTAGAGACGGGAGCAGCCGCGTGCCCCGCAGGGGAGGAGGGCCTTGCGGAAGCCAACATCCCCACAGAGGTTGCAGTAGCAGCAGCTGCCGCCGCGGGCGGCGTCATCCATATGGTCCTCTCGGCTACAGGCGCCACTTCCGGCTCCTCCTCCTCCTCCCAAGAAGACGAGGAGGGCGGGAGCAGATCCCTGCCGGCGTCACTGCTGCTCCTCCATGGTGGGGGACTGGTCTTCTTCGTCTTCCTCCCCTCACTGTTCTCCCGCTTCTTTTCCGGCGGAGCAGATCAGCTGGGTGGGGGAGGGCAATTGTGTGTATGGAAAGGGGTGGGGGTTGGTTTTCCTTGCCGACGAGGTAAGGGAGTGAATTTGGTGGTGGGGTTTGATTCCTCCTCCTCCTCCTGTGTATTTCGTTGGACTGAGTTTTGGACTTTCTTCTGGCGGCAGACTCCGGTCCACAAGCAGTAGAGGATGGTGCAGACGCCGGCGAAGTATCCGATGTCAAGGAGGATCAGCCGCCGCCGCCGCCATCGACGTCAAGGAGCTCTTCTGGGCTGAATGGTGCCACGGCTGCCCTTTCTGCAAGCATGATGCCGAGGAAACAAATATGAGAACATATTTTATTGACAACCAAACGGTAATTACGATTTGTATTTCCATGTAAAACTTTTTTCATGGAAAATCTTTTTCCTAGTAAAACATTTTACATATAACCAAATAGACTCTAAATACCAAACTATAGACAGCTATGTTGTCTCTTGTTGTCAGTCATCGTTAGAATTCATGCAGTAAGACTATTCACCAAAATAGAAATGTCATTCTGCTTTCTGAAAAGTGTTTCTTATAGAAGCATGAGAATAGAAGATATCCAGATATGCATCGTGCAGTGAAATGTACAGTCACATTAAATGCATGGATATTAGAGAAACACGCGGGAAGACTTTGACTTTCATCATATTTTAAAATATATTTGAACATGAAGTCGCTGTAGTCCATGAAATTGTGAAACAATCTAACGCTTCATAGTGGTGAGCGATCAGATAGACATATCCATATCACGAATAATCATCTATAAATGTGAGGAAATAGGAAGCCCCTTGACTGGTCTTCACACTCATGGGTCCGCAAATGTCGGAGTGGATCAATTGTAAGAGTTCAATGGCTCTCTTAGCCTTTCTGAAAGGCTTGCGACATGCCTTACCAGCCAAGCATGATTCACACACAGGAAGATTGACTTTAGCGAGTGAGCCTAATAAGCCTTCTCGAGCTAACCTTGTCATTCTATCTTGTCCTATGTGACCTAGCCGATCATGCCAAACTTTCGAATCAAGATTATTATCAACAACGATTTGTTAAGTGAGAACAATGATTTGATCTCACAACGATTTGCTAAGTGAGAACAACAATTTGATCTCACAACGATTTGTTAAGTAAGAACAACGATTTGATCTCACAACGATTTGTTAAGTGAGAACAACGATTTGATCTCACAATGATTCGATAAGTTACACAACGACTTTGTCGCCATAACGATTCGATAAGTTACATAATGACTTGGTCGTCGTAAGGATTCGATAAAGCAAACAATGATTCGGTCACTGCATCGATTGATAAGTGAAACAACGATTTGTGTTCACAACGATTTGCTTATACCTATATAATGATTTGTGTCCACAACGATTTACTTACAACGATTTGTGTTCACAACGATTTGCTTATACCTATATAACGATTTGTAACCACAACGATTTGCTTACAATGATTTGTGTTCACAATGATTTGCTTATACCTATATAACGATCTGTGTTCACAACGATTTGCTTATAACGATTTTGTGTCCACAACGATTTGCTTATAATGATTTGTGTTCACAACGATTTGTGTTCACAACGATTTGCTTATACTTGTATAATGATTTGTGTTAGCATGGATTTTTTTATGGATGAATAACGATTTACATAAACAACGACTTGCTTGTTCCATAGAGGTTTTCGGTTAAGAATGATCGAAATCAGACACGATAGAAGGTGGGTGACTTAATGCTCCCATTTCCGTTCTCAAATCGTTGTTCTCACTTAACAAATTGTTGTGAGATCAAATCGTTGTTCTCACTTAGGAAGTCGATGTGTACTTAGAAAAACTACATGCAGTAAATCTTCAAATACTACAGTGTAAGAATACTCTTGATTTTGCCTGATTTAATTTCCTATGACTTAGCTTCAAGGAAACTTGATAGATAATATTTATTATAGTTTTGTTAATCACCAAAAAAGGCATAAATGAAATTATATAGGGATGGACTGATCATTAGTATATTCTTTAGATTTATTATTTGTACATATTTTTAAACCATTAAAACAACATGTGGGAATGGGTTTAATTTCCGTCATTTTATGTGCAAGTTCTATGTTTTCTGGACGAATGAACTTAACGTCCATATCGATCGCCGTTTAGTTTATGTAAATGACATGTTTTTGGACGTCTACTAAATGTTAACGGTGCTATGTGCCGCCATCAATTGATATTAACGACAAAATATGTGGACGTTGACTCTTTGTAAACGTCACATACCATGCTGTTAAGTTTATCAGTGTTGTTTTTCTGCAAATCTGATCATTTTTCCTCAACTGTGATTTATGCATGTGTGGAGTTTTTCAGTCAGGATATGTCTGTGTAAATCAGTGCTGTTATACTGTGAGCATGTCATTGAAAGGATATACGGACTATGTATACTTGTTTTAAAGAATTCTATTTGATTTAGTAAATGGAAAATGAAAATAGATGGAAGTATGATCCATGTTATAATGTTGTAGTGAGAAATTGTACTGTTGTTAGAAGAAACTATAGATCTACTGCACTCAGCATTGTATACTAATTGCATGATTTTTATCACTGTTGTGCCATCTTGAGTAGTTTAAATTTATGAAGATTAATCATGAAAAATGTTACAGAACTCATAAAATTATGAAAATTTGCATGTGCGTGGTATGATTAGAAATAGATTTACTGTCAAATTTTCGGGATTTTTAGAGCACTATACATTCTGTTATGATTTTATGAATGATAAAATGGATATAGAAATCAATAAACAAGAGAATGTATATGCATATTGGATTTTGATAAAAGTAGTACCATGATAGGTTGCTATTGCACAGTAGAGTTTTAATTTCAAAACTGAGAAAGATATGTTGTGTGATATTGTATTGTCATCTTGATAAATTATGCATAAATGTATGAAAGAGCATAATAGAACTATATGAACATGTTAATTGCATGATTATATATGTTAATGCAATTTTTGTAATGAATTGGCCAATAAGACATTGCTATGATAAAGATAACAACAAGGAACTACACCATGGAATGCCCCTATGGTAATAGTTCACCTACATGAATCCGTGGGCAACGGATTGAAATCTTGGAGGTAGACATGTTCTACTGGTTAAGGTGGGAAGGACTTTCCCCGGTATTGCGCAATAACCCAGACTTCATCACTACTTTGCCTAGGTGATAAGTGAATGACTACATGTTACACGATCTCTATTAATAGTGTGGACTATGTCTTGGCAACTACATAACTACATGATCTACATGTTACACGCCACATGAACTACAGGTCACTTGTTATATGAACTACATGCTACATGTTAAATTGATTACATGCTACATGATGATGAGTTACATGTTACATGATATAGATTAAAGGTTACTTGAAATTGTTTACATACTACATGACATTGAACATATGTTTTAAGAATTTGATTACATGCCATGCTACATGTACATGTTTTAATCATTTGTTGTAATATGAGATGCAAGCTATATGTTACATGAAATGTGTTATTTTCATGATAAATAACCATGTTATGTAAAGAATGATTGCCAAAGGACTTAGAACATGTTGATAGTAAGAGATAATGATATCAAGGATGTGAAAGAAATATGCTACCATGTTTTTAAAACCTAGTATGTAGCAACCTGAATTTTTCGAAAAAATAAAAATATAATGATATAAAAAAATTTTAATTAAAGCAATTGGAAAATCAAAGGAAAAAAGAATTAAATAGAACCCATTAAACGAAAAGAAGTAATGGACTTTGTTAATTGGACCCTCAAAAATTTATTGGGCCAAAATAGGGATTTTTAAAAGAAGAATAATAGGAAAATATCCTAAATTCGTAACTTAAATATTACCTAAATAGAAAAGTGGTATTAAAGTATTAAAATAAGTAATTTGGGTTGGAATTGGATTTCTAACCCTACCCGAATTGGTTGCCCACGAATTTGGATCCCAATTGTTGGATCGAAATGGCACTAATGATGTCCTGGAGGGGGGTGAATAGGACTTCTTGTGCTTTAAAAATTTTATCTCAAATTAAATAGCACTAAATAAATCTGTTAAAATTTAGTGTAGTGTGTGATTCAAGTGTAAATTGGCGGAAATAATCACACAAATGCACAAGGAGATTTATCCGGGTTCGACCCTTCCCACATGGAAGTCCTACATCCAGTCCTCAAGCCAACCACTTGAGATTTCACTAACTGCCAATAAACTTTGGCCTTCTCTCACCCTTGAGAGGAATTACAAGTCCACTTTCTCCCAAGCAAGTCTTCCCTTACCAGGGGTACAAACACTACATTCAACAAGGTCTTCCCTACACAATAGGGGAACTGCAAGAACAAACTTTCGACATAATTACACAAAATAAAAAGTAGACACACTTGTGTGTTTGCCTTAAACAATGAGCAAACACACTTAGTCCAGAAAGGAGAAAACAGAAGAATTGCAATCAAGCTCCTTTCTGAACAGGAAGGGTGGACTAACAAATAATCAATTACAGTTGCCACCCGAACAGCAAAACTTCTGTGAGTAATGAGAGCTAAGGAATTTTCTGAAGAATGGAGCTCTCTAACTTGCAGCTTGGAGAAGGCTTGTGAATGCTCTCTTGCTAGCAGAGGGCAGAGGAGAATTGAAGAGAATGCTAGCACAGCTCTAAGTGTTCAGTTCTCATATTGTCTCTAGCTCCTTTCAAACATCGGCTTCTTTTATAATTTTCATGAAGAATGTAGCCGTTTGAAAATGGCCATTAGAGATCTGGCCGTTTGAGGAGAGACCTTGGATCTTTTGGATGCTTGCTTAGTTTGTTAACCATAGGTCCTTCTTTCTTTGATTCTTTCCAATGTTTCTTGGACGAGGCTTGCAGCTTCACAGCTAAGAGGTCAACTTCAAATTAAATCGACTGTGAAAGATCCATGCTGAAAATGTGCTTCAATAAATATTTTGCAGCAAAGACAAGAAAAAGAGATAGGGTACCTCCATACTTTCTGAGGTAGGTAAGTCATAGAAAAATAAAAAGCATGGAAACCTCAGATAGATAGCTTTTCAGACCAATAAAGGATGGACGGACAGTTTGCAAACAAAGGTATGGACAAGTTCTGACAGTGATAGGTGAGCCTCTGTCACTTGCCATGCGCCTGAAAATAATAAATGCAATATATCTTCTGAAATGAAGAAAATCCGGACTACTGTCATGAAGCAGGAGATCTATTTGAACAGATGTATTCAAATATATTCAGTTTACAATTTTAGAAGAATATTTTAAGTATAATATGTCTTATCATGTCAGAATGTATTAAATAATTTAATAGACAGAGAAAATATTCAGTCAATGTAGGTTTTAATCATATCAAGGAAGATAAACTGATATGCAATCAAAATTTCATAGGATGATAAAATAGTATCTTCAAAGAAAAAGTACAAGTACAGATCTTGTCAGTGAAGATGGATTCAGAAGAGAGTGTAATTCGACTCTAGGAGTCGGACACAAGAATTATAGGAATGGATAAATTCGACTTCGTCAGAAGTTGCATTAAGATAATATCATTCGACTTTGCAAGTCGGATAGAAATGCATCCGAAAGTCATAATTCGACTTCCATGGAGTTAAACAGAAACAAGATAGAGAATTCGACTTTAGAAGTCGGATATAGAAGAATTCGACTTTTGAGAATTGGAGTCCAAAATGAAGTATCCGAATATAGGAAGTCGGATTCAGAGGAGTTAGAATCTCAAGTATTCGACTGGGTGAAGTCGGAGTTGATAGTCGGATAGATTGGTATTAGAAAATTTTAGAGATGATCTATTGCAGAAATTTTCGATTCTAAAGGAGTCGGAGTCCACAGTCGGATTGTGATGTCTGTGGACTTAGAAAATTTTCGAGATAGAGTTTGTGTAAGGCCCTTGAATTTTTTGTTGTATTACTTTATTGCGTGTAAATAATTCATGCTTGTGTATGCATAGATGTACATATCTACGTACGTATTAACTAGTTATACTTATGCGTGCATGTGTGTAATTAGTTGTAAATAGTGTATGAATTGCTTAGTGGTAGTGTGTACATGATAGTATATATATGGTATGTATATATATATGTATAAGTTAAGCATGGTTTCTGCATGTTTTAAGTTCTGGCCGAAGGGCCCATTTGGCGTCAAGATGGTGGACGTCCATTATAGTCAACGTCAACATCGTTCGACGCTAATACTTAAGTCAACGGCCATGGATGTGGACGTTAATATCTCTGACCTGCATGCGTTGCAGACCCCGAAATTCCGGGGGCAAGCAAGCCCAGCCATTGGGGAGATGTCCCCAACGGCTATCAGGCCATCCCATCACCCCTCCGGAATATCCCAAACCCATTCTCCTATAAATCAAACCCCTTCTGCACCAGAAGAGCTCTCTTGACCCTTTGAAGAGAGGAGAGAAACCCTAGCTCTGGACTGAAGGAAACCTAAAGTTTGCATGCTTTGATCCGACAATTTGGAGCTCATCCGGCGACCTACAGCAACTGGAAGCTAGCTGGAGCCTAGAGGAAGGCTTCCCCAACTCCAACCTGCTGTGGAGATCGACCAAGAACCCGAAGGAGTGGTGTTTTGGAGGCTTCTTGGGACTGCCCAAGGAGAGCTTCATCAACCTCTTTGATCCCTTTGAAGATTTATTTAGAGGCAAGTAACCCATTCACTTCGTCCATGTAGGTGTCTAGTAGGGTTTTATCATTTTTACAGATTTTTCTCGTGTCCTGGATCCCCACACTTCTCCTTCTTTTGGAGCTCGGGTCTGTGTTTTGTACAGACCTGAACTTGACGGCAAGACCCCTTGCCGTTAAGATCTTCAATTAACGGCCAACGATGTTGCCGTTAAGCTCCGTTAACGGCCAGACTGTGCCGTTAAGTTTTTCAGGACAGAACAGTGAGCTGTTCTCCCTTCTATATGATTGATTTCTGAAGTGTTTTCGCATGAGGATATAATGTAATCGTATATGTTATGTAAAATAGACAATGTGATATATGTGGAAATTTTCTGTGCTTTTTGGTGAATGGCATGAATTGTTAGACTTATTGAAATACATGTTTGGAAAATAGATTATGCATGTTTACCTACTGTCTACATGATCCCTAAGGAATGGAATGCCCTAAATTTTTCTAAACCATGTGTATGCATATCAGTCCATGCCCTGTAATTTTGAGAATTTTTCCATGATTGTGGAATTTACTGTAATTTCTGTTTTGGAAATAGAAGACATGCGTAGGATTTGCAAAGTTTCAAAAAAATTGTGTGTTGTGCAATAAATCCGGGGGAAATTCCTGTGATAATGTGTATATTAGGTTCAGGGCTGTGAACTGTCAAACTGGATATTCATGTTATGTTCTATGATAAATTGAATTATGAATGGCATGAAACTGAATGTTTTAATTTCTGTAAATGTAATATGACTAAGAAAAACCTGGAAATTTGTATGTGAGGTCATGAACCTGCAATTAGTGTGTGGTTAAAATTTCATGATATTTGGATAACTGTAAAGTGTATTATGAAATTTCCATGTGAAAACATGTGATAAATGCATGCTATCATGAATATGATTCGAAAATGTGTAAATGTGCAATGTGTAAAAAGAGAACTATGTGAATGAGTGATTGTGCAAACATGTGAAACCAATAAGTTAGATTGTGAAATTGTGATCCATGATACACTAATGTGAAATCATGTTACAACAACAACCTAGTTGTGTTTATAAGAATGTTTTATATGTGTAAAAATGCGTAGAATCCATGCTAGGAACAATTCTTGCTTATGTGTAAACGTTTCCATGATTAAGTGCTATCACGTTGTAGTTTAATCGAGAATGTAGCTCTCATGTGATAGGATGTGAATTGCTAAATCCATGTCAAAACAGCAACTTTAAAGTGTATAAAATGATAATGTGCACGTGTAAGAATGTGTAGAAACCATGATAGAAATGTTTCTTTTATGCATGCAAGAATCCCATGTTTGGTTGCTTCCATGTTATAGCCTCATTTGAAATGTAGCTTTCATGTTATTACATGAGTAGAAAGCATGTGATAGGATATTTACTTTGGAATGGATTAAATCATGTACCATGTGTTTTAAAGTTTGTAGAATTATCATGATAGGTTGTCTTTATCAATGTCCAAGCATGCTATATGTTTTGCTTTGTAAATTGGAATGAAAAACCTACTGTGATATATGCATGTATGAGGTATGTGGTGTTATTTGCTGAGTCTTTTAGACTCATCCCTTGCTTCGGCGTACAGGTTTAGTTGGTGACCCTACATCATTAGAGGAGACCGTGGAGAGTGACTCCGAGCGTGGCGAGTAGCCTGGTGGAGTCGTCATCGTGACATTTTGCTTTCATTGTATGTAATTGAGGCATTGTAATGAAACTACTATGTAATTGTGGACAAGCTATGTAATCTGATTTTTTTAGCACTTTATTTTCGTGGACTTTAGTTATCTTTAAATTGTCATCTGAATCATGTATCTTAAATGTGGATGATGAAATGAAGACAAGTAGTTCTTTTGTTTCCGCTACTCTGTATTTATATTTATGAGCATCTCAATCGTATGTTATTGTTTGGGTAAATGTCCCACTGTGATGACGTTCATTATATCGACGTGGATTGGTATAATCGTACCGGTATAAAGAGGGTCGTCGCAGAGATTGGTATCAGAGCGACCGGTTGAGATTGCACATGAATATATATAAGTCATCATCCCCATTACATGCTAAGTCTACATAGGAATGTCCACATGTGTAGAATTGATTAATAATGAATGAAAATAGATAAGAAAATGGTTAGGAAATAAATTAACGTAGCACTAATGGTGGCTGAAATTTATTGCAGCCATGGCTTCGAGAGGTAGGCGTGGCAGAGCGCCAGCCCATGAGGACAAACCGAGGCGTGAGGAACGGGCGGAGCAGCAGGCCCCGGCACCGCAGGGTCCTGTACTTCCCCACCACCGCCTGTGGATTATGGAGTGTTCATGCAAGGTTTGCTGCAGGCCATGCAGAGGCAGGCCCACACGCAAGCTGCACTCCAGGCTCAGTTGGAGGCTCGGGTTAGCATGATCAATCAAGGTGTAGTCTGTTTTATTTAACAGTTTGATGTTATGTTGAACGTGTATTGCTTGTTGTTTGATGTAACAGGCTCAAGTTCCAGCTCAGGGCCATGGTGGACCCTCCATCATGGAAAGATTCAAGAGGATGCTGCCACCCTCTTTTAAGGGGGAGAGCGATCCATTACTATCTGAGAGTTGGATGAGGGAGATTGAAAAGATCTTCTGAGCTATTAGGTGCGCGGATGAGGATAAGGTAACTTTAGCCATCTATATGCTTCAGGTATGTGTTAGTTCTGTATGTTTGTATGTTCTGTTAAGTTAGACCTGTTTAGATGGTGCTTATGAACGGTGTAGTGCAGGAAAGAGCTGATGTGTGGTGGGCTTCATTACTGCGCACCCGATTCGAGGACGGCGCTATTGAGGTTGCTTGGGACGAGTTCGTGAGGCTCTTTCGGGCCAAGTTCGTCCACTACCATATTCAAGATCGGATGGAGCAGGAGTTCCTCTCTTTGACTCAAGGCTCCATGACCATGCTCGAATATGAGGCCAGGTTTGCAGAATTATCTAAATATGCACCTCATATAGTGACAGATGAGCGCAGGAAAGTAAAGAAGTCCGTGATGGGCCTGAAGCCATCACTGAGGATGAGGCTAGTGGCGTTTGACCATCGTACCTTGGACGAGGCACTTAGTGCTGCTTGTAGACAGGAGGGCGAGATGCAGCAATATCTGGAAGAGAAGAAGGCTTCGCAGAAGAGGCCTGGAACTACGTTCCAGCGGCAGGACAAGAAGAAAACGGTGTACCAGACACAGCAGCGATCATTAGCAGTCGGCAGTACTCAGGTACCTTCTGTACGTTCCCCTGGTGTGAAGAAAGAGTGTCCCCATTGTGGGAAGACACATGGTGGTTCCGAGTGTTGGATGATTGCGGGAAAGTGCTTGAAGTGCGGAAGCAGCGACCACAAGATCAAGGATTGCCCAAGACTTCAGCAGGGAGTCCAGCGCGAAGCGCCAGCCCTAGCAGTGGTAGCCGTGGCAGCGCCAGCTACAGGAAGACCAGGAAGACCTCGAGCCCTAGCTCGAGTGTTTCCTCTAGCACAAGAGGATGCCGAGCAAGCGGAGCATGTCACCGAAGGTACGGTTTTACTTCTAGGTGTGCACACTCGGGTTTTGTTTGATACGGGTGCCACTTACTCGTTCATTTCCGAGCGGTTCGCTAGGCAGTTAGCTCTAGAGTCAGGCGTAGAGTCTGAGGAGT
The DNA here is from genome assembly GCA_014218235.1 of Colocasia esculenta. Classification (NCBI taxonomy): domain Eukaryota; kingdom Viridiplantae; phylum Streptophyta; class Magnoliopsida; order Alismatales; family Araceae; genus Colocasia; species Colocasia esculenta. The sequence goes on from CM024755.1 coordinate 70,950,103, forward strand.
TAGAGGTCCCTTTGTTTGTACACACACCTGCGGGTACGGTATCGACTAGGAAGTGTATTCCGTCGTTACCTGTGTGCATTGAGGATAGAGTCCTAGAAGGGTGTTTCTTCTTGCTAAAGATGAAGGACTTTGATGCTATTCTTGGTCTAGATTGGCTAGAGGAGCACTACGCGTTAGTAGATTGTCGTGGGAAGAGGATTGTTTTCCGCATTCCTGGTGAGGATGAGTTCTCTCATCCCTTGCCAAGGAACTTGGCGGGAAAGTTGGTCATCTCTGCCATGAAGGTGATGAGCATGGTAAACAAGGGTTGTGACGCTTTTCTTGCCAGTGTGGTATTAGTACCTAAGGCTGATGATGTTGCCCAGTTGACAAGCCCAGAGGGGGGGTGAATGGGTCTTTAAAAATCTATTTAGGTGACACCTGTACGTAAAAGTATACACAAAAACAATCTTCGATGTTGGTTAGTAACGGTTAGTATGAACAACAAACTCACAAAGAATCAATCACACAACGCAAGGAATTATCCTGGTTCGAACCTCCTTTCCTTAGGAGTCCTATGTGCAGTCCCTGAGCAACGACTCAGGTTTTCACTAACTAGGGTACAGTCCCCCTATGGACACTACAACACCCAGCTCAGCTATTCTTCCTTCACACCAGAAGGGAATAACCACACCCTGGATACCTCACCAGGTCTTCCTTCACAACCGAAGGGAACAGCACCCTGGATCCCACCAGGTCTTCCTTCACACACGAAGGGAAACACCACAAGGAGAAAAGAATGAATTCAAGCCCCGAGATCAAGCTTTTACAAGCCAAGATCTGAAGCAACAAGCACTAAGAGCAAAAGTTCTAAACAAGGCACACTCTCAGAACTACACTGGCTCTCTTAGAAATTCTATTACAGCACAGAGAGCGAAGAGCTAAAGATGATGAGAGATGAGATTCTTGGCTCTAGACTTCTTGCAGACGAATTTGAATGCTTGAATACGAGATGCTTGTTCTTCACTCAGTTTCTTGTAATTCTTCACTTCTGTCTTGTATTTATATCTTCTTTTGAAATACGGCCGTTGAAGTAACCGTTGTCTCTTAGATTGGTAGACGTTAGACTTCTTGACATTTGGAATCTTCAACAATCTTTTATCCATTTGAGCATGCAAAGAGATAGGGTCTTCTGGCGTCTATATGGTCCAACGTTGTATGACAGAATGTCTTTAGGACCCTGCACACATTAAATGTTAGAACAGTAGACAGCTAGGCTGTCTCTTGTTGTCAGTAAACGTTGATGTGAGTATTCACCAAAATAGCACTGCCAAATAGCTTGTTCTAAAAGATGTTGACAGAATATGCACAATAGAAAAAGGATATCATCTGCATGCATGCAGAGATACGTTCTGTCTTCATTAAATGCACAGCAGTCAGATAGATAAGAGAAAACTTTCACTATTCAACGCTTTAATAGATAAGATAAATGTCAAGTCGATATAAACCATAAAGTCGTTGTCCATATGACTTATGAAATCGTTATGAATACTAACAAGTCATTATAGAGAGCAAATCGTTTATAGGAAGCAAGTTTATGTGTTCATCAAAGAAATCGTTATGAACACTTAACAAATCGTTATGAGCTTTAAAGAAATCGTTGCGTAAAGCAAATCGTTATAATTTTTAAAGAAATCGTTGCGCAAAGCAAATCGTTATGAGTTCTACAGAAATCGTTGCGCAAAGCAAGTCGTTATTATAACTTACGAAATCGTTACGGCGAGCAAGTCGTTGCGAATTCTAAAGAAATCGTTATGAAACACTTAATGAATCATTATAGAAAGCAAGTCATTGTGTTCACTAAAGAAATCGATGTGAAACACTTAACAAATCGTTATAGAATGCAAGTCGTTGTGTTCACTAAAGAAATCGATGTGAAACACTTAAGGAATCGTTACGAGAACGACTTGATTGAAACACCATGATATTTTAGTCTTATAAAGAAATCGTTATAGCTCTATTGAAATCGATACACTCATAAAGAAATCGTTGTGACTTTCAACAGAAGTCGATGTGGACTTAGAGAAATATGATCTTGAAATAATTAATGCTTCAGAAAAATAATGCTTACCAATATTGGCTTGATTGACCTTGGCCTTGGAGTATTTCCTGTACTTAAGACATAGAGAACTTTGATATGGTTTTGTTAATTACCAAAATACATATATATTTAAACATTTCAAGGGGACAGACTGATCATCAATCTCCCCCTTTTTGGTGATGACAAAAAATTATCAATAAGCATGAATATTTCCAGAAAGTATTTCAAACATGCTAATTTCTAAATCTGATGATTTTCAGAATGTATTTCAGACATGCTAATTTTCTCCCCCTTTTTGTCATTAAACAAAAAGATACTCTGAGACAAAGAATGAAGAGAAAAGATGGAAGGGTAGACAACCAACATATATTTATTAGTTTTGAGGATTTACAGATAAGTAATAAGCAGGGGATAACAGGGAGCTAAAACGCTTGAGTACAGGGATTGCCTGGCATTCCTGCTCTTCAAAGAAGGCTTGAAAGGCCCCAAAGTCAATTTGATAGGAGGGTCCCATAGTGGGAGCCATCCTTTTGATATGAACCTGTCTTTGATCTGAAATGAAGTCCCCATACTTAACACGGCCAAGGGTTAACTTGTAAGTTAAGAAGGACCCAAAGCTGGCAAACCGAAGGAAAGCTTCAATCTTGAGGGGATAGTCAATCTTAAGCGACCTAAGTTCTTGCTTTAAAGCAGAGAAAACATTGTATCTTTCGACCCAGGTCAGTTAGGAGTCCCTGATGAGGTGAAGAGAGTTGGCATCCAAAATTTCACCAGGAGACAAGAGAGGTTGATTTGAACTGGCCTGAGAGGCATTTAGATCGCTGAGCTGCTGAGCAGACAACGGATAAAGCTTCTGCCACTCTTCAGGAGACAACCGCTCGCATTCAGAGAGAATAGGGGCCAGAACATCTGCCTTGATATGCCCCTGAAGATACTGCCGAAAAACGAATCTGGGGAAGGATAAGTCACGGCCATCTTGCACAAATAATCTGGCCATTACCCTTGCAGCTCGCTCAAAGATAAGTGTTCCCATAGAAGAATCCATAATTAGAGCATGGAGAGATGGAAGGAACACTACATCAGGAATAACCAGGGTGGCAAAATTGACCTGAAGGGGCTCAGTATGAGCTGTGCTTGAACTGAGGGCCCTGATGGCTGCACGAAATTGACCCAACTGAGATTCTGGGAGGCGATGTACATAGCAGTAGTTACTATACATCTGATACTGCCGGATAAATTTGATTTCTTTCTGAATGAAGGGGCCAAACAGATTTTTATGGTGAATCTGGAACCATTCAGAAAGGGGAAGAGGAGCTTCCCTAGGGGGAAATCTGGCAGCTTGAGCTCGACAGAATTGACTGTACAGGTCTTTATGGCTTCGAGCCCATTGCTCTTCAGTTTTGGCTTCAGTCATGGAGAAGACTTTGGACTGATGAGCCTTAGAGAGATGGGTATAAGGAAAGATGGTGGTGAGATGTTCAGAAAGATTTTGGAAAGGAAGGCCAAAAATATGGGCAAAAACTACCTTTTGAAGATATTCTTCATAGATAAGTTTCTGCTTGTTGGAGACAGAGAGGGAAAACCAAAGGGGAGGATAGCAAGGTTCAGAAGAGACAGGATGAGTGGAGGTGAGTCTCCTCTTTTTAGAGACAGGACTAGAAGAGCCTGTCCTGTGAGTGTGGGTTCCAACAGCCAGGACTGAACGAAGTATTGCTACTTCAAATTCATCCTTGATATCCTGGATTTGCACATATGCGAGTTGGGCACCCTCAGGAATAATGGTAATGAAGGAGGGAGGAGGTGTAGGTGGATTGAAAATAGAGTCAAGAGTTTCAGTAGGGAGAGTAAAAGTGTCTGATGTAGAAGGGCCAGAAGAAGAGGGCCCTGCAGAAGAGGATGATGGTGGAAGCTCAGGTGGATAGGATGGTAAAGGTGAAACAATGGTGGAAGGAACAGGAGATGAGGCAGGAGAGGAGGTGGATTGAGAGGGAAAGGGTGTTGGTGAGGAGATGGGTCTAGGTTGAGGTTTCTTGAAAGTCTGTGGGGCAGGAGGTGCAGTGGAGGATGAAGGTGGAGATTGAGGAACTGGTGTTTGGGAAGAAGTGGGAGGTGGAGGCTCGGGAACCAAAACTGCTTCTTCAGCCAAATTCTGCACAGGCTCAAACTCCAATGGCCCTGATGGCCCTGACATCTTCTCAGCAGGCCTTGGAGGCCCTTTATCCTGCTCAGCTGGCCCAGAAGACCCTTGCTTATTGACCTCAGCCTCTGCTGCTGCTGCTGGTGGTGGTCCGAACACTGGAACAGATGACCCTGATGGCCCTGATTCTGGAACTTGAGTTGCAGGAGGTGGATGAGGAGGAGTAACTTGAGCTCCAACCACCTTCAGAATCTCAGAGAGCATTGTCTTCATGCTGCCCATCTCGTTGTTGAACCATTTCATGGCATTTCTGATACTTGAAATCTCCTTGGAAGATGAAGCTTGGCTCATGAAAATGGAATTTACATCTGATTGGAGAGAGCATAAGATTGTACCTTGAACATCCAATCTCTCAATAACAGGCTTCAAATTTATGACTATTGTCTGTTTCACCTGCCTCTCAAAAGGGGTATCTGCTAAGAGTGGAACATCGGAAACCACTTCTTTTCCTTTCTTCCTTGCCTCTGAAGCTGGAGGCTGTTGATCATCATCTAATTCTGAGGAGCTGGCTGTCTCCCTATCTCTAGCATCATTACCTGGGGGATTGTCATGTTCCTCCCCCTGAGTGCCATCACCCTATGAACTGGCAAAGATTCCTTCAGCAGGCACACTGCCCATAGGCATATCAGTGTGTGCTGCTTCTTCTGTGACCTCTTGTCTTTCACAAGGCTGATCCCCCTGAATAGGAGCTTCCTCCATCAAGACATCTTCTGGAGCACCTGATTGCTCCTCCTGAACTGGTGTAGCTGCTACAGATTCTGCAATGTGGCCAGATGCCACAACTTCCTCTACGAAACAACCACCAGTCTCTGAAGTGACTGGGATGGAGAGAATAGAGTCCACTACCCCTCTAAGTATAGAGGCTACAATAGAGGTGGGTAGATGGTCTGCTGTTGTAGACACAAAGGGGATAATTTCCTCAGGAGAGATGTCCTCAATTCTTTCATTAGAACTCTCCACAGCTACTCTTGTTGATTCTTCTGGAAATTCTTCTACAAATAGAGAGTCTACAGCTGCTGCTAACTCTTCTACTACTGATTCCAAGACAGGGGTTGCTGCAGATGCTAATTCTTCTTGCTCTGGCACAGCTGGGGCTACAGCTACTGGTTCTGCGATTGCTGCTTGCACTTCTTCCTGAACTTCCTGAACTTCTTCCATAATGGCCTCTCCCTCAGCCATGGAGGTCTTAGACCAAACGCCATTTACAACTGAGAAACCACTTTTCCTTAGATTTCTGGACCTAATAGCTTGGCCCATCTTTTCAACAACTGCTCCTGACAAATCAATACCAAAAAACTTGAAAATCTTGGTAAGCAAGTGAGCATAGGGCAGAGAAACATTGAGCTTGCTCTTGGTATCCCAAATCTGATCACTAGAAAATTTCATCCTTTCTAACATTACAGCGGCCATGTTTATCTCCTTGTTCTGTATGACCCAGAAATCATATCTGAGTCTGCCTTTGTACAGGTTGAAAATGTTGCACTTCTGGGAGCGATAATCTGATAGACTATAAAGTGAAGGAGACGGTTGAAAGCATTCATTTGATTGATATCTATTTTTCCATCTCTCAGACGATACTCAGGTCCAATAATTCCGAGACCCTTTACCTTTGTATCCACAGAGTGGACTCTGCTGTGACCGGTTGTGCTTACATCAAACAACATCTTCAGAAGATCATGATCAATTTTTATGGGGATTCCATTGACGAAGACGTCACAGACCCATCTGTCTCTGATTTCAAGCAAACATAGAATGCCTTCACGAGGTCTGGATAGCTTACCTCAGAGAAGGTTGAAATAACTGACCACTTCATCCTGCTTATGGCTGCTACAACACTGTGCATCCCGTTCTTCTCAAGATCAGCAACATCTATTGCTTTATTTCCACACAGCTTGGTCTTCACGAACGTGAACCTTTCCTGCTGCTCAGGAGAGAGGAACTCGGCGCTGTAACCACCCAGATTGCCGGAAATGACGGATGCAGCCATGGATTCAAGTGAGAAGGATTTCTGGAGGATTGAGGTGGAAGAAGGAGTGAAACCCCTCAAGAAATTTGTCATGGGAAGGAGAGAAGAGCTTCAAACTTGCAGAGAGTCGATGTTCGAGTCGTTAGGGCATCGGCTTAGGCAACCAAATGAAAGAGGGAAAAGATAGGAGATGAAACGTTCCCACATCGATTTTTGTAATTAAATAAATGCTGAGGAAAGTGAGGCGCCAAAAGGCAGTAGAAAGCGACAAAAGAGTTTGACTATTCAAACAGACTTTAATAAAAGAACGGTCAGGAAGGATAATGTGAGTTTCTTTTGCTTAAATTTATGGAGGGAAAATTTACTTAAATCTGAAAATTTTTGTACCAGTTTCAAGCAGAAATCTTTTCACAAATTACACATGCCCAATTCCCTTCTAAGAGATATGAATCTCTCTTTGGGTAAGGCTTTTGTGAAAATATCTGCTAACTGATTATTTGTATCGATAAAGGATATTTCAATATTACCATTTGCAACATGATCATGAATGAAATGATATTTAACCTCAATATGCTTGGTCCTTGAATGTTGGACTAGATTTTTGGTGAGATTGATAGCGCTGGTGTTGTCACACAATAGTGGAATCGATTTGATATTTAATCCAAAATCTTCAAGTTGTTGCTTTATCCATAGGAGTTGTGTACAGCAACTTCCAGCAGCCACGTACTCAGCTTCAGCTGTAGATAGTGCCACTGAATTTTGTTTCTTTGAAGACTAGGATATCAAACACCCTGCAAGAAATTGACAACAGTCACTGGTGCTTTTTCTATCTACTTTGCATCCAGCATAGTCAGCATCAGAGTATCCTACTAAATTGATTTCACAAGATTTTGGATACCACAGACCTAAATCATGAGTTCTAGCTAAATATGTAAATATTCTTTTTACAGAGATTAAATGTGATTCTCTACGATCTGCTTGATACCTAGCACACATGCATACACTAAATAGAATATCGGGTCTACTAGCTGTTAAATAAAGTAGTGAACCTATCATACCTCTGTAGGTCTTTTGATCTATTTTCTTACCATCTTTGTCACTGTCCATCCTTGTTGATGTACTCATGGGTGTTGACAGTGGTTTGGTGTTGTCGAATCCAAATTTCTTCAAGAGTTTTTTGGTGTACTTTGCTTGGCAGATGTGGGTGCCATCTTTTCCTTGCTTGATTTGCAATCCAAGGAAATAATTGATCTCTCCCATCATGCTCATCTCAAATTCTCCCTGCATCAACTTTTCAAAGTACTTGCAAAGGGATTCATCAGTAGATCCAAAGATAATATCATCTACATTAATCTGTACAAGTAGTATGCTTTTAACTTTTGATTTTACAAATAAAGTGCTATCTACTTGACCTCTACTGAAACCATGGTTTAGAAGAAAAAAACTAAGCCTTTCATACCAGGCCCTAGGTGCTTGCTTTAAACCATATAATGCCTTATGAAGTTTAAAAACATGATTAGGAAATTCTGTGTCATCAAAATCCGGGGGTTGTTCCACATAAACTTCCTCTTTTATAAAACCATTTAAGAATGCAGATTTGACATCCATTTGAAATAGTTTTAAGTTTAATGCTGATACATATGCAAGTAATATTCTAATAGCCTCAAGTCTAGCTACAGGTGCATAGGTTTCATCGAAATCTATGCCTTCTTCTTGGGAATAGCCTTGAGCCACCAATCTGGCCTTGTTTCTCAAGATTACACCAGTCTCATCCAATTTGTTTCTGAACACCCATTTGGTGCCAATAACTGGATGGTCTGATGGTCTAGGAACAAGTGACCATACTTGGTTTCTCTTGAACTGATTTAGTTCATCTTGCATGGCCAAGATCCAAGATTCATCACCAAGAGCTTCATTGACTGTCCTTGGCTCTATTTGAGAAACAAATGCTAAATAATCACAAGGTATCATGTTACCTCTTGTTCTTACCCCAACAGATGGATCACCAATGATATTCTTAGGTGGATGATATTTCTTGTATCTCCACTCCTTTGGAAGGTTTTCATGTGTAATTTCCTTTTGTTACATGTCTTCCAGAGGTGGATCATCCTTATTCTCAATTGATGTATTCTTTAGTTTCTTGGACAGTTCATCTGTATCATCATTGTCACTATCTTCTTCCTTTCTCAAGGAAGGGTTAGCTTCATCAAAAATAATATGTACAGACTGTTCAATTAATAAAGTGCGTTTATTAAATACTCTATAGCCTTTGGGTTTAGAGGTGTACCCCATGAAGATGCCTTCATCTGATTTGGCATCCAACATACCAATGTCCCTTTTTCCATTGTTGTGGATGAAGCAAGGACATCCAAATGTCCTGAAGTGACTGATCTTTGGTTTCTTTCCTTTGAACAGTTCATATGCAGTCTTCTTTAGGATTGGCCTGATCATTACTCTGTTGATGAAGTAGCTTCTGTGTTGACTGCTTCGGCCCAAAAATACCTTGGCAGACCATATTCTGATAGCATGGTTCTTGCCATATCCAATAGAATTCTATTATTTCTCTCAGCAATTCCATTTTGCTGTGGTGTCCTTGGCACTGAGAAATTATGCTCAATCCCCTGATCATCACAGAATTTAGCAAATTTTTCATTCTGAAATTCACCACCATGATCTGATCGGATAGAAACAATGCTGAACTTCTGATCCTTCTGGACTTTCTTGCTGAAACTAACAAAGTTTTCAAAAGTGTAATCTTTATGCTCTATGAATGATGCCCAAGTGAATCTTGAGTAATCATCGACTATGACAAATCCAAAATTCTTTCCTCCAAGACTGGTAGTTCTCATTGGCCCAAATAGATCCATATGAAGGAGCTCTAAGGGTTTTGAGGTGGTTACCACCGTTTTCGACTTGAAGGAGCTTTTGGTGTGCTTTCCCTTAGCACAGGATCTACAAATGCCTTCCATTTTTGCACTAACTTTTGGCAGACCTTCCACAAGATTTTTCTTTAGCAATTTTCTCATGCCATCTATGCTGCAATGACCAAGTCTTTTGTGCCATAGTTTAGTTGATTGGCTTTTATTTGCTGTCAAGCAAACATCCTGATCCTTGAGTTCTTCAAGATGAAGCGCATACAGGTTCTTCTCTCTATTAGCTTCGAAGATTACAGCTCCATCCTTTAGTATGCTGCACTTTGACTCTTGAAACTGAATCTGATGACCTCTGTCACAAAGCTGGCTGATGCTGATGAGGTTGTGCTTCAACCCTTTGACAAGCAATACATCTTCAATGACTATCTTTCCTTTGTTGCTCACAGAACCACTGCCAATTACTGTGCCTTTTCCATTGTCTCCATAGGTAACTGTTCCTTGTTCAACTTGGAGATTGGTGAATAGCTTCTGATTTCCTGACATGTGCCTTGAGCACCCACTGTCCAAATACCATTTCGATGCTCGAGTGTTACCCTGAAATAAAATCATCAAGTTTTAGGTACCCAAATTCTTTTGGGTCGTGATTGGTTAGTATCATTGATTTTACCTTTGATTATCCATTTCTTATGTTTTGTTGGGCATGTTGTTATGATATGTCCTAACTTGTTGCAGTGACTACAGCAGAATAATTTGGTTACTTTTTCCATATATTTGAAGTTAGCTTTGTATGCTGTATCTTGTTCGGGTACAAATTTTGGTGTTGGATATGTTTTAGGATAAACTATGGTTTCTTCATTATCTGGGGGTGTATATCCTAATCCATTTTTCTTCTTACCTGATCTTCTGGCACCTTTTAATATGAGGGAATTTTTACCATTTGTGATTTTTTCTAATGTGCTAGATAACTGTATATTTTCTTCTGTTAGTGTCTTGATTTCAGTTTTCAGTTCATCTGAACTTACTTGTTTTTCTAATTCAGTTATTAGTTCATTCTTAGCTTTTAGATCTTCACATAACAGTTTATTTCTTCTTTTAAGTTTAGTTATTTGACTTTCTAATTGTTCATTTTCTGATTTTAGATCTGAGTTTGTATTTTCTAGACAAACTATGTTTTTCTTGCTTACTTTTAATAGTTTAGTTACCTCTCTATATTTACTGTATAGTTCGTTGAAAGCTTCTTCTAAACTATCGGAATCTGAACCATTACAAGAATCAAAGGATGAGTCAGAGGTTACCTTTTCTTCGGTATTTGCCATGAAAGCCAGGTTGGCTTCTTCCTCATCACTGGTTGAGCTTGACTCACTATCTGAGTCGCTGCTGTTGCTCCATGTAGCTGCCATAGCTTTCTTCTTATATTTCCTGAACTTCTTGGAGCTCTCTCTCTTCCTGAATTCAGGCTTCTTGAGCTTTGGACATTCAGCTTTAATATGTCCTGGCTTTTTGCACTCGTAGCATATGGGCTCACTCTTCTTTTGATCCTTTCCATCTGGTTTCTTGAAGTCTTTATTTCTCTTGAAGTGCCTTCTACCAGATTGGAACTTCTTCTTCTTTGCTAGAATGCGTTGCAACCTTTTTGATAGCATGGCTTCTTCATCTTCGCAGCCACTTGAGTTCTCATCTTCAGCTGATGACTCATCTGACTTGTCTTGTTCTGCTTTAAGAGCATTTGAATGTTTCTTCCTGCTAGAGGACTCTCCTAGCCTTTCCATATTGATCTCATGGGCCATAAGGGACCTAATGAGTTTTTCCAAAGACATCCTTTTCAGATCATTAGCCTCTTCAATAGCTGTGACCTTTGGGTTCCATGAGGATGGTAAGGATCTAAGAATCTTTCTGACCATATCTCCCATTTCATAGGTCTTTCCTAGTCCAGCTAACCCATTTGTAATATCTGTAAATCTACTGAACATTTGGGTAATGGACTCACCTGATTGCATTTGAAATCTCTCGTACTGTGCTACAAGAATGTCTATTCTTGTTTCCTTTACCTTGTCTGTGCCTTCATAGGTGATTCTAAGCTTTTCTCACATTTCCATTGCGGATTTGCAGGCTGAGACTCTGTTGAACTCCTTTTTACTAAGGGCATAGCACAGAATACTCTTTGCTTTACAATTCAGCGAGATCTTCTTCATATCATCGTCTGTCCACTGAGCTTTCTCATTTGTGACCAGAAGATCATCTTCTTCTACTATGGACCATATCTGATAATCGTGGCCTTGCAGAAAGTACTCCATTCTTGTTTTCCAGTATGTGTAATCCTCTCCATCGAACAATGGCGGTCGGTTGACAGACTGACCTTCGTTGTGACCTTGGGCTGCCATGGATCTTTACTCTTCAGATCGTTGGATCTTTTCTTTGTCGAAGAGACTTGCTCTAATACCACTTGTTGCCCAGTTGACAAGCCCAGAGGGGGGGTGAATGGGTCTTTAAAAATCTATTTAGGTGACACCTGTATGTAAAAGTATACACAAAAACAATCTTCGATGTTGGTTAGTAACGGTTAGTATGAACAACAAACTCACAAAGAATCAATCACACAACGCAATGAATTATCCTGGTTCAGACCTCCTTTCCTTAGGAGTCCTACGTCCAGTCCCTGAGCAACGACTCAGGTTTTCACTAACTAGGGTACAGTCCCCCTATGGACACTACAACACACAGCTCAACTGGTCTTCCTTCACACCAGAAGGGAATAACCATACCCTGGATACCTCACCAGGTCTTCCTTCACAACCGAAGGGAAAAGCACCCTGGATCCCACCAGGTCTTCCTTCACACACGAAGGGAAACACCACAAGGAGAAAAGAATGAATTCAAGCCCCTAGATCAAGCTTTTACAAGCCAAGATCTGAAGCAACAAGCACTAAGAGCAAAAGTTCTAAACAAGGCACACTCTCAGAACTACACTGGCTCTCTTAGAAATTCTATTACAGCACAGAGAGCGAAGAGCTAAAGATGATGAGAGATGAGATTCTTGGCTCTAGACTTCTTGCAGACGAATTTGAATGCTTGAATGCGAGATGCTTGTTCTTCACTCAGTTTCTTGTAATTCTTCACTTCTCTCTTGTATTTATATCTTCTTTTGAAATACGGCCGTTGAAGTAACCATTGTCTCTTAGATTGGTAGACGTTAGACTGCTTGACATTTGGAAGCTTCAACAATCTTTTATCTATTTGAGCACGCAAAGAGATAGGGTCTTCTGGCGTCTATATGATAACTTACGAAATCGTTACGGCGAGCAAGTCATTGCGAATTCTAAAGAAATCGTTATGAAACACTTAACAAATCGTTATAGAAAGCAAGTCGTTGTGTTCACTAAAGAAATCGATGTGAAACACTTAACAAATCGTTATAAAACGCCAGTCGTTGTGTTCACTGAAGAAATCGATGTGAAACACTTAAGGAATCGTTACGAAGGGCAAGTCGTTACGAGTTCTAAAGGAATCGATGCGATAACTTAAGGAATCGTTACGACGGGAAAGTCGTTACGAGTTCTAAAGAAATCGATGCGATAACTTTAGGAATTGTTACGACGGGCAAGTCGTTACGAGTTCTAAAGAAATCGATGCGATAACTTAAGGAATCATTACGACGGGCAAGTCGTTACGAGTTCTAAAGAAATCGATGCGATAACTTAAGGAATAGTTACGACGAGCAAGTCGTTACGAGTTCTAAAGAAATCGATGCGATAACTTAAGGAATCGTTACGACGGGCAAGTCGTTACGAGTTCTAAAGAAATCGATGCGATAACTTAAGGAATCGTTACGATGGGCAAGTCATTACGAGTTCTAAAGAAATCGATGCGATAACTTAAGGAATCGTTACGAGAACGACTTGATTGAAACACCATGATATTTTAGTCTTATAAAGAAATCGTTATAGCTCTATTGAAATCGATACACTCATAAAGAAATCATTGTGACTTTCAACAGAAGTCGATGTGGACTTAGAGAAATATGATCTTGAAATAATTAATGCTTCAAAAAAATAATGCTTACCAATATTGGCTTGATTGACCTTGGCCTTGGAGTATTTCCTGTACTTAAGACTTAGAGAACTTTGATAAGGTTTTGTTAATTACCAAAATACATATATATTTAAATATTTCGTGGGGACAGACTGATCATCAGATGAGTCACCTACTCTTGCAGAGATCGAGGTAGTGTAGGATTTTCCAGATATCTTTTCCAATGATTTGTCTGGATTGCCACCGGATAGAGAGATAGAGTTCACCATAGAGTTGCTTCCGGGCACCTCTCCTATCTCGAAGGCTCCATATCGGATGGCACCTGTGGAGTTAGCTGAGTTGAGGAGGCAGTTGCAAGAGTTGCTAGATAAGGGATTTATTCGTCCAAGTGTTTCCCCTTGGGGCGCACCTGTATTATTCGTCAAGAAGAAAGACGGGTCACTTAGGTTATGCATTGACTACAGAAAGCTGAACCAAGTGACTGTGAAGAAAAGGTATCCCTTACCTCGTATTGATGATTTGTTTGACCAGTTGCAAGATGCATCAGTCTTTTCTAAGATTGATTTGCGATCTGGTTATCATCAATTGAGGATTCGGAGTGAGGATGTGTCCAAGACCCCTTCGGAGATTCGTAGTTTTCTAGGTTTGGCTGGTTACTATCGGCGATTCATTGAGGGATTTTCATCCATCGCCGCCCCATTGACTCAGCTCACCAGAAAGGGAGTGAAGTTTGTCTGGTCCGAGAAGTGTGAGTAGTTTTCAATTATTGAAGACTAAGCTCACGTCAGCTCCGGTGTTAGTCTTGCCGAGCGGTGTAGAGGGTTTTGCTATCTACACGGATGCGTCTCGGATTGGCTTAGGCTGTGTGCTAATGCAGCAAGGAAGGGTAGTGGCTTATGCTTCTCGTCAATTGAAGGAGCATGAGAAGAACTATCTGACTCATGATTTGGAGTGTGCAGCAATGGTTCATGCACTAAAGATCTGGAGGCACTATCTTTATGGTGTCAGATTTGAGGTGTTTACCGACCACAAGAGCTTGAAGTATCTTTTCTCCCAAAAGGAATTAAACTTGAGGCAGAGAAGATGGATTGAGTTCTTGAAGGACTATGACTTCGACCTTCAGTATCATCCTGGAAAGGCGAACGTCGTAGCGGATGCTCTGAGCAGGAAGAGACCACCTCTCCAGCAGGACTGGAAGATGTTGGAGGATGCGGCTTGCGCGTTGACTGAGTTAGAGCCATCGCTATGCCAGGCTTTCGTAGCTCAGTTATCCCTTAGGTCCTCGGTTTTGGACGAGGTGATCGAGCAACAGAAAGCCGACCCTAGACTCTTAGAGTTAGTGGGCACGGTGGGCATTGCTCGTGACGAGGACGGTGTGATTAGATTCCATCACCGAGTGTGTGTCCCTGACTTGGTAGATGTCCGTGAGCATGTGTTAGCGGAAGCTCACAGGTCGAGATTCTCTATTCATCCGGGTAACACTAAAATGTACCAGGATTTGAAGAGGTCCTTTTGGTGGTCTGGCATGAAAAGGGATGTGGCAGATTATGTATCCCGATGTTTAGTATGCCAGCAAGTGAAGGCCGAGCGACAGCGACCATCCGGCCTTATGCAAAGGATGGAGATCCCAGTATGGAAGTGGGAAGCTATCACTATGGACTTTGTTTCGGGTTTGCCTTAATCTAGAAGGGGCAATGACTCGATTTGGGTAGTTGTAGATAAATTCTCGAAGACTGCGCATTTCTTGCCTATGAAGAAGAAGCAGTCGGTTGAGAGTTTAGCAAGATTGTATGTTAGTAGTGTGGTTAGATTGCATGGTGTGCCGAAGTCGATCATTTCGGATCGAGATCCGAGATTTACTTCGAGATTGTGGAAGGGTCTTCAGAATGTGTTAGGTTCAGAGCTGAAGCTCAGTTCGGCGTTTCATCCCCAGACAGATGGACAGTCCGAAAGGACTATCCAGGCGCTCGAGGATATGTTGAGAGCGTGTGTATTGGATTGGAAGGATGATTGGGAGCGTCATCTACCTCTAGTGGAGTTCACATACAACAACAGCTTTCATGCGAGTATTGGTATGGCTCCATTTGAGGCGTTGTATGGTAGGCCCTGTAGATCTCCTTTATGTTGGGAGGAGGCAGGCGATAGGCAGTTGATCGGTCCGGAGTTAGTTCAGGAGACTTCGGATAAGATCCAGCTTATTAGGAAGAGGCTTGTTGCGGCGCAGGATAGGCAGAAAAGCTATGCCGACAACAGGAGGAAGGATTTGGAGTTCGAGGTGGGTGAACATGTCTTTTTGAAGATTTCACCTACTCGAGGTGTTGTCAGGTTTGGGAGGTATACCAAGTTAAGCCCTAGATTCATTGGCCCGTATGAGATTCTTAGACGATTGGGCAGCGTGGCATATGAGCTAGCTTTACCCCCAGCTTTAACTAGTGTTCATCCTATTTTCCACGTTTCTATGCTCAAGAAGTATGTCCGGGATCCATCTCATGTGATTAGTCATGAGCCAGTGGAGATTCACCCAGATTTGTCGTATGTGGAGCAACCAGTAGCTATTCTTGACCGGAAGGTTCAGCATCTCCGGAACAAGGGTATTGCGTCGGTGAAAGTTCTATGGCGGAACTTCTCACGAGAGGAGGCTACTTGGGAGCTTGAGGATGCGATGAAGAAGAAGTATCCCCGTTTGTTTGAGTAGTTTTATTTAAACTTCGAGGACGAAGTTTCTTTAAGGGGGAGAGGGTGTAAGGCCCTCGAATTTTTTGTTGTATTACTTTATTGCGTGTAAATAATTCATGCTTGTGTATGCATAGATGTACATATCTACGTACGTATTAACTAGTTATACTTATGTGTGCATGTGTGGAATTAGTTGTAAATAGTGTATAAATTGCTAGGTGGTAGTGTGTACATGATAGTATATATATGGCATGTATATATATACGTATAAGTTAAGCATGGTTTCTGTATGTTTTAAGTTCTAGCCGAAGGGCCCATTCGCCGTCAAGATGGTGGACGTCCATTATAGTCAACGTCAACATCGTTCGACGCTAATACTTAAGTCAACGGCCATGGATGTAGACGTTAATATCTCTGACCTGCATGCGTTGCAGACCCCAAAATTTCGGGGGCAAGCAAGCCCAGCCATTGGGGAGATGTCCCCAACGGCTATCAGGCCATCCCATCACCCCTCCGGGATATCCCAAACCCATTCTCCTATAAATCAAACCCCTTCTGCACCAGAAGAGCTCTCTTGACTCTTTGAAGAGAGGAGAGAAACCCTAGCTCTGGACTGAAGGAAACCTGAAGTTTGCATGCTTTGATCCGGCAATTTGGAGCTCATCCGGCGACCTACAGCAACTGGAAGCTAGCTGGAGCCTTGAGGAAGGCTTCCCCGACTCCAACTTGCTGTGGAGATCGACCAAGAACCCGAAGGAGTGGTGTTTTGGAGGCTTCTTGGGACTGCCCAAGGAGAGCTTCATCAACCTCTTTGATCCCTTTGAAGATTTATTTAGAATCAAGTAACCCATTCACTTCGTCCATGTAGGTGTCTAGTAGGGTTTTATCATTTTGACAGATTTTCCTCGTGTCTTGGATCCCCACACTTCTCCTTCTTTTGGAGCTCGGGTCTGTGTTTTGTACAGACCTGAACTTGACGGCATGACCCCTTGCCGTTAAGATCTTCAATTAACGGCCAACGATGTT
The DNA here is from genome assembly GCA_014218235.1 of Colocasia esculenta. Taxonomy (NCBI): domain Eukaryota; kingdom Viridiplantae; phylum Streptophyta; class Magnoliopsida; order Alismatales; family Araceae; genus Colocasia; species Colocasia esculenta. The sequence goes on from CM024755.1 coordinate 70,966,950, forward strand.
GCCGTTAAGCTCCGTTAACGGCCAGACTGTGCCGTTAAGTTTATCAGGACAGAACAGTGAGCTGTTCTCCCTTCTATATGATTGATTTCCGAAGTGTTTTCGCATGAGGATATAATGTAATCGTATATGTTATGTAAAATAGACAATGTGATATATGTGGAAATTTTCTGTGCTTTTTGGTGAATGGCATGAATTGTAAGACTTATTGAAATACATGTTTGGAAAATGGATTATGCATGTTTACCTACTGTCTACATGATCCCTGAGGAATGGAATGCCCTAAATTTTTCTAAACCATGTGTATGCGTATCAGTCCATGCCCTGCAATTTTGAGAATTTCTCCATGATTGTGGAATTTACTGTAATTTCTGTTTTGGAAATAGAAGACATGCGTAGGATTTGTAAAGTTTAAAATAAATTGTGTGTGGTGCAATAAATCCGGGGGAAATTCCTATGATAATGTGCATATTAGGTTCAGGGCTGTGAACTGTCAAACTGGATATTCATGTTATGTTCCATGATAAATTGAATTATGAATGGCATGAAACTGAATGTTTTAATTTCTGTAAATGTAATATGACTCAGAAAAACCTGGAAATTTGTATGTGAGGTCATGAACCTGCAATTAGTGTGTGGTTAAAATGTCATGATATTTGGATAACTGTATAGTGTATTATGAAATTTCCATGTGAAAACATGTGATAAATGCATGCTATCATGAATATGATTTGATGATGGGTTTGCCAACCTGATTAATGTGAGCTACTGAATGTTTGATTTCTGTCAACAGTAGTATCATGATTAGGAAAACAGAGCCATGTGTATAAGTGAGAGAATGTAAAGACATGTGTAATATGTGTGTTAAAATCGGAATGTGTAATGTGTAAGAATGTGCCATGTGTGACACTGCTTCCATAGAGGGCGGTGGAACCGTACCATGGAAAAGTCCCCATGGGAAGGTTCAATGTGTTAAGATCCTAAGGGCATTAGGATGAAATCCTGGAGGTGGACAAGTACCACTGGTTAGGGTGGAGACTTGTTCTCCCGGTCTGCGCAGTCCAAGAGTCATCACTGTATTGCCTAGGTGACGTCTATGTGTATGTGTTATGTGATGTGTCCTTCTAATAGTGGTTTGGACTATGTGTCACGGCACTAAATTGTGAAATGTGAATGTGAAATGTGAAATGTGAAATGTGAATGTGACTATGTGTAAATTGTGTAGTGTGAAAATGTGTAAATGTGCAATGTGTAAAAAGAGAACTATGTGAATGAGTGATTGTGCAAACATGTGAAACCAATAAGTTAGATTGTGAAATTGTGATCCATGATACACTAATGTGAAATCATGTTACAACAGCAACCTAGTTGTGTTTATAAGAATGTGTTATATGTGTAAAAATGCATAGAATCCATGCTAGGAACAATTCTTGCTTATGTGTAAACGTTTCCATGATTAAGTGCTATCACGTTGTAGTTTAATCGAGAATGTAGCTCTTATGTGATAGGATGTGAATTGCTAAATCCATGTCAAAACAGCAACCTTAAAGTGTATAAAATGATAATGTGCATGTGTAAGAATGTGTAGAAACCATGATAGAAATGTTTCTTTTATGCATGCAAGAATCTCATGTTTGGTTGCTTCCATGTTATAGCCTCATTTGAAATGTAGCTTTCATGTGATTACATGAGTAGAAAGCATGTGATAGGATATTTACTTTGGAATGGCTTAAATCATGTACCATGTGTTTTAAAGTTTGTAGAATTATCATGATAGGTTGTCTTTATCAATGTCCAAGCATGCTATATGTTTTGCTTTGTAAATTGGAATAAAAAACCTACTGTGATATATGCATGTATGAGGTATGTGGTGTTATTTGCTGAGTCTTTTAGACTCATCCCTTGCTTCGGCGTACAGGTTTAGTTGGTGACCCTACATCGTTAGAGGAGACCGTGGAGAGTGACTCCGAGCGTGGCGAGTAGCCTGGTGGAGTCATCATCGTGACATTTTGCTTTCATTGTATGTAATTGAGGCATTGTAATGAAACTACTATGTAATTGTGGACAAGCTATGTAATCTGATTTTTTTAGCACTTTATTTTCGTGGACTTTAGTTATCTTTAAATTGTCATCTGAATCATGTATGATAAATGTGAATGATGAAATGAAGACAAGTAGTTCTTTTGTTTCCGCTACTCTGTATTTATATTTATGAGCATCTCAATCGTATGTTATTGTTTGGGTAAATGTCCCACTGTGATGACATTCATTATATCGACGTGGATTGGTATAATCGTACTGGTATAAAGAGGGTCGTCGCAGAGATTGGTATCAGAGCGATCGGTTGAGATTGCACATGAATATATATAAGTCATCATCCCCATTACATGCTAAGTCTACATAGGAATGTCCACATGTGTAGAATTGATTAATAATGAATGAAAATAGATAAGAAAATGGTTAGAAAATAAATTAACGTAGCTCTAATGGTGGCTGAAATTTATTGCAGCCACGGCTTCGAGAGGTAGGCGTGGCGGAGCGCTGGCCCGTGAGGACGAGCCGAGGCGTGAGGAGCGGGCAGAGCAGCAGGCTCCGGCACCCAGGGTCCTGTACTTCCCCTACCACCGCCTGTGGATTATGGAGTGTTCATGCAAGGTTTGGTGCAGGCCATGCATACGTAGGCCCACACCCAAGAGCACTCCTGGCTCAGTTGGAGGCTCAGGTTAGCATGATCAATCAAGGTGTAGTCTGTTTTATTTAATAGTATGATGTTATGTTGAACGTGTATTGCTTGTTGTTTGATGTAACAAGCTCAGGTTCCAGCTCAGGACCATGGTGGACCCTCCATCATGGAAAGATTCAAGAGGATGCTGCCACCCTCTTTTAAGGGGGAGAGCGATCCATTACTAGCTGAGAGTTGGATGAGGGAGATTGAGAAGATCTTCCGAGCTATTAGGTGCGCGGATGAGGATAAGGTAACTTTAGCCACCTATATGCTTCAGGTATGTGTTAGTTCTATATGTTTGTATGTTCTGTTAAGTTAGACCTGTTTAGATGGTGCTTATGAACGGTGTAGTGCAGGAAAGAGCTGATGTGTGGTGGGCTTCATTACTGCGCACCCGATTCGAGGACGGCGCTATTGAGGTTGCTTGGGACGAGTTCGTGAGGCTCTTTCGGGCCAAGTTCGTCCCCGAGCATATTCAAGATCGGATGGAGCAGGAGTTCCTCTCTTTGACTCAAGGCTCCATGACCGTGCTCGAATATGAGGCCAGGTTTGCAGAATTATCTAAATATGCACCTCATATCGTGACAGATGAGCGCAGGAAAGCAAAGAAGTTCGTGATGGGCCTGAAGCCATCACTGAGGACGAGACCAGTGGCGTTTGATCATCGTACCTTGGACGAGGCACTTAGTGCTGCTTGTAGACAGGAGGGCGAGATGCAGCAATATCTGGAAGAGAAGAAGGCTTCGCAGAAGAGGCCTGCAACTACGTTCCAGCGGCAGGACAAGAAGAAAATGGTGTACCAGACACAGCAGCGATCAGTAGCAGTCGGCAGTACTCAGGTACCTTCTGTACGTTCCCCTGGTGTGAAGAAAGAGTGTCCCCATTGTGGGAAGACACATGGTGGTTCCGAGTGTTGGATGATTGCGGGAAAGTGCTTGAAGTTCGGAAGCAGCGACCACAAGATCAAGGATTGCCAAAAACTTCAGCAGGGAGTCCAGCGCGGAGTGCCAGCCCCAGCAGTGGTAGCCGCGGCAGCGCCAGCTACAGGAAGACCAGGAAGACCTCGAGCCCCAGCTCGAGTGTTTGCTCTAGCACGAGAGGATGCTGAGCAGGCGGAGCATGTCACCGAAGGTACGGTTTTACTTCTAAGTGTGCACGCTCGGGTTTTGTTTGATACGGGTGCCACTCACTCGTTCATTTCCGAGCGCTTCACTAGGCAGTTAGCTCTAGAGTCAGGCGTAGAGTCTGAGGAGTTAGAGGTCCCTTTGTTTGTACACACACCTGCGGGTACGGTATCGACTAGGAAGTGTATTCCGTCGTTACCTGTGTGCATTGAGGATAGAGTCCTAGAAGGGTGTTTCTTCTTGCTAAAGATGAAGTACTTTGATGCTATTCTTGGTCTGGATTGGCTAGAGGAGCACTACGCGTTAGTAGATTGTCGTGGGATGAGGATTGTTTTCCGCATTCCTGGTGAGGATGAGTTCTCTCATCCCTTGCCAAGGAACTTCGCGGGAAAGTTGGTCATCTCTGCCATGAAGGCGATGCGCATGGTAAACAAGGGTTGTGACGCTTTTCTTGCCAGCATGGTATTAGTACCTGAGGCTGATGATGTTGCCCAGTTGACAAGCCCAGAGGGGGGGTGAATGGGTCTTTAAAAATCTATTTAGGTGACACCTGTACGTAAAAGTATACACAAAAACAATCTTCGATGTTGGTTAGTAACGGTTAGTATGAACAACAAACTCACAAAGAATCAATCACACAACGCAAGGAATTATCCTGGTTTGGACCTCCTTTCCTTAGGAATCCTACGTCCAGTCCCTGAGCAACGACTCAGGTTTTCACTAACTAGGGTACAGTCCCCCTATGGACACTACAACACCCAGCTCAGCTGTTCTTCCTTCACACCAGAAGGGAATAACCACACCCTGGATACCTCACCAGGTCTTCCTTCACAACCGAAGGGAACAGCACCCTGGATCCCACCAGGTCTTCCTTCACACACGAAGGGAAACACCACAAGGAGAAAAGAATGAATTCAAGCCCCTAGATCAAGATTTTACAAGCCAAGATCCGAAGCAACAAGCACTGAGAGCAAAAGTTCTAAACAAGGCACACTCTCAGAACTACACTGGCTCTCTTAGAAATTCTGTTACAGCACAGAGAGCGAAGAGCTAAAGATGATGAGAGATGAGATTCTTGGCTCTAGACTTCTTGCAGACGAATTTGAATGCTTGAATGCGAGATGGTTGTTCTTCACTCAGTTTCTTGTAATTCTTCACTTCTGTCTTGTATTTATATCTTCTTTTGAAATACGGCCGTTGAAGTAACCGTTGTCTCTTAGATTGGTAGACGTTAGACTGCTTGACATTTGGAAGCTTCAACAATCTTTTATCCATTTGAGCACGCAAAGAGATAGGGTCTTCTGGCGTCTATATGATCCAACGTTGTATGACAGAATGTCTTTAGGACCCTGCACACATTAAATGCTAGAACAGTAGACAGCTAGGCTGTCTCTTGTTGTCAGTAAACGTTGATGTGAGTATTCACCAAAATAGCACTGCCAAATAGCTTGTTCTAAAAGATGTTGACAGAATATGCACAATAGAAAAAGGATATCATCTGCATGCATGCAGAGATACGTTCTGTCTTCATTAAATGCACAGCAGTCAGATAGATAAGAGAAAACTTTCACTATTCAACGCTTTAAGAGATAAGATAAATGTCAAGTCGATATAAACCATAAAGTCGTTGTCTATATGACTTATGAAATCATTATGAATACTAACAAATCATTATAGAGAGCAAATCGTTTATAGGCAGCAAGTTTATGTGTTCATCAAAGAAATCGTTATGAACACTTAACAAATCGTTATGAGCTTTAAAGAAATCGTTGCGTAAAGCAAATCATTATAAGTTTTAAAGAAATCGTTGCGCAAAGCAAATCGTTATGAGTTCTACAGAAATCGTTGCGCAAAGCAAGTCGTTATGATAACTTACGAAATCGTTACGGCGAGCAAGTCGTTGCGAATTCTAAAGAAATCGTTATGAAACACTTAACGAATCGTTATAGAAAGTAAGTCATTGTGTTCACTAAAGAAATCGATGTGAAACACTTAACAAATCGTTAAAGAACGCAAGTCGTTGTGTTCACTGAAGAAATCGATGTGATACACTTAAGGAATCGTTACGACGGGCAAGTCGTTACGAGTTCTAAAGGAATCGATGCGATAACTTAACGAATCGTTACGACGGGCAAGGCGTTACGAGTTCTAAAGAAATCGATGCGATAACTTAAGGAATCGTTATGACGGGCAAGTTGTTACGAGTTCTAAAGAAATCGATGCGATAACTTAAGGAATCATTATGACGGGCAAGTCATTATGAGTTCTAAAGAAATCGATGCGATAACTTAAGGAATCGTTACAACGGGCAAGTCGTTACGAGTTCTAAAGAAATCGATGCGATAACTTAAGGAATCGTTACGACGGGCAAGTCGTTACGAGTTCTAAAGAAATCGATGCGATAACTTAAGGAATCGTTGCGAGAACGACTTGATTGAAACACCATGATATTTTAGTCTTATAAAGAAATCGTTATAGCTCTATTGAAATCGATACACTCATAAAGAAATCGTTGTGACTTTCAACAGAAGTCGATGTGGACTTAGAGAAATATGATCTTGAAATAATTAATGCTTCAGAAAAATAATGCTTACCAATATTGGCTTGATTGACCTTGGTCTTGGAGTATTTCTTGTACTTAAGACTTAGAGAACTTTGATAAGGTTTTGTTAATTACCAAAATACATATATATTTAAACATTTCGTGGGGACAGACTGATCATCAATCTCCCCCTTTTTGGTGATGACAAAAAATTATCAATAAGCATGAATATTTCCAGAAAGTATTTCAAACATGCTAATTTCTAAATCTGCAGATTTTCGGAATGTATTTCAGACATGCTAATTTTCTCCCCTTTTTTGTCATTAAACAAAAAGATACTCTGAGACAAAGAATGAAGAGAACAGATGGAAGGGTAGACAACCAACATATATTTATTAGTTTTGAGGATTTACAGATAAGTAATAAGCAGGGGATAACAGGGAGCAAAAATGCTTGAGTACAGGGATTGCCTGGCGTTCCTGCTCTTCAAAGAAGGCTTGAAAGGCCCCAAAGTCAATTTGATAGGAGGGTCCCATAGTGGGAGCCATCCTTTTGATATGAAGCTGTCTTTGATCTGAAATGAAGTCCCCATACTTAACACGGCCAAGGGCTAACTTGTAAGTTAAGAAGGACCAAAAGCTGGCAAACCGAAGGAAAGCTTCAATCTTGAGGGGATAGTCAATCTTAAGCGACCTAAGTTCTTACTTTAAAGTAAATAAAACCTTGTATCTTTCGACCCAGGTCAGATAGGAGTCCCTGATGAGGTGAAGAGAGTTGGCATCCAAAAATTCACCAGGAGACAAGAGAGGTTGATTTGAACTGGCTTGAGAGGCATTTAGATCGCTGAGCTACTGAGCAGACAACGGATAAAGCTTCTGCCACTCTTCAGGAGACAACCGCTCGCATTCAGAGAGAATAGGGGCCAGAACATCTGCCTTGATATGCCCCTGAAGATACTGCCGAAAGATGAATCTAGGGAAGAATAAGTCACGGCCATCTTGCACAAATAATCTGGCCATTACCCTTGTAGCTCGCTCAAAGATAAGTGTTCCCACGGAAGAATCCATAATTAGAGCATGGAGAGGTGGAAGGAACACTACATCAGGAATAACCAGGGTGGCAAAATCGACCTGAAGGGGCTCAGTATGAGCTGTGCTTAAACTGAGGGCCCTGATGGCTGCACGAAATTGACCCAACTGAGATTCTGGGAGGCGATGTACACAGCAGTAGTTACTATACATCTGATACTACCGGATAAATTTGATTTATTTCTGAATGAAGGGGCCAAACAAATTTTTATGGTGAATCTGGAACCATTCAGAAAGGGGAAGAGGAGCTTCCCTAGGGGGAAATCTGGCAGCTTGAGCTCGACGGAATTGACTGTACAGGTCTTTATGGCTTCGAGCCCATTGCTCTTCAGTTTTGGCTTCAGTCATGGAGAAGACTTTGGACTGACGAACCTTAGAGAGATGGGTATAAGGAAAGATGGTGGTGAGATGTTCAGAAAGATTTTGGAAAGGAAGGCCAAAAATATGGGCAAAAACTACCTTCTGAAGATATTCTTCATAGATAAGTTTCTGCTTGTTGGAGACAGAGAGGGAAAACCAAAGGGGAGGATAGCAAGGTTCAGAAGAGACAGGATGAGTGGAGGTGAGTCTCCTCTTTTTAGAGACAGGACTAGAAGAGCATGTCCTGTGAGTGTGGGTTCCAACAGCCAGGACTGAACGAAGTATTGCTACTTCAAATTCATCCTTGATATTCTGGATTTGCAAATGTGCGAGTTGGGCACCCTCAGGAATAATGGTAATGAAGGAGGGAGGTGTAGCTGGATTGAAAATAGAGTCAAGAGTTTCAGTAGGGAGAGTAAAAGTGTCTGATGTAGAAGGGCCATAAGAAGAGGGCCCTGCAGAAGAGGATGCTGGTGGAAGCTCAGGTGGATAGGATGGTAAAGGTGAAACAATGGTGGAAGGAACAGGAGATGAGGCAGGAGAGGAGGTGGATTGAGAGGGAAAGGGTGTTGGTGAGGAGATGGGTCTAGGTTGAGGTTTCTTGAAAGTCTGTGGGGCAGGAGGTGCAGTGGAGGATGAAGGTGGAGATTGAGGAACTGGTGTTTGGGAAGAAGTGGGAGGTGGAGGCTCGGGAACCAAAACTGCTTCTTCAGCCAAATTCTACACAGGCTCAAACTCCAATGGCCCTGATGGCCCTGACATCTTCTCAGCAGGCCTTGGAGGCCCTTTATCCTGCTCAGCTGGCCCAGAAGACCCTTGCTCATTGACCTCTGCCTCTGCTGCTGCTGCTGCTGGTCCGAACACTGGAACAGATGACCCTGATGGCCCTGATTCTGGAACTTGAGTTGCAGGAGGTGGATGAGGAGGAGTAACTTGAGCTCCAACCACCTTCAGAATCTCAGAGAGCATTGTCTTCATGCTGCCCATCTCGTTGTTGAACCATTTCATGGCATTTCTGATACTTGAAATCTCCTTGGAAGATGAAGCTTGGCTCATGAAAATGGAATTTACATCTGATTGGAGAGAGCATAAGATTGTACCTTTAACATCCAATCTCTCAATAACAGGCTTCAAATTTATGACTATTGTCTGTTTCACCTGCCTCTCAAAAGGGGTATCTGCTAAGAGTGGAACATCGGAAACCACTTCTTTTCCTTTCTTCCTTGCCTCTGAAGCTGGAGGTTGCTGATCATCATCTAATTATGAGGAGCTGGCTGTCTCCCCATCTCTAGCATCATTACCTGGGGGATTGTCATGTTCCTCCCCCTGAGTGCCATCACCCTGTGAACTGGCAAAGATTCCTTCAGCAGGCACACTGCCCATAGGCATATCAGTGTGTGCTACTTCTTCTGTGACCTCTTGTCTTTCACAAGGCTGCTCCCCCTGAATAGGAGCTTCCTCCATCAAGACATCTTCTGGAGCACCTGATTGCTCCTCCTGAACTGGTGTAGCTGCTATAGATTCTGCAATGTGGCCAGATGCCACAACTTCCTCTACGGAACAACCACCAGTCTCTGAAGTGACTGGGATGGAGAGAATAGAGTCCACTACCCCTCTAAGTATAGAGGCTACAATAGAGGTGGGTAGATGGTCTGCTGTTGTAGACACAAAGGGGATAATTTCCTCAGGAGAGATGTCCTCAATTCTTTCATTAGAACTCTCCACAGCTACTCTTGTTGATTCTTCTGAAAATTCTTCTACAAATAGAGAGTCTACAGCTGCTGCTGACTCTTCTACTACTGATTCCAAGACAGGGGTTGCTGCAGATGCTAATTCTTCTTGCTCTGGCACAGCTGGGGCTACAGCTACTGGTTCTGCGATTGCTGCTTGCACTTCTTCCTGAACTTCCTGAACTTCTTCCATAATGGCCTCTCCCTCAGCCATGGAGGTCTTAGACCAAACGCCATTTACAACTGAGAAACCACTTTTCCTTAGATTTCTGGACCTAATAGCTTGGCCCATCTTTTCAACAACTGCTCCTGACAAATCAATACCAAAAAACTTGAAAATCTTGGTAAGCAAGTGAGCATTGTTGAACCACTTTTTATTACCCTCATATTTTGGTGCTAACAAAATTTATGATTAGATTGTTCATCAATATTTATGATTATTTTTTGACGCACTAAAATGATAAAATCGATGTTTAATCAATATACATCGATTTCTGTTTAAAGTGCCAAAATATTAAGCGCAACGATTTGTTAAGAAGTCGATGCCATAACGATTTCTTCTTTGAGCGCAGTGATTTGGTAAGAAATCGTTCCCATAACGATTTGTTAAGAAATCGATGCCATAACGATTTCATAAGTGTTCGCAACGATTTCTTCTGTAAGCGCAACGATTTGTTAAGAAGTCGATGCCATAACGATTTGATAAGTGGCCATAACGATTTCTTCTTTGAGCGTATTGATTTGATAAGAAGTCGTTCCCATAACGATTCCTTAAGTGACCGAAATGATTTTCTAAGAAGTCGATCTCATAACGATTCTATAAGTGAGCGCAACGACTTGCCTTCACAACGATTTGTTAAGAAATCGTTCCCATAACGATTTCATAAGTCATGCTCATAACGATTTCTTCATGAATTCTGATCAAACACAGATTGCCTTTATATTTCAAATATGCTTGGCGCTTAAATAAAAAGTCAAATATCTTCTGACAAAAAGCTGCATGCATATTTCAGAGTCTTGTCAAAAAGATATGACCTCTATTTTCAGTATGTTAGCAGAAGCACAGTACCATGCATCGTTTATCATAAACACTCTTTTATGCTAACACTCTCTTCTATGCTTACAGACATCGAAGACCATCAGAGTCTGATTAAGACAAATGAAGAGGAGATGAGCAACGGCTAGAACTCCAACGGATCTCTTCAACGGATCTATTCTAAAGCTGCTCAATATAAAAGATGGAGCATTGCTGAAGAACAATAAGAGCCTTTTCTTGAATATCTTTGAAGGAGTGTACATCTGTGAGAAGCACCTTCACGCCACATACACTCAAGGAAAGAGAGAAAGAGCCCGAGCCAAGAAGAAGCATTTCAAGCTCTCAAGCTTCCAAGCTTTCAAGCATTCGAGCCTTCTTTTCTCTCTTCTGTTTTCTCTCCGAGCTCATTGTATATCTGGGGAGAGTTTGGGACTGTGAGCTTTACCTGAGTGTTCATCTTGTAAGGTCTCTCAGTCTGATCTTTCTAAGAAAGATCTGTGTCCAGCTGTAGGACTGTATACAGTTGTCAACCCAGCTAGGGGTTTGTGTCTAGCAGAACCGCACTGGGGTTTGTTCCAGGAGGTTGGCTTCTTTACCTGTAAGAGAAGTGGGCTGCCTTCTTGCCCGGGAAAGAGAAGAAGACCTGGTGGGGGATCCAGGGTGTTGTAAGGTCCATAAGGGGGACTGTACCCTTGGTTAGTGAAATCCCAAGAGTTTGCTTGGGGACTGGACGTAGGACTTCCATTTGGGAAGGGCCGAACCAGGATAAATCTCCTGTGTCCTTGTGTGATTGTTTATTTGCTTCCGCACTGCACTCTCTATCACACCGAACTAACCAAGCTTTCAAGTGTTATTTTCTGTGTTTAAGATTCTATTTCAGATTTCAGAAAAACCTATTCACCCCCCCTCTAGGTTGGCTTGCTGCTGTACCAAAAGGGCCAACAAGCATAGGGCAGAGAAACATTGAGCTTGCTCTTGGTATCCCAAATCTGATCACTAGAAAATTTCATCCTTTCTAACATTACAGCGGCCATGTTTATCTCCTTGTTCTGTATGACCCAGAAATCATATCTGAGTCTGCCTTTGTACAGGTTGAAAATGTTGCACTTCTGGGAGCGATAATCTGACAGACTATAAAGTGAAGGAGACGGTTGAAAGCATTCATTTGATTGATATCTATTTTTCCATCTCTCAGACGATACTCAGGTCCAATAATTCCGAGACCCTTTACCTTTGTATCCACAGAGTGGACTCCGCTGTGACCGGTTGTGCTCACATCAAACAACATCTTCAGAAGATCATGATCAATTTTTATGGGGATTCCATTGACCGAAGACGTCACAGACCCATCTGTCTCTGATTTCAAGCAAACATAGAATGCCTTCACGAGGTCTGGATAGCTTACCTCAGAGAAGGGTGAAATAACTGACCACTTCATCCTGCTTATGGCTGCTACAACACTGTGCATCCCGTTCTTCTCAAGATCAGCAACATCTACTGCTTTATTTCCACACAGCTTGGTCTTCACGAACGTGAACCTTTCCTGCTGCTCAGGAGAGAGGAACTCGGCACTGTAACCACCCAAATTGCCGGAAATGACGGATGCGGCCATGGATTCAAGTGAGAAGGATTTCTGGAGGATTGAGGTGGAAGAAGGAGTGAAACCCCTCAAGAAATTTGTCGCGGGAAGGAGAGAAGAGCCTCAAACTTGCAGAGAGTCGATGTCCGAGTCGTTAGGGCATCGACTTAGGCAACCAGACGAAAGAGGAAAAAGATAGGAGATGAAACGTTCACACATCGATTTTTGTAATTAATTAAAGGCTGAGGAAAGTGAGGCGCCAAAAGGTGGTAGAAAGCGACAAAAGAGTTTGACTATTCAAACAGACTTTAATAAAAGAACGGTCAGGAAGGATAATGTGAGTTTCTTTTGCTTAAATTTATGGAGGGAAAATTTACTTAAATCTGAAAATTTTTGTACCAGTTTCAAGCGGAAATCTTTTCACAAATTACACATGCCCAATTCCCTTCTAAGAGATGTGAATCTCTCTTCGGGTAAGGCTTTTGTGAAAATATCTGCTAACTGATTATTTGTATCAATAAAGGATATTTCAATATTACCATTTGCAACATGATTACGAATGAAATGATATTTAACCTCAATATGCTTGGTCCTTGAATGTTGGACTAGATTTTTGGTGAGATTGATAGCGCTGGTGTTGTCACACAATAGTGGAATCGATTTGATATTTAATCCAAAATCTTCAAGTTGTTGCTTTATCCATAGGAGTTGTGTACAGCAACTTCCAGCAGCCACGTACTCAGCTTCGGCTGTAGATAGTGCCACTGAAATTTGTTTCTATGAATACCAAGATATCAAACACCCTGCAAGAAATTGACAACAGCCACTGGTGCTTTTTCTATCTACTTTGCATCCAGCATAGTCAGCATCAGAGTATCCTACTAAATTGATTTCACAAGATTTTGGATACCACAGACCTAAATCATGAGTTCTAGCTAAATATCTAAATATTCTTTTTACAGAGATTAAATGTGATTCTCTAGGATCTGCTTGATACCTAGCACACATGCATACACTAAATAGAATATCGGGTCTACTAGCTGTTAAATAAAGTAGTGAACCTATCATACCTTTGTAGGTCTTTTGATCTATTTTCTTACCATCTTTGTCACTATCCATCCTTGTTGATGTACTCATGGGTGTTGACAGTGGCTTGGTGTTATCGAATCCAAATTTCTTCAAGAGTTCTTTGGTGTACTTTGCTTGGCAGATGTGGGTGTTATCTTTTCCTTGCTTGATTTGCAATCCAAGGAAATAATTGAGCTCTCCCATCATGCTCATCTCAAATTCTCTCTGCATCAACTTTTCAAAGTACTTGCAAAGGGATTCATCAGTAGATCCAAAGATAATATCATCTACATAAATCTGTACAAGTAGTATGCTTTTAACTTTTGATTTTACAAATAAAGTGTTATCTACTTGACCTCTACTGAAACCATGGTTTAGAAGAAAAGAACTAAGCCTTTCATACTAGGCCCTAGGTTCTTGCTTTAAACCATATAATGCCTTATGAAGTTTAAAAACATGATTAGGAAATTCTGTGTCATCAAAACCCGGGGGTTGTTCCACATAAACTTCCTCTTTTATAAAACCATTTAAGAATGCAGATTTGACATCCATTTGAAATAGTTTTAAGTCTAATACTGATGCATATGCAAGTAATATTCTAATAGCCTCAAGTCTAGCTACAGGTGCATAGGTTTCATCGAAATCTATGCCTTCTTCTTGGGAATAGCCTTGAGCCACCAATCTGGCCTTGTTTCTCAAGATTACAACAGTCTCATCCAATTTGTTTCTGAACACCCATTTGGTGCCAATAACTGGATGGTCTGATGGTCTAGGAACAAGTGACCATACTTGGTTTCTCTTAAACTGATTTAGTTCATCTTGCATGGCCAAGATCCAAGATTCATCACCAAGAGCTTCATTGACTGTCCTTGGCTCTATTTGAGAAAAAAATGCTAAATAATCACAAGGTATCATGTTACCTCTTGTTCTTACCCCAACAGATGGATCACCAATGATATTCTCAGGTGGATGATCTTTCTTGTATCTCCACTCCTTTGGAAGGTTTTCATGTGTAATTTCCTTTTGTTGCATGTCTTCCAGAGGTGGATCATCCTTATTCTCAATTGATGTATTCTTTAGTTTCTTGGACAGTTCATCTGTATCATCATTGTCACTATCTTCTTCCTTTCTCAAGGAAGGGTTAGCTTCATCAAAAATAATATGTACAGACTGTTCAATTAATAAAGTGCGTTTATTAAATACTCTATAGCCTTTGGGTTTAGAGGTGTACCCCATGAAGATGCCTTCATCTGATTTGGCATCCAACTTACCAATGTCCCTTTTTCCATTGTTGTGGATGAAGCAAGGACATCCAAATGTCCTGAAGTGACTGATCTTTGGTTTCTTTCCTTTGAACAGTTCATATGCAGTCTTCTTTAGGATTGGCCTGATCATTACTCTGTTGATGATGTAGCTTGCTGTGTTGACTGCTTCGGCCCAAAAATACCTTGGCAGACCATATTCTGATAGCATGGTTCTTGCCATATCCAATAGAATTCTATTCTTTCTCTCATCAATTCCATTTTGTTGTGGTGTCCTTGGCGCTGAGAAATTATGCTCAATCCCCTGATCATCACAGAATTTAGCAAATTTTTCATTCTGAAATTCACTACCATGATCTGATCGGATAGAAACAATGCTGAACTTCTGATCCTTCTGGACTTTCTTACTGAAACTAACAAAGTTTTCAAAAGTGTCATCTTTATGCTCTATGAATGATACCCAAGTGAATCTTGAGTAATCATCGACTATGACAAATCCAAAGTTTTTCCTCCAAGACTGGTAGTTCTCATTGGCCCAAATAGATCCATATGAAGGAGCTCTAAGGGTTTTGAGGTGGTTACCACCGTTTTCGACTTGAAGGAGCTTTTGGTGTGCTTTCCCTTAGCACAGGATCTACAAACGCCTTCTATTTTTGCACTAACTTTTGGCAGACCTTCCACAAGATTTTTCTTTAGCAATTTTCTCATGCCATCTATGCTGCAATGACCAAGTCTTCTGTGCCATAGTTTAGTTGACTGGCTTTTATTTGCTGCCAGGCAAACATCCGAATCCTTGAGTTCTTCAAGATGAAGCGCATACAGGTTCTTCTCTCTATTGGCTTCAAAGATTACAGCTCCATCCTTTAGTATGCTGCACTTTGACTCTTGAAACTGAATCTGATGACCTCTGTCACAAAGCTGGCTGATGCTGATGAGGTTGTGCTTCAACCCTTTGACAAGAAATACCTCTTCAATGACTATCTTTCCTTTGTTGCTCACAGAACCACTGCCAATTACTATGCCTTTTCCATTGTCTCCATAGGTAACTGTTCCTTGTTCAGCTTGGAGATTGGTGAATAGCTTCTGATTTCCTGACATGTGCCTTGAGCACCCACTGTCCAAATACCATTTGGATGCTCGAGTGTTACCCTGAAATAAAATCATCAAGTTTTAGGTACCCAAATTCTTTTGGGTCGTGATTGGTTAGTATCATTGATTTTACCTTTGATTATCCATTTCTTATGTTTTGTTGGGCATGTTGTTATGATATGTCCTAACTTGTTGCAGTGACTACAGCAGAATAATTTGGTTACTTTTTCCATATATTTGAAGTTAGCTTTGTATGTTATATCTTGTTCGGGTACAAATTTTGGTGTTGGATATGTTTTAGGATAAAGTATGGTTTCTTCATTATCTGGGGGCGTATATCCAAATCCATTTTTCTTCTTACCTGATCTTCTGGCACCTTTTAATATGAGGGAGTTTTTACCATTTGTGAATTTTTCTAATGTGCTAGATAACTATATATTTTCTTCTGTTAGTGTCTTGATTTCAGTTTTCAGTTCATCTGAACTTACTTGTTTTTCTAATTCAGTTATTAGTTCATTCTTAGCTTTTAGATCTTCACATAACAGTTCATTTCTTCTTTTAAGTTAGTTATTTGACTTTCTAATTGTTCATTTTCTGATTTTAGATCTGAGTTTGTATTTTCTAGACAAACTATGTTTTTCTTGCTTACTTTTAATAGTTTAGTTACTTCTCTATATTTACTGTATAGTTCGTTGAAAGCTTCTTCTAAACTATCGGAATCTGAACCATTACAAGAATCAAAGGATGAGTCAGAGGTTACCTTTTCTTCGGTATTTGCCATGAAAGCCAGGTTGGCTTCTTCCTCATCACTGGTTGAGCTTGACTCACTATCTGAGTCGCTGCTGTTGCTCCATGTAGCTGCCATAGCTTTCTTCTTATATTTCCTGAACTTCTTGGAGCTCTCTCTCTTCCTGAATTCAGGCTTCTTGAGCTTTGGACATTCAGTTTAATATGTCCTGGCTTTTTGCACTCGTAGCATTGGGCTCACTCTTCTTTTGATCCTTTCCATCTGGTTTCTTGAAGTCTTTATTTCTCTTGAAGTGCCTTCTACCAGATTGGAACTTCTTCTTCTTTGCTAGAATGCGTTGCAACCTTTTTGATAGCATGGCTTCTTCATCTTCACAGCCACTTGAGTTCTCATCTTCCGCTGATGACTCATCTGACTTGTCTTCATCTGCTTTCAGAGCATTTGAATGTTTCTTCCTGCTAGAGGACTCTCCTAGCCTTTCCATATTGATATCATGGGCCATAAGAGACCTAATGAGTTTTTCCAAAGACATCCTTTTCAGATCATTAGCCTCTTCAATAGCTGTGACCTTTGGGGTCCATGAGGATGGTAAGGATCTAAGAATCTTTCTGACCATATCTCCCATTTCATAAGTCTTTCCTAGTCCAGCTAACCCATTTGTAATATCTATAAATCTACTGAACATTTGGGTAATGGACTCACCTGATTGCATTTGAAATCTCTCGTACTGTGCTACAAGAATGTCTATTCTTGTTTCCTTTACCTTGTCTGTGCCTTCATAGGTGATTCTGAGCTTTTCCCACATTTTCATTGCGGATTTGCAGGCTGAGACTCTATTGAACTCCTTTTTACTAAGGGCACAGCACAGAATACTCTTTGCTTTACAATTCTGCGAGATCTTCTTCCTATCATCGTCTGTCCACTGAGCTTTCTCATTTGTGACCAGAAGATCGCCTTCTTCTACAATGGACCATATCTAATAATCGTGGCCTTGCAGAAAGTACTCCATTCTTGTTTTCCAGTATGTGTAATCCTCTCCATCGAACAATGGTGGTCGGTTGACAGACTGACCTTCGTTGTGACCTTGGGCTGCCATGGATCTTTACTCTTCAGATCGTTGGATCTTTTCTTTGTCGAAGAGACTTACTCTGATACCACTTGTTGCCCAGTTGACAAGCCCAGAGGGGGGGTGAATGGGTCTTTAAAAATCTATTTAGGTGACACCTGTACGTAAAAGTATACACAAAAACAATCTTCGATGTTGGTTAGTAACAGTTAGTATGAACAACAAACTCACAAAGAATCAATCACACAATGCAAGGAATTATCCTGGTTTAGACCTCCTTTCCTTAAGAGTCCTACGTCCAGTCCCTGAGCAACGACTCAGGTTTTCACTAACTAGGGTACAGTCCCCCTATGGACACTACAACACCCAGCTCAGCTGGTCTTCCTTCACACCAGAAGGGAATAACCACACCCTGGATACCTCACCAGGTCTTCCTTCACAACCGAAGGGAACAGCACCCAGGATCCCACCAGGTCTTCCTTCACACACGAAGGGAAACACCACAAGGAGAAAAGAATGAATTCAAGACCCTAGATCAAGCTTTTACAAGCCAAGATCTGAAGCAACAAGCACTGAGAGCAAAAGTTCTAAACAAGGCACACTCTCAGAACTACACTGGCTCTCTTAGAAATTCTATTACAGCACAGAGAGCGAAGAGCTAAAGATGATGAGAGATGAGATTCTTGGCTCTAGACTTCTTGCAGACGAATTTGAATGCTTGAATGCGAGATGCTTGTTCTTCACTCAGTTTCTTGTAATTCTTCACTTCTATCTTGTATTTATATCTTCTTTTGAAATACGGCCGTTGAAGTAACTGTTGTCTCTTAGATTGGTAGACGTTAGACTGCTTGACATTTGGAAGCTTCAACAATCTTTTATCCATTTGAGAACGCAAAGAGATAGGGTCTTCTGGCGTCTATATGGTCCAACGTTGTATGACAGAATGTCTTTAGGACCCTGCACACATTAAATGCTAGAACAGTAGACAGCTAGGCTGTCTCTTGTTGTTAGTAAACGTTGATGTGAGTATTCACCAAAATAGCACTGCCAAATAGCTTGTTCTAAAAGATGTTGACAGAATATGCACAATAGAAAAAGGATATCATCTGCATGCATGCAGAGATACATTCTGTCTTCATTAAATGCACAGCAGTCAGATAGATAAGAGAAAACTTTGACTATTCAACGCTTTAAGAGATAAGATAAATGTCAAGTCGATATAAACCATAAAGTCGTTGTCTATATGACTTATGAAATCGTTATGAATACTAACATGTCATTATAGAGAGAAAATTGTTTATAGGAAGCAAGTTTATGTGTTCATCAAAGAAATCGTTATGAACACTTAACAAATCGTTATGAGCTTTAAAGAAATCGTTGCGTAAAGCAAATCGTTATAAGTTTTAAAGAAATCGTTGCGCAAAGCAAATCGTTATGAGTTCTACAGAAATCGTTGTGCAAAGCAAGTCGTTATGATAACTTACGAAATCGTTACGGCGAGCAAGTCGTTGCGAATTCTAAGGAAATCGTTATGAAACACTTAACGAATTGTTATAGAAAGCAAGTCGTTGTGTTCACTAAAGAAATTGATGTGAAACACTTAACAAATCGTTATAGAACGCAAGTCGTTGTGTTCACTGAAGAAATCGATGTGAAACACTTAAGGAATCGTTACGATGGGCAAGTCGTTACGAGTTCTAAAGGAATCGATGCGATAACTTAAGGAATCGTTACGACGGGCAAGTCATTACGAGTTCTAAAGAAATCGATGCGATAACTTAAGGAATCATTACGACGGGCAAGTCGTTACGAGTTCTAAAGAAATCGATGCGATAACTTAAGGAATCGTTACGACGGGCAAGTCATTACGAGTTCTAAAGAAATCGATGCGATGACTTAAGGAATCGTTACGACGGGCAAGTCGTTACGAGTTCTAAAGAAATCGATGCGATAACTTAAGGAATCGTTACGACGGGCAAGTCGTTACGAGTTCTAAAGAAATCGATGCGATAACTTAAGGAATCGTTACGACGGGCAAGTCGTTACGAGTTCTAAAGAAATCGATGAGATAACTTAAGGAATCGTTATGAGAACGACTTGATTGAAACACCATGATATTTTAGTCTTATAAAGAAATCGTTATAGCTCTATTGAAATCGATACACTCATAAAGAAATCGTTGTGACTTTCAACAGAAGTCGATGTGGACATAGAGAAATATGATCTTGAAATAATTAATGCTTCAGAAAAATAATGCTTACCAATATTGGCTTGATTGACCTTTGCCTTGGAGTATTTCCTGTACTTA
The DNA here is from genome assembly GCA_014218235.1 of Colocasia esculenta. Taxonomy (NCBI): domain Eukaryota; kingdom Viridiplantae; phylum Streptophyta; class Magnoliopsida; order Alismatales; family Araceae; genus Colocasia; species Colocasia esculenta. The sequence continues at coordinate 70,986,672 of CM024755.1, forward strand.
AGACTTAGAGAACTTTGATAAGGTTTTGTTAATTACCAAAATACATATATATTTAAACATTTCGTGGGGACAGACTGATCATCAGATGAGTCACCTACTGTTGCAGAGATCGAGGTAGTGCAGGATTTTCCAGATGTCTTTCCCAATGATTTGTCTGGATTGCCACCGGATAGAGAGATAGAGTTCACCATAGTGTTGCTTCCGGGCACCTCTCCTATCTCAAAGGCTCCATATCGGATGGCACCTGCGGAGTTAGCTGAGTTGAGGAGGCAGTTGCAAGAGTTGCTAGATAAGGGATTTATTCGCCCTAGTGTTTCCCCTTGGGGCGCACCTGTATTATTCGTCAAGAAGAAAGACGGGTCACTTAGGTTATGCATTGACTACAGAAAGCTGAACCAAGTGACTGTGAAGAACAGGTATCCCTTACCTCGTATTGATGATTTGTTTGACCAGTTGAAAGATGCATCAGTCTTTTCTAAGATTGATTTGCGATCTGGTTATCATCAGTTGAGGATTCGGAGTGAGGATGTGTCCAAGATGGCATTCAGATCCCGTTATGGACATTATGAGTTTTTGGTTCTTCCTTTCGGATTGACCAACGCCCCTGCAGCGTTCATGGATCTCATGAACAGGGTGTTTAGGCCGTATCTAGATAGCTTTGTCGTAGTGTTTATTGATGATGTGCTGGTCTACTCTCCGGACGAGGCCACACACCGTCAACATTTAAGGGTAGTGTTAGAGGTTCTCCGTGAGCACAAGCTGTATGCTAAGTTCAGCAAGTGCGATTTCTGGTTGTGCGAGGTTCATTTCCTCGGGCATGTTATCTCCGGTGCTGGTGTTGCAGTTGATCCAGCAAAGGTCGAGGTAGTTATGGATTGGGAGACCCCCAAGACCCCTTCGGAGATTCGTAGTTTTCTGGGTTTGGGTGGTTACTATCGGCAATTCATTGAGGGATTTTCATCCATCACGGCCCCATTGACTCAGCTCACCAGAAAGGGAGTGAAGTTTGTCTAGTCCGAGAAGTGTGAGAGTAGTTTTCAACTGTTGAAGACTAAGCTCACGTCAGCTCTGGTGTTAGTCTTACCGAGCGGTGTAGAGGGTTTTGCTATCTACACGGATGCGTCTCGGATTGGCTTAGGCTGTGTGCTAATGCAGCAAGGAAGGGTAGTGGCTTATGCTTCTCGTCAGTTGAAGGAGCATGAGAAGAACTATCCGACTCATGATTTGGAGCGTGCAGCAGTGGTTCATGCACTAAAGATCTGGAGGCACTATCTTTATGGTGTCAGATTTGAGGTGTTTACCGACCACAAGAGCTTGAAGTATCTTTTCTCCCAAAAGGAATTAAACCTGAGACAGAGAAGATGGATTGAGTTCTTGAAGGACTATGACTTCGACCTTCAGTATCATCCTGGAAAGGCGAACGTCGTAGCGGATGCTCTGAGCAGGAAGAGACCATCTCTCCAGCAGGACTGGAAGATGTTGGAGGATGCGGCTTGCGCGTTGACTGAGTTAGAGCCATCGCTATGCCAGGCTTTCGTAGCTCAGTTATCCCTTAGGTCCTCAGTTTTGGACGAGGTCATCGAGCAACAGAAAGCTGACCCAAGACTCTTAGAGTTAGTGGGCAAGGCGGGCATTGCTCGTGACGAGGACGGTGTGATTAGATTCCATCACCGAGTGTGTGTCCCTGACTTGGTAGATGTCCGTGAGCATGTGTTAGCGGAATCGCACAGGTCAAGATTCTCTATTCATCCGGGTAACACTAAAATGTACCAGGATTTGAAGAGGTCCTTTTGGTGGTCTGGCATGAAAAGGGATGTGGCAGATTATGTATCCCGATGTTTAGTATGCCAGCAACTGAAGGCCGAGCGACAACGACCATCCGGCCTTATGCAAAGGATGGAGATCCCAGTATGGAAGTGGGAAGCTGTCACTATGGACTTTGTTTCGGGTTTGCCTTGATCTAGAAGGGGCAATGACTCGATTTCGGTAGTTGTAGATAAATTCTCGAAGACTGCGCATTTCTTGCCTATGAAGAAGAAGCAGTCGGTTGAGAGCTTAGCTAGATTGTATGTTAGTAGTGTGGTTAGATTGCATGGTGTGCCGAAGTCGATCATTTCGGATCGACATCAGAGATTTACTTCGAGATTTTGGAAGGGTCTTCAGAATGCGTTAGGTTCGGAGCTGAAGCTCAGTTCGACGTTTCATCCCCAGACAGATGGACAGTCCGAGAGGACTATCCAGGCGCTCGAGGATATGTTGAGAGCGTGTGTACTGGATTGGAAGGATGATTGGGAGCGTCATCTACCTCTAGTGGAGTTCGCATACAACAGCAGCTTTCATGTGAGTATTGGTATGCTCCATTTGAGGCGTTGTATGGTAGGCCCTGTAGATCTCCCTTATGTTGGGAGGAGGCAGGCGATAGGCAGTTGATCGGTCCGGAGTTAGTTCAGGAGACTTCGGATAAGATCCAGCTTATTAGGAAGAGGCTTGTTGCGGCGCAGGATAGGCAGAAAAGCTATGCCGACAACAGGAGGAAGGATTTGGAGTTCGAGGTGGGTGAACATGTCTTTTTGAAGATTTCACCTACTCGAGGTGTTGTCAGGTTTGGTAGGCATACCAAGTTAAGCCCTAGATTCATTGGCTCGTATGAGATTCTTAGACGATTGGGCAGTGTGGCATATGAGCTAGCTTTACCCCCAGCTTTAGCTAGTGTTCATCCTGTTTTCCACGTTTCTATGCTCAGGAAGTATGTCCGGGATCCATCTCATGTGATTAGTCATGAGCCAGTGGAGATTCACCCAGATTTGTCGTATGTGGAGCAACCAGTAGCTATTCTTGACCGGAAGGTTCAGCATCGCCGGAACAAGGGTATTGCGTCGGTGAAAGTTCTATGGCGGAACTTCTCGCGAGAGGAGGCTACTTGGGAGCTTAAGGATGCGATGAAGAAGAAGTATCCCCGTTTGTTTGAGTAGTTTTGTTTAAACTTCGAGGACGAAGTTTCTTTAAGGGGGAGAGGGTGTAAGGCCCTCGAATTTTTTGTTGTATTACTTTATTGCGTGTAAATAATTCATGCTTGTGTATGCATAGATGTACATATCTACGTACGTATTAACTAGTTATACTTATGTGTGCATGTGTGGAATTAGTTGTAAATAGTGTATGAATTGCTTGGTAGTAGTGTGTACATGATAGTATATATATGGCATGTATATATATACGCATAAGTTAAGCATGGTTTCTGCATGTTTTAAGTTCTGGCCGAAGGGCCCATTTGGCGTCAAGATGGTGGACATCCATTATAGTCAACGTCAACATCGTTCGATGCTAATACTTAAGTCAACGGCCATGGATGTGGACGTTAATATCTCTGACCTGCATGAGTTGCAGACCCCGAAATTCTGGGGGCAAGCAAGCCCAGCCATTGGGGAGATGTCCCCAACAGCTATCAGGCCATCCCATCACCCCTCCGGGATATCCCAAACCCATTCTCCTATAAATCAAACCCCTTCTGCACCAGAAGAGCTCTCTTGACTCTTTGAAGAGAGGAGAGAAACCCTAGCTCTGGACTGAAGGAACCTGAAGTTTGCATGCTTTGATCCGGCAAATTGGAGCTCATCCGGTGACCTATAGCAACTGGAAGCTAGCTAGAGCCTAGAGGAAGGCTTCCCCGACTCCAACCTACTGCGGAGATCGACCAAGAACCCGAAGGAGTGGTGTTTTGGAGGCTTCTTAGGACTACCCAAGGAGAGCTTCATCAACCTCTTTGATCCCTTTGAAGATTTATTTAGAGGCAAGTAACCCATTCACTTCGTCCATGTAGGTGTCTAGTAGGGTTTTATCATTTTACAGATTTTCCTCGTGTCCTGGATCCCCACACTTCTCCTTCTTTTGGAGCTTGGGTCTGTGTTTTGTACAGACCTGAACTTGACGGTAAGACCCCTTGCCATTAAGATCTTCAATTAACGGCCAACGATGTTGCCGTTAAGCTCCGTTAACGGCCAGACTGTGCCGTTATGTTTTCAGGACAGAACAGTGAGCTATTCTCCCTTCTATATGATTGATTTCTGAAGTGTTTTCGCATGAGGATATAATGTAATTGTATATGTTATGTAAAATAGACAATGTGATATATGTGGAAATTTTCTGTGCTTTTTGGTGAATGGCATGAATTGTTAGACTTATTGAAATACATGTTTGGAAAATGGATTATGCATGTTTACCTACTGTCTACATGATCCCTGAGGAATGGAATGCCCTAAATTTTTATAAACCATGTGTATGCGTATCAGTCCATGCCCTGCAATTTTGAGAATTTTTCCATGATTGTGGAATTTACTGTAATTTCTGTTTTGGAAATAGAAGACATGCGTAGGATTTGTAAAGTTTAAAATAAATTATGTGTTGTGCAATAAATCCGGGGGAAATTCCTATGATAATATGTATGTTAGGTTCAGGGCTGTGAACTGTCAAACTGGATATTCATGTTATGTTCCATGATAAATTGAATTATGAATGGCATGAAACTGAATGTTTTAATTTCTGTAAATGTAATATGACTCATAAAAACCTGGAAATTTGTATGTGAGGTCATGAATTTGTAATTAGTGTGTGGTTAAAATTTCATGATATTTGGATCACTGTAAAGTGTATTATGAAATTTTCATGTGAAAACATGTGATAAATGCATGCTATCATGAATATGATTTGATGATGTGTTTGCCAACCTGATTAATGTGAGCTACTGAATGTTTGATTTCTATCAACAGTAGTATAATGATTAGGAAAACAGAGCCATGTGTATAAGTGAGAGAATGTAAAGACATGTGTAATATGTGTGTTAAAATCGGAATGTGTAATGTGTAAGAATGTGCCATGTGTGACACTGCTTCCATAGAGGGCCGTGGAACCGTACCATGGAAAAGTCCCCATGGGAAGGTTCAATGTGTTAAGATCCTAAGGGCATTAGGATGAAATCTTGGAGGTGGACAAGTACCACTGGTTAGGGTGGAGACTTGTTCTCCCAGTCTGAGCAGTCCAAGAGTCGTCACTGTATTGCCTAGGTGACGTCTATGTGTATGTGTTATGTGATGTGTCCTTCTAATGGTGGTTTGGACTATGTGTCACGGTACTAAATTGTGAAATGTGAATGTGAAATGTGAAATGTGAATGTGACTATGTGTAAATTGTGTAGTGTGAAAATGTGTAAATGTGCAATGTGTAAAAAGAGAACTATGTGAATGAGTGATTGTGCAAACATGTGAAACCAATAAGTTAGATTGTGAAATGTGATCCATGATACACTAATGTGAAATCATGTTACAACAGCAACCTAGTTGTGTTTATAAGAATGTTTTATATGTGTAAAAATGCATAGAATCCATGCTAGGAACAATTCTTGCTTATGTGTAAACGTTTCCATGATTAAGTGCTATCATGTTGTAGTTTAATCGAGAATGTAGCTCTCATGTGATAGGATGTGAATTGCTAAATCCATGTCAAAACAGCAACCTTAAAGTGTATAAAATGATAATGTGCATGTGTAAGAATGTGTAGAAACCATGATAGAAATGTTTCTTTTATGCATGCAAGAATCCCATATTTGGTTGCTTCCATGTTATAGCCTCATTTGAAATGTAGCTTTCATGTGATTACATGAGTAGAAAGCATGTGATAGGATATTTACTTTGGAATGGCTTAAATCATGTACCATGTGTTTTTAAGTTTGTATTATTATCATGATAGGTTGTCTTTATCAATGTCCAAGCATGCTATATGTTTTGCTTTGTAAATTGGAATGAAAAACCTACTGTGATATATGCATGTATGAGGTATGTGGTGTTATTTGCTGAGTCTTTTAGACTCATCCCTTGCTTCGGCGTACAGGTTTAGTTGGTGACCCTACATCGTTAGAGGAGACCGTGGAGAGTGACTCCGAGTGTGGCGAGTAGCCTGGTGGAGTCGTCATCGTGACATTTTGCTTTCATTGTATGTAATTGAGGCATTGTAATGAAACTACTATGTAATTCTGGACAAGCTATGTAATCTATTTTTTTTAGCACTTTATTTTCGTGGACTTTAGTTATCTTTAAATTGTCATCTGAATCATGTATGTTAAATGTGGATGATGAAATGAAGACAAGTAGTTCTTTTGTTTCCGCTACTCTGTATTTATATTTATGAGCATCTCAATCGTATGTTATTATTTGGGTAAATGTCCCACTGTGATGACGTTCATTATATCGACGTGGATTGGTATAATCGTACCGATATAAAGAGGGTCGTCGCAATTTGTCTAAACTATTTTTCTGTGATATGTATATTTAATTTGTAGAAAGTCTTTAAAAGGTTTTGTCATAGCAAAAACACAAAGTTATAATAATCTTAAATTATTTTCTTAGGGGTAGTTTCTCAACAATTCTCCACCTTTTTGTTAATGACAAAAATCTTTAAATAGATAGTGAAAAAATAAATTATAACTTCAAACACATAAGCTCTTCAAACACATAATCTCTTGAAAAAAATTAGTGATTTGTTTTCTGTTTTCTTAGTGCTTTCTCCCCCTTTGTGGCATTAACGTAAAAGGTAAGATAACAAAAAAAAATAGATTGCATTCAGAAATTGAGAAACCAACATAGATTGTATTCAGAAATTTAAAGATATAGGTATAAATTAGTATCTAAGATCTGGATAAAGAGCTTGGTAAATACAATGAACGGGGGATCTGATCTAGATAAGGCTGGAGAAGGTCCCACAACTTCTTCTCATTTTTCAGGGAAGAAGTTCTCAAACAGACTAGCATCAATTTTATAGTTATGACCTATAAAAGGAAGTTTCCTATGAGATTTGATATGACGCTTGTGGTACCAATCAAGCTTGGTATAATAGTGACTTCGATGCAGAAGATTCTTGAGAGGAACAAATTTCCTAGAGGCTGCTAGATGGAGAAAGTCATGCACTGTAATATTCCAGTGCAAGCCTTAGGAGATAGCTGCTTCCTTAGCCTGATAGTACACCAAGTGCCTCTGCTCCCACCTATGAGCAAGAGACTTCCAAACGTCATTGTAGGCTTTGCAAAGAGACTCAGTGATAGAAATCTTTAGCTTCTCACAATCTGCATGATCCTCAGGATAAGCTGCTGCCCATTGATCTTCTGTGAACCGCTCAGACTCAGCAAAACAAAGCTGGAAATCCATCACATACTAGGAATTCTTTGGAGCTTGCATAAGCACAAACCTATGGAACAACAGTTTTAATTTGTACTTGATTCTGAATCTGGAGGCTATCCGGATGTGGTTGTTAAAGATTAGCTGAGCAAAGTCCTTTCTTGATGAAATGGCACCAACCAAAGATGGATACAAACCACATGGTAATCCAACTGTCATGGAGGGGGTGATTTCTCTCTGACCTCTGATAAGATGTTCCCATTGGCCTTTAGTGACATCAGACAGCCCCAATTTAACTCTGGCAAAATTAAATTCTTTCATCCTTGAGTACTTAGCGTGAGAGTCTCTAATGAAGGTTCCAAACATGTCATAGAACCTAAGATTCAGATGGAGACTAACATCCAAAAATTGGTTCCTGGACTGGGTTTGTAGGTACCTGGTGGCTTCACCAAGATAGAGTTTAAAAAACTCTTTGGATTTAAGAGTATGACATTTCTGAGAAATGAGTTGGGGATCAGATAACACAATTTGGGTAGAATGAATAAGAGTAGGAAGCTAGTCTTCAAACATGAAACCTGGCATTTCATGAACTTCAAGGAATGCCCTGATGGACAAAAATTCCCTGAACAGGTTCATATGGTGTTCTGAGTGGTAAATGAAGGCATAGCAAAATGAAGGAAGAAGTTTGGCAGGGTTGTCTTTTAGCTTTAATGAAAGTTGAATACTAGGAAGTATTTCTGAAAGGGAAAGGGTGGATCTGCCTGCTAAAGATGAGGAGGCAGAAGGAAGAGAGGAAAAGAAATTTGGAGGTTGTGTGTGGAGAGGAGGAATGGTTGCCTTGGATTGCTTGAATTGGTATTTCAAAGGATAAATTTTGAAATTTGTATTGTCAAAGGTAATTGGTTGATCCTCTGGAATAAATGTAGAGGGAGGAGGAACAGAGGATGTAGGAGGTGGACTTTGTTCAATAATGGAAGGAGTGGAAGCAGTGGGTGCAGTAGGAAGAGATGAGGATGTAGGGCATTGTTCTAGTTCAGGAGGAGCAAGATCAGTGGTAGTGATGTGAGCAGAAGGAGTTGGTTCAGGAGGAGGAGGAGAAGAAGAGGACACATGTTTACCATTTTTATGAAGTCTTCTCTTCACCTTCCTCTTAAAGGTCTTGACCTTGGACCTTGCATCAACAACTAGATCCTGAGACTCTAGGGGCCTCTTAAGCCTAGACTTCTGCTGATGCTACTGAATATCAGGCTCAACCACAACTAAAATCTACTGCTGCTGAAATTCTTCTGCTACTGCTAAGGACTGCCCTGGCACTGATTGCTCCTTCTCTTGTTACTGCTCTTGCTACTGCTCTTGCTATTGGACAACTGCTCTTCATGCTGCTGCACATCCTCTTATTGTTCCTTAAGCTGCTGCTACTGTTGCTCTGGCTGTTGCTGCTCTTGCTGCACTTCTTCATGGGTGGATGAAGGTGCAAATGGCTGATTAGTGCCCTGATGGCACACTAACTGAAGTAAGAGGTCCTTCATTTGCTTGACCTCATCAGCCAAACCATTAAACTTTAGATCAACAAATTCAACTTGCAACTGAATAACTGACAAGCTCTCTTGTTGCTTTGTCAGTAGATCCAAAATAGTGTTCAAACAGTTGCTACTCTCCCCCTGAGACCTTGGCCGGGTCTCAAACTAAGGAGGGGAGGAATGATGTTGTCTTTCTTCAAATTATTGTTCTATAGGAGTAGAACTGGGAATGTCATCTTGTTCTTGTGCTACTCCTTTTCCTTTTAAATCTCTTAAAACTTGACTGATTGTTTCTTCTGGTGGATCTTGTTCTAGATGGGAGACATGAACTTGTCTTCGCTGAAATGGCTCTTCTTCTTGAACATTTGTTTCTATTCTCTCTTCTTCTTCTCTGGCTTCTTCTTCTTGTTGCCTTGCTGGAACAGATGATAGACCCAATGCTTCATCAGGAAATACTTCATGGGTGCACTGAGGTACAGATTCCTTAACCCATAAGTTCTGGGCCTTGTCTTCCAAGATGTAGTGGCTTCTCCTCAAGGTAGATAAGTCAATCTTCTCTTTCACACCTGTTGGAATATCCCCACTTAGATCTACTGAGAACCTCTTGAAAATCAAAGATAACAGAGGTCTATATGGAAGAGACTCTTGCAGATTCTTTGATGCTATCATTTTCTCCAAAATGACTACTGGCAGATTAACTCTATGCTTCTGAATGGCCTAAAATAGTAGACTACCATCCCTGGCTGTAATGGAGGAATCGGTGCCAGCCCTGGGAGTGATGATGTTGGTGATCACTGAGTGGATAAGCCTTTTCTCTGTAGACAACTCATTAATCAAAAGACCTTTCTTGCTAACAGTCCCGAGACTTCCAATAATTCCCATTTTTTGCTTATCCAAAGGGACAATCTCACTGAGCTTGTGCCCGGAGTTGGGACAGTCCAAAAGTTCTACCAAAAGTTCTTCAGAAACAGTAACCTTGGTCCCTTTCACATATCCAGTGACTGAACTTTTAGAGGAAACCTGGAGGGTGACTAAGAATGCCTTAAGGGCATCTTCGAAAGAAGGTTCAGAGATCCTGCACAGACTAGCCCAGCCCATCTTGTCACCCCCCGATATTTAGCAGCAGAATAAATACTGGGAGACGTGAACGATACAAATAGACGTATCACAGTTGAATAACGCAGAGTCATAATTAAACATAACAACACATTTGAGGCCATAATATTGTCATCCAAAGTACTCTTTATTCCATTCATTCAACTAATTAAAAACCTTACATCAATCGAGCCAATCAAAGGGCCCATTATTCAAATGAAAATGTTTCACTATTACATCGACTACTCAAATAACTATTCCTAGACTATCAACTCCTCATATGGCGGTTGCTCATCACTCTTGACCTGACCCATGAGTCTCCTCTGGTTCCTCATCCCTACCTAAAAAGGACAGGATGATAGGGGTGAGCGAACTAGCTCAGTAGGATTTACATCTCAATATTGTGCGGGCACTAGTATACATGATTAACATTTTAAATAGGCAAGATATGAACATGTATATGATGACAATGCATGCAACACTAACAGATTGAATAACGGAATAGAACGGATATCATATCAGATTAAATGTCGAGTTGTCTATACAATGGACAGATATTTCAAGAGCAGAATTATATCAAAATGAATTGGCCATATTCACAGATATCACGTATTCACGTGATCAGACTTATCATATCAAACTTATCATATCATATCATATCAAATGAAGGCACGTTCCCACAAATCTTGCTTATTTGATTGTGCTATGCCAAGCACCAGAAGTCCATACTCCCGCAGTTAATAAGTACGTTGGGGCGCTCCTCCCCAGGACCAGACAGGGCCCCTATTGCACAGGCATTAGTCAAATGGACCAAAGTCCCCAGATTGTGCCGAACAAACATATTCATATTATGACCACAGAGTTTCAATAATAAGCTCAATGTAATAAGAACATGATCATCATAGAGTCAAGGTATGACAAAAGGGCAGTATAACGACGTATCTTATGTTTCATAATTCGTTAGTGTCTTGACATGAGGATGACTAATGACAGATCGTATGCGGAACATGTGCTCTCTATCTCCAGGGTACTTCATGGTACAACCAGCTCGGCCTCTATGTGGGAATCCATAGAGAGCGGAGACTTACGGAGGTCTTAAGGAAAAGATCACTAGTCTTGCCGATTCGGAATGACGGGCAGAGAGCTCTCGATTCCCCAAGAACGGTGTGCCTAATCGTGCAAATGTGTAAGTGACGAGTCATGAATCATTCCTAACATGTAGGCAATTGACAAATAATTAATTGAACGTCGGAAAGCATATAACTATTGAAACTCATATGCAAATCATGATATAAACTCCACTAACAAGTCCATACTAACATGTATTCGTCCTCACATTCATATCATATTCTTATCATATCAATTGACAATAAGTAAGATCAAAAGATAATCCAATGAACATAAGGTCAATCACAATTACACATTAGAATCATATTCATATCATTACCGTTTTTCAATGGGTTGATTACTTTTAGGTCCATGCATACTATATAACAACATGCAAATGCTAGTAGACATCATGTAATGATCAGACCCAAGACATGCAATTTTTTTTTTGTAAGAGTAGTGTCCACACACCCCCTACTGGTGTCGACCCACAAGGCCAAATGTCGAAGAAATGGTCAAGTAGTGTCGACACAGAATCAAGTAGTGTCGACACAATACTTCAAACACAAGGCAAAATGATGAAGAAATGGTCAAGTGGTGTCGACACAGAATCAAGTAGTGTCGACACTAGACCTAGCTCCTAGAGAACCCAGTCAACAGGTCTGTACATGGTGTCAACACAGGATCAAGTAGTGTCGACACAGGATCAAGTAGTGTCGACACTGGATCAAGTAGTGTCGACACTAGAGACCCTTCCCAGAAATCTTTTGTGCCAGTTTGGGACAGTGTGTCGACACACCCCATGGGCAGGTCGACACACTCAGGGAACTTTTCCACCATTAGTCACATCTGGACACGTGGCACTCTAGGGATCTTGTGAATCGGCCTTGGATCAAGTGCCCACGTACCCCTAGGGTACTTTTGGCCATGTTGGGCTACAAATTTCCCCAATCCTTGTACTCCAAAGGGTATCCCACGAAAAGATCAATTAGAAATCTCCAGAAATTTATGAAGAACATAAAAGTCATGTGTAACCCGAAAACACATCTCATACAGTGATTTACTTACCACACTTATAGCTCTCTAACGAAAGACATTTAGACAAAATGTTAAACATAAAGGATGACCATAACGACTAGTGGAAGAACTTTTATGTTGGGAACTCAACCTAATTCATTCTTGAATCTCGTGAAAAATAGGAAGAACATAAAGCTAAGTGCAGCCCGAAATCGCAGTATCATGCAGCTACTCTCTTACCATGCTTATAACTCTCTAACTAAAGACTTTTAGACAAAACGTCCAACATAAAAGATTATCATGACTACTATTAGAAGAATGTTGATGTTGGGGATTTAGTCTAATTCGGTCTTGAATCACATGCATGATAAGAAGAACGGAAAAAGCCCTAACTGTGAGCGACTTAGGGAAAACTACTAATACACAATGTATACTCAATGAAAATTAGTCAAATCAAGTGAAAATGAATCTAGACTCGAAGATCTATATGATGGAGTTGGTATTCTTTACTCTTGGCCCGAGAACATCTACCTTTATGAAGATCTAAGACTAGTCGACGTTCTGGCCGCAGCAGAGGATGAAGGGGGATGAAGCTCCGGTTCCCAGCCTTTCTCCTCCTCCTCTGAAGCCCTAGCCCGCCTCCAAACTATCCCAACTCATTGCCAAACCTTCCCCAAGAGTTTAGTGACGAGTTCTTATAGATTTAGGGTGTATTTACATGTCCTAATGGGACTAGGAAAGGGGGCTGCGAATTCTGCTTTCTACTTTCCAAAATCTGGGATTTTCTCACCCAAAGGAGGTAGCTACACCATGGGAAGGTGTCATACAGGGTTGGCCACGATTTGGGTTGCCATGCATGGCCATTACCACCAATTTTAACCCTAATTTGCCCTCCCTAATCACTGCATAATTACATACACGAATTTCTTGGTATTTTCTTGTCCAAATTTTTATCCTTGGGCCAACTGTGCTTCATTGGCCCAATCTTGTTAATGGGTCATTAATACATGGTGTTGGAAGTCTCTCCAATATGTTTATTTAATTTATGGTTGGGTTATTTTTCCGTGTTAACAATTTTCCGACTTAGTTTCCTAATTCGGTTAACTTGGTCACGTGTGACGTACACTCGACCAATCAGATTTTTCGTTGCACGAATTCCTTCGTGGAATACTTAGGGATAATATTTGGGGTTGGTTTATAATTTTTACGAAATTTTCCGATGTGTTTTCTCACGTACGATAGTGGTACGTAAGTTCTATCATTTCGATAATACGAAAGTTATTTATTTACTATTTTCATACCTGAATTTGTTCATGTGACATAAGTTGTCCATTGATCCGATTCCTTTTATGGACTATCCCCGCATATTGTTTGGAGTTCACCATAAATTTCTCATTTAGTTTATGATCTCATTTTATACACCTGATAATGGGTTGTCTCACTTATTTCCTAATTACGATAAGAAGTCACACTAACTCTTAAATATATCCCAAATGACTTTTATTGACCCATAATTCTTGATAGATCATTAGAGGATATTATTTGAAGTCCATCTATGATTTTTATTTAATTTTCTGACTCATCTAAGTATGTGTGATAATGATTTCCTGACTTATTCCCTGATTACGATACTCAGTCGCAAAACGCCTTAAACTTGGACCATCCGATTTTCCTTTGCACGAATTTCTCTGTGGGTCATTAGGGAGTATTATTTAGAGTTGAACTATGATTTTTATGAAATTTGTCTAATGGGTTTTTGTATGTATGATAATGACACGTGCATTTTTGCTATTTCTCAAATATTGATTTTATCGTTTTCGATTTATTTCTAATTTTACAATTACCGAATTTTCGGGGTGTTACATCCTCCCCCACTTAAAAGAATTTGGTCTCCAAATTCACATGTGTTTACAGCCTGGACTTACAGGGAATCAAATTGTGAATTGCTAATAATATAATGATTGATTGGTGATGTAACTTCAGGGTCAAATAAGAGCGAGTTAGAAAGAATACATCTCTCATACCTCCTTCCTTGGTTTGTTCTGCCATTTATTCCCTGAACTTGATTTCTCATTAGGGCAATCCTTAACCTTGTGGTCTTGGCTGCCACAATAGAAACACTTGTCCTGAAATTTCCAGCACTCCTCGGACCGATGATTTATTTTGTTGCAATGTTGGCACCTTTCTACAGGAGCGGGAACTAGTTTCTTCTTGCACTTCTTGCACTTCTTTCTCTTGTGCGATCTGTTACTGTTGTTGGGCCGTTTCTCTCTGGCTATAGGTTTGGAGTTTCCTGTTATTGTAATTTGTTCTTTCTTATTAGTTTCGCCAACTCCTTTGTCATCCATAGACCTTTCCTTTCCATTTGTATCTCCCTTAGCCATTATTAGGGCATCCTCTAACAATTGAGCAGCTTGTCGTAGTGCTTTGGTTAATCTTTGGACCGATCTTTGTCCGTCCAGAGATGGTGTAGGTATATCCTCCATTGTTGTTTATTTAAGTTCCTTCAAAATAGACTATCACACGGTCAGTCTTCTTTACTCCTTGTTAATGCCTTGTAACTTACAATATTTAGTTATTAATAAAATTTTGGACTAAGCCCATGTTTCTACCCAATCTCACCAAGTAGGTATAGACTTCTTGACACAAGCTGAGGGTTCTAATCACACTTATCCTATCATTCCTGATTGCCTAGGACTTAGGGAAAGTCTAGGCTCTGATACCAACTGTCACGCCCCGATATTTAGCAGCGGAATAAATACTGGGAGACGTGAACGATACAAATAGACGTATCACAGTTGAATAATGCAGAGTCACAATTAAACATAACAACACATTTGAGGCCATAATATTGTCATCCAAAGTACTCTTTATTCCATTCATTTAACTAATTAAAAATCTTACATCAATCGAGCCAATCAAAGGGCCCATTATTCAAATGAAAATGTTTCACTATTACATCGACTACTCAAATAACTATTCCTAGACTATCAACTCCTCATATGGCGGTTGCTCATCACTCTTGCCCTGACCCATCAGTCTCCTCTGGTTCCTCATCACTACCTGAAAAGGACAGGATGATAGGGGTGAGCGAACTAGCTCAGTAGGATTTACATCTCAATATTGTGCGGGCACTAGTATACATGATTAACATTTTAAATAGGCAAGATATGAACATGTATATGATGACAATTGTCATGCCCCGATGCGGAATATCGGAACGCGAGGCAGTTGCAAGTGAACGGGTATAGAGCGAGCGCTAGACATCAAACCATTGCACAATGAATAATACTAAAGCAAATTCATTTCATTAATACATTCCAATGCCTAGTTACAACCACTAATATCAAAGCCAATCTATAGGGCCCAATTACATTGAAAGAAAGTAAAAGACTAAACTTCAAACCTAACTACTACAACGCTAAATATAGCAATAGGACGCTAGGGTACTCAAGACATCACTCCAGGTCGTTCCCGTCCTCTTGAGTGTATGGTTCATCCTCGGTCTCACCTGAGAACACAACGACAAATAACGCAGGGTGAGCAATAACGCCCAGTAGGACTTAAATCTCAGGATCAAGCATGCTTTAAGTGATTAATGTCTTATAAAGCAGGATAACTAGAGAGAATAACGGGAAACATATAGAAAGTACTGGTATACGATAACGAGGGACAATAGCACAATGCACGAGAGTATAGCATGACAAGTTTTGATATCGGATTGGCCGTATGATAAGATAACAAGTAAAGTTGCACTTCAGTGCATAAGTCAGGATAGCAAGTGTTGGTCGATATTCTTTCAACAACGAGATTCATGTAAACCAATAATTGACTGTTGATTAATTGATTGTCATAGATCGAATCTTGCGTGTTCATGCGTTAGGTGTATGCCATCACCCTGATCATTAGACCCCCGCGAGTTATAGCCTTTCAGGTGCTCGTCCCAAGGACCAGACCGGGCCCTTATAATGTTGCCTAGCATAGTCATGTTTTTATCGTAGACAATCAATTTAATGGCCAAATAGAGTACCAAGAAATAGATGAGAGTACTAGATGAATAGACGAGATAGTAGAGTGAACATGAATAGATGAGCGAGTAGAGTATAGATGAGGGCTAAGGGACAATGCACGTAACCTTCCGAGTAACAGGCAATAGTAACAGTTGCACAACACGCGCACATGGTGTTGGCAGTCAGGTGGAACTCACGACCCTACCACTGGCCATGTTAAGCACAGGTCCAGAGGTCCGGCGTGATTCAAGATGAGAGCGAACTTCTAATAGCCATTTGGACCATATTGATCCCTAAAGGGTGTAATAGGTGTTAGGGTACAACCCGCTCGTCGATCATGTGGGAATCCATGGACAGAGGAGACTTACGGAGGCCTTGAATAAAGACTCACTAGTCCGGCAGAAGGAGTATCCGACGGAGAGTTCGTCCAAGTCAAGAAAGTGTGTATATAGAAACAAGTGCTCGACGTTCTAGAGGAATTCTAGAATAGTGGAGCGTCGATATCGGTATATAAACAACGCAAGAAACGAATATAAGTCTTTTAAAATAGGGCAATTAATATACTTTATTGTAATAAATTACCAGATACATTATGAGATATTTTATGCCAGATTTCAGCCATATATGGATGGTTTATGTGTGTGCATGTGTAAGAGAAATCATAGACAGAAAAGAAGTCGTGAATATGTATTTTAAAGCATTCAATATAGCTCCTTTTAAAACAGGTGTTGTTACTGCGTGTATGACTGTTAAAAAGGCGTGAAGGATATTTTTGAAAGTGAGAGTAACAAATTTTATGGGTTTTCATGCAAAATCCTGTGAACGCGACGTAGGCCAGTAAGGGTAGCGACAGAGTCTGGGCAACGACAAGGCCTGAAAACGGTCGCGACAGGGCTGCCAGGACAGAAGACCAGAACGCGACGTAGGGTACTGTCGCGTTCAGAACGCGACAAGAAGAGGCGTCGTGATGGGCTTGAGAACGCGACCTGTCGGGCCGTCGCGTTCTCAGGTCCGTGGACCAAGTCTGACAGAGTTCTGCTCTATCTTGGATTGCGGTCCAGAAATATCAGATTTTGATATAGGGTTGTTTAGAAAATCATAACTAATTGTATGCACGATGAAAAATCATGAAACTAGGGGAAAATGAAACTAGACATGCGAGAGTACTTCCAGTAAATAGGAATTAGAGAGAGAGCATGGTTTGAACATGGTTTGAGCATGAACAATAACGAGTAACACAGGACATGATACAGAGAGCAAGATTGATTTAATTCGAGCAACATGCTCAACAAAAATTAGGGCTTTTAGGGGCAAACAATGCCTAACATGCATCAGTTCCTACAGTAAACATCTCGTAGGATGGGGTTGAGTATACAAGGAGATCGAGAGTTAAGAAGAGGGTTCGGGGTCATGTAAGTTGTAGAACATGAAAAATCAAGAACAAAAGATATGCTCGTTGGAAAATTATGAAACCAAAGGGCTTTTGCTCCTGATAGACGAGACATCCTACAGAAAAAGTTGCATGGTTTATGCTCGTGAGAATGCCTACCTTCGATTCAATTTGTCTTCTAGGGTTAAAATCTCCAAGAACGAGGAAGAAGCTCCAAGAACTCCTTCTCCCCACGAGATCCTCTCCTCCTTGGCCTCTTCTCCACGTCCAACAACCTTTGGCAACGAGCTAGGGTCGGCCAAGAGGGTTTAAGAGATGTATTTATATAAATACAAGTTCCTATTCCTACTACTACTCAAATTCCTCTTAATTACGAGATTTCCTAACTCCAACCTTCCTTCCTTGCTTTCCAACCTCTATTTAGGTTAGGATGGGATCTAAATTCGTGCTAGACTATATGGGGTAGGTTTAGGAATCCAATTCCAACTCTTATTGCCTCTTTTAATGCTTAAAGAATCCTTTTCTATTTAGGAGATATTAAGACTCCGAATTTAGGGTATTTTCTTTTTATTTCCTATTTGTAAATTCATATTTTGACCCAATAAGTTCTAGAGGATCCATTAATCAAAGCCCATTACTCTTTTCCATTTAATGGGTTTTATTTAATACTCTTTTCCTTGAATATCCCTTTAGCTGAGTTTTTTATTTATTATTTAAATTTTTATTTTTCTCAAAAATTCAGGTTGCTACATCCTCCCTCTCTTAAAAGAATTTGGTCCCCAAATTCATATGACCTCACAGGAGAGAATGGCTTACCGAATAGATCAGGGTAGTTGCGTCTGATAATTCCTTATGGTTCCCATGTGGCTTCTTCCACTCTTCGGTTATTCCATAAGACCTTCACCACGTGAATGGGACGATTTCTGAGTTGTTGTACCTTCCGTTCCAGTATCTTGACTGGCTTCTCTTCGTATGTCACATTCTTGTTCAACACCAACTTCTCGTGGCGAATGATGTGTGTGGGGTCGTACACATATTTCCTAAGCATGGAAACATGGAACACATTGTGTACACATGACAGATCCGGTGGCAACGCCAGCCGATATGCAAACTCACCAACCCTTTCGAGTACTTCAAAAGGACCGATGAATCTAGGGCTGAGCTTTCCCTTTACACCGAATCTTTGGATACCGCGAGTAGGTGACACTTTCAGAAATACATGATCACCTACTTGAAATTCCAGATCTCGCCTTCTTTTGTCGGCGTAGCTCTTCTATCTGGATTGGGCAATCTTGAGCCGATCTCTGATTACCTGAATGTCCTTTGTTGTCCGTTGCACCATGTTTGGGCCTAGCCATTGTTGTTCTCCAACCTCATTCTAGCATGCAGGAGATCTACAGTTCCTTCCGTAGAGCGCTTCGAATGGTGCCATCTTAATGCTCGCCTGATAACTGTTGTTATAGGCGAACTCGATTAGTGGTAGGTGCTCATTCCAATAACCTTGGAAATCTATAGTGCAAGCTCTCAACATGTCTTCCACTATTTGGTTGGTTCTTTCGGTTTGCCCATCGGTTTGTGGATGGAATGCGGTACTAAAGTTGAGTTTAGTACCCAGTGCACCTTGCAGCCCTTTCCAAAAGTGAGATGTGAATCTCGGATCTCGATCCGAAACAATAGATGATGGAATGCCATGTAGTCTTACAATCTCTTTGACATATAAGGCAGCTAGTACCTCCACTGACCACTTACTCTTTATAGGCAGAAAGTGGGCAGATTTGGTTAGTCGGTCCACTATGACCCATATGGCGTCGAGCCCACCACGAGTCTTGGGTAAACCCATGATGAAGTCCATGCCAATGCTTTCCCATTTCCACTCCGGAATATCGAGTGGTCTGAGTACACCCGCAGAGCGCAGGTGTTCCGCTTTTACTTGTTGGCAAGTAAGGTAGTGAGCAGCATGCTCGGCTACCTCTCTCTTCATGTTCGGCCACCAAAACGTTCTTTTCATGTCTTGATACATTTTGGTACCTCCAAGATGAATGGTGTACTTTGTCTTGTGGGCTTCATCCATTAGCTTTCTCTTCAATTCTTCATTGTCGGAAATGCATGTCCTTCCTTGAAAGACAAGCCTTCCATCTTCGGTCATAGCAAAGTCCGGCCTTTTGGCTAGAGTTTCCTTGATGCGGACTAAGGACAGATCATTGTCTTGTTGGGCTTTGATCTCTTCCAGCAAGTCGGATTGAATCTTGATATTAGCAACCAAGACTCGATCATCACTATGTTCAATGGTTAAGTCTAACCTTGCAAATTGTTCTAGTAGTTGCATCTCGCCAAGGACTAGACTCGCAACAGATGCCATCGGCTTCCTACTAAGAGCGTCAGCCACGACATTTCCCTTGCCTAGATGGTATTAGATGTTGAAGTCAAAATCTTTTAGGTATTCTAGCCATCTTCTTTGTCTCATGTTGAGTTCCTTCTGAGAGAATAAATACTTCAGACTTTTATGGTCTGAGTAGATAGTGAATTGCTCGCCATATAGATAATGTCTCCAAATCTTCAAGGCGAAGACCACAGCAGCTAGCTCGAGATCATGTACAGGGTAGTTGACTTCATGTGTCTTCAGTTGTCTTGAAGAATAGGTGATGACCTTCGCCTTTTGCATGAGTACACACCCTAGCCCAATTCCTGAGGCATCGGTGTAGACAGAGAAACCTTCTCCCTCTATTGGCAGGGCGAGAACAGGTGCTGAGGTAAGACAGTCTTTGAGAGTTTGGAAACTTTTCTCACACTCTTTACTCCAGGAGTATGGATTTTCCTTTCGTGTCAAACGTGTGAGAGGAACGGCGATCCTTGAGAAGTCCTTGATGAACCGTCTGCAGTAGCCAGCCAGTCCTAGGAAGCTTCTTATCTCGGTGACGTTGGTTGGTCTCTCCCAGTTGAGTACAGCTTCGACTTTGGAGGGATCAACGGAGATGCCGTTCTTTGAGATGACATGGCCCAAGAAGAACACTTCTTCGAGCCAGAATTCACACTTACTAAGCTTTGCGTACAGCTTGTTGTCTCGTAAAACTTGTAGTGCTGTCTTCAGGTGTTCTTCATGCTCCTCCTTGGTCTTGGAGTATATGAGGATGTCGTCGATAAAGACTACCACGAACTTGTCGAGGTATGGCCGATATATGATGTTCATGAGTTGCATAAAGGCTGCAGGAGCATTGGTTAGACCAAAAGGCATAAAGACGAATTCATAATGTCCATACCTACTCCTGAAAGCCGTTTTGAAAATATCGTCATCGTTGATCCTCATTTGGTGATAGCCAGATCGAAGATCGATCTTGGAGAAATACTACGCTCCAGAAATTTGGTCGAATAGTTCATCGACCCTAGGCAATGGGTATTTGTTCTTGATGGTAAGCTGATTGAGTTGTCGATAGTCGATGCATAGCCTCATCCATCCATCTTTCTTCTTTACGAATAGCACAAGAGCTCCCCATGGTGAAGTACTAGGTCTGATGAACCCCTTTTCTAGTAGCTCCATCAGTTGTGCCTTCAATTCCTTCAGCTCGGTAGGTGACATCCGGTACGGTTGACGCGATACCGGTGCGGCTCCAGGAATCAGCTCAATGGCGAAGTTGACATCTCGTTCAGGGAGAATCCCTGGCAGGTCTTCGGGGAATACATCTGGGTAGTCCTGTACTATATGTATATCTTCTATCTTGGAACCCTTCTTTCCCACTACCACGGCGGCTAGGAAAGCAATACAACCTTTCCTCATCATGTTGTGGGCTTTTATAGCGGAGACTAGTGACATCTGTTTCTTATGTCTAATTCCAGAGAATGCCAATTTAGGAAAGTCACTAAATGTAACCTTCCCTTTCTTACAGTCGACACTTGCCCCATATGCGGACAACCAGTTGGCTCCCAAAATTACATCATAGCCTTCCATGGACATACATACCAGGTCGGCTTTTAGGTTATGGTCTCCGATCATTACATCGGCAGATGGGAAATATTTGTTCAGTTTCTCCTTTTCCCCTAGTGGCGTTGTGACAGAGAACTCACAACCTATAGATATAGGTTTAGCATTCACAGTATCAGCAAAGTTTTAAGATATAAATGAATGGGTTGCTCCAGTATCAAATAAAACGAATGTTGATAGAGAGAAAACTTGAAGGGTACCTTCTACGATTCCACCCTCCTTGGTGGGCTCCATTTCCTGGACAGCTTGCAGTCGGCCAGGCTTCTTTTGCCCATTAGGGCGTTTCTCTTTCTTCTGCTCCTTCAGCACAGGGCACTCAGAGATGCGATGATTGCGATTCCCGCAGCGTAGGCAAGTGCCTGCTTTTCTCCAGCACTCAGCAGCAGTATGACCAGGTTTGTCACAATGCTCGCACTTGGTTTTGTCGGTGTTTGGGGTAGTAGGTATCTTGAGCTTCCTTTCTTGATTCGGCCCTCCCGTGATGTTGAACGGCCATTTTTTGTCATTTGTGGGCTTGCTTGAGGAACCCGATGCTGGTTCCTTCTTGACCAATCTACCCTTAATGCGATCGGTAAGGTCGGTCGCATCCTCCAGCAGCTGTGCCTTCTTTACCATCTCGGCATAAGTCTGGATGTCGAGTGGAGCAAGTTGTGTAATATATGAAGGCTTGAGTCCATTAAGAAATCTCCTCGCCTTCATCTTTTCTGTGTTGACCAGATGATTGGCATAACGCGCCAATCAGGAGAATTGCGCTTCATACTCCGCGATCGTAAGGTGCCTCTGTTTCAGTGCAGCAAACTCGGAGGCCTTCCTCACCTGGATCCTTTCAGAGAAGTATTTGGAGTTAAAATGCTCCTTGAATTCTGCCTAGGTGAACTGTGCATCGGCCCTGGTGGCCTCCACAGACTCCCACCATGCACGGGCGTCCCTTTCTAATTGAAAAGTTGCCAATAGTAACTTATCACCATCCGCACATTGCATGACGCGGAAGATGCGTTCTACCTGCTTCATCCAGTTTTCTGCCTCGTCGGGATCAGTAGTCCCACTAAAACGGGGCGGGTTCAAGTTGCGGAAATTCCTATGCAGATCTCCGGCTCCTTGGTTTCCACGAGCTCTAGCAGCCTGAAGTAGAGCTTGAGTGAGCTACTGAATAGTTTGTTGCATGTCAGGGAGTTGTGCACGCTCTGCTGCCATTGCTATGTGTTAAGTTCCTTCAAAAAGAGAAATTTTAATGTAAGATATCATGATTGCACTAAGTTGGTGTGTGTGTGAGTTTATTTTAGCTAGTTACCCTTGGCTCTAACCTCAACTCCCATAGGTGGATAATTGACTCTAGTCGAGGCAGGTTAACCTAGATCATCCTATACTTAAGAATAACCTAGGCTCTGATACCACAAAACTGTCACGCCCCGACGCAGAATATCGGAACGCGAGGCAGTTGCAAGTGAACAGGTATAGAGCGAGCGCTAGACATCAAACCATTGCACAATGAATAATACTAAAGCAAATTCATTTCATTAATACATTCCAATGCCTAGTTACAACCACTAATATCAGAGCCAATCTATAGGGCCCAATTACATTGAAAGGAAGTAAAAGACTAAACTTCAAACCTAACTACTACAACGCTAAATATAGTAATAGGACGCTAGGGTACTCAAGACATCACTCTAGGTCGTTCCCGTCCTCTTGAGTGTATGGTTCATCCTCGGTCTCACCTTAGAACACAACGACAAATAACGCAGAGTGAGCGATAACGCCTAGTAGGACTTAAATCTCAGGATCAAGCATGCTTTAAGTGATTAATGTCTTATAAAGCAGGATAACTAGAGAGAATAACGGGAAACATATAGAAAGTACTGGTATACGATAACGAGGGACAATAGCACAATGCACGAGAGTATAGCACGACAAGTTTTGATATCGGATTGGCCGTATAACAAGATAACAAGTAAAGTTGCACTTCAGTGCACAAGTCACGATAGCAAGTGTTGGTCGATATTCTTTCAACCACGAGATTCAAGTAAACCAATAATTGACTGTTGATTAATTGATTACCATAGATCGAATCTTGCGTGTTCAAGCATTAGGTGTATGCCATCACCCTGATCATTAGACCCCCGCGAGTTATAGCCTTTCAGGTGCTCCTCCCAAGGACAAGACCGGGCCCTTATAATGCACGTAACCTTCTGAGTAACAGGCGATAGTAACAGTTGCACAACACGTGCACATGGTGTTGGCAGTCAGGTGGAACTCACGACCCTACCACTGGCCATGTTAAGCACAGGTCCAGAGGTCCGGCGTGATTCAAGATGAGAGCGAACTTATAATAGCCATTTGGACCATATATATTGATCCCTAAAGGGTGTAATAGGTGTTAGGGTACAACCCGCTCGTCGACCATGTGGGAATCCATGGACAGAGGAGACTTACGGAGGCCTTGAACAAAGACTCACTAGTCCGGCAGAAGGAGTTTCCGACGGAGAGTTCATCCAAGCCAAGAAAGTGTGTATATAGAAACAAGTGCACGACGTTCTAGAGGAATTCTAGAACAGTGGAGCGTCAATATCGATATATAAACAATGCAAGAAACGAATACAAGTCCTTTAAAATAGGGCAATTA
This sequence comes from Colocasia esculenta, assembly GCA_014218235.1. Taxonomy (NCBI): domain Eukaryota; kingdom Viridiplantae; phylum Streptophyta; class Magnoliopsida; order Alismatales; family Araceae; genus Colocasia; species Colocasia esculenta. The sequence goes on from CM024755.1 coordinate 71,010,573, forward strand.
ATATACTTTATTGCAATAAATTACCAGATACATTATGAGATATTTTATGCCAGATTTCAGCCATATATGGATGGTTTATGTGCGTGCATGTGTAAGAGAAATCATAGACAGAAAAGAAGTCGTGAATATGTATTTTAAAGCATTCAATATAGCTCCTTTTAAAATAGGTGTTGTTACTGCGTGTATGACTGTTAAAAAGGCGTAAGGATATTTTTGAAAGTGAGAGTAACAAATTTTATGGGTTTTCATGCAAAATCCTGTGAACGCGACGTAGGCCAGTAAGGGTAGCGATAGAGTCAAGGCAGATCGCGACAAGGCCTGAAAAGGGTCGCGACAGGGCTGCCAGGACAGAAGACCAGAACGCAACGTAGGGTACTGTCGCGTTCAGAACGTGACAAGAAGAGGCGTCGTGACGGGCTTGAGAACGCGACCTGTCGGGCCGTCGCGTTCTCAGGTCCGTGGACCGCGTTTGACATAGTTCTACTCTGTCTTGGATTGCGGTCCAGAAATATCAGATTTTGATATAGGGTCGTTCAGAAAATCATAACTAATTGTATACACGATCAAAAATCATGAAACCAGGGGCAAATGAAACTAGACATACGAGAGTACTCCAGTAAATAGGAATTAGAGAGAGAGCATGGTTTGAACATGGTTTGAGCATGAACAATAACGACTAACACAGGACATGATACAGAGAGCAAGATTGATTTAATTCGAGTAACATGCTCAACAAAAATTAGGGCTTTTAGGGGCAAACGATGCCCAACATGCATCAGTTCCTGTAGCAAAAATCTCGTAGCATGGGGTTGAGTATATAAGGAGATCGAGAGTTAAGAAGAGGGTTCGGGGTCATGTAAGTTGTAGAACATGAAAAATCGAGAACAAAAGATATGCTTGTTGGAAAATTATGAAACCAAAGGGTTTTTGCTCCTGATAGACGAGACATCCTACAGAAAAATTTTCATGGTTTATGCTCGTGAGAATGCCTACCTTTGATTCGATTTGTCTTCTAGGGTTAAAATCTCCAAGAACGAGGAAGAAGCTCCAAGAACTCCTTCTCCCCACGAGATCCTCTCCTCCTTGGCCTCTTCTCCATGTCCAACAACCTTTGGCAATGAGCTAGGGTCGGCGAAGAGGGTTTAAGAGATGTATTTATATAAATACAAGTTCCTATTCCTACTACTACTCAAATTCCTCTTAATTACGAGATTTCCTAACTCCAACCTTCCTTCCTTGCTTTCCAACCTCTATTTAGGTTAGGATGGGATCTAAATTCGTGCTAGACTATATGGGGTAGGTTTAGGAATCCAATTTCAACTCTTATTGCCTCTTTTAATGCTTAAAGAATCCTTTCTATTTAGGAGATATTAAGACTCCGAATTTAGGGTATTTTCTTTTTATTTCCTATTTGTAAATTCATATTTTGACCCAATAAGTTCTAGAGGATCCATTAAGCAAAGCCCATTACTCTTTTCCATTTAATGGGTTTTATTTAATACTCTTTTCCTTGAATATCCCTTTAGCTGAGTTTTTAATTTATTATTTATTATTTTTATTTTTCTCAAAAATTCAGGTTGCTACAACAATGCATGCAACACTAACAGATTGAATAACAGAATAGAACGGATATCATATCACATCAAATGTCGAGTTGCCTATACAATGGACAGATATTTCAATAGCAGAATTATATCAAAATGAATTGGCCATATTCACAGATATCACGTATTCACGTGATCAAACTTATCATATCAAACTTATCATATCATATCAAACGAAGGCACGTTCCCACAAATCTTGCTTATTTGTTTGTGTTATGCCAAGCACCAGAAGTCCATACTCTCGCGGTTAATAAGTACGTTGGGGCGCTCCTCCCCAGGACCAGACAGGGCCCCTATTGCACAGGCATTAGTCAAATGGACCGAAGTCCCCAGATTGTGCCGAACAAACATATTCATATTATGACCACAGAGTTTCAATAATAAGCTCAATGTAATAAGAACATGATCATCATAGAGTCAAGGTATGACAATAGCTCAAGAGAACAAAAGGGCAGTATAACGACGTATCTTATGTTTCATAATTCGTTAGTGTCTTGACATGAGGATGACTAATGACAGATCGTATGCAGAACATGTGCTCTCTATCTCCAGGGTACTTCATGGTACAACCAGCTTGGCCTCTATGTGGGAATCCATAGAGAGCGGAGACTTACGGAGGTCTTAAGGAAAAGATCGCTAGTCTTGTCGATTCGAAATGACCGGCAGAGAGCTCTCGATTCCCCAAGAACGGTGTGCCTAATCGTGCAAATGTGTAAGTGACGAGTCATGAATCGTTCCTAACATGTAGGCAATTGACAAATAATTAATTGAACGTCGAAAAGCATATAATTATTGAAACTCATATGCAAATCATGATATAAACTCCACTAACAAGTCCATACTAACATGTATTCGTCCTCACATTCATATCATATTCTTATCATATCAATTGACAATAAGTAAGATCGAAAGATAATCCAATGAACATAAGGTCAATCACAATTACACATTAGAATCATATTAATATCATTACCGTTTTTCAATGGGTTGATTACTTTTAGGTCCATGCATACTATATAACAATATGCACATGCTAGTAGACATCATGTAATGATCAGACCCAAGACATGCAATTTTTTTTTGTAAGAGTAGTGTCGACACACCCCCTACAGGTGTCGACCCAATGCTTCAAACACAAGGCCAAATGACGAAGAAATGGTCAAGTAGTGTCGACACAGAATCAAGTAGTGTCGACACAATGCTTCAAACACAAGGCAAAATGATGAAGAAATGGTCAAGTGGTGTCGACACAGAATCAAGTAGTGTCGACACTAGACCCAGCTCCCAGAGAACCCAGTCAATAGGTCTGTACAGGGTGTCGACACAGGATCAAGTAGTGTCGACACAAGAACAAGTAGTGTCGACACTGGATCAAGTAGTGTCGACACTAGAGACCCTTCCCAGAAATCTTTTGTGCCAGCTTGGGACAGTGTGTCAACACACCCCATGGGCAGGTCGACACACTCCAGGAACTTTTCCACCATTAGTCACATCTGGACATGTGGCACTTTAGGGATCTAGTGAATCGGCCTTGGATCAAGTGCCCACGTACCCCTAGGGTACTTTTGGCCATGTTGGGCTACAAATTTCCCCAATCCTTGTACTCCAAAGGGTATCCCATGAAAAGATCAATTAGAAATCTCCAGAAATATATGAAGAACATAAAAGTCATGTGTAACCCGAAAACACATCTCATACAGTGATTTACTTACCACGCTTATAGCTCTCTAACGAAAGACATTTAGACAAAATGTTAAACATAAAGGATGATCATAACAACTAGTGGAAGAACTTTTATGTTGGGAACTTTACCTAATTCGGTCTTGAATATCGTGAAAAACAGGAAGAACATAAAGCAAAGTGCAACCCGAAACCGCAGTATCATGCAGCGACTCTCTTACCATGCTTATAACTCTCTAACTAAAGACTTTTAGACAAAACGTCCAACATAAAAGATGATCATAACTACTAGTAGAAGAATGTTTATGTTGGGGATTTAGTCTAATTCAGTCTTGAATCACGTGCTTGATAAGAAGAATGGAAAAACCCTAACTGTGCGCGACTTAGGGAAAACTACTAATACACAATGTGTACTCAATGAAAATTAGTCAAATCAAGTGCAAATGAACCTAGACTCGAAGATCTATATGATGGTGTTGGTTTTCTTTACTCTTGGCTCGAGAACACCTACCTTTATGAAGATCTAAGACCAGTCGACATTCTGGACGCAGCAGAGGATGAAGGGGGATGAAGCTCCGGTTCCCAGCCTTTCTCCTCCTCCTCTGAAGCCCTAGCCCGCCTCCAAATGACCCCAACTCATTGCCAAACCTTCCCCAAGAGTTTAGTGACAAGTTCTTATAGATTTAGGGTGTATTTACATGTCCTAATGGGACTAGGAAAGGGGGCTGCGAATTCTGCTTTCTACTTTCCAAAATCTGGGATTTTCTCACCCAAAGGAGGTAGCTACACCATGGGAAGGTGTCATACAGGGTTGGCCACGATTTGGGTTGCCATGCATGGCCATTACCACTAATTTTAACCCTAATTTGCCCTCCCTAATCACTGCATAATTACATACACAAATTTCTGGGTATTTTCTTGTCCAAATTTTTATCCTTGGGCCAACTGTGCTTCATTGGCCCAATCTTGTTAATGGGTCATTAATACATGGTGTTGGGAGTCTCTCCAATATGTTTATTTAATTTATGGTTGGGTTATTTTTCCGTGTTAACAATTTTCCGACTTAGTTTCCTAATTCGGTTAACTTGGTCACGTGTGACGTACACTCGACCAATCAGATTTTTTGTTGCACGAATTCCTTGGTGGAATACTTAGGGATAATATTTGGGGTTGGTTTATAATTTTTATGGAATTTTCCGATATGTTTTCTCACGTACGATAGTGGTACGTAAGTTCTATCATTCCAATAATACGAAAGTTATTTATTTACTATTTTCATACCTGAATTTGTTCATGTGACATAAGTTGTCCATTGATCCGATTCCTTTTATGGACTATCCCCTCATATTATTTGGAGTCTACCATAAATTTCTCATTTAGTTTATGATCTCATTTTATACACCTGATAATGGGTTGTCTCACTTATTTCCTAATTACGATAAGAAGTCACACTAACTCTTAAATATATCCCAAATGACTTTTATTGACCCATAATTCTTGATGGATCATTATAGGATATTATTTGAAGTCCATTTATGATTTTTATTTAATTTTCTGACTCATCTAAGTATGTGTGATAATGATTTCCTGACTTATTCCCTGATTACGATACTCAGTCGCAAAACGCCTTAAACTTGGACCATCTGATTTTCCATTGCACGAATTTCTCTGTGGGTCATTAGGGAGTATTATTTAGAGTTGAACTATAATTTTTATGAAATTTTTCTAATGGGTTTTTGTATGTATGATAATGACACGTGCATTTTTGCTATTTCTCAAATATTGATTTTATCGTTTTCGATTTATTTCTAATTTTCCAATTACCGAATTTCCGGGGTGTTACACATCTCCTCTAGGGTTTCTGCTACCCATCCTAGGCTACCATGTAACTGAGAAAAGTCCACTACCTTCCCTGGACAGATGGAAAACTTTGCAAGGGAAAGGCGTTGGAACTGCTCAGGGGTGAGCATGGTTCCCTCAGAAGCCTTGGAGGATGCCATCTAGATAGAAAAGAGATAGAGAAGATTCAGGGTACTGTCGAATGAGTGAAATGAATGTAGTTTAGAGAACAAAGAGTCTACCTTTCTTCGGCGAAAGTGAGAAACTCCACAGAAGCTCTGAAAGGGGTTCCAGAGATGAATAGTGTGCACGGGAAGAGGAGGAAGACGACTAGAGAGTTGGAGAGAGTTTGAAAGGGTTCTTTTCGGAAAGAAAGGGGTTGTCCTCATATAGAGGGAGAAAAGTAACTGACCAGAGATTTCAGGATGAATGGATGCGATTGAATGACTAAACCGTTACATAATAAATATGTCTTAATTTCAATTAATAAGCACCCTTTTAGACTCCGACTCTAGGAACTCGGATTGTGTCTCCGACTGCAAGAGTCGAATGCATTAATTTTAACATGAGTCTGATAGACTCCGACTTTATGAGTCACAATATAGGGACATAGAAAATTTTGCAGAAAATTCATAACATACAAATCAAGCATGAATTTGTCACATCATTTTAATCAGGGTTACACATGCCTATTTCTCTTCCAATAGATGTAAATCTATCTTTAGGAAGAGGTTTAGTAAAAATATCAGCAAGTTGAATTTTTGTAGAGACAAAATCAAGTAAAATGTCAACATTACCTACATGGTCTCTGATGAAGTGATGTCTAACCTCAATATGTTTTGTTCTTGAGTGCTGGATAGGATTTTTGGTCAAATTAATTACACTTGTGTTGTCACACAGCATTGGAATTTCTTGAAGTATGTGACCATAGTCTTCCAATTGGTGTTTGATCCACAGCAGTTGAGTACAGCAACTTCCAGCTGCAATGCATTCAGCTTCTGTTGTGGACAATGCCACTGAATTTTGCTTTCTAGAAGACCAAGATATCAATCAACCTGCAAGTAATTGACAAGTACCACTAGTGCTTTTTCTATCTATTTTGTATCCAGCATAGTCAGCATCACTGTATCCAATTAATTTGAAATATGAACATCTGGGATACTATAATCCTAACTTACTTGTATTTATAAGATATCTAAAAATTCTTTTAACGGCATGAACATGTGATTCTTTAGGATCAGCTTGAAATCTTGCACACAAACATACACTGAACATTATATCTGGTCTACTAGCAGTAACATAGAGTAGTGATCCTATCATGCCTCTATAGACCTTTTGATCTACTTTCTTACCAAGTGGATCACTATCTAACTTAATTCCTGAGCTCATGAGTGTTCCTAAGGGCTTACACTTGTCAAAACCATATTTAGAAAGTAAATCTGAAATGTATTTGGTTTGACAAATGTGAGTACCTTCCTTGGTCTGCTTAATTTGCAACCCAAGAAAAGAATTAAGTTCACCCATCATGCTCATTTCAAACTCACTTTGCATAAGGTTTTCAAAGAATTTACAAAGTGATTCATTAGTAGAACCAAAAATAATGTCATCAACATATATTTGTACAATTAAGATTCCTTCTGAAAATTTCTTAATGAATAGTATGCTATCAACTTTACCTCTTATAAAATCATGTGATATAAGATAAGCACTTAATCTTTCATACCAAGCTCTTGGAGCTTGTTTCAGACTATATAGTATGTTCTTTAAACAGAAAACATGATTTTGATATTTAGTATCTTCAAAACCTGGTAGTTGCTCAACATAAACTTCTTCTTTTATAAAACCATTCAGAAAAGCACTTTTAACATCCATTTGAAATAAATTGATGTTTAGAGAGCATGCATATGCTAACAGAATTCTGATTGCCTCTAATATAGCTACTGGGGCATAAGTTTCATCAAAATCAATGCCTTCCTCTTGGGAATACCCTTGAGCTACAAGTCTGGCCTTGTTCCTGGTGATTACTCCTGATTCATCCATTTTGTTTCTGAAGACCCATCTGGTCCAAATAACTGGATGGTCAGAAGTTCTAAGGACAAGAGTCCAAACCTGGCTGCGTTGGAACTGATTAAGTTCCTCTTTCATAGCAAGGATCCAAGATTCATCAGCCAGTGCATCATCGATTGTCCTAGGCTCAATTTGAGAAACTAAGGGAGAAAATTCACAAGGAGTGTGCATACCTCTTGTTCTTATCCTATCTTGAGGATCACCTATTATGTTTTCTCTTGGATGATCTCTGTGATACCTCAATTCTCTAGACATTCCTTCTTGTTGTTCTTCTTGCTGTTGAAGTTCTTCTAGTGGGGGATCTTCCTTTTCTTCTTCTTTTTCTTCATCTTCAAGAGATGTTTTCTCTAGATCCCTGCACAAATCTTCAACACTACTGGGGAAGAAGGATTCGTAGATGGCTGAAAACCGTCTACAAAAACCAAAAAACCGTCTACAAATCGTTTTGTAGACGGCTACAAAGCCGTCTAGACCGCCGTCAACGAATCATCCGTCTACGAAGCATATGTAGATGGCTTAGTGAAGCCATCTACTAAAGTGTTTACGTAAACGGCTTGTAGCCGTCTATGTAACAACGTAGACGGCTTTAGAACCGTCTACATAAACTTTTGTAGACGGCTATAGCCGTCTACAAAGGTTTATGTAGACGGTTCTAAAGCCGTCTACCAAAGCTTGTACTTTTGTAGACGGCTTAAGCCATCTACGTATGTCAATTATTTTTAAAAAAAAATTATTAATTTTTGTTATTTTCTCCTGTTGAAATCACACACAAAAACAAATACAATCTCATACATAAATCATCTTTTTAATACAATACACACATGCTAAGTTATGGAGGGCATCAATGCATGCTTGTGATTAAGGCACTGATTAAGCTATGCTTAAGAGAGAACAGTTTACAATGAACTGTAAATAAACCAGAACCTCTCTGGACACTTGGAACTATTATGCAGCCATATAAATTTCAAATATTCAGTTAGGCCAAAGGTTAAAATCCATCACATAGAGAATCAGGTTCTCAGAAACACCATATTTACAGCTGCTTTTTCAGACTTACTTAAGGGATACTTCACGAGGCTTCACTTTCAGATAGAACCAAAGGTATTCTCCCCACTGTAAGCCATATAGAGGAATCCATCTTCGTCCTTGTTCTCCTCATAAATAGCCGACATCAGAGCAGCTGTAAGGGAGAAAAAACAATCAAGAAATCATTAAGCACACCAATCTAGATTTATTTCTTTTTGAAGCGGCCATATTTCCACTGGGGATAATATATAGCTGACCTGTTGGGGGTAAAATGTTCTTCACAAAAATGAAAATAGCCTTCTCAGGGCTGAGCTTAATGCGCTTCCGAACAACGTAAACAAACTGTCCAACAATCAAATCAGCAGGAACAAGGTATCTACATCGCAAGATAAGACTGTTAGCAAACAACATCAAGACAGATGCTTCCATGGAAGTCTAAATAACAGACAACACAAGATCCAAAATGCTCTTCACATCAATTACAAATGGGAAGTTGAGTGGTTGAATTACACCACGAGCATAAGATGTAAACAATTTCACTATGGCTTCTAGCTCTGCTTCAGAAGAAATTGAAAGGTTTTCCCATTAATACCACTTGGGTTTATCGAATAGAAAATCAAGTAAAATATCACATTTCAAACAACATGAAAAAGAGAAAAAAAAATCAGATGATATGAACAAAAAGTGATGGATCAAACAAATATTATGTTGAAAAGTCTGCTTGTCAGTACTTGTTTATCGGAAAGGTTGCTTTCCTGTAGTTGTTCTATCATGCAAAACATCTACTCCAGTTCATTCGATGAAAAAAAAAAAACTTTGACAACAACATGAAAACAAAACAAAACAGTTCGAATCAATAACTAAACCATCATGTCATGTTATTATAAAAAAGTAGATATAATATATTGTTTCCAGTAAGAAAGAACCCTTGAAACTGATGTAACCCACAATTCCTCATGATGCCTGTGTAATAATTAGATATCTGAAACATTACAGATTAACTAAATGCATTTCCCAGAGTAGCACTTTCAATTTTAGAAAACCATCCAAATGTTCTGAAAGATAAAAAAAAAGAAGAAAAACTCACATGCTCCTCAATACTTCTTCCTAGCCCATCTTGCTTTACTTCTTGTCTCGATGTAAAAGTCATTGCATCCTGCATTAAAATACATTCACACATCCTGCAAAAAAATATATATTAATAAAAAGAAGGGTAATTAGCCAACACAATTTATTAAATACATAACTCAACATGAAAAGAAGGGTACAAACTTGACTCCAAAATGGGAAAAATGTCTCCTGGTACAAACTTGACTCCAAAAGTGTGAATGTTATTATTCACTTGCATTTGCAGACTTCCCCATGATATACAGAATTAAAACTAAAAGAACAATGAGAACTAAAACTGCAGATAAACATATGAACAAGTGAAAGAAAACAAGTAAGCAAAGAACTAAATCCCAAGTCAAGAGTCCTAGAGTTTATGGACAAGTAGATGTCACCTGTGGCCAATAACAAAATGGATAATGATGCCCTTCTCTTCCTCTAGCTTCTTCCTTCTTTCACCTGCATCATTTATTTTCACATTTAGAAAAAAAACATTCTCAATAGATAATATTTCGAGGATATATGACTTAAGCAAAAGGCATCCATGTAGCTCGAACTGAATCTCTTCTCTTACGACTGCTAAAGGCCGTGTTAATTCCTACAACCATAAGATATTTCCGCCTACCATTTGTTTCCGTGAGTTTTTGGCTCTCTGACACTGGAGAACTATTAATACTCTCTTGTGCAGCTCACAATACCCCACCCCACAGCCCCCCCCCCCCCCACACACACTGGAGAACTATTAAGTACATTTCATTTCAACCAGCAATGACTTTCTGGTGCTTAGTTGACTCTAGGGATTTAGGAAATATAAGAAGTGTTCCTGAAAAGAAATACAACCAAATAATTCACTTTCTTGCTTGCTTCCACACTCTGGGGATTTGCATTAGATCTTATAACTCACTCAACCTAATTCAAAGAACGGTCTATTCCTCGGATAACCCATGGTTATTTATTTCTCTGGTTAAATGCCAATCAAAGCGGTGCTAAGGCATTTGCACAAGAATTTCTCTGGTTAAATGCCAATCAAAGCGGTGCTAAGGCATTTGCACAAGAATTTGATGCTTTGACAACGCGAACACTCTTTTGATATAACAAGTGGATCACATGAAGGTATATATCCAAACAATAAAAACTTGTTTAATCTCCAAGTTGTTTTTATGTTATATATAGGATACTAAAAAACACAAGAGCAAGATACAGATTTTGGCATGAATTCAATCAGTAGCCTTGGAAACTTTCCTCCTCTCAAAACGAGACTCCTAGTGGGATACATTACTGTGTCTGGCATAATAGTCGTGTTAGCATGTAGCCTCAATCTCATATTCTCTTGTACACTCGTATGGAACCAGCGACAACAAATTAAGATTACACGATTTAATATTCAAATCAAGTTGGCCAAACCATTCAACCAGTGTGAACTAGAATTTCTATGGCATGGCCCAGACCGTGCCGTGCCGCACCTGTTCCCACGGTCCGGTTGAAACAAGCAGACGACAACCGTAGATGTTTCTCGGACATTTTCCTCAAAACTCACCACTCCTTCTGTAGCAGTGCACCCCCACCCCATCGCCGGAGCCCCACCCCCACTGCCCCCTCCCCACCCCAACCGCCCCACCCCCACCCCATCGCCGGAGCCCCACCCCCCCTGCCCCCTGCCCACCCCCAACCGCCCCACCCCCACTGAATCCCCCAACCCTCCCCTCACCAACCTCCCCCTCCCCCCAGCGACCACCACCCTCCCCTCACCAGCCTCCCAATCCACAGAGAGAGAGAGAGAGAGAGAGAGAACTTGTGCGCGGAGCTTGTGCCGGCTGACAGTAGCGGCGTCGGCGCTAATCACCGGCGGAGGTTGCGGCAGCGGTGGCGCAGGAACAGCAGATCGGCGCCGGCGGCAAGGGCGTCGAACCAGCAGATCGAGAGGGGAGAGAGAGGCTGTGAGGGGGGGATTCTTCGCGTGAGGGGAGAGAGGGGCTGGGCGGGGGGGGGGGGTTCTTCGCGGGAGGGGAGAGAGAGGCTGGGCGGGGGGTTTTCGCGGAGGAGGGTGCGGGGGTTTCACGGATGGGAGAGAGAGGTTGGGTGGGGAGGGGGGTGGTTTCATGGAGGGGAGAGAGAGGCTGGGCGGGCAAAGGGGGTGCTTTCGCGGGGTGGGTGGGAAACATATGTAGACGGATTCCTAAAAGCCGTCTAGATTACTTATGTAGACGTCTTACTACAACTGTCTACGTATCCTCGATGTGTAGACGGTTTTTATGAATCCGTCTACATATGAATGATACGTAGACGAACTTATGTAGACGGTGTAAATAGCCGTCTACGTATGTCTGGTATGCAGACGCTGTCATTTAGTCGTCTACATATCCCGTATACATAGACGACTCAAATAGCCGTCTACAAATGTTACTCTTTATAGACGGCTACGAATTACAGCCATCTACATATCCTACATTTTTTATAGTGACACAATCCTTCTTCTTCTATTCTCTTGATAGAAGGATTAGTTTCATCAAATAATATATGCACAATTTGTTCTATGGTTAAAGTTCTCCTATTAAAATTTTTATATCCCCTGGGTTTTGAAATATATCCTAATAAAAATTCTTCATCACTTTTAGCATCTAGCTTTCCTAAATTATCTTTACCATTATTCAAGATGAAACACTTACAGCCAAAAAGTCGAAGATGACTGATGTTGTTCTTCTTTTCTTTGTAAAGTTCATATGGGGTCTTCTTTAGAATTGGTCTGATCATGCACCTATTGATGATGTAGCAAGCTGTGATAACTGCTTCTGCCCAGAAATATCTTGGTAAATTGTATTCTGTGAGCATAGTTCTGACCATGTCTATCAGTGTTCTATTCTTTCTTTCTGCTACTCCATTCTGTTGGGGTGTTCTTGGTGCTGAAAAGTTATGTTCAATTCCATTCTCTTCACAGAACTTTATGAACTCTTCATTCTTGAATTCTCCACCATGATCAGATCTGATGCTAACAATATGAAATATCTGATTCTTTTGTACTACTTTGCTGAACTTCAGAAAAGCTAAAAATATTTCTGATTTGGCTTCCAAGAAGGATACCCAAGTATATCTTGAGTAGTCATCTACTATTACATAGCCATATACCTTTCCTCCAAGACTGACTGTTCTTATAGATCCAAATAAATCCATATGAATTAGCTCCAAAGGCATGGAAGTTGTGACAATTGTTTTGAACTGAAATGAAGTCTTGGTCTGCTTCCCTTTTGCACAAGCTGAACATATTCCAAATTTCTTCATCTTCATCTTTGGAAGACATTCAACTAGGTCATGCTTAATCAATTTCTTAATCACTGAAGTGCTTGCATGCCCCAATCTTCTATGCCACAAATCAGGTTCTTCACTTTTGGTAGTTGCAAGACATAGATTCACTTCTTTTAATTCTGCTAGCTGTAATGTGTACAGATTCTTCACTCTTTGAGCTTCGAACACAGTTTTTCCATCCTTTTGAATAATACATCTATCATTCTGAAATTTTACTAAATGACCCTTATCACATAACTGACTAATACTTATGAGGTTATGCTTCAATCCTTCTACATACATGACATCTTCAATCAAAATCTTTTCTTTAGTTCCGACTGTCCCATATCCTAAGACTTTTCCTTTACCATTACCTCCATAAGTGACTTGACCACTTTCATCTCTAAAGCTTGTAAACAACTTCCTATCACATCTCATATGCCTCGAGCACCCACTATCCAAATACCATTTGGATGCTCTCAGCCGACCCTGCAAATAAAATTAAGTTGTAACTTTTAGTACCCAAATTTTCTTGGGTCCTTGATGGTTAGTCTTAGGAATCCAGCGCAAATGTCTAGTAGTGTATGTGCTGACAGTGTGTCCTAATTGATTGCAGTGACTACAACATAAATCAAAGTCATTCTTAATGTGTGCAGTGCTGTTAAACTTTTGTTTTTGTTTATAAACATGCTGATTAACCTTTTTGGGGTTTTTAATTCCTTTTTCTGCTACAAATTAGGTGTTGGATATTTTTCAGGATACACAACATTTTCTTCATTTTGAGGAGGTGTATATCCTACTCCATATTTTTTCTTACCTGTCCTTGAGCCTTTTAATCCAACAAACGGAGATGTTTTACAGTTAGAGATTTTCTCTATAGTAGCTCTTAGGTAGTTATTTTCCTCTTGTAATTTTTTTTCATCCTTAAGTTCCTTTAAATTTGATTCTATTTCCATGATTTTACTATTTTTATTTTTTAAATCTTCACATAATAATTCATTTGCTCTTTTGGTTTCACATAGACTTTATCCTAACCTTTCTTCTTCATTTTCAGAAAGATGTTAGCCTTTTCTTAGTTTAGCAAGTTTAGTTTAACTATCTTCATTTGTTTGACTACTGTTTTATATTTTTCATATAATTCATTGAAGGCATCTTCAAGACTATCATAATCAGATTCAGAACAAGAAGTAAAAGAGGTTTCGAAATTTACCTGATCTAGTTTTGCCATGAGGGCTAGATTTGCCTTTTCTTCTTCTTCAGATTCTGAGCTTGAGGAGTCTGAACTGGTGGCCTCTTCATTATCCCATGCTGCTGCCATTGCCTTTTTCTTGTATTTTCTGAACTTCTTTTCTTTTCCTTTCTTCTTGTCGGATCTTTCTGCTTGATCCTTCTTCTTCAGCTTAGGACATTCAGACTTGTAATGTCTAGGTTGGTTGCATTCGTAGAAGGTTGGCTCCTTCTTTTTATCTTTCTTGAAAAATCTCTTGGAGCCGAACTTCTTCTTCTTGGCAAGGATTCTTTGCAATTTCCTTGACACCACTGCCTCATCATCACTATCATCTGATTTTTCTTTAGAGTTTTCAGATGAAGAGGAATCTGCAACCTTCAAAGCATTTGGCATTTTCTTTTTTGAAGAATTTTCAGAAAATCTCTCCATGTTAATTTCATGGGCCATGAGGGATCCAATTAGTTTATCAATAGATAGTTGAGTTAAATCATGTGCTTCCTCAAAGGCAGTTACCTTAGGAGTCCAAACATTAGTTAAAGATCTTAGGATTTTCCATACTGTTTCTTCATTAGTAAGAACTTTTTCTAGAGAACATAGTCCTACTATTATGTTGGAAAAGTGATTATACATTTGAGTAATGTTTTCATTAGGAAGCATTTTAAATAGTTCATATTGAGACACAAGAATGTCTATTCTTATTTTTTTAACTCTATCGGTTCCCTCATATGTAACTTGTAATTTATCCCACATTTCTTTTGCAGTTCTACAAGCAGATAATCTGTTAAATTCTCTTTTAGAGAGGGCACATCAAAGATAATTTTTAGCCTTATAATTCAGGGACATGTTTCTTTTATCAGCCATTGAAAGACCAGAAGAGGACTCACCAATAATTTGGAAATCACCTTGTTCTATTACCTGCTACAGATCAAAATCTGTGCCTCTGATTAAGCACTCCATCCGCATCTTCCAATACTGATAATCCTCATCATCAAAGAATGGTGGCCTTGTTACAGACTGGCCTTCATAGTTGTAAGCTTCAGTTGCCATTTCTTCTCAAATCTTTAGATTCTTCTGAGAAGACCTCGCTTTGATAGCAATTGTTGGATCGAAATGGCACTAATGATGTTCTAGAGGGGGGTGAATAGGACTTCTTGTGCTTTTAAAAGTTTTATTTGAAAATAAACAGCACTAAATAAATCTGTTAGAATTTAGTGTAGTCTGTGATTCAAGTGTAAATTGGTGGAAACAATCACACAAATGCACAAGGAGATTTATCCTGGTTCGGCCCTTCCCAAATGGAAGTCCTACATCCAGTCCTCAAGCCAACCACTTGAGATTTCACTAACTGCCAATAAACTTTGGCCTTCTCTCACCCTTGAGAGGAATTACAAACCCACTTGCTCCCAAGCAAGTCTTCGCTTACCAGGGGTACAAACACTACGTTCAACAAGGTCTTCCCTAAACAATAGGGGAACTACAAGAACAAACTTCCCACACAATTACACAAAATAAAAAGTAGACACACTTGTGTGTTTTGCCTTAAACAATGAGAAAACACACTTAGTCCAGAAAAGAGAAAACAGAAGAATTGCAATCAGGCTCCTTTCTGAACACGAAGGGTGGACTAACAAATAATCAATTACAGTTGCCACACAAACAACAAGACTTCTGTGACTAATGAGAGCTAAGGAATTTTCTGAAGAATGGAACTCTCTAACTTGCAGCTTGGAGAAGGCTTGTGAATGCTCTCTTGCTAGTAGAGGGTAGAGGACAATTGAAGAGAATGCTAGCATAGCTCTAAGTGTTCAGTTTTCATATTGTCTCTAGCTCCTTTCAAACTTTGGCTTCTTTTATAATTTTCATGAAGAATGTAGCCATTTGAAAATGGTCGTTAGAGATCTGGCCATTTGAGGAGAGACCTTGGATCCTTTGGATGCTTGCTGAGTTTGTTAACCATAGGTCCTTCTTTCTTTGCTTCTTTCCAATGTTTCTTGGATGAGGCTTGCAGCTTCATAGCTAAGAGGTCAACTTCCAATTAAATAGACTGTGAAAGCTCCATGCTGAAAACGTGCTTCAATAAATATCCTACAGCAAAGACAAGACAAATAGATAGGGTACCTCCATACTTTCTGAGGTAAGTAAGTTATAGAAAAATAAAAAGTATGGAAACCTCGGACAGATAGCTTTTCAGACCAATAAAGGATGGACAGATAGTTTGCAAACAAAGGTATGGACAAGTTCTCACAGTGGTAGGTGAGCCTCTATCAGATGCCATGCGTCTGAAAATAATAAATGCAACATATCTTCTGAAATGAAGAAAATTCGGACTACTATCATGAAGCAAGAGATCAATTTGAACAGATGTATTCAAATATATTCATTTGACAATTTTAGAAGAATATTTTAAGTATAATATGTCTTATCATGTCAGAATATATTAAATAATTTAATAGACAGAGAAAATATTCAGTCAATGTAGGTTTTAATCATATCAAGGAAGATAAACTGATATGCAATCAAAATTTCATAGGATGATAAAATAGTATCTTCAAAGAAAAAGTACAAGTACAGGTCTTGTCAATGAAGATGGATTCAGAAGAGAGTGTAATTCGACTCTAGGAGTCGGAGACAGAATTATAGGAATGGATAAATTCGACTTCGTGAGAAGTTGCATTAAGATAATATCATTCGACTTTGCAAGTCGGATAGAAATGCATCCGAAAGTCATAATTCGACTTCCATGGAGTTAAACAGAAACAAGATAGAGAATTCGACTTTAGAAGTCAGATATAGAAGAATTCGACTTTTGAGAATTGAAGTCCAAAATGAAGTATCCGAATATAGGTAGTCGGATTCAGAGGAGTTAGATTCTCAAGTATTCGACTGTGTGAAGTCGGAGTTGACAGTCAGATAGATTGGACTAAGAAAATTTTAGAGATGATCTATTGCAGAAATTTTTGATTCTAAAGGAGTCGGAGTCCACAGTCGAATTGTGATGTCTGTGGACTTAGAAAATTTTTCGAGATAGAGTTTGTCCAAACTATTTTTCTGTGATATGTATATTTAATTTGTAGAAAGTCTTTTAAAGGTTTTGTCATAGAAAACCACAAAGTTATAATAATCTTAAATTATTTTATTAGGGGTAGTTGCTCAACAGCAACCTAACCCAAATAGGAGGTTGAAAGCTTGGAATGAGGAGAGAAATTAGGAATCTCAAAATTAAATAGGAATTGGAGTTCTATTAGGAAATAGAAACCCAAGTAGCTTAAATACTCTCTAAGCCCTCCATGGCCGGCCATGACACGTTGCTGGGGCTTGCTGGACGAGGAGAGGAGGCCAAGGAGAGGAGGAACTCATGGGGAGAAGGCTGGACTAAGCTTCAACCCGTGTTCTTTAAGTTCTAACCCTAGAAGATCAAACGAGTCAAAGGTAGACATTCTCATCAACAAAAATCAATTAATTTTGTCTGTAGATTGTTTCAAACCTCAAAAACAAAAGCCCTCTTGTTTCATGATTTTTAGTCAACCCAATCTTTTGTTCTATATTTTTCAAGTATTGCAATCTCCATGACCCCGAACCATCATGTTTAATTTATATCTCCATGTATACTAGTCCCCATGCCATGAAATTTTAACTGGAGATACTGATGATAGTTAGGCTTCGTTTGCCCCTAAAAGCCCAAATTTTCATTTATCATACTGCATGCATTAAATCTTGTATCTTCATTGTACCATGTTTTGTGTTACTCGTGCTTGATCATGTTCAAAACCTGTCAAGACCATGTTTGTTCTCAAATTCCTATTTACTGTATGTACTATCACATGTCTAGATTAGTTTGCAAGTGATTTCATAATTTTTCATCGACTGTGCATTTAGTTTTTAATTTCTGAATGATCATGTGTCAAAATAAGGCAACTTGCACCGCAATCCAAGGCCTATCCTTTTCCCACTCGAACTCAGGCGTAGGACCTGAGAACCCGACAGCCCGATAGGCCGCGTTCCTAGGGCTGATCACGACAGAGATGCCTGTCATGTTCTGAACGCGATAGGGCCCGTCATCACATTCTGACAGCCTGCTCTGACCGACCCGTCGCGACCCATGTTTGACCCTGTCGTGTTCTTACTGTACCCTGTCGCAACCCTTACAGGGGTACGTCGCCTTCTGGAGTTTTGCATGTAAACCCCATATTTCTGGAAGTCTTGATTTTCTACAGTAACTACATGCCCTGTTAACTATCTTAAATACAGTAAATGAAGTTGTTTAATGTGGACATGTTTTAATTAATTAAAAGACATCCACATGATCTTTTCTTATCCATGATTTTCTATATCACATGCACACACTTGTAACCATCCAATATGACTCAATTTGGCATGAAGATATTTCATAAAATATCTGGTAAATTACCTCAATATTGTATTTAAATTGCCCCATTTTAAATGAACTTGTCTACGTTTTCTCGCGATGTTTTGGGAATATCGTTACTGACGCTCCACTATTATAGAATCCTCTATAACGTCGAGCACTTGTTTCTATACACACTTTCTCTTGACTTGGACGAACTCTTCGTCGGATATTCCTTTTGCTGGACTAGTGAATCCTTGTTCAAGGCCTCCGTAAGTCTCCTCTGTCCATGGATTCCCACATGGTCGACGAGCTGGTTGTACCCGAACACCTATGACACCCTTTAGGGATCAGAAAGATCCAAACGGCTTTAGTTGCTCTCGCTATTATCATGAATCACGCCGGACCTCTGGACCTGTGCATAACATGGCCAGTGGAAGGGTAGTGAATTCCACCTGACTGCCAACACCAATCACGCATGTTGCGCAACTGTTACTATTGCCCGTTTACTCAACGTTTTATGTGAAATGACCTGTAGTTCTCATCTATACTCGACTCGCTCATCTATTCACACTCTCTCTACGATCTCCTCTATTCATCTAGTACTCTCATCTATATCTTGGTACTCTCTATTGGCCATTGACTGATTGTCTAAAGATAAACAATATAACCAATGCTTGGCAATATATAAAGTGTCCGGTCTAGTCCTGGGTTGTGCGCCCAAAAGTGCTATTTGCCCGTGGGAGTTAAATGACTAGAGTGTTTGGCATTACACTCGAGTGCTATCTATCTCTACTATCTAAATGACAATCAAATTGCTATATTCTCTCGTTGTCTATTGACAACAAAGTGCTATACTATACACGTTGTGCTATTGCTATACTTTTGTGCTATTTATGTTGTGGCCATCCTGCTCTTTGTGCTATACTCGACGCTTGTGCTATATTTGGAAACTTGTGCTATTCCACTCATGTGCTATTGTGCTATCTCTTACATTACTTGACTCTCTCGCTCTATCTTTAGTTACTCTACATTTTAATATATTAATCATTTAAAGCATGCTCAATCCCGAGATTTAAGTCCTACTGGGTGTTATCGCTCATCCTGTGTTTTTGGTTATGTGTTCTCAGAAGAGACCAAGGAAGAGACTTACACTCAAGAGGATGGGAACGACCAAGAGTGAAGTCAAGCGTACCCTAGCATGTTAGTAGTTGTTAGAGTTTGAGTTTAGTCTTTTGCTTTTATTCAATGTAATTGGGCCCTATAGAATGACTCTGATATTAGTGGTTGTAACTAGACATTGGAAATTATTAATGAGATGAATTTGCTTTAGTATTTATTCTTGTCTACTGGTTTGATGTCTCGTACTCACTCTATACCCGTTTTACTTGCAACTGCCTTGCATTCCGATATTCTGCGTCGGGACGTGACAGTTTTGTGGTATCAGAGCCTAGGTTGTTCTTAAGTATAGGATGATCTAGGTTGACCAGCCTCGACTAGAGTCAATTATCCTACCTATGTGAGATGTGGATAGAACCATGGGTAACTAGCTAAAATAAACTCACACATGCACGAATTAAATTCCACATCAATAGCATTACAACAAGTTACTTTTGTAGGAACTAAGCAACCAAGATGACTGCTGAACATGCTCAAATGAGGGGCATTGTAACGACCCGACCTTCCGGACCCCTGCTAGGGACCCCGAAGGTCGCGTCGCCACCCACGGATCCGAAGAACCGGAAGGGTTAGAATTTAGTCCAGTGAGATAAACAATGAATTCAAATAACTATAACAAGAAAGTTCGTACATTAATAAGGAAATTATGTACAACATATCCTAAATAAAAGTACTGGTATAGAAAGAAAGGTGCAGTCCTTAAGGGGCATACCCCGAGGACTTGCAAAAAGGAAACTCTCAACTCACTCTGCTCACGCTCACAACTCACTCCTTGTAGGAACGAACTGACTGCTGAACATGCTCAAATGAGGGGCATTGTAACGACCCGACCTTCCGACCCCTGCTAGGGACCCCGAAGGTCGCGTCGCCACCCACGGATCCGAAGAACCGGAAGGGTTAGAATTTAGTCCAGTGAGATAAACAATGAATTCAAATAACTATAACAGAAAGTTCGTACATTAATAAGGAAATTATGTACAACATACCTAAATAAAAGTACTGGTATAGAAAGAAAGGTGCAGTCCTTAAGGGGCATACCCCGAGGACTTGCAAAAAGGAAACTCTCAACTCACTCCTGAACAAGTGCTCACGCTCACAACTCACACTGCTGGCAACGCACGGCGCAACAAACCACCACCACAACTGTCCGGCAACGAACTCCTGCGACAGCGAGTCCCTACCTGAAGAAAGTAGTGGGTGAGCCTCGTGAACAAGGCTCAGTAGGGATAACCAGTCTCTTACCAGCCAGAGCAGCAGGAACTCCAACAAAAGCGGAAGCAAACTACTCTAGAAAGCAGTAAAGCGGAAAACACCTACTGCAGAGTACTACAAAGTAGCGGAACATAACGCCAAGACCCACAACCAGGGTCGGGCCAGACACGACTCCCGCAAAACCAATGGAGTCAGAAAACATGCGGAAGCAACCCTCGGCATGCACCCGCTGAGACAAAGAAGCTCACAGAACACCAGAGCAACCACATGAGACCAGAGTCTCAAGACGCAAGCACCAACCTCCCAGACCTCCATGAGGTCAGGAAGGCACAGATAGGTGTCACCACGAATGACACGAGCAACCACGTGAGAAGGAATGTCTCACCCCAAACACGACCACCTCAGACCTCCACAAGGTCGAGAACCCACAAGCAGAACTGCCTTGGACCTCGGACACGCCACGAGGTCAGGGAACTACACACTCGCCGGTGCCACCACAGACGACACCAGAGGACAAGCTACAGAAACAGCAGTCGGGTGCCTACCCAAGGCACCTCGAGAGAGCACGCTATGCGGAACACCGCCACAAGCACAGGTCAACAAGGCCAGACCAAAAAGCCCACGAAAGCTAGACACAGCTAGGCTACAACCACCATGTAGGCTAGGGCAACGAGATTCACTTAGAAACAACGTGAACTGCCGTCACAATAAGAGCAACCAAGCCACCGCCACTGACAGCTGTGAGGAGGACACACCGTCCACACCTCCAGCTCGCCAGCCGCTAACTCTTGCCTACAACCTCCCCGGGTAGAGTGAGGCTAGGCTGAGAACACACACAACCAACCGCAGCCCGGTCGAGCTGCGGCCCCACGCCTAACCTCCCTACGTGGCTCTAGAACCAACGCAGAGCGAGGTAGTGAGAAGGACTAGCTAGTCCACACCGAAAGAGTGCCACAACAACCTCAGAGACCCAGACCCAGCTAAGAGAGCTCTACAAACGACTCTACGCCGCTGTCCCCACTGTTTTCCCCTCCGCTCCAAGTCCGTGACTCGAGCACGCCCACCGCCTAGAGAACTCCCTCTAACAGGCGCACGGGGATGGGGGTCCCAGGTAACGGTAACAACCCGTCTCATGGACAAGCCCTCAAGTGCCTAGCACCGGGCGAAGTGAACTGGCGGGGAAACCACCACAAGAAAACGGCACAACTGGTTGTAACCACGACAAACCAGCAGGCACAGGCATGCACAACACACCTCCCGGAAACCCCGGGAGGGCCGTCGGCCAACCAAGGCACAAACCATAGCCAGAAATACCGGCAACCAAAACGCGACCACAGAGGTGTCTCCTTCTATACAAGAAGGAGACAACCAACATGTCGCCACCAAGTCGCGACGACCAGCGTGCCGCCTTCTGATATGAACGCGATGTATCGACCCGTCGAGTTCAGCATCAGAAGGCCGAACCCCAAAGTAGGTCAGCAGACCCGCAGCCAACAAACACCAAGCCAGAAGGCGACGAGAACCCCGTCATGACCCGGAGGCAGAATGCGACATGGATCCTGTCGCAACCAGAAAGCGACACACAGGGTTTCGCCTTCAGATTCAGAATGCGATGTATCGAACTGTCGCTTTCCTCATCTGAAGGCAGGGCCCTTGGGGCAGACCACTGCAAGGCCCACACCCCAAAGGGCCACGAGGCCAAAGCCCTAAACATGAGGACTGGCCTCGTGCCAAGTTGGTGAGACCTCCCTTTAACCAACTTGGACACGAGCCATCCTCCGCCACGATCGGAAACTGGAAACAGAGGGCAGAGTGGAATGCGATGACCAACCTGTCACTACCAGAACGCGACAGGGTACCCGTCACTTCTGTCTGGTGTCGCGACAGCCAACCTGTCGCGACCTCAAACAGAAGCCCGAACCAAGCATTGGGGCCATCCTATGGTCCCCCAAGCTACAATACCACCTCCAAACGAGAGAGGGAGGGGAGAACACCATGAAATCAACTAAAATAGGGCTCGAGGGGCACCATCTCCACCTCTCCTCGCCCACACATAACATGCACAAAGCATAAATACATGGAAGGAGCACCACCGGCAAGCATCCGCCCGTGCAAACCACAAGAGCACTACGAGCACGGGGCGGATCGCTCCAAAACAAGCTCCATCCACACCAACAGGTAGGAGAGCAAGAGATCCCTATAGGCAAAGACAAACCAAACCCAAAAAGGGCCTTCATGAAGGCTCGGCCACCTCCTCCTCGCTCCACTACTCCGCCACGAGCTCGCTGGCGCCTCCATGCTCCAAGATGCTTGAGAGGGAAGAGGGGAAGCTCCCCCACCTTGAAGAAGAGGAGGGAAGGGAGAAAAAATAAGAAAAGAGAAGAAAGAGGCACCTGCCAGCCTTAAGGCCTCGGAACTGAGGTCGCGACAAGATGCTTGTCGTGTTCTTAACCAGAACGCGACGCCTATCTCGTCGCCTTCTCAAAAGTTCTGACAGGTCTTCTGAAAGACAAACAGCCTCCAGACCACATATCACACACGCAGACGTCTCAGGTGAACGCGACAACTAGCACGTCGCCTTCACACACACGCTGCAGACACGTGGCAAACAGCCACAGAAGACCACCGGAACGTGACACAGGGGCCGTCGCCTTCTCAACCAGAAGGTGACACGGAACGTGTCGTGTTCAGAATGCGATAGCCCAATACGTCGCAATCCCAAGGACAACACCAAGGAAGCCAAAATTCGGGATGTTACGGGCATGTAACAAACCATCCAGGAACTCACACATGCCATTATGCAAGCTACCCAAGGTGGTGGAAATTGTGGCAGTGTAGGTGAGCTACATTGTAACTTCAGGAGTTTGAACCCACCTAGGTTCAGTGGATCCACGGATCTGGATGAGGCCGAGCACTGGCTAAAGGAGACGGAAAGAATTTTCCGTGTTATGCAATGTACAGCGGGGGATAAGCTGCTACTAGCTACTTTCCAATTAGAGAAGGATGCCTGCGCTTGGTGGGAGTCGGTAGAAGCGACCAGAGCTAATGGTCAATTTACTTGGGCTGAATTCAAGCAAGCCTTTAACTCCAAGTATTTCTTGGAGCATGTCTAAGAGAAGAAGGCTGCGGAATTTGTTGCTCTTAAACAGAGGAGCTTGACTGTGGCCGAGTATGAAGCCCAGTTTTCAAGACTTGCACGTTATGTTGAACATCATGTGAATACTGAAAGGATGAAGGCTATAAGCTTTCTCAATGGCCTTAGGCCACAATACATCACTCAACTGGCCCCTCTCGACATCCAGACCTATGTCGAGATGGTAAAGAAAGCTCAACTACTAGAAGATGCTACGAACTTCACTGACCGTATCAAAGGGAAGTTCATGAAGAAGGAAATGACATCTAGTCCATCACCTGGTAAGCCGACCAACGGCAAGAAGCGTCCCTTCAACATCTCGGAGGGACCCAGCCAAGAAAGGAAACCCAAAGCTGTTGTCCCCAACACTCCAGCGAAGAGCAACTGCAAGCATTGTGACAAGCCAAGTCATACAACAGATGAATGCTGGAGGAAAGTCGGCGCATGTCTGCGCTATGGAAGCCGCGAGCACCGCATCCCCAAGTGCCCGCTACTGAAGGAAATGAAAGGCGCCCTAATGTGCCTAAGAAACAGGGCAGACTGCAAGCCCTGCATGATGAAGAGCCCACTGAGGAAGGTGGCATGGTAGAAGGTACCCTACAAGTTTTCTCCTTATCCGCATTTGTTTTATTTGACACTAGATCAACACATTCATTCATATCTCAAAACTTTGCTGATACTCTAAATGCTAAACCTATATCCATGGGATGTGAATTTTCTATCACAACACCACTAGGAGAGAAGGAGAAATTGAATAAATACTTTCCATCTGCCGATGTAATGATAGGAGACCATAACCTAAAAGCCGACTTGGTGTGTATGCCCATGGAAGACTATGATGTAATTTTGGGAGTCGTTGTCCACCTATGGGGCAAGTGTCGATTGTAAGAAAGGGAGAGTTACCTTTATAGATTTCCCTAAGCTATCATTCACTGGGGTTAGACATAAGAGACGGATGTCTCTAGTCTCTGCCATAAAGACCCACAACATGATAAGGAAAGGTTGTTTCACTTTCCTTGCGGCCGTGATAGTTGAAAAGAAGGGGTCTAAGATAGAAAACATCCACATAGTACAGGATTACCCAGATGTGTTCCCTGAAGACCTGCTAGGGATTTCCCTGGAACATAATGTCAACTTCGCCATTGAGTTGATCCCTGGAGCTGCCCCAGTATCGCATCAACCGTACCGGATGTCACCTGTCGAGTTGAAGGAACTGAAGGCACAGCTGATGGATCTATCAGAGAAAGGGTTTATCAGACCTAGTACGTCCCCATGGGGAGCACCTTTGCTGTTCGTTAAGAAGAAGGATGGATCGATGAGGCTATGCATCGACTATCATCAACTCAATTAGCTAACCATTAAGAACAAGTATCCATTGCCCCGGGTCGATGAACTTTTCGACCAGATATCTGGAGCTCAATATTTCTCCAAGATCGATCTCCAATCTGGCTATCATCAAATGAGGATCAAGGACGATGATATTTTCAAAACGGCTTTCAGGAGCAGGTATGGACAGTACGAATTCGTCGTTATGCCTTTTGGTCTAACCAATGCTCCTACAGCCTTTATGCAACTCATGAATAGCATATATTGACCATACCTTGACAAGTTCGTAGATGTCTTCATCGATGATATCCTTATATATTCAAAGACCAAAGAAGAACATGAAGAATATCTGAGGATCGCACTGCAAGTCTTATGAGACAACAAACTGTACGTAAAATTGAGCAAGTGCAAATTCTTGCTTGAAGAAGTGTCCTTCTTGGGCCATGTCATCTCCAAGGATGGCATCTCCGTTGATCCCTCCAAAGTCGAAGTTGTACTCAATTGGGAGAGACCAACCAACGTCACAGAGATCAGAAGCTTCTTAGGACTGGCTGGCTACTACAGGAGGTTCATAAAGGACTTCTCCAAGATTGCCGTACCTCTCACGTGTCTAACACGAAAGGAGAATCTCTACTCCTAGAGTAAAGAGTGTGATAAGAGTTTTCAGACTCTAAAAGACTGTCTTACCTCAGCACATGTTCTCGCTCTACCAATAGAGGGAGAAGGTTTCTCTGTCTATACCGATGCCTCAGGAATTGGGCTAGGCTGTGTACTGATGCAAAAGGAGAAAGTCATTGCCTACTCTTCCCGACAACTGAAGACGCATGAAGTCAACTACCCTGTGCATGATTTAGAGTTGGCTGTCGTAGTCTTCGCCTTAAGAGTCTGGAGACATTATTTGTATGGAGAGCAACTCACTGTCTACTCAGACAACAAGAGCTTGAAGTATTTATTCTCCCAGAAGGAACTTAACATGAGACAGAGAAGATGGCTAGAATACCTAAAGGATTTCACTTCAACATCCAATACCATCCAGGCAAGGGAAACGTCATGGCTGATGGTCTTAGTAGAAAGCCAATGGCATATGTTTCGAGTCTAGTCCTTGGCAAGATGCGACTACTAGAACAATTTGCAAGGTTAGACTTGAATATTGAACATAGGGATGACCGAGTCTTGATTGCCAATATCAAGATTCAATCCGACATGTTAGAAGAGATTAAAGCTCAACAAGATAGCGATCCATTCTTGGTTCACATCAAGGAAACCTTAGCCGAAAGACCTGACTTTGCTATGACCGAGGATGGAAGGCTGGTGTTCCAAGGGAGGACATGCGTCCCCGACAATGAAGAATTGAAGAAGAAATTAATGGATGAAGCTCACAAGACAAAGTACACTATTCATCTTGGGGGTACCAAAATGCACCAAGATATGAAAAGAACATTTTGGTGGCCGAACATGAAGAGAGAGGTAGCCAAGAATGCCGCTCATTGCCTTAATTGTCAACAAGTAAAGGCGAAACACATGCGCCCTACTGGCGTGCTTAGACCACTAGATATCCCGGAGTGGAAATGGGAAAGCATTGGCATGGACTTCATGATAGGTTTACCCAAGACTCATGGTGCACTCGACGCCATATGGGTCATTGTCGACCGATTAACCAAATCCGCTCACTTCCTCCCTATAAAGAGTAATGTTAGGATCGGATGGGTGGATGGATCATATCTAGAAGGGGGGGTTGAATAGATCTAACACCAATTAATGCGGAAGCTTAAGCAATTTAAAATTACTTCGAATCAGAGATCAATTCACCCAAACAATTTACTAATATGAAGTGTGATTAGAGTGTGTGAGCAAATCAATTAGTAGTGTGAGCGAAATCCCTATGCATGCATCTAGCGAGATACAAAGGCAAACCACAATTCAAACCACTGCACAGAGGATTTTTAGGTGGTTCGGAAATCACCTCCAGTGACTCCTACGTCCACCCCTCACACAGTGAGGCCATACTACTCAAAACCTTGAGTACAACTCACACTGGAGCACGATGACTCCAAACACCCTTGAGCACGACGGCTCAACACACAACCTTGAGTTCAACGACTCACAAACTGAGCGCGACGGCTCAAACAACAACCGGAGCACGACGACTCCAAATTGAGCACGACGGCTCAAACCACACCGTGAGTGCGACGACTCACAAACCAGAGCTCGACGGCTCACAGTACAAAAGCTAGATCAAACATAAAAGAGATCAGATCCTCTATCAATGATCTGATTCAAGACAGTTTCGCACACAGAAATTTGTGCAGAACTTCATGCACAAATCTCATTGACGAAATAGGGAAGAACAAACTCAGAAATAAGACAAATAGATGTAGAAAGAGTGTTCTTCGATGAAGAGGCCTTGCAGACGCTTCAATTGAGGAGCCTTGATGGAAATCGATGGAGATTCTCCTCAATTGGCGATGCTCTACTTTGATGGCATCTGAAATGCCAGAACCTTCTTCTCCTATGCCTCTTCAGTTGGATCTGCTCCCTTGAATAGCACAGCAACCTTCTCTCCAGAGATTCCCTTGTGATTAAACTGTGTTTTTGTTATTGTGCAACAAAGTTTAATCACAAAGACACACTCAACATAAAGTATAGAAAAATATAAAGATCTGAATGTAGTTAAAATAATGATGCAAATGTGAAGAAAAGTGACCTATATGAATGAGCAGAAATATTTAACAAGGATGTTAGGAGCTTTAAGTTTAACACAATGTAGAATAATAGGTCTAAACTCAGTGTACATGAACTTTATGAAGGTCTTAAGCTTTTCCATCCTGTCAATTTGATTTTCTTTCATTTTTTTACTGGGAAAGAATACAAGAATAAATTAATTAAATCTCACTTTTCAGTGCAAGAGATCACATTGATCAGATGCAAGACCTCCTAATTACTCAGTGGTGTAACTTTCATTATCTTATACAGAGTTGAAAATTTGATTTCCACTTTTTGACGT
This sequence comes from Colocasia esculenta, assembly GCA_014218235.1. Lineage (NCBI taxonomy): Eukaryota > Viridiplantae > Streptophyta > Magnoliopsida > Alismatales > Araceae > Colocasia > Colocasia esculenta. Next base: position 71,038,602 of record CM024755.1, read on the forward strand.
GAAACAAATCACTTTTTAGGTGAAATGGCCCAGTTACTCAGTGGTTCAAGTATTTGCATTGCTCTGTTTGTATCTTTCCATATTGTTGATCATTTTCTTTTGACGTTTTGCAGGAATATGTTTGCTTTGACCAGACAAGTCATGACTATGAATTTAGAAAAATTATTCTTAACATGTGGTAAAAATAAAGCTTAAGCATGCACATGTGAAATATTAAAGTCACTCATGTGCCTATAATAGTGTTTTGTAAATCATTTTAAAAACAGTCAGTATTAAGATTGCTTAACCTTGAAATGATACTGAATCTTTGAAATTAAACTAAATGCACAATGAGTTTAGTTTCAATGTTTTAATTCTCTCACAATAACATAGCACAATGACTCAAAAATTCTGATGATTGAGGCTCAGAATAGACAACAATGTCAAGTGAAATGATTGAAGAATAGACAATAACTCCCCCTCAACAAATACTCCCCCTCAACAATTGCATAAAGGAATCTTGATACTTGGCGGAGACATATACTCACGCATAGTGAAAGTGTCCAGACATGCCTGACTTGTCTTTCTTCAAATCACCATTTGATATACTAGGAATCCCAATGCAATGTGAGAGTGAGGAATTCATTTGCAAGAACATTTGTCAACAAACTGAATGAGAGTTGATGATAAATCAGATATGAAAGAATGTTTCTTCAAATTCACTCAAATATTCTTTTGACTCATTTCCCATAAGATATGCATGATATGAAATGATCATTTAAACAATTCAGATATGTTCATTCAAAGTAGTTTGCACAAAAAGAATATGAACATGATCAAGCATGCATTAACAAGCAATTTATTGAAGGAGAAAAGTGTCAAAGACTTAAAATAAAGTTTTTGAGATTTTCATTTTTCTTGATGACCTTTTATGCAGGAAAAGACTATTGATACTTGGCGGAGAATTTTTCTCACGCATAATGATAGTTTCCAGACAATCCTAACTTGTCCTTTCACATTTCACCATTTGATATACCACATAGTCACTGCAAAAGGTCAATTATTCTTTAGCTTTGGCATGAAATTCATTGCATTTTCAAGAACATTTTTTGCACTTTTTCAAATTTACTCCCCCTTAATATGTGCATGGAATGAAAAAGCTAGCAAGCACTTTACACATGATTATGCATACAATTATCTTTAAGCATAACATGACTTCTGATACTTGGCGGAGTACGTTACTCACGCATAATGATAGCTTCTAAACAAGCATAACTTGTTTTTCCACATGTCATCATTTGATATACCAAAAAGTCAAAGCTGTTGATATGCACACAGAATCATGGGCACAATTAAGCAAGCATGATAACACGAACATGATTCCAATTGTAATGACACAAAGTTCATTGTTGGGAGTACCATTGAAACACATTTCTTATTTTTCAGATAAAAATTAAACATTCATTTCAATTCAGGCAATTCAAATTTGAAATGATAAAGAAGTTTTACCTGAATGGACTTCAATTGCTTTTCAAATATTTTACCTGTGTTCTCCAATCATTTCTTGCCTTGCACAGCCAATCTCTTGTATCCATTTACAATGTATAGCTGCAAGACTCCTCAGCTTGCTGATCAAGCTGGTTTTGGGACCCACACTTGCTTGGGTCTTGCAATGAAATCAATGTTAGATTGCAACAAAGATTTCTGAATCCAAAATGCTTTTATTTTTTGTATAGATGCATTTCTTTCATTGATAGAACTATGAGCAGAATTAGTTCTAGATATTCTTTTTGCCTTGCTCAATGCATCTATGTTTTCATGAAGTTTTCTAATTTTTGGATTTTGAATATGAGCATTTTCAACGAAGTCATGATTCTTAGTTACATGTGAATGATGTGAAGATTTTTGCAAGTAATTCAAGCTAAAATCATCATGGAAGAAATGAAATAACCAAGCAATCATGTTTCAATGACAACCATTTTTTTTATTTTTTTTTATTAATGACTCTTACACAAGGAAGATCATTGGTACTTGGCGGAGGTTATTCCTCACACATAATGATAGTTTCCAGACAAACATGACTGGTCCTTCCACAGTTCACCATTTGATATACCAATTGATCTTTGCATAAGAGTTTTAATTGATTTCAATTTTTATTTAGCAGGGAATCTCTCAGAAGAATTTACCTAGTGAAATTTTCATTTTCTTTCATTTTTCTCTTCACTTACTTTCCTTGTAGCCTTAGTCATGAAGCCTTCATTTTTGAGATTGACTACAAGGATCCCTACATCCAGCATTCAAGCAGCACATTTTAGAACCCAAACTTGTTTGGGTCCTAAGGATCTTCCATGAATTTGCAACAATGATTTTTGAATCCAAAAGGATTTGATATTGGGTGCATTTTTCTGAAAACTAGAAGCACTGGAATCTTGGTTTCTAATCTTAGAGCTATTGGTATAGAATGCACCACTGACATACTGAACATTTTGTTTTCTATTTTTTAGATTTTTATCATTGAGATTTTTAACATGGAATTTAGAAGAGATCTTTTGTGTAATAGTTCCTTTTTCATGTACATAGAATTTCTGAGTGTTTTCAGCATGAACATGATCTTTATTCTTATGTACATTAACATGAAACATGGGAGCATACACAAGATTATCAATTCTATGCCAACATTCCCTAGAAGTATGCCCAAGTTTATGACAATGAAAGCATTGGACAGATTTGACATGTTTATTGAAATGTTGACCTCTATTCCAGCAAGATTTGGCTAAATGACCAGGTTTATTACAATTAAAACAAATGAGAGCATTTCTTACCTGGTTCTTACCTTGGCATGTATGCATTTGCTGGAATCTCCTTTTCATGTGAGGAGGCTTACCATGAGGAGAAGAAGGTACCTTTTGGTAGCTCTTGGCATGATGTGAAGTTGGAACTTGCCTTGGAGCTTTTTGAACAGATGGAGGAAGTAGATGAATCTTCTTGACAGTAGCATTCTTCTTTTTCTCTGTCTGTTTTTGAACAAGAACTTTCACAAGTTTTTCATTAGAATTAACAGAGTTCTTGTTCGCAGCAGCTTTAACAAATGTTAATTTTGTTTTGTTTTCATTTTTCTTATCTCTCACAGAAGTATTCTTCAATTCATGTTGAAGCTTCTATTTTTCAGCTTCTAATGCAACAACTTCTTTTTCTGAATTTTGAAGCTTGTTCTTTTCATTTTCAAATTGAGCAATTTGTTTTTCCAAATCAGCAATTTTATTACTTAAATTGCTACAATCATTGTCCAATGGTTTGTCGTTTACCAAGCATTCAATCTTCCATTTTAAATGATGATTTTCTTCAACAAGTTGTTTGCATCTCTCATTTATTTGATGATCATGATTCATGTTAGAAATCTGTTTGTTTAATTGATCATTATCAAATTTGAAGTTTTCATTGAGATCAATTAATTTTCCATTTTCATTTTCCAGATCAATGACTTTTGATTTCAATAGCTCATGGTTTTCTTTTAATCCATTCAGTTTATTTTCACAGATTTGGACTTCATCTTCTAAATTCTCTTTCTCAGAATTTAATTTTTCAACTTCATTTTTCAAATTCTCAATTTCTTCTGAAGGATATTTATCATTTTTCTGGAGCAATTCAAGTGTATTTTTCAAGTTTTCACTTTCTTTGTGGTAATGATTTAAAGTCCTTTTCAAATCTTTATTTTTATTGTTTAGCTTTGCATTAAGATTTTTCATCGTTTTACAGAATTCAATCAATTCAACATAAGACATACCTTCATCTTCATCAGAATCAGAATTAGAATATACAAATGGATCTGGAGTTGATTTATCTGACCTTTTAGACCCATTTGAACTCTTGTGTTCTGAAGAGGATGAAGAATGTTCTGAGCTCTTAGAGTGTGCAGTGAGAGCCACAACCTTCTGAATTGTTGATTTTCTGGATTTATTGAGACTCCTTTTTGCCATAAAGTACTTGTGAATTTCTTTTGCTCCTTTTCTTTGTGCTTCCTTTGAAAAACTTGATGAGGTTGAGACTGGTGATTTCTCTAAAATTATAACAGGAAATTCATGCAGATTAAAGAGATTTGCCATTATATCAAAGCTCAAAAGACAATTAGATCTAATCACAGTGAATCAATGTAACAAGGAATTAGATCTAACAATTAGAGTGGTTAACCCGCTCTAAAACCAAATGTAGGAATCAGAGCGATTAAGCACACAAAGATAGTGAAAGATCAAGCAAACAGTTCAACCAATTAACATAGAGATCAAACAGAAGCAATCAAATCAGATTAGTAACAGACATTAACCCACTGTGATACCAATTGTTAGGATCAGATGGGTGGATGGATCATATCTAGAAGGGGGGGTTGAATAGATCTAACACCAATTAATACGGAAGCTTAAGCAATTTAAAATTACTTCGAATCAGAGATCAATTCACCCAAACAATTTACTAATATGAAGTGTGATTAGAGTGTGTGAGCAAATCAATTAGTAGTGTGAGCGAAATCCCTATGCATGCATCTAGCGAGATACAAAGGCAAACCACAATTCAAACCACTGCACAGAGGATTTTTAGGTGGTTCGGAAATCACCTCCAGTGACTCCTACGTCCACCCCTCACACAGTGAGGCCATACTACTCAAAACGTTGAGTACAACTCACACTGGAGCACGACGACTCCAAACACCCTTGAGCACGACGGCTCAACACACAACCTTGAGTTCAACGACTCACAAACTGAGCACGATGGCTCAAACAACAACCGGAGCACGACGACTCCAAATTGAGCACGACGGCTCAAACCCCACTGTGAGTGCGACGACTCACAAACTAGAGCTCGACGGCTCATAGTACAAAAGCTAGATCAAACATAAAAGAGATCAGATCCTCTAGCAATGATCTGATTCAAGACAGTTTCGCATACAGAAATTTGTGAAGAACTTCATGCATAAATCTCATTGATAAAATAAGGAAGAACAAACTCAGAAATAAGACAAATAGATGTAGAAAGAGTGTTCTTCGATGAAGAGGCCTTGCAGACGCTTCAATTGAGGAGCCTTGATGGAAATCGATGGAGATTCTCCTTAATTGGCGATGCTCTGCTTTGATGGCATCTGAAATGCCAGAAATCCTTCTTCTCCTATGCCTCTTTAGTTGGATCTGCTCCCTTGAATAGCACAGCAACCTTCTCTCCAGAGATTCCCTTTGAATCCCACGTCCTTCCTCTTGAAAGGATGGCTTGCAGCTTCTGGAGATGGAGACAGATCTGGAAAACCCCTTTCAGCCGCCAAAGGGCTTCTTCTGGAAGTGTATGGGCTCTCTTGCCTTTGGGGTACAAGGAGCATGGGTATTTCTAGCCCCATAAGTCCATAAAGTGCCTTGGGGTGCATGGGCACAGAACCCTAGGTCAAATCCCCTAATTCTCAAGCAGCCACGTGTCCAGAGAAATTCACGATTTTGACTTTCAGCCGGAGTGTGTCGACACCACCAGGGAGTGTGTCGACACACTGTCCCATTTCTACAAAATTGTTCTTCTGGGAACTGGGTCTAGTGTCGACACTGCCTGGGACTAGTGTCGACACTGCCTGGGACTGTGTCGACACACTGTCCCAGTCAGGCAACTGGGTCTTCTGGAGACTGGGACTAGTGTCGACACTGCCTGGGACTAGTGTCGATACTGCCTGACAAAATCTGGATATTCCTGAAAATTTAACACATAAGCCATTAGTACAAGATATTATCATTAAAATATGAGATATTAAACATCAAAAACATGTTGTTTGAACATTAACATGTTCCCCCCATTAAGCATTGAAATCACAACATGTCATCATCAAAATCAAAGTATGTCATCATTAAAATCACAATATGTCATCATCAAAATCAAAGTATGAGTGATGTTCATTGGTTATCATTAAAGTACAACTTTAGGAAATTCCAAAACACACTCAACCCAACAAATAAGTGGTCGGTAGAGGTACTAGCTCCCTTATATGTTAAGGAGATAGTGTGATTGTAGGGAGTTCCATCATCTATTGTCTTGGATCGGGATCCGAGATTTACGTCCCACTTCTGGAAAGGACTGCAAAGTGCACTTGGTACTAAGCTCAACTTTAGTACCGCATTTCACCCACAAACTGATGGGAAAACCGAGAGAACCAACCAAATTGTTGAAGACATGTTGAGAGCATGCACTATAGACTTCCAAGGTTACTGGAATGAGCACCTATCTCTAATAGACTTTGCCTATAACAACAGTTACTAGGCGAGTATTAAGATGGCACCGTTCGAAGCACTATATGGCAGAAACTGTAGATCTCATGCATGCTGGAATGAGGTTGGAGAACAACAATGGCCAGGCCAAGACATGGTGCAAAATACAACAAGGGACATTCAGGTGATTAGAGACTGACTCAAGATTGCTCAATCTAGACAGAAGAGCTATGTTGACATGAGAAGATGAGATTTCGAATTTCAAGTCGGTGATCATGTACTCTTAAAGGTGTCACCTACTCGTGGCATCCAAAGATTTGGTGTAAAAGGGAAGCTCAGTCCTAGATTCATCGGTCCTTTTGAAGTGCTCGAAAGGGTCGGTGAGGTTGCATACCGACTGGCGTTGCCACCAAACTTGACATGCGTACACAATGTGTTCTATGCCTCCATACTTAGGAAATATGTATATGATCCTACGCATATCATTCGCCATGAGAAGTTGGTGCTAAACAAGGACATGACATATGACGAGAAGCTAGTCAAGATATTGTAACGGAAGGTGCAACAACTCAGGAACTGTCCCATCCATGTAGTTAAAGTCCTATGGAATAATCGTGGAGTGGAAGAAGCCACATGGGAACCGGAAGGAATCATCAGACAGAACTACCCCGATCTTTTCGGTAAGACATTCTCTCCATTATGATCATATGAATTTGGGGACCAAATTCTTTTAAGAGGGGGAGGATGTAGCAACATGAATTTTTCAAAAAAATAAAAATATAATGATATAAAAAAATTTAATTAAAGCAATTGGAAAATCAAAGGAAAAAAGAATTAAATAGAACCCATTAAACGAAAACAAGTAATGGGCTTTGTTAAATAAACCCTCAAAAATTTATTGGGCCGAAATAGGTATTTTTAAAAGAAGAATAATAAGAAAATACCCTAAATTCGTAACTTAAATATTACCTAAATAGAAAAGGGGTATTAAAGCATTAAAATAAGTAATTTAGGTTGGAATTAGATTCCTAACCCTACCCTAATTAGTTGGCCACGAATTTGGATCCCAACCTAACCCAAATAGAATGTGGAAAGCTTGGAAGGAGGAGAGAAATTAGGAATCTCAGAATTAAATAGGAATTGGAGTTCTATTAGGAAATAGAAACCCAAATAGCTTAAATACTCTCTAAACCCTCCATGACCAGCCCTAACACGTTGCTAGGGCTTGCGGGACGAGGAGAGGAGGCGAAGGAGAGGAGGAACTCGTGGGGAGAAGGCTAGACCAAGCTTCAACCCATGTTTTTCAAGTTGTAACCCTAGAAGATCAAACGAGTCAAAGCTAGGCATTCTCACGAGCAAAAATCAATTAATTTCATCTGTAGATTGTTCCAAACCTCAGGAACAAAAGCCCTCTTGTTTCATGATTTTTCGTCAACCCAATCTTTTGTTCTACATTTTTGAAGTTCTACAATCTCCATGACCCTGAACCTTCATGTTTAATTTATATCTCTATGTATACTCGTCCCCATGCCATGAAATTTTAATTGGAGATACTGAGGATAGTTAGGCTTCGTTTGCCCCTAAAAGCCCTAATTTTCATCCATCATACTATCTGCATTAAATCTTGTATCTTCACTGTACCATGTTTTGTGTTACTCATGCTTGATCATATTAAAAACCTATCAAGACCATGTTTGTTCTCAAATTCCTATTTATTGTACGTACTATCGCATGTCTAGATCAGTTTGCAAGTGATTTCCTAATTTTTCATCGATTGTGCATTTAGTTCTTAATTTCTGAATGAACCTATGTCAAAATAAGGCAACTTGGACCGCAATCCAACGCCTGTCCTTTTCCCGCTCGGACTCAGGCGCAGGACTTGAGAATGCGATGGCCTGATAGGTCGCATCCTTAGGGCTGATCGTGACAGAGATGCCCATTGCATTCTGAATGTGACAGGGCCTGTCGTCGCGTTCTGGCAGCCTGCTCTGACCGACCCGTCGCGACCCATGTTTGACCCTGTCGCGTTCTTACTGTACCCCATCGCGACCCTTACAGGGGTACGTCGCCTTCTAGAGTTTTGCATGTAAACCCCATATTTGTACAGGTCTTGATTTTCTACATTAACTACATGCCCTGTTAACTATCTTAAATATAGTAAACGAAGTTGTTTAATGTGGACATGTTTTAATTAATTAAAAGACATCCACATGATCTTTTTTTATCCATGATTTTCTATATCACATACACACACTTGTAACAATCCAATATGACTCAATTTGGCATGAAGATATTTCATTAAATATCTGGTAAATTACCTCAATATTGTATTTAAATTGCCCCATTTTAAATGAACTTGTCTTCGTTTTCTCGCGATGTTTTGGGAATACCGTTACCGATGCTCCACTGTTCTAGAATTCCTCTAGAACGTCGAGCACTTGTTTCTATATACACACTTTCTCTTGACTTGGACGAACTCTCCGTCGGATATTCCTTCTACCAGACTAGTGAATCCTTGTTCAAGGCTTCCGTATGTCTCCTTTGTCCATGGATTCCCACATGGTCGACGAGCTGGTTGTACCCGAACACCTATGACACCCTTTAGGGATCAGTAAGATCGAAATGGCTTTAGTTGCTCTCGCTCTTATCTTGAATCACGCCGGACCTTTAGACCTGTGCATAACATGGCCAGTGGAAGGGTAGTGAATTCTACCTAACTGCCAACACCAATCACGCGTGTTGTGCAACTGTTACTATCGCCCGTTTACTCGACGTTTTATGTGAAATGACCTGTAGTTCTCATCTATACTCGACTCGCTCATCTATTCACACTCTCTCTACTATCTCGTCTATTCATCTAGTACTCTCATCTATTTCTTGGTACTCTTTATTGGCCATTGACTGATTGTCTAAATATAAATAATATAACCAATGCCTGGCAATATATAAAGGGCCAGTCTGGTCCTGGGATGTGCGCCCAAAAGTGCTATTTGCCCGCGTGAGTTAAATGACTAGAGTGTTTGGCATTACACTCGAGTGCTATCTATCTCTACTATCTAAATGACAATCAAAAGTGTTATATTCTCTCGTTGTCTATTGACAACAAAGTGCTATACTATACACTTTGTGCTATTGCTATACTTTGTGCTACTTGTGCTATGGCCATCCTTCTCTTTGTGCTATACTCGACGCTTGTGCTATATTTGGAAACTTGTGCTATTCCACTCACGTGCTATTGTGCTATCTCTTACATTACTTGACTCTCTCGCTCTATCTTTAGTTACTCTGCCTTTTAATACATTAATCATTTAAAGCATGCTCGATCCTGAGATTTAAGTCCTACTGGGTGTTATCGCTCACCCTGCATTTTTGGTTATGTGTTCACAGGAGAGACCGAGGAAGAGACTTACACTCAAGAGGATGGGAACGACCAAGAGTGAAGTCAAGCGTACCCTAGCGTCTTAGTAGTTGTTAGAGTTTGAGTTTAGTCTTTTGCTTTTATTTAATGTAATTGGGCCCTATAGAATGGCTCTGATATTAGTGGTTGCAACTAGACATTGGAAATTATTAATGAGATGAACTTGCTTTAGTATTTATTCTTGTCCAATGGTTTGATGTCTAGTATTCGCTATGTACCCGTTTTACTTGCAACTGCCTCGCGTTCCGATATTCCGCGTCGGGGCATGACATAGTATATGTTATATCTTGAACTGTCTTTCATGTGACTTGCTGAGTCTTGTAGACTCACACTTGATTAACTTTTCAAGAGTGACAGAGGATACCCAGGAGTTAGTGCACTCTGACTCGGAGCGTGAGGACGTGGAGGCTTAGTGCTTTAGTTGAGAGTGTTTGAGTGATCATGTATGTGAGGACAAGATGTACCTTGAGTTTTATGCATTTGGACTTATGAATTGTAATAATTTGGACTATTGTTATCTTTCCTTTATGTTTTAGACTTAGTAATTGAATGTGATGTTGTTTGAAAAAATTTGGCTCCATGTTCCATTGCAACTTGTTGGAATTAAATTGTCATTTATGTATGTCTCAATATGTACCGTCTATTGTTGGATATTTTCCACTGTAATACCTCTATTGGATCCAATGTGAGTTGGAAAAACTGTACTGGGTCCAAGAAGGGCATTACAGCTCTTCTTTGGCTGCTGCTTCTTCTTCTTGAACTGGAAGGTCTTCAGGGACTTCTCCAATGATAGCTTCACTCTCTGCCACTGAAGTCTTAGTCCATACACTTCCAAGGAGGGAAAATCCACTCTTCTTTAGGTTCCTTGATCTGATTGGCTGACCCATCTTTTCCATTAATTCTCCTTTCAAATCAATATTCAGGGGACTGAAAATCCTTGTCAGTAAATAAGAATAAGGAAGGGACACAACTTGCTTGTTCTTTCTGTCCCAAATTGCTTCTGCAGTAGACTTCATTCTTTCAATAATTACTTGAGCCATATTGATGTCTTGCTTCTGAATGGCCTAGAACACCATGTCTGCATCTCCCTTTGTACGTGATGAAAAGGTTGCACTTTTGGGTACCAAAATCTGACAAACTATGAAATGCAGGATCCTGTTGAAGGTGTTGAACTGATTGATATCTATCTTTCCATCCTTCAGTTTATATTCAGTTCCGATGATCCCTAATCCCTTAGCATGAGTATCCACTGATTCAACCAAACTGTGCCCAACTGTGGACACCCGAAACAGCCTCTCCAACAAATCATGAGAAATGTGAATAGATGTACCTTTGACTGTGGAGGTGAGTGAGCCGTCTTCCTCTGTCTTCAAACAAGTGTAGAAAGCCTTCGCCAGATGCGGATAGCTTGGTTTTGAGACTGTGCAACTCCCTGTCCATTTCAACCTCTAAAGGGCTTCAACCATACTGTGCATCCCTTGCTTCTCCAAATCTACTAAGTCCACTGCCATGTTCCCACAGAGCTTGATCTTCACTTCAGAGTATCTCTCCTGTTGAACGGCCGTAAGAAAGGCAACACTGTAACCTCCTACGCTGTTGGAGCTCCCAGAGGTGGCCATGGAATCGAGCAAGGAAAGGTTCTAGAAGATCGTAGGAGAAGGAGGAACAGAACCCCTGAAGAAATTTGAGCGGGAAGGTGTGATCTCTTCAAAGGCATATAGAGGTTTGACATAGTTGATGACGGTTGTTTAGGGTTTCGAGTCGAAGGGAATAGAGAGAGAGAGAGAGAGAGAGAACAAGTGAATCGGTGTGAGAAGGATTACGGTCGTAACGGAGGGACATAAAGGGGCTTTCTGTAACGGCGGAGCAATAAATGCGGATAACGACAAAATAGGAGAAGATAACGCAAATGGATTTACTTAAATCTATCGGGGAAGAATAATTTCGTATTCAGAATTTTTTTTATTATTTTTCAATTATGTACATATATATCTGTTACAAATTGCACATGCCTAGTTCCCTTCTAAGAGACGTAAATCTCTCTTCAGATAAGGCTTTTGTAAAGATATCTGCCAACTAATTTTGAGTATCTACAAATGAAATATTAATATTACCATTAGATACATGATCTCTAATAAAATGATATCTGACCTCTATATGTTTCGTCCTGGAGTGCTGTACTGGATTTTTCGTCAGATTTATTGCACTTGTGTTGTCACACAGCAATGGGATGGTCTTGATATGCAACCCATAGTCCTCAAGCTATTGTTTAATCCATAAGAGTTGAGTGCAACAGCTCCCAGCAGCTATATATTCAGCTTCAGCTGTTGATAGTGCTACTGAATTTTGCTTCTTTGAAGACCACGAAATCAAGCATCCTGCAAGAAATTGACAACCACCACTAGTGCTTTTTATATCTACTTTGCATCTAGCATAGTCAGCATCAGAATATCCAACTAAACTAGTTTCACAAAATTTAGGATACCATAGTCCAAGGTCATGAGTTTTAGCTAAATATCTAAAAATCTTTTTAACAGGTATTAAATGAGATTCATTAGGATCAGACTGATATCTTGCAGACATACATACACTAAATAAAATATCTGGTCTACTATCTATCAAGTAAAGTAATGACCCTATCATACCTCTATAAAGTTTCTAATCAACTTTCTTACTTTTCTTATCACTGTCTAACCTGGTGGATGTGCTCATTGGAGTGGACAGTGGTTTAGCTTTATCAAATCTGAATTTCTTTAATAATTCCTTGGTGTATTTTGCTTGACAAATGTGTGTACCTTCTTTGCTTTGCTTGATTTGTAATCCAAGGAAATAGTTGAGCTCTCCCGTCATGCTCATCTCAAATTCTCCCTGCATGAGCTTCTCAAAATACTTGCACAATGATTCATCAGTAGATCCGAATATAATATCATCTACAAAAATTTTCACAAGTAATATATTTTTTACTTTTGTTTTAATAAAGAGTGTGCTATCCACCTGTCCTCTAATAAAACCATGATTTAATAAGAATGCACTGAGTCTCTCATACCATGCCCTAGGTACTTATTTTAAACCATATAATGCTTTATGTAATTTGAGAACATGATTTGGGAAATCTAAATCATCAAAGCCAGGAGGCTGTTCCACATAGACTTCCTCCTTTATAAAACTATTTAAAAATGCTGATTTCACATCCATTTGAAAAACTTTTAAATCTAAAGCAGATGCATAAGCAAGCAATATTCGAATAGCCTCTAGTGTAGCCACTGGTGCATAGGTCTCATCAAAGTCTATGCATTTCTCTTAGGAATAGCCTTTAGCAACCAGTCTGGCCTTGTTTCTTGTGATAACACCAGCTTCATCCAATTTGTTCTTGGACACCCATTTGGTGCCAGTCACAGGATGATCTGATGGTCTCAGAACAAGGGACCAAACTTGATTTCTCCTGAACTGATTAAGTTCATCTTGCATGGCTAGAATCCAAGATTCATCAGATAGTGCTTCATTGACTGTTTTCGGCTCTATTTGAGATACAAATGCTAAATAATCACAGGGAATGATATTACCTCTTGTTCTTACCCCAACTGATGTATATCCAATGATGTTGTCAATAGGGTGATCCCTTTTGTATCTCCATTCTTTTGGAAGATGATCATGGATAATATCCTTCTGTTGTAGTTCTTCCAAGGGTGGATCTTCACCATTCTTGATGGTAGATTCTTTCAGCTTCTGGGTAAGACTATTTGTGTCTTCATCATCACTTTCAGATTTCTTTCTCAAGGAAGGGTTAGATTTATAAAAAATAATGTGAACGGTTTGTTCAATCAATAAACTTCTTTTATTAAAAACTCTATAGCCTTTAGGTTTAGAAGTGTACCCCATAAAGATCCCTTCATCGAATTTAGGATCCACCTTACCTATTTCTCTCTTACCATTGTTGTGAATGAAGCATGGACATCCAAACGTTCTGAGATAGCTGATCTTGGGCTTCCTTTGCTTTTACAACTCATATGCAGTCTTCTTCAGGATTGGCCTAATCTTGACTTTATTTATGATATAACATGTTGTATTTATAGCTTCTGCCCAGAAGTATCTTGGAAGGTAATATTCAGATAGCATGGTCCTAGCCATATCCAATAGGGTTCTATTCTTCCTCTCAGCTACTCCATTTTGCTGTGGTGTTCTAGGTGCTGAGAAATTGTGTTCTATACCCTGATCATTACAAAATTCTACAAATATGTTGTTTTGGAATTCTCCTCCATGATCTGAATGGATACAAATGATGCTGAACTTCTTATACTTTTGAACTACTTTACTGAACTTCACAAAACTTTCAAATGTGTCATCTTTATGCTCTAAAAATGATACCCATGTAAATCTTGAATAATCATCAACTATGACAAATCAAAAGTTCTTTCCTCCCAGGCTGGTAGTTCTCATTGGTCCAAACAGATCCATATGTAGCAGTTCTAGTGGTTTGGAGGTAGTGACTACTGTCTTGAACTTGAAGGAGGATTTTCCATGCTTTCCTTTTGCACATGGCTCACAGATACTGTTTAATCTTGAGTTAATCTTCGGTAGGCCTTCTACTAGATCATGTTTGATAAGTTTTCTTATTCCATCCAGGCTGCAGTGACCTAATCTTCTGTGCCATAATTCAGCATTCTGTTCTTTACTCGCTGTTAGACAAATGTCTTGATCCTTTAATTCTTCTAGATGTAGTACATATAAATTCTTTTCTCTACTGGCTTCGAAGACAGTTGCACCATCCTTGATAATCAAACACTTAGATTCCTGAAACTTGATCTGGTGACCCTTGTCATACAGCTAACTAATGCTGATTAGATTGTGTTTGAGTCCTTTAATGCATAGAACATCTTCTATAAGGATTATATCTTGACTTCCAATAGATCCACAACCAATTACTGACCCTTTTCCATTATTGCCATAGGTTACTGTACCTTCTTCACTTTTGATATGGGAGAACAGTTTCTTGTTACCTGTCATATGCCTTGAGCACCCGCTGTCTAGGCACCACTTTGATGCTTTAAGGCTTCCCTGCAATAAATCAATGTGATTCAGGTACCCACGTTCTTTTGGGTTCTGGTTGGTTAGCTTCATCACAGTTTCTTTTGGGAATCCATTTTAAGTGTTTGGTTGTACATGTTATTTTAGTGTGACCTAATTTGTTACACTGTGTGCAGCAAGGAATATTGTTTATTATCCTATTTGGGTTATGGTTCTTATTTTTATTTATTTTATAGTTTAGGTTTTGTTCAGCTACAAATTTTGGTGTTGGATAGATTTTAGGATGAATTACAGTTTCTTCATTGACTGGTGGGATATATCCTAAGCCATACTTTTTCCTACCTGATCTTCTTGCTCCTTTTAATATTAAGGAAGAATTTCCATTTGTGAATTTTTCAATTATGGCTGTTAAATATTCATTATCTTTTGTTAGTGTGTTAATTTCATTTTTAAGTTTGCTTATTTTGATATCTTTTCATTTTTACTCTTTATATCTTCGCATAGCAGTTCATTTCTTCTTTTTAATTCAGAAATTTGTTTTTCTAACTGTTCAGTTTCAGATTTTAGATCTGAGTTTGTTATTTCAAGACATGCATAATTTTTCTTAGTTGTTCTTAACAGTTTATGGACATCTTTATATTTACTATATAATTCATTAAAAGCATCTTCTAAACTATTCGAATCTGATTCATTGCAAGAAGTAAAGGATGAGTCAGAAGTTACCTTATCATCAACATTTGCCATGAAGGCCAGGTTGGCCTTTTCTTCTTCTTCTTTGCTGGAGCTTGACTCACTATCTGAGTCACTTTCGTTGTTCCATGCAGCAGTCATGTCTTTCTTTTTATACTTCTTGAATTTCTTCATGTTGTCCTTCTTGAATTCTGTTTTCTTTAGTTTTAGACACCCAGCCTTGATGTGTCCAGGCTTCTTGCACTTGTAGCATATCGGTTCAGATCTCTTGACTTCTTTGCCTTCAGGCCTTTTGAAGTCTCTACCTTTCATGAAATATCTTCTTCCTAACTGGTACTTCTTTTTAGCTAGAATGCGCTGCAGTCTTTTAGAGAGAAAGGCTTCTTCATCTTCACTACTTTCATTGCTTTTGTCACTTTCTGATTCGCCATAAGATGTGTCTTCTGTAGCCTTGAGAGCATTGCTGTGCTTCTTCTTGCTAGAGGATTCTCCCAGCCTTTCCATATTTATCTCATGAGCTTTCAAAGACCCAATGAGTTTTTCAAGTGACATTCTCCTAAGATCATTGGCTTCTTCTATGGATGTTAATTTTGGAGTCCATGAGGTTGGTAGTGATCTTAGTATTTTCCTTACCATGTCTCCAATTTCATATGTTTTTCCAAGCCTTGCCAACCCGTTGGTGATGTCTGTGAATCTACTGTACATTTAAGAGATGGACTCCCCAGACTGCATTTGAATCTTTCATATTGAGCTACCAAAATATTTATTCTTGTTTCCTTTACCTTGTCAATTTCTTCATATGTGAGTCTCAGCTTTTCCCACATTTCCATAGCTGACTTGCAAGCTGAAATCCTGTTGAATTCTTTCTTACTGAGCGCACAGCATAGTATACTTTTAGCTTTACTGTTTTGAGATATTTTCTTCTTGTCTTCATCTGTCCATTTGTCTCTACTGTTGGTGACCAAGAGATCTCCTTCTTCAATAATTGACCAAAGTTGAAAATCGAGACCTTGAAGGAAGAACTCCATCCGTGTCTTCTAGTAGTTGTAATCTTCACCATCAAATAGAGGAGGTCTGTTAACGGATTGACCTTCTGCATAACCTTGAGCTGCCATTTATCTTTGCTCTTCAGATCGTGAGATCTACTTACTTGAAAAGACTTGGCTCTGATACCACTTGTTTCCCAGATAGCAAGCCCAGAGGGGGGGTGAATGGATTGCTAAAAATTCTTCTTGTAAAAATTCCTGTAAATAAACACACTTGATAGACAACACTAAGATCGATAGTTAGAGTTAGTGTTAATCAAAACAAAGAGAACAATCACACAGACAACAGGTAATTTTATCCTGGTTCGGATCTCTTATCCCAAGGAGTCCTACGTCTAGTCCCCAAGCAACCACTTGGGATTCTACTAAAGAAGGGTACAGTCCCCCTTAAGGACACTTACACATCCAGCAATAGCTGGCCTTCTCTTCTCTTCCAGAAGAGGGATCACTCCACCTGATGCAACAGGTCTTCTCTTCACACCCGAAGAGGAATACTCACAGGAAAATGAGTTGAAAGAGAAATTCCCCAAGACCAAGCTTATACACAATGCCTGATGTGAGGCAAAGTCTGAGAGACACAAGATTTATCACAGATGGACTCTCCCAGATCTACGCAAGCTCTCAAAGGCAATGCAATATTCTCACAGAGAGCTAAGAGCTACAGAAAATTTGAATGCACGAGCTGGCTCTTGTTGTTCTTCAGGTGACTGAGATGTTCAAGCTTCTCAAAGGTTAAAAAAAGTTATGTGTGCTTGGAGTCACCAGTCTTATTATATCTTCTTTGAAACCATTTGACCGTTGAAGTATCCGTTGAAATATCTATTGTCTCACATCTTCATGCACGTTGGAGGTTTGTTTTGAAGGAGAGAGCAAGTGAGCCTACAGCCATTAATGCTCGGATGGACATACATACTCAAGGAAAGATTGTCTGAATCTTCTATCCTCTTGTCAGGTTGACAGGTCCATCTTTTAGACGTGTGTTTCCACCAGAAACCCTACATACAATAAATGCTGACACATAGGCAACTTATCTTTGTCTAAACTGTCAGTCAACATTAGTAGTTATGCTGTATAAAGATACACCATAAGGGAAATGCCATTCTGTCATTGACTTTGTGTGTTATAGGCAAGACAGGTAAAAGATATATCGTGCAGAGTTGTGTACTGTCACAATAAATGTTAGACAATATGGGATACAACATGCTTTCGCGGGAAAACTTGAAATCCATAGAGATTTGAATTATATTTGAATATTATGTGGAATGGAACTAAAGAATGGTTGAAAATGATTTACACGAGAATGTTTGACAGCTGTCTTCAATGAAATCATGTATTTAGACAGGCTGTACCCAAAGAGAGTCGATGTTGATACTAAATCAATGATATAATCATAAGTTAAGTAAGAATGTAATCCATGTTGAAATGTAATGAAATCGATGTTTTGTACAAAGTCGTTATTTAACAGAAATCGATGTGCAGATGAAATCGTTGTTCAATTAAAATCGTTGTTTCATGAAGTCGTTGTAGAGATGAAATCGTTGTTTCATATGAAGTCGATGTTTTAGTGAAATCGTAGTAGACATGAAATCGTTGTTCTACCGAATCATTGTAGCAACAACCAAATCGTTGTAGCGGCCAAGTTGTTGTTTAAGTAAAACGAAATCGTTGTAGTGACCAAATCATTGTTTCTATGAAGTCGTTGTTTAAGTGACTTATGAAATTGTTGTAGCGATCAAATCATTGTTTCATATGAAGTTGTTGTTTAAGTGACTTATGAAATCATTGTAGCGATCAAATCGTTGTTTCTATGAAGTCGTTGTTTAAGTGAAACAGAATCATTGTAGCGACCAAATCGTTGTTTCTATGAAGTCGTTGTTTAAGTGACTTATGAAATCGTTGTTGCGATCAAATCGTTGTTTCTATGAAGTCGTTGTTTAAGTGAAACGGAATCGTTGTAGTGACCAAATCGTTGTTTCTATAAAGTCGTTGTTTAAGTGACTTATGAAATCGTTGTTTCTATGAAGTCGTTGTGCACCTAGACAAAACATATGCATTGAACTTCAAATAGCAGTGTGTGTAGACAACTTACAGATTTTGCTTGAATTATTTCTTGTGGATAAACTTCAGAAAAAGTTGTTAGAAAATAATTTTCAAGGTTTTGTTAATCACCAAAAATACATATATAATTAATAATAAATTATATGGAGATGGACTGATCATCAACTTTTCCTACTAATCCAAGTCAAATTGTTTGTGTGTTGACACACCATGCTACGGATCAGTTCAAGCAAAGCTTTGGGATTTAACTCAACTAAGAGACAATTGATCCTTGTTTTACTGTTAGAAGAGGAATTTGATGAGCTCAAGCCTGAAAAGGATGCAATTGGAAGTTCAAGGAATTATCTGACCAAAGCCAAACTCTAGTGTAGAATGTTTGCATATTTCTGCATTTCTTTTAGAAATCTCCCTAGTTTGATATTTTTCTATTTCTTCTCTTCACCAAACTATTTGGTTGTCTACTCCAGTAGAAGTAAACAAATTTAATCCTACACTGTCTGTTATAAGGTTTGTGAGATTTAATACAATCTTGAAACTTTGAATCATCAATTGTGTGAGTGCTTCACACATTTGAGTTGTTAAGGAAGCTTCACTTGGTGTAGTGAGGGGTGGATGTATGTCTACACACAGGAACCGAACCACCTTAAAAATTTTACTTGTATTATGTGGTTTGAAGTACACTGACTACGTTGTTTCATCTGATTTGTTCATAGTCTTGACCTCTTAATTTTTTCTTTTAATTGATCAATATCTATTCACCCACTTATAGATATTCATTTCATACACAACACAATCTATATCCAACTTTATTTATCTAGCTTAACCTCAGGCTTTCTACCCATCTTAACAGGTCACTATACGATGTTGAAGACCAATAACTCTAAAGTATTTGGATCCTCAACCGATGCTCTGATACCATTATGTCACTTCCCGACATTTAATATATCCATAAATGTCGGCACGTGAACGAATAAGAAATCAACAGTAAAATTTGAACTATTCGAGCAAAAAATTACTCGAAGGCTTCACTAAATAAAAATTTATTAACTGTCATTCTATAGGTATTACATGATTCTCAATTTACAATTGAAAAGTAAATGCCACACAGGTTGGTCTCTCATCCTACAAATCCCGATGTCCCACCTTCTAGAACTATAGATTACCTGAGAAAAATATGATTTGATGAACTAACTAGCCCAGTAGGATTCAATCTTCTAATCAAAAGGGCTATGATAATCAGGTAGGTAAACAATGAACTTAACTGTTAGCTATGTTGAATATCATAGATGATTGAATGACCATGCCAATAGATAACAATTGTAGAACAGGAGTACTGAACAAGATTGCATGGTCAAGAATTCAGGACAACAATTCACGTTCTGGTTCAAATATATATCCAACTCATGATAAAATAACATGATGACTAATCAAGCTTGTATTGATGCAATGCCAAACATCCATAAATCATTTATCGTTCCATACGGCCACTAAACGAATTCGGGTGCTCCTCCCGAGACTGGACCAGCCCCATTTGCACAAGCATATATCTCATCTGAGTCTGAAGACCCAAAAATTGTCATCACAAATTATTTCTAGTAATATTCAAGTATGGTACACGAGTACTCTGAATCTCACATGATCTCACATGCAACAAAGGTTTATGGTCCAAAGCCAATAATTTCATAAGGTTGAAACCACATAAGAAACAATTATACTTAGAAAATTTAAGAATAATCCAAAGTAGGATATGGAAGGCAAATGAGTGATCCCTCTTAGTGATAAAGTAATTGGAATCCAAGAAAATGAAGATCCATAAATTGTCATCATAATTTCATTCTTGTAAAAGATTCAAGTGTTGGTACATAGGTACTCAAGATCTCTCATGGAACAAAGGTTCAGGATTCAATGCATAAATCTATAAAAGGTTGTAGAAATGTAGGAATCAATCATACTTCAGGTGTTCAAAGACAATCCATAGTGGAATATGGATGACATTTGAATAATCTTTCTCAGGGATACAATAGTTGGAATCCAAGGAAATAAGGGAAATAACTAGTTGGGTTAATATCAAAGTGTCTCACCTTTGGTTAGACATGAAACAGATCAAGTTAAACACCTCAGACAGGTGTATGTCGACAGCAACTATCCTCCCAGAATCAATTCTTGGGATCTGAACACTGTCTGTCGATAGGCCAAGCTTAGATGTCTATAGGTGAAGGCCATCTATCGACAGCTACTGATGGTTTTGCATTATCTGGGTTCAGGAAGCAGGAACCCTATCGACAGGTAAGTTTTGGCTGTCGACAGGTACAGTCTAAACACCCAGAAATGATTGTTCAACATCTCAAAATACCCATCTAAGTGTTCATGTCATGCCCCGCCAATTTAGCGGCTGAATAAATCAGGGAGGCATGAACAACGTGTATAGTAACGACAATTACACGTACAGCCGCAAATATCAGAGCATCTAATGAACAATAATTTGTAATAAACTCTTCATTTTATTGATAAATCACCTAAACTATATGTCATACCCTGCCAATTTAGCGGCGGAATAAATCGAGGAGGCATGAACAACGTGTATAGTAACGACAATTACACATACAGTCGTAAATATCAGAGCATCTAATGAACAATAAATTGTAATAAACTCTTTATTTTATTGATAAATCACCTAAACTATTATAACCACTAATTCTGAGCCAAAACATAGGGCTCAATAACATCATCACATTGGAAAGGATAATTAAACAAATATCTAACTAAACTCTAAGGTACTAAGGACACTCCATCGCTATGACTCGTGGTCGCTCTTCACTCTAGTCCATTCCCGTTGGTGTGCATTGGGTCATCATCTGACTTACCTGAAACACATATAACAATAACGTAGAGTGAGCGATAACGCTCCGTAAGACTTAATATCTCATGTAAACAGGCATGCTTTAAGTGATTAATGTCTTATCGGGCAAGATAACTAGAGAGAACTATCAAGTATAGTCGAGAGAAAGATAGCACACGATAGCAAGAGAATGATAGCACTTTCAAAATAATAATTGCAAAACTAGCATGATAAAGGATTGGCCATATAGTGAAAGAATATGTAACATCTGCACAAAGGTGCAATAGCACTTCCCTGGTCAAGCATCATGTCAACCCAGAGATATAGTAAAATCATTGATTGATTGTCATAGTTTTAAATTGTGATTGTTATTAAATGGCGCTGGGTGCATGCCGTACACACCCTAATCACGTTACCCTTTCAAGGAAATGGCACTCTTCGGGCGCTCTCCCCAAGACCAGACCGGGCCCTATTGCTTTGGCATATAGCACTGTTTTGTTATTTTTGACAATCATTTGTATGGCCAAATAGAGTACCAAGAAGAGATGAGAGTAATAGATGAAACAGATGAGAGTATAGAGTGAAAGTGAACAGATGAGAGTAACGAGATAGTAGACGAGATAGGGGTATAATCGTAAAACAACGTGAAACATTGATAGTAACAGTTGCACAGCACTCAGTCGGGTGCCGGCAGTCTGGTAGAAGTCACCACCGCCCACTAGCCGTGCTACGAACTGCTAGATGGTCCGGCGTGATCCCAAGGTAAGAGAGAACACACTAAGGCCGTTTGGATCGTACTGATCCCTAGGGGTGTAACGGGTTTTAAGGGTACAACCAGCTCGTCGGCTAAGGACGTGTGCCAAAGCCAAGAAGTCTTACAGAGGCCTTGACAAGGAGTCCCTGGTCCAGTCGAGAGTATTCCCAATGGAGAGGTGGTCCATGCCAAGAAAATGTGTGTAACGAAACGTTGTCTGTCTTGCCTTGAGTGTTAGAAGGCAGAGGGACACGATAACGGTGTACAAAACATGCGAATAAAATGAAGACAAGTGTCATTTAATAAAATGGAGAATTTAGTAATTAATTTCACTTAACTACTAGATACATTATTGAGTAATTTAATAAGGCTTAATGGCAAACATGAATGTTAACTGTGTGTATGTGTAAGAAATCAAGAGAGCATAATGGATTATGCACATAGCTTTTAAATTAATTAGATCATGTAAACATTACTCATTATTGACTAACAAGTCATTACAGTTCATAACAGTATTTAATTAGGGTTAAAATAGGGTTTAAATGGAAATAATAGCAGGGTTGTATAGGCAATTACTAGTTTTGGCTGCAATACTGATGTCGTGACGGGTTTGGCCGTCACGTTCAGGTCGCGACGGGTTTGGCTATCACGATCAGGTCGTGACGGGTTCGGCCGTCATGATCAGGTCGTGACGGGTTTGGCTGTCACGATCAGGTCACAATAGGTTTGGCCATCACGATCAGGTCGCGACGGGTTTGGCCGTCACGATCAGGTCGCGACGAGTTTGGTCGTTACGATCAGGTCACGACGGGGTTCCAAGGTGCAACAGCCGAACCGGCCGGCCCGGCACGATGGCGCGGGCTGTCGCGTTTAGATCGCGATGGTCCGGCCAGCCGCGTCCCCTCTGAGGTCGTGACGGGTTGGGCCGTCGTGACTTCAGAGGAGCGGCCCGACCCAGAAAAGGGGTTTTTCCCTTTTTAGGTTTTGGTCCTTCCCTCCAAAGCATGATGCAGAGCTCTTCTAAAATCGATATAAAATCACACAATGATCAAAAAATCATCAAACTAGTTTTAAATGAAAGTAATAGATCTATCAACAGGCAAGAGTAATTAGATAATGAACAAGGTTTGTGCATGCTTTAACAAGGTTACATTTCGGTGACCTAAACATGCACAGTCATGAAAGAACGATTTCATTGGCAACGAATACACGATAGAAATTAGGGCAAATAGGGCCGTTTGAAAGCTAGTAACAAGTAGTATTTATGAGAATAATTTCAGGACATGGGATCATGCACACGCATGGATTGAGAGCAATCATGAAGGTTCAGGTAAATGGAGTTGACAAGGATTGATACATTTAATACTCCTTCATGGAGCCACGAAAAATAGGGAAATCATGGGGCTTTCAAGGAGGATCATGTAGGCTACTTAGGGTTAATTTTACACGATTTGTGCTTAAGAGATTGCCTACATTTTCTTGCTGATAAGAAAATCCTAGGGTCTTGATGAAGAACGAGATGAAATCCCTCCTTTCCAAGCTCCTCCTCTTGCTCCTTCGTTCTTCAGCTCTCCTCCTTGTCCACCAAAGCTCCAACAATCGTTCTATGGGGTGATAGGGCCGAATTGGGGGTGTTTTGTTTGGTTTAAGAGTCCAACTTTCTTAAAACTCCTCTTTCTCTTCAAAGTTTTAATTTCTATATTTATCTCCTTATTTCTTGCATTATCCCACCTAATAGGATAGATGAGAGGTCTAATTTCGTGGGTAATGGGTTAGGATGGGATGAGGACTCTTATTTAAGATAATTACATCCCATTTAGCCTTTATCTTACCTTTTTCTATTTAGTACTATTTTTAGGTACGAATTTAGCGTAATTACTTCCCATCTCATGATGGTCTCTTCATATTTGGGCTCAACAATTCATGTCAGGACCATTAGTAAAACTCATTAGTAATTTAACTTAATGGGTATTGATTTAATTCTATTTATTCACCCTTTATTCTTATTTAAATCTATTTATCACACTTATTCAATTAATTTCTTATTTTAATTCGGTTTAATATTATTTATATCAATATTTCTAATCTTCATCATTTAGGCTCCTACTCTTAGCCCAATAACTCGCGTGAGCTTAATTGTACAACCCATGTACTTACTTTACTTAATGAAATTTTAATTATCTTTTTATTATAGAATATATTCATGGGCCAAGATTGTCTATTGGTCCAAATATCATAATAGGATATCAACCCATATTATTTAAAGTCTACCCACATGTTTATTTTAATTTATAACCCACTTTGGTTCATAAAATAGTGGGTTCTCCGACTTATTCCTTAATTATGCTAATAAGTCGCATAATTCCTTAAACTTAGTCTAAATAATTTTTCTATGCCCAAATTTCTTGATTGGTCATTAGAGAATATAATTTGAAGTATAACTACTATTTTTATGACATTTTTATATGGGTTTTTACGCATGTGATAATGATGCGTACCTTCTTAATTAGTTTGAATGTATTAATTGACAAATTTCAATTTATCTATAATTTTTAAATTACTAAATTTTTCGGGGTACTACATCCTCCCCCACTTAAAAATAATTTGGTCCCAAAATTCATATGATATGATACGACTACCAATTTATCTTGAATATTTCATTCCATCATCTCCCCCACTTTAGGGTTTTGCTATCGAGAAAATAATATGAACTTTAAACTAAGGGTTTTGTGATAGTACCTTGTCTACCTTCATTGGCATGATTTATATCCACAAGGGCTTGTGACCATCCTTGGCGTGGAGTTTGGTTTTTCTTTATTGGGCAATCAATGACTCGATGTTGTTGACTTCCACAACGCAAGCATCTGCCCAATTTCTTCCAACAGTTACCAACCTGATGTCCTGGATTTTCACAAAATTCACATACTTCCTTCTGCTCCACTTCCCCTTTCATTCTCTTATCATCGTTCGGTTGATTCTCTATTGTCATAGAGTTGAGATCCTTGGTGTTAGTGGATGGTTCCTTTAGAAGAGGGAAGTCTTGTATCCGATGCTCCAAACTGCCACAACGTAGACAAGCACCAACTTTTCGCCAACATTCATTGGCTATAAGGCCTGGCTTGCTACAATGACGGCAGTCGATCTTGTAAAAGTTTTCACTACGACCCTTCTGTGTGTCTGCCTTCTTTCCATGTTGGTGTCTTCCTTTTCCATTCTTTTTGGTTGCTTTCCCAATCTTCTTAGTCGTCCTCAAGGCTCCTTCCAGTAGTTGGGCGGCCTTCCGACATGCCCGGGCTAGCTTTTGAGTTGACCTCATTTCATCTTGCAGTGGCATATGTTTGGCGTCCATTTAAGGGTTCCTCCAAGAATAAGGTTGGGATTAGGATGCTAAAGTAATATTTAGTTGATACACATATATATAGATAAATGTATTCAGATCTTAACCATGGTTCTACCCAATCCTCACATAGGTATGGTGGTTGACTTAGACACGTGTCAGGGCAGTTCACCTAGAACATCCTAGTCTTAAATATTCTAATAAGGACATCCTAGGCTCTGATACCAATTGTCATGCCCTGCTAATTTAGCGGCGGAATAAATTGGGGAGGCATGAACAACGTGTATAGTAACGACAATTACACGTACAGTCGTAAATATCAGAGCATCTAATGAATAATAAATTATAATAAACTCTTCATTTTATTGATAAATCACCTAAACTATATGTCATGCCCCGCCAATTTAGCGGCGGAATAAATCGGGGAGGCATGAACAACGTGTATAGTAACGACAATTACATATACAGTCGCAAATATCAGAGCATCTAATGAACAATAAATTGTAATAAACTCTTCATTTTATTGATAAATCACCTAAACTATTACAACCACTAATTCTGAGCCAAAACATAGGGCTCAATAACATCATCACATTGGAATCGATAATTAAGCAAATATCTAACTAAACTCTAAGGTACTAAGGACACTCCACTGCTATGACTCCTAGTCGCTCTTCACTCCAGTCCATTTCCGTTGGTGTGTGTTGGGTCATCATCTGACTTACCTGAAACACATATAACAATAGCGCAGAGTGAGCGATAACGCTCAGTAGGACTTAATATCTCATGTAAACACGCATGCTTTAAATGATTAATGTCTTATCAGGCAGGATAACTAGAGAGAACTATCAAGTATAGTCGAGAGAAAGATAGCACACGATAGAAAGAGAATGATAGCACTTTCAAAAAAATAATTGCAAAACTAGCATGATAAAGGATTGGCCATATAGCGAAAGAATATGTAACGTCTGCACAAAGGTGCAATAGCACTTCCCTGGTCGAGCATCATGTCAACCCAGAGATATAGTAAAATGATTGATTGATTGTCATAGTTTTAAATTGTGATTGTTATTAAATGGCGCTGGGTGCATGCCGTACACACCCTGATCACGTTACCCTTGCAAGGAAGTGGCACTCTTCGGGTGCTCTCCCCAAGACCAGACCGGGCCCTATTGCTTTGTCATATAGCACTATTTTGTTATTTTTGACAATCATTTATATGGCCAAATAGAGTACCAAGAAGAGATGAGAGTAATAGATGAAATAGATGAGAGTGTAGAGTGAAAGTGAACAGATGAGAGTAACGAGATAGTAGACGAGATAGGGGTATAATCGTAAAACAACGTGAAACATCAATAGTAACAGTTGCACAGCACTCAGTCGGGTGCCGGCAGTCTGGTAGAAGTCACCACCGCTCACTAGCCGTGCTACGAACACAGGCTAGATGGTTCGGCATGATCTCAAGGTAAGAGAGAACACACTAAGGTCGTTTGGATCGTACTGATCCCTAGGGGTGTAACGGGTTTTAAGGGTACAACCAGCTCGTCGGCTAAGGACGTGCGCCAAAGCCAAGAAGTCTTACGGAGGCCTTGACAAGGAGTCCCTAGCCCAGTCGAGAGTATTTACAATTGAGAGGTGGTCCATGCCAAGAGAAAGTGTGTAACGAAACGTTGTCCGTCTTGCCTCGAGTGTTCGAAGGCAGAGGGACGTGATAACGGTGTACAAAACACGCGAATAAAACGAAGACAAGTGTCATTTAATAAAATGGAGAATTTAGTAATTAATTTCACTTAATTACTAGATACATTATTGAGTAATTTAATAAGGTTTAATGGCAAACATGAATGTTAAGTGTGTGCATGTGTAAGAAATCAAGAGAGCATAATGGATTGTGCACATAGCTTTTAAATTAATTAATTCATGTAAACATTACTCATTATTGACTAACAAGTCATTACAATTCATGACAGTATTTAATTAGGGTTAAAACAGGGTTTAAATGGTAATAATAGCAGGGTTGTATAGGCAATTATAGGTTCTGGCCGCAATACTGATGTTGTGACGGGTTTGGCTGTCACGTTCAGGTCGCGACGGGTTTGGCCGTCACGATCAGGTCACGACGGGTTTGGCCGTCACGATCAGGTTGCGACGGGTTTGGCCGTCATGATCAGGTCGCGATAGGTTTGGCCATCACGATCAAGTCACGACTGGTTTGTCCGTCACGATCAGGTCACGATGGGTTTGGCCGTCACGATCAGGTCGCGACGGGTTTGGCCGTCACGATCAAGTCGCGACGGGGTTCTAGAGCGCGACAGCCGAACCGGCCGGCCCGGCACGATGGCGCAGGCCGTCGCGTTTAGATTGCGATGGTCCGGCCGGCTGCGTCCCCTCTGAGGTCGTGACGGGTCGGGCCGTCGTGACTTCAGAGGAGGGGCCCGACCCAGAAAAGGGGTTTTTCCCTTTTTGGGTTTTGGTCCTTCCCTCCAAAGCATGATACAGAGCTCTTCTAAAATTGATATAAAATCACATGATGATCCAAAAATTATGAAACTAGTTTTAAATGAAAGTAGATACATAGATCTATCAACAGGCATGAGTAATTAGATAACGAACAAGGTTTGTACATGCTTTAACAAGGTTACATTTCGGTGACCTAAACATGCGCAGTCATGCAAGAATAATTTAATTGGCAACGAATGCATGATAGAAATTAGGGGAAATAGGGGCGTTTGAAAGCTAGCAACAAGTAGTATTTTTGAGAATAATTTCAAGACATGGGATCATGCACACACATGGATTGAGAGCAATCATGAAGGTTCGGGTACATGGAGTTGACAGGGATTGATACATTTAATACTCCTTCACGGAGACACAAAAAATAGGGAAATTAGGGGACTTTCAAAGAGGATCATGTGGGCTACTTAGGGTTAATTTCACACGATTTTTGCTTGAGATATTGCCTATGCTGATAAGAAAATCCTAGGGTTTTGATGAAGGACGAGATGAAATCCCTCCTTTCCAACCTCCTCCTCTTGCTCCTTCGTTCTTCAGCTCTCCTCCTCATCCACCAAAGCTCCAACAATCGTTCTATAGGGTGATAGGGCCGAATTGGGGGTCTTTTGTTTGGTTTAAGAGTCCAACTTTCTTAAAACTCCTCTTTCTCTTCAAACTCTTAATTTCTATATTTATCTCCTTATTTCTTGCATTATCCCACCTAATAGGATAGATGAGAGGTCTAATTTCGTGGGTAATGGGTTAGGATGGGATGAAAACTCTTATTTAGGATATTTACATCCCATTTAGTTTTTATCTTACCCTTTTCTATTTATTACTATTTTTAGGTACGGATTTAGCCTAATTACTTCCCATCTCATGACGGACTCTTCATATTTGGGCCCAACAATTCATGTTAGGACTATTAGTAAAACTCATTAGTAATTTAACTTAATGGGTATTGATTTAATTCTATTTATTCACCCTTTATTCTTATTTAAATATATTTATCACACTTATTTAATTAATTTCTTATTTTAATTCTGTTTAATATTATTTATGTCAATATTTCTAATCTTCATCATTTGGGCTCTTACTCTTGGCCCAATTGTTGCCCAGTTGACGAGCCCAGAGAAGGGGTGAATGGGTCTTTTAAAATTAATCTAGAAGATACCTGTAAGTAAAAACATTCACACAAACGTTCTTCGATGGAGGTTAGCAACTATTAGTTCAAATAACAATCACACAAGGAAAGCAAACACACGACACAAAGAATTATCCTGGTTCAGACCTCCTCTCACTAGGAGTCCTATGTCCAGTCCCTGAGCAACAACTCAGGATTTCACTACATAAGGTACAGTCCCCCTAAGGACGCTACAACACCCAGCTCAGTTGGTCTTCCTTCACACCCGAAGGGAAAAACCACCCTGGATACCCCACCAGATCTTCCTTCACAACCGAAGGGAACAGCACCCTGGATACCACCAGGTCTTCCTTCACAACTGAAGGGAACAGCACAAGAGAAAGAAATGTTTTCAAGCCCCTAGATCAAGCTTTCGACAAGCCAAGATCTGAAGCAAAAAGTACTGAGAGGAAGGAATCAACGCTAGGTGCACTCTCAGAACTACACAAGCTCTCTCAAGATTTTTCACTACGGAGTGGAGAGCTAAAAGCAACATGAGAAGGAATGAACTTGTTGGCTCTTTAGAATTCTAGCAGAAGATTTTTAATAGCTTGAACGAGCGTTATCTTCTTCTCTGATTGATCTTCTCTTCTGTCTTGAATTTATCTCTTCTTTTGAAATTCGCCCGTTGAAGTAACGTTGTCTCTTAGATTGGTAGTCGTTAGACTGCTTGACACTTGGAAGCTTCAACAATCTTTTATCTATTTGAGCACGCAAAGAGATAATGTCTTTTGGCGTCTGTATGGTCCAATGTTGTATGACAGAACGTCTTTAGGACTCTGCATAAATTAAATGCTAGAACAGTAGACAGCTAGGCTGTCTTTAGTTGTCAGTAAACGTTGATAAGAATATTCACCAAAATAGCAATGCCAAATAATTTCTTCTAAAAGATATTGACAGGATATGCACGATAATGGATAATATCGTCTGTATGCATGCAGAAGTACGTTCACATCTCATAAATGCAGGAGTGTCAGAGAGATATAAACGTGGACTTTGACTAGTCAATGCTTCAAAAGTCAAGTTGATATAAACCATAAAGTCGTTGTCTATATGACTTATGAAATCGTTACGAATACTAACAAGTCATTATAGAGAACAAATCGTTAAAGCAAGTTTAAGTGTTCAATCAGGGAAATTGTTATGAACACTTATCAAGTCGTTATGAGCTTTAAAGAGATCGTTGTGCAAACCAAATCGTTATGAGTGCTAAAGAAATCGTTGTGAAACACTTAACAAATCGTTATGGAAAGCAAGTCGTTGTGTTCACTGAAGAAATCGTTGTGAAACACTTAACAAATCGTTATGGAAAGCAAGTCGTTGTGTTCACTGAAGAAATCGTTGTGAAACACTTAACAAATCGTTATGGAAAGCAAGTCGTTGTGTTCACTGAAGAAATCATTGTGAAACACTTAACAAATCGTTATGGAAAGTAAGTCGTTGTGTTCACTGAAAAAATCGTTGTGAAACACTTAACAAATCGTTATGGAAAGCAAGTCGTTGTGTTCACTGAAGAAATCATTATGAAACACTTAACAAATCGTTATGGAAAGCAAGTCGTTGTGTTCATTGAAGAAATCATTGTGAAACACTTAACAAATCGTTATGGAAAGCAAGTCGTTGTGAGTTCTAAAGAAATCGTTACAATGACTTATAGAATCGTTGCGGCAAGCAAGTCGTTGCGAGTTCTAAAGAAATTGTTATGATAACTTATAGAATCGTTGCGGCAAGCAAGTCGTTGCGAGTTCTAAAGAAATCGTTACAATGACTTATAGAATCGTTGCGATAAGCAAGTCGTTGCGAGTTCTAAATAAATCGTTACGATGACTTATAGAATCGTTGCGGCAAGTAAGTCGTTGCGAGTTCTAATGAAATCGTTACAATGACTTATAGAATCATTGCGGCAAGCAAGTCGTTGCGAGTTCTAAAGAAATCATTACGATGACTTATAGAATCGTTGCGGAATCGACTTGTTTGAAACAACATGACTTTCCAGTCTTACAAGGAAATCGTTAGAAACACTTATGAAATCGTTATGACTTTTAACAGAAGTCGATGTGGACTTAGAGAAATATCATTCTGAAAAGATTAGAGCTTCAGTAAGACAATACTTACCAACATTGACTTGATTGACCTTGGTAATTTTCCTGTACTTAAGACTTATGAAATGTATGTTAGAGATTTTTAATAAATTTTTGTTTGGTTTTGTTAATCACCAAAATACATATATAATTAATTAAAATTACATGGGGACAGACTGATCATCAATCTCCCCTTTTTTGGTGATGACAAAACTGAACAATAAGCATGAATGAAAATATTTTCTCTATTTAACAATAATCATAAATACATGAAGAGTCTGAATAAAAATTTTATTTGTGGAATGTATTTCAGACATGCTAATTTTCTCCCCCTTTTTGTCATTAAGCAAAAAGATAAACTGAGACAAAGAAAGAAGAGGAAGGGAAACTGAGATAAATTAATGTATTTCATTTATCTTGAGGAGGTACAAGTAAATAATAAGCAGGAGACAAAAGAGAGGCAAAATGGGAGATGGTTTCCCATGCATGTGCTTCCTGCTCTTCAAAATGAGTTTTAAAGACTCCAAAAGGCAAAGAGTAGGTTGGTCCCATGGAGGAAGCCATCCTATGGAGATAAAGATCTAAGTGCTTGTAGAGAAGAGCGGCATAAGCATCCTTATCCATAGTCATCTTTAGGAAATGACGAGTCCCAAAGCTGGCACAGGTAAGAAACTGATCCATGGACACAGGATAGTGATTGTGATTATCTCTGAGAGCTTTGTGCAGAGCTACATACACCTTGTACCTTTCCTCCCAAACTTTGAAGCGGTCATTCACAAGGTGAATGGAGTTCATATCCAAGAAAGTGGCTGGAGAGACAGCAGGTTTGCCTTCCCTGGCTTGAGCTTCATTCAGGGTGAACAGCTGTTGAGCAGATAAAGGGTA
The DNA here is from genome assembly GCA_014218235.1 of Colocasia esculenta. Lineage (NCBI taxonomy): Eukaryota > Viridiplantae > Streptophyta > Magnoliopsida > Alismatales > Araceae > Colocasia > Colocasia esculenta. The sequence goes on from CM024755.1 coordinate 71,070,620, forward strand.
GAACTTGGACCATTCTGAGGATGTCAGCCTTTCACATTCAGACAGGATTGGGGCTAGAACTTCAGCACTTACATGCCCCTAGTGATATTCTCTAAATAGGAATCTAGGGAATGCAACCAGACAGCCTTTCTGTACTTTGATTCTGCCCATCACTCTGGCAAAACGTTCAAAGATGATGGATCCTACAGAAGATTCCATGACTACGAAGTGAATCTGAGGTAGTGCAATCTCATCTGGCACTAGGAGGGTAGCAAAATCTACCTGAACATCTGAAGTGTGAGAGATGCCTGGACTAAGAGCTGAAATGGCCTTCTTAAACTGGCTCAGCTGAACTTCTGGAAGCTGATGAACATATCTGTAGTTGTTAAACCACATGAAATATCTGACCATCTTGATTTCTTTTTGGATGAAGGAGGCCCATGATTCTTTGTGGTAGAGCCTGAACCATTCTGATAAGGTCAGGGAGTGATCCCTTGGAGGAAATCTGGTAGATTGGTCAAGGATGAATTTTTTGTGGAGATCCTTGTGGCTTTTGCCCCACTGCTCTTCAGTTTTGGAGTGAGCAAGAGAGAAGATTTTGGACTTTTCGGATTTAGAAAGAGAAGTGTAGGGTAAGATGGTGTTCAAATGATCTGTGAGATTTAGAAAGGGAAGGTTAATGATAGTGGCAAAAACAACCTTAGAAAGGTATTCTCTATACAGTGGTTTATTTTTGTTGTCCACTGTGAGAGAGAACCACAAGGGAGGATATTTAGAATCAGAGGAAATGGAGGAAGTAGAAAAAATTTTCCTCTTCTTGGGGACAGGACTAGAAGAGTCTGCCCTATGGATATGCTCCCCAACCTTCAACACTACCCTGAGAATGCCTTCCTCAAACTCATCCTTTACCTTTTCCATAAAGGGAGAGTCAAGTTGAGCTGTTTCAAGGATGATAGTGATGAAAGAGGGTGGAGAAGAAGGGTGAAGGAATGAGTGATAAGTAGTAAGGTGGTCATCAACTAGTCCAGAGGAGGGACCAGAGGAGGAGGAGGTTCCAGCAGAGGATGCTGGAGGGGCCTCAAAGGTGGATGAAGGAGAAGGAATGTGAGTAGAGGAGGCAGGAGATGAGGTGGACTGAAATGGTGCTGGAGAGGAAATGGGTCTTGATTGAGGCTTCTTGAAGGTTTGTGGAGCAGGAGGTGCTGTAGGAGCTGATGGTGGAGAAGGAGGAACATGTGTGTGAGAGGGAGGAGAAGGAGCTGGGGGCTCAGGTGCCAAGGTCTCTTCTTCAACCTCTGCCTGCACAGGTCCACTCTCCAATGGCCCTGACACTTGCTCAGATGGCCCTGGAGGCCCTTCAAACTGGTCAGCTGGCCCTGATGGCCTTTGCATAGAAACTTCTGCCTTTGCTGCTGCTGGTGCTAGCCCTGATGGCCCTGACTCTTGGACTGATGGCCCTGATGGCCCAGACTCAGGAACTTGGGCTGCAGGAGGTGGAGGAGGAGGAGCTTGGGCTCCAACCACCTTCAGGATTTCACTCAGCATATTCTTCATGCTGCCCATTTCTTTGTTGAACCACTTCATGGCATTCCTGATGTTGGAAATGTCATTTGAAGCTGAAGCTTGGCTCATGAAGATGGATGATACATCAGATTGAAGAGAACATAGAATAGTTCCTTGGGCATCAAGTCTCTCAATCACAGGCTTCAAATTTATCACAATCTTCTGCCTCATTAGCCTTTCATGTGGAGTATTTGATAAGAGAGGTACTTCGGGCTCCACTTCTTTCCCTTTCTACCTAGCCTCTGAAGTTGGAGGAGGCTGATCATCATCAGAATCAGAGGAGCTGGCTGTCTCCCCATCTCTAGGATCAAAGACTGGAGGACTATCATTTCCCACCCCCTGAGTAGGAGCATCCTCTTCCATTGGCTCTTGCTCCCCCTGAATGGGAGCATCCTCTTCCAAAATAATATTATCAGGAGCATCTGATTGCTCCTCCTGAACTGGTATAGCAAGTGATTCTTCAATGTGGCCGGATGCCACAGCTTCTTCTTCTGCAATTCCACCAGTCTCTGAGGTGACTGGGGTGGTGAGAATAGAGTCCACTACCTCTCTTAGGATAGAGGTAACAAAGGAGGTGGACAGAGTGTCTGCTGCACCTACCACTGCTTCTCCTACTGGAGTTACTGGAGGGTGAGATTCAATTACTAAAGTGGGTGACCCTGCTTGCTCTGCAGCTCTTGATTCTGCTGCTACTGCTGGCACAACTTCTGCTGGTAAGGTTGGAGGTTCTGCTAATTTAGCTGGCTCACTGTCTATTCTTGGTTCTGCAACTGCTTGATCCGCTGCTAGATGTTCTGCTGCTGGTTCTGCTCCTGGATCCTGAACATCTACTATGATGGCCTCTCCCTCTGCTACTGAGGTCTTAGACCAGACACCATTGATCACTGAGAAACCACTCTTCCTTAGATTTCTGGACCTAATTGATTGGCCCATTTTCTCAACTACAACTCCGGTCAAATCAATACCAAAATGCCTGAAAACTTTGGTAAGCAGATGAGTATAAGGCAAAGAGACATTGAGCTTGCTCTTCGTATCCCAAATTTGATCACGGGCAAATCTCATCCTCTCAATCATCACTGCGGCCATATTGATGTCCTTGTTCTGTATGGCCCAGAACATCATGTCTGAGTCTGCCTTGGTACAGGTGGAGAAAGTGGCGCTTCTTGGAACCAAAATCTGCCAGACTATGAAATGGAGGAGGCGGTTGAAAGCATTCAGTTGGTTAATGTCTAATTTACCATCTTTCAATCTGAATCCCGGTCCTACAATACCAAGACCTTTAACTTGGGCGTCCACGGTGTGAACCCCATTGTGCCCGGATGTCTTTACTCCAAACAATGAGTGTAACAACTCATGATCTATCTTGATCTGGGTTCCCTTGACGGATGAAATCAGGGACCCGTCTTCCTCTGTTCTCAGACAAACATAAAAGGCCTTTACGAGATCCGGATAACTTACCTCGGAAAGGATGGTGATTCCCATCCACTGCATTCTGTTCATTGCTTCAACTACACTGTGCATGCCATTCTTCTCTAGATCTACTATATCCACTGCCTTATTTTCACAGACTTTCGTCTTCACAAAGGTGAACCTTTCCTGCTGCTCAGGAGCAAGAAACTCGGCGCTGTAGCCACCCAAACTTCCGGAAACAGTGGATACGGCCATGGAATCCATTGAGGAGGTTTTCTGGAGGGTTGAGAAGGAAGGAGGAGTGAAAGCCCTCAAGAAATTTTGCGGTAAGATGAGAGAAGCTTCAAACTTAGCAGAGAGTCGATGTCGAAATTGCTAGGGCATCGGCTCAAGCAACCAGAAGAAAGGGGGAAAGGTAGAAGATGGGATACGAATCATTCTCTCATCGATTTTATGAATAATTAAATGCGTTGAGGAAAGTGAGGCGCTAAAAGGCGGTAGAAAGCGACAAACAAGTTTGACTATTCAAACCGACTTCAATAAAAGAGCGACCAGGAGGGATAATATTGCTATTTTTGCTTAAAGCCAAGGAGAGAAAAATTGTTTAAGTCTGAAAAATTTATATGCCAGTTTTCAACAAGACTTTTTTCACAAATTGCAGATGCCCAATTCCCTTCTAAGAGATGTGAATCTCTCTTCAGGTAAGGCTTTTGTGAAGATGTCTGCTAGCTGGCCATTTGTATCAATAAAAGATAATTCAATATTACCATTTGCTACATGATCACGAATAAAATGATATCTAACCTCAATATGCTTGGTCCTTGAATGTTGAACTGGATTCTTGGTAAGATTAATGGCACTGGTGTTGTCACACAACAGAGGGATCGATTTGATATTTAATCCAAAATCTTCAAGTTGTTGCTTTATCCATAAGAGTTGTGTACAACAACTTCCAGCAGCTACGTACTCAGCTTCAGCTGCAAACAGTGCCACTGAATTTTGTTTCTTTGAAGACCATGATATCAAACATCCTACAAGAAATTGACAACCACCACTGGTGCTTTTTCTATCTACTTTGCATCCAGCATAGTCAGCATCAGAGTATCCTACTAAATTGATTTCACAAGATTTTGGATACCACAGACCTAAGTCATGAGTTCTAGCTAAATATCTAAATATTCTTTTTACAGAAATTAAATGTGATTCTCTAGGATCTGCTTGATACCTAGCACACATGCATGCACTAAATAAAATATCAGGTCTACTAGCTGTCAAATAGAGTAGTGAACCTATCATACCTCTGTAGATCTTTTGATCTACTTTCTTACCATCTTTGTCACTGTCCATCCTCGTTGATGTGCTCATTGGTGTTGACAGTGGCTTGGTATTTTCGAATCCAACTTTCTTCAGGAGTTCTTTTGTGTACTTGCCTTGACAGATGTGAGTTCCTTCCTTTCCTTGTTTGATTTGTAATCCAAGGAAGTAATTAAGTTCTCCCATCATGCTCATTTCAAATTCTCCCTGCATCAACTTTTCAAAATACTTGCAAAGGGATTCATCAGTAGAACAAAAAATAATATCATCTACATAAATTTGAACCAGTAATATGTGTTTGACCTTTGACTTTATGAAAAGAGTGCTATCTACTTGACCTCTACTGAAACCATGGTTTAAAAGAAATGAACTAAGCCTTTCATACCAGGCTCTAGGTGCTTATTTTAAACCATATAATGCCTTATGAAGTTTGAAAACATGATTAGGAAATTCTGTGTCATCAAAACCCGGGGGTTGTTCCACATAAACTTCTTCTTTTATGAAACCATTTAGAAATGCAGATTTGACATCCATTTGAAATAGCTTTAAATCTAATGTTGATGCATATGCAAGTAGTATTCTAATAGCCTCAAGTCTAGCTACAGGTGCATAGGTTTCATCGAAATCTATGCCTTCCTCTTGAGAATAGCCTTGAGCTACCAATCTAGCCTTGTTTCTTAAGATTACACCAGTTTCATCCAGTTTATTTCTGAACACCCATTTGGTGCCAATGACTGGATGGTCTGATGGTCTAGGAACAAGTGACCATACTTGGTTTCTCTTGAACTGATTTAGTTCATCTTGCATGGCTATTATCCAAGATTCATCAGTAAGAGCTTCATTGACTGTCCTAGGCTCTATTTGAGAAACAAAAGCTAGGTTATCACAAGGAATTACATTACCTCTTGTTCTTACCCCTACAGATGGATCACCAATAACATTTTCGAGTGGGTGATCTTTCTTATATCTCCACTCCTTTGGAAGATTTTCATGTGTAATTTCCTTTTGTTGCATGTCTTCCAGTGGTAGATCATCCTTGTCCTCAATTGATGTATTCTTCAGCTTCTTGGACAGTACATCTGCATCATCATTATCACTATCTTCTTCCTTTCTCAAGGAAGGGTTAGTTTCATCGAAAATAATATGTACAGACTATTCAATTAATAAGGTGCGTTTATTAAATACTCTATAGCCTTTGGGTTTAGAGGTGTACCCCATGAAGATGCCTTCATCTGATTTGGCATCCAACTTACCAATGTCCCTTTTTCCATTGTTGTGGATGAAGCAAGGACATCCAAATGTCCTGAAGTGACTGATCTTTGGTTTCTTTCCTTTGAACAGTTCATATGCAGTCTTCTTTAGGATTGGCCTGATCATTACTCTGTTGATAATGTAGCTTGCTGTGTTGACTGCTTCGACCCAAAAATACCTTGGTAGATCATATTCAGATAACATTGTTCTTGCCATATCCAATAGGGTTCTATTCTTTCTTTCAGCAATTCCATTTTGCTGTGGTTTCCTTGGTGCTGAGAAGTTATGCTCAATCCCCTGATCATTACAGAATTTAGCAAATTTTTCATTTTGAAATTCACCACCATGATCTGATCGGATAGAAACAATGCTGAACTTCTGATCCTTCTGGACTTTCTTGCTGAAACTAACAGAGTTTTCAAATATGTCATCTTTATGCTCTAGGAATGATACCCAAGTGAATCTTGAGTAATCATTAACTATGACAAATCCAAAGTTCTTTCCTCCAAGACTAGTAGTCCTCATTGGCCCAAATAGATCCATGTGAAGGAGTTCTAAGGGTTTTGAGGTCGTTACTACTGTCTTTGACTTGAAGGAGCTCTTGGTGTGCTTTCCCTTAGCACAAGGTCTACAGACACCTTCCATTTTTGCACTGACCTTTGGTAGTCCTCCCACAAGATTTTTCTTTAGTAATTTTCTCATCCCATCTATGTTGTAATGACCTAGTCTTCTGTGCCATAATTCAGTAGATTGATCCTTATTTGCTGCTAAACAGACATCTTGATCCTTGAGTTCTTCAAGATGAAGGACATACAGGTTCTTTTCCCTATTGGCTTCGAAGATTACTACTCCATCCTTTAGTATGTTGCACTTTGATTCTTGAAACTGAATCTGATGACCTCTGTCACAAAGCTGGCTGATGCTAATTAGATTGTGCTTCAGCCCTTTGACTAGCAGTACATCTTTAATGACTATCTTTCCTTTGTTGCTAACGGAGCCACTGCCAATGACTGTGCCTTTCCCATTGTCTCCATAGGTGACTGTTCCTTGTTCAGCTTGGAGATTGGTGAATAACTTCTGATTTCCTGACATGTGCCTTGAGCACCCACTGTCCAAATACCATTTGGATGCTCGAGTGTTACCCTGAAAAAAAATCATCAAGTTTTAGGTACCCAAATTCTTTTGTGTCCTGATTGGTTAGTATCATTGATTTTACCTTTGATTATCTATTTCTTATGTTTTGTTGGGCATGTTGTTATGACATGTCCTAACTTGTTGCAATGACTACAGCAGGACAATTTGGTTACTTTTTCTATATATTTGAAGTTAGCTTTGTATGCTATATCTTGTTCGGGTACAAATTTTGGTGTTGGATATGTTTTAGGATAAACTATAGTTTCTTCATTATCTGGAGGTGTATATCCTAATCCATTTTTCTTCTTACCTGATCTTCTGGCACCTTTTAATATGAGGGAGTTTTTACCATTGGTGAATTTTTCTAATGTGCTCGATAACTGTATATCTTCTTCTGTTAGCGTCTTGATTTCAGTTTTCAGTTCATCTGAACTTACTTGGTTTTCTAATTTAGTTATTTGTTCATTCTTAGCTTTTAGGTCTTCACATAACAGTTCATTTCTTCTTTTAAGTTCAGTTATTTGGCTTTCTAATTGTTCATTTTCTGATTTTAGATCTGAGTTTGTATTTTCTATACAGACTATGTTTTTCTTGCTTACTTTTAATAGTTTGGTTACTTCTCTATATTTTTCATATAGTTCGTTGAAAGCCTCTTCTAAACTATCGGAATCTGAACCATTGCATGAATCAAAAGAGGAGTCAGAAGTTACCTTGTCTTCAGTATTGGCCATGAAAGCCAAATTGGCTTCTTCTTCATCACTGCAGGAGCTTGACTCACTGTCTGAGTCGCTACTGTTTTCCCATGTTGCTGCCATCGCCTTCTTTTTGTACTTTCTGAACTTCTTGGAGCTATCTTTCTTCCTGAACTCTGGCTTCTTGATCTTTGGACACTCAGCTTTGATGTGTCCTGGCTTTTTACATTCATAGCAGATGGGTTCTCCTTTCTTCACATCCTTTCCATCTGATCTCTTGAAGTCCTTATTCTTTTTGAAGTGCCTTCTTCCAGACTGGAACTTCTTTTTCTTGGCTAGAATTCGCTGCAATTTTCTAGAGAGTATTGCTTCCTCATTTTCATTGTCCTCAACACTCTCACTCTCATCTGAGCTTGCTTCTGGTGAGTCTTCTTCAGCCTTTAAAGCGTTGGAGTGCTTCTTTCTACTTGAAGACTCTCCTAGCCTTTCCATATTGATCTCATGGGCCATAAGGGACCCGATGAGCTTTTCTAAAGACATTCTTTTTAGATCATTAGCTTCTTCAATGGCTGTTACTTTTGGGGTCCATGAGGATGGTAAAGATCTAAGAATCTTTCTGACCATATCTCCCATTTCATAGGTCTTTCCTAGTCCAGCTAGCCCATTTGTAATATCTGTAAATCTACTGAACATTTAGGTAATGGACTCACTTGATTGCATTTGAAATCTTTCGTACTGTTCTACAAGAATATCTATTCTTGTTTCCTTTACCTTATCTGTGCCTTCATAGGTGATTCTGAGCTTTTCTCACATTTCCATTGCGGATTTGCAGGCTGAAGCTCTGTTGAACTCCTTTTTACTAAGGGCACAGCACAAAATACTCTTTGCTTTACTATTCTGCGAGATCTTCTTCCTATCGTCGTCTGTCCACTGAGCTTTCTCATTTGTGACTAGAAGGTCACCTTCTTCCACTATGGACCATATCTGATAATCGTGGCCTTGCAGAAAGTACTCCATTCTTGTTTTCCAGTAAGTGTAATCCTCTCCATCGAACAATGGTGGTCGGTTGACAGACTGACCTTCGTTGTGACTTTGGGCTGCCATGGATCTCTACTCTTCAGATCGTTGGATCCTTTCTTAGTCGAAGAGACTCGCTCTGATACCACTTGTTGCCCAGTTGACGAGCCCAGAGGGTGGGTGAATGGGTCTTTTAAAATTAATCTAGAAGATACCTATAAGTAAAAACATTCACACAAACGTTCTTCGATGGAGGTTAGCAACTGTTAGTTCAAATAACAATCACACAAGGAAAGCAAACACACTACACAAAGAATTATCCTGGTTCAGACCTCCTCTCACTAGGAGTCCTACGTCCAGTCCCTGAGCAACAACTCAAGATTTCACTAGATAGGGTACAGTCCCCCTAAGGACGCTACAACACCCAGCTCAGCTGGTCTTCCTTCACACCCGAAGGGAAAAACCGCCCTCGATACCTCACCAGGTCTTCCTTCACAACCGAAGGGAACAGCACCCTGGATACCACCAGGTCTTCCTTCACAACCGAAGGGAACAGCACAAGAGAAAGAAATGTTTTCAAGCCCCTAGATCAAGCTTTCGACAAGCCAAGATCTGAAGCAAAAAGCACTGAGAGGAAGGAATCAACGCTAGGTGCACTCTCAGAACTACACAAGCTCTCTCAAGATTTTTCACTACGGAGTGGAGAGCTAAGAGCAATACGAGAAGGAATGAACTTGTTGGCTATTTAGAATTCTAGCAGAAGATTTTTAATAGCTTGAACGAGCGTTATCTTCTTCTCTGATTGATCTTCTCTTCTGTCTTGAATTTATCTCTTCTTTTGAAATTCACCCGTTGAAGTAACCGTTGTCTCTTAGATTGGTAGTCATTAGACTTCTTGACACGTGGAAGCTTCAACAATCTTTTATCTATTTGAGCACACAAAGAGATAATGTCTTCTGGCGTCTGTATGGTCCAACGTTGTATGACAGAACGTCTTTAGGACTCTGCATAAATTAAATGCTAGAACAGTAGATAGCTAGGCTGTCTTTAGTTGTCAGTAAATGTTGATAAGAATATTCACTAAAATAGCAATGTCGAATAATTTCTTCTAAAAGATATTGACAGGATATGCACGATAATGGATAATATCGTCTGTATGAATGCAGAAGTACGTTCACATCTCATAAATGCAGGAGTGTCAGAGAGATATAAACGTGGACTTTGACTAGTCATTGCTTCAAAAGTCAAGTTGATATAAACCATAAAGTCGTTGTCTATATGACTTATGAAATCGTTACGAATACTAACAAGTCATTATAGAGAACAAATCGTTAAAGCAAGTTTAAGTGTTCAATCAAGGAAATCGTTATGAACACTTATCATGTCGTTATGAGCTTTAAAGAGATCGTTGTGCAAAGCAAATCGTTATGAGCGCTAAAGAAATCGTTGTGAAACGCTTAACAAATCGTTATGGAAAGCAAGTCGTTGTGTTCACTGAAGAAATCGTTGTGAAACACTTAACAAATCGTTATGGAAAGCAAGTCGTTGTGTTCACTGAAGAAATCATTATGAAACACTTAACAAATCGTTATGGAAAGCAAGTCGTTGTGTTCACTGAAGAAATCGTTGTGAAACACTTAACAAATCGTTATGGAAAGCAAGTCATTGTGTTCACTGAAGAAATCGTTGTGAAACACTTAACAAATCGTTATGGAAAGTAAGTCGTTGTGTTCACTGAAGAAATCGTTGTGAAACACTTAACAAATCGTTATGGAAAGCATGTCGTTGTGTTCACTGAAGAAATCGTTGTGAAACACTTAACAAATCGTTATGGAAAGCAAGTCGTTGTGAGTTCTAAAGAAATCGTTACAATGACTTATAGAATCGTTGCGGCAAGCAAGTCGTTGCGAGTTCTAAAGAAATCGTTATGATAACTTATAGAATCGTTGCGGCAAGCAAGACGTTGCGAGTTCTAAAGAAATCATTACAATGACTTATAGAATCGTTGCGGCAAGCAAGTCGTTGCGAGTTCTAAAGAAATCGTTACGATGACTTATAGAATAGTTGCGGCAAGCAAGTCGTTGCAAGTTCTAAAGAAATCGTTACAATGACTTATAGAATCGTTGCGGCAAGCAAGTCATTGCGAGTTCTAAAGAAATCGTTACGATGACTTATAGAATCGTTGCGGAATCGACTTGTTTGAAACAACATGACTTTCCAGTCTTACAAGGAAATCGTTAGAAACACTTATGAAATCGTTATGACTTTTAACAGAAGTCGATGTGGACTTAGAGAAATATCATTCTGAAAAGATTAGAGCTTCAGTAAGACAATACTTACCAACATTGACTTGATTGACCTTGGTAATTTTCCTGTACTTAAGACTTATGAAATGTATGTTAGAGATTTTCAATAGATTTTTGTTTGGTTTTGTTAATCACCAAAATACATATATAATTAATTAAAATTACATGGGGACAGACTGATCATCACCAATAACTAGCGTGAGCTTAATTGTACAACACATGTACTTACTTTACTTAATAGATTTTTAATTATCTTTTTATTAGAGAATATATTCATGGGCCAAGATTGTCTATTGGTCCAAATATCATAATGGGGTATCAACCCATATTATTTAAAGTCTACCCACATGTTTATTTTAATTTATAATCCACTTTGGCTCATAAAATAGTGGGTTCTCCGACTTATTCCTTAATTATGCTAATAAGTCGCATAATTCCTTAAACTTAGTCTAAATGATTTTTTTATGCCCAAATTTCTTGATGGGTCATTAGAGAATATAATTTGAAGTATAACTACTATTTTTATGACATTTTTATATGGGTTTTTACGCATGTGATAATGATGCGTACCTTCTTAATTAGTTTGAATTTATTAATTGACAAATTTCAATTTATCAATAATTTTTAAATTACTGAATTTTCCAGGGTACTACAGTTCCTATGACTCTAAGCATGGTTGACAACATTTAGTGGGTCTGGTTTACACTTCTAAACACTATTTTTCATGAAGGATAACAATAGAACAAGGCAACACTTTCTTCACAATAGAATGACATGAACTAGAAGCTTAAAGGAATAAAACTCCATATGAACATATCTCCACTTTCCTGCAAATTTTATTGAAACTGAAACAAGGTTCTTATCAGTACATAAGGCTTAATCTAAAGACATGAGTGTCAATTTAGAGACATTAATTCAATGAAGAAGAATTAACCAAGATAGCTTGCTGAACCTCATGCCAACGTGAGGTCAGATAGATGCTTAAACTCTATGACTTTAGAAGAAGGAGAAGTACGAGATGATGACAAGGAGAAAGAATCCTACTTGACTTGGAAAGGAACGAAGGTTCTTCTTCTCCTCAACGTAGAGGTCAACAATAGCAGAAAGAAGAAACAAGAAGACTGCAAAGGTAGTAGCTTCGGCATGTGTAGTTGGAGATGTAAGAGCAATAGAAGAAGCAGCAGTAGCAGTTCCAGCATGCAGCAGCAACAGCCACGACAAGCAGCAGCAACAACTCCAACAGCTACAGCTCCAGCAGTAATGACAAAAGCAGTAGCAGTAGGAGCAGGAGATGGAATGACTTGTATGATGGGTGAAGGGAGAGTTTTTATAAACTCCCACACTCCATGCATGTAAGGCACGTAGGCCATACATGTGTTGCGGTAGAAACCCTTTGGTTTTTACAGCAACACGTTTACCATGCAAGCCTCAAAGCTTACACATAGGGTAGAAACATGTAATTCTTCTATCCCATGCGAAATGGCTTACGTGGCCCCTAATACGTAAGCAAGGATTAACCTAGAAAATGGTTACCATAAATGGTTAGAAATTCAGCTGGCTCATTTGAGCCCAAATTTTTATACCCAAATGGTGACCATTCAAGTTGAAATTTCAACTATAAGCTAATAATAAGGTTTTATAAATTATGGTGATTTTAGTTTAATTTTTAGAATTTATTTTTCACCCAGAAAAATTGTCTGAAAAATAGTTGCGCCAACTTAATCTTGAAATTCACGCGTCAATAATTCCAGATATTTACATTTCTGATATCAGCACATTTTTCTGAAAATTATGGTGTTTTTGGATTTCAATTTCGTTACAAAATTTCAGTGTCACCCTGTCGGAGTGCGCACCTCTGAGTACGACACTAGAATAACATTTACTAATACAAATTAATCCTAAATTAAAGTTAATTACATCTCATGATAGTAGTTACGTTTAACAATCAAAATCTTTACATTTTTCTAATTTTCAAATAAATAAAAATTTTAGGGTGTTACAGTAGCCGGGAGGGGAGGGGGTCGCAGGCGTCGGGGATGGGAGGGGGAGGGGGAGGGGATACCTGTCATGTCCTGAGAATTACGCAGTGGATATTTAATGCGGAATAATTCGAGACGATATCTCGAGACGTGAACAGTCGGAAAATAAGCCTCTAGCTAGCACACACTAAGTGTTTAACAACACAACATCATCATAGGGCCCAAACGTTGAACTCAATATAAATTGCATTCAAATCTCAACTTATTGTATTCAAAATGGAAACTAATACAGGACTAAGACTCAATAAAAGGGAAATTACACTTATTCCTCACTTCCTACTACAAGGTACTACACTCAAATTAAACTACTATAACTAGACTCATAGTTGGAACGCTCTTCACTCGGACGCATTCCCATCCTCGACTTGCTCCTCTTCTTGTATTTCATAGTCACCTAGATTGGATAAAAGTAGGGGATGAGAAAACTAGTCCAATAGGATTTATATCTCAATGTGCGGGCAATGATATAAGTGATTAACAATTTAGATTTAGGTAAGCACGATGAATGTCATGATATGCATGTACGAATAAAACTCATTAAAATATGATACATGAAACAAGCTAGATAGAGTGATCACGATAGAACAAGATTTTTGAACAAGAGGACAAGATAGAACTAGTAATATATCACTTTGTACAAGCACGCAAGATTTTACTTGATGTCAATAGTTTTCGAGAGCGCAAGATATCACTAATTGCAATAAATGCAGGATGGTCATATCACGCAAGCAAGCAAGCACGCACGAGCACGATCGTGTAACACTAATCAGGCACCTAGACACTAATGTACACCAAGAAAAGATCCATCAAGAATGTACACCAGGACACATGTATGTGGTTATTGTATTTATCATTCAACACGCATGCACGACTCCCAGCACAGATGCAACGCCAGTAATCATTATACCCCATGGTTAACAGTATATTTATGACTCTCCGTCATTGGGGCTAGACTGGAGCCCTTGGACACTCGCCGTGCCTGATCAGCATCTCACTTAAATTTTAAATGTAGATACCAACAGTCATTAATAATGGCCAATGAGAGTTTCAAGATGTAAGCATATGTAATGTCATATTCATGATGATGATGAGAACAAGTAATAAGGAAATTGAACATGATTTCATGATAACAATGATCAAGAGATAAATTCGGTAGCATAACGTTATGATTTATACTTTAGTTCAATCTTTACATTAATGGCTTTAGTCTAGATTGTAATTCACACTCACGAGAACAAGAAGAGAAAGGAAGTGCACGCTATCTCCAGAGAACTTCAATGGTACAACCAACTCATCGGCCATGTGGGAATCCATGGTCAGAGGAGATTTACGGAGGCCTTGGAGCTCGGAACGGCCGGTAGAGAGCTTCCAAATTCCCAAGAAAGGGCTGGCTAGACGTGTAAGTGTGTAGTGATGTACGCGTGTCTCAATCCATAAACCATCGGTTTTAAACTCGCGGAAAACACTTAACAATATGACATGGAATAAAACTATGCGCTTTAACTAATCATGGTTTGCAAGATTTTAAGATAACAATTATCATTTAAACATGGTAGACCAGTAGGAAGATTAAATCATAAGTAGCATGAATGATCACGTCATTACGAAAGCAATTAGAATAGTATTCATGTAATTAAAGCTTTTTAAATGGGTTTACCACTTTTAAGCCATTAAAATAACCATCATGCAATGATCAGACCTAAGACATGTGAATTACACACTAAATATCATATTTAAATAGATCTCAGGTATAGCGGTAAGATTTGCAAGAAAATAAGTGGTTTCATGTAAAAATCCTGAGATCGCGACAGACACTTGTAAAGGTCGCGACGGGGTCAGATCAGAACGCGACAAGGGGATGTGAAGAACGCGACAAGGCAGTCAGAACAGGCAGAGAGATAGCGACAGGGCGCTCGTCGCGTTCAGAACGCGATAGGGCGCTCATCGCGTTTAGAACGCGACGGGTTTGCTGTCGCGACAAGACCTCAGAATGTTCAGAACTGTCGACAGGGTAGGGTCTGTCTGTCGACAGGTACTGGTGTCCAGCACAATTTGGGTTCTGGGAACATGGTTCCTGTTGACAGGTAGGTCATGGTTGTCGACAGGTGCTATGTAAACTTCCAAAAAATGTTCAGAACTACCAAGGATTGGTTTACCAAGCACTCTTACAGTTCCTAACATGACTATAACATTATACCAACAGGTCTAAACATCAAAATACTAAGCCAACAAACAAAAGGAAGTGAATGAGGAAGAGTACCGAAAGAGTAGTTCTCCTTAAAACAAACTCTTCTCTACTTCTATAGATCAGTTTACTCAAACATAGTTGAAGTTAACAAAGTCTCAGATTGAACCAACTTATGAAGGTAGAAAATAACTAACACATAACTTCCTTCAAGACTGAACAATGACATAAACATAGTGATGAGTTTAACTTCAGCAAGAACTCCAAGAAAGTGATAGAGAAAGGGGAGATTATGGAATGAATCCTACATAGCTTGAGGAGTAATGTTTCCACTCTGATGGCCTAAAATTGATGGAAGGAAAGAGAGCCAAAGGTGCAGTACAACTGCCTCCAACAGCAACAACTGGTAACACCTTCAGTCAGAAGCAACAGCTCCTCTTGGCGCACCACCACGGCAGCTAACCACCAGCACCAAGGTGCACGCACAGCAACAACAGTAGTAGAAGGACAAGAACTAAAGAAGAGTGCAAGAGCAGGAAGGAGACCCAGCAGATGCTAGCATTGGAAAGGCTAGTATGCTAGTTACGGGTGGGTTTTTATAACTCAGGAAAGCTCCCATGCATGAGAACACGCAGGCCCCTAGTGTGTCACAGTTTTACTGTCGACACGTTAAACATGCACCCTTCACAGCTGAACACCTCATGTACATACGTGTTAACCTCAGCCCCTTGTGTACTGGCCTTCCCAGTGCCTCACACGTAGGCACTAAAAATTCCCAGGAAATAACCACCGTAATTGTCCCATAATTCGGCTGGCCAAATAACCATCATGCAAATATGTCTAAATGGTGTCCATTTGTGTTAAAATTTCAACCATAGGCTAATGTAATGATTTTACAAATTATGGTGATTTTAGTTTAATTTTTAGAATTTATTTTATACTGGGTGAAAAATTGCCCAGAAAATAGTTGCGTCGACTTAATCTCAAAATCCGTACATCAACTAATCTGGATATTTACATTTCTGATATCACCATATTTTTCTAGAAATTATGGTGTTCTCGGATTTTATTTTCATTACAGTTTTTTGGTGTCGCCCTGTCAGAGCGCGCACCTCTGTGTACGACACTGGGATAACGTTTGTTAACACTAATTAATCCTATATATTAGTTATTTCAATCTCATAATATTAATCAGGTCTAATAATCATATTATTCATATTTTCCTAACAAATAAAATTTTTGGGGTGTTACAACTCTCCCCCACTAAAAGAAATTTGGTCCTCCAAATTTACCAACATAAAAGTATGATTACTGAACTGTAAACAATTCCGGATACTTGATCTTGATGGCAACTTCCAGCTCCCACGTTGCTTCTTCTTGTCCTCATTTATTCCACTGAATCTTCAACAATGGAACTTCCTTGTTCTGAAGTTACTTAATTTTTCGGTCAAGGATCTGTACAGGTCTCTCTTCATATGCCAAATTTTCTTGTACCTCCAGATCTTGGTACTCAATAATATGTTCTAGATCATACACATATTTTCTCAACATTGACACATGAAAAATATCATGTACATTGGATAACTGTGGTGGGAGTGCCAGTTGATACGTCATTTCACCAACTCTCTTCAGTGTTTCAAATGGTCCAATATATCTCGGACTCAATTTTCCCTTAATACCAAATCTCTTGATTCCTTTTCGGGTTGATACTTTAAGAAACACATGTTCTCCATGTTGAAATTTCAATTCCCTTCTTCGCTGGTCGGCATAACTTTTCTGTCGGTCTTGGGCAGCTTTCATTCGGTCTTGCACCAATTTAATAATTTCCGTTGTCTCTTGGATCATGTTAGGTCCAAGAATATGTGACTCTTTTAATTCCACCCAACACAACGGTGATCTGCACTGCCGACCATACAAAGCTTCAAATGGTGCCATTTGAATAGTATTCTGGTAACTATTGTTATAAGCAAATTCCATGATTGCTAAATGAGAACTCCAGTCATTTCCAAACTCTAATACATAAGCACATCACATATCTTCAATAATTTGATTCACCCATTCCGTCTGTCCATCGGTTTGAGGATGAAATGCAGTGCTAAACTTTAGTTTAGTTCCCAATGCATCCTGTAGTTCTCTCCAAAAATGTGAGGTGAATCTCGCATCTCTATCAGAAACTATGTCCTTTGGAATTCCATGTAACCGAACAATTTCTTTCATGTACAGTGCTGCTAAAATACTGACAGGCCATCTTCTTTTAATTGCCAAGAAATGAGCTGATTTGGTAAGTCGATCAATGGTTGTGCATATTGATTCAAATCCACTTCATGTTTTGGGTAACCCTACAATAAAATCCATACCGACACTATCCCATTTCCATTCTGGTATTTCAAGTGGTTTTAACTTTCCTGCCGGTTTCTGGTGTTCGGCTTTGACTTTCTGACATGTTAAGCATTTAGCTATGAAATCCACAATGTCCTTCTTCATGTTGCACCACCAAAAATGTTTCTTTAAATCTTGATACATCTTGACAGCTCCTGGATGAATAGTGTAACGTGATCGATGAGCTTCCTTTAAAATTTGTTTCTTAATCTCAGAATTATCCAACACACACAACCTGTTGCAGAACCGAAGATTCCCATGCACATCTTCATCAAAATCAGGTCTGGAAGCCAATTTTTCTCTAATTTTTGTCAATATAGGATCATTGTCCTATTGCTCTCCAATTTGCTTTAACAAGTCTGACTGCACTGTCAAGTTGTCAATTACAACTCTTTCTTCCTGTGGTTCGGCCTTCAAACTCAATGTGGATAATTCTTCTAATAACTTCCATTCCTTAACTCACAATTGGAATACCTTGGCTATAGGATTCCTACTAAGTGCATCAGCCACAGTATTACCTTTTCCCGAATGGTACTCAATTTTTAAATCATAATCCTTGATGTATTCCATCCATCTTCTTTGTCTCATATTCAATTCTTTCTGTGAAAATCAATACATGAGACTCTTATGATCGGAGTACACTATGAATTGATTATCATACAAGTAGTGTCTCCAAAGTTTAAGAGCAAAGACAACTGCGGCCAATTCCAAATCATGTACTGGGTAGTTTTTCTCGTGAGTCTTCAATTGTCTAGATGCATAAGCAATGACTTTTCCATCTTGCATTAATACACATCCCAGTCCAATGTTTGAAGCATCAGTATAAACCTCAAATGTTTTCCCTTCTATCGGTAAAGCTAAAATTGGTGCAGTTGATAAACATTCCTTTAATAATTGGAATGCTTGCTCACAATTCTCATTCCACTCAAATGCAGTTCCTTTTCTCGTCAATTGTGTGAGAGGCGAAGCAATTCTAGAAAAATCTTTAACAAACCGCCAGTAGTAACTGGCCATACCCAGAAAACTTCTGATCTCAGTGAGATTCCTTGGTTGTTCCCACTTTTGTATGGTTTCAATTTTTGAAGAATCTACTAACAAACCTTCTTTAGAAATGAAATGCCCTAAGAACATCACTTCCTTCAACCAAAATTCACATTTACTGAACTTCGCATACAGTTTATGATCACGTAACAGTTGCAAAGTAATCTGTAAATGTGCTTCATGTTCTTCTATACTTTTAGAGTAAATCAGTATATCCTCAATAAATACAACTACAAATTGATCCAAATAAGATATGAACACGTCATTCATCAGACGCATAAATGCAGCCGGTGCATTAGATAATCTAAATGGCATAACTATAAATTCGTAGTGTCCATATCTAGTTCGGAAAGCTGTTTTATGAATGTCTTGATCTTGAATTCTGAGTTGATGATACCCAGACCTTAAATCAATCTTGGAGAAACACTGAGCTCCAGACAATTGATCAAATAAATCATCAATCCTCAAAAGTGGATATTTATTCTTAATGGTCAACTGATTCAGTTGTCGATAATCTATGCATAACCGCATAGTTCCATCCTTCTTTTTAACAAACAATACCGGAGCACCCTAAGGTGAGCTACTGGGTCTAATGAATCCCTTTTCTATCAACTCCAATAATTGTCTTTTTAGTTCTTTCAACTCTTCCATTGACATCCTGTACGGTATTCTCGAGATTGGTGTAGCTCCTGGTACTAACTCAATTAAAAAATTCACCTCTCTATTAGGTGGTAAACTAGGTAACTCTTCGAAAAAAACATCATGAAATTCCCTTACTACTGGAATACTTTCCAATCCAGTGATGTTTTGATTCATCAAAGTCACAGAAGCTAGATATCCCTGACAGCCTTTTGTACCAATTTACATGCTTTGACTGCTGAAATTATAGGTATTCTTCTTATGTGGGGTTTATCAAAGGTAATATAGTAATCTTCCTTTCCTAGAAAGGTTACTTGTCTTAACTAGCAATCTAGATTTGCATGATATTTAGATAGCCAATCAACTCAAAGGATTACATCATAATCCCACATTTCTAGACATTTCAAATCACCGGGTAAATTATGTCCCTTGACTAAGATTTGGCTAGAAGGGTAACATTCCTTAACTTTCTTACCCTCACTCAAAGGAGTTGCAACCTCAAGTTGTGTAGGTAATAAAACTGATTTTACTTCTAAAGATTTAGCAAACTCATAACTAATAAAAGAATGCGTAGCTCCTGAATCAAATAGTACATATGCAGGTTTTGAGTTTACTAGTAGTGTACCTTCTATCAATCCGCCTTCTTGCGGGGATTCATGCTCCATCTTCTGAATGGCTTGTAACCTTCCTTGCTTTGCTCAGGGATTTCGGTTTGTTGTTGCATTTTTTATCATCGGACAGTATGAAATTCGATGTTGAGTACTCCCACATTTCATACATGCACCTAACCTACGCCAACAATTTTCAGCGTTGTGTCCACTTAGGTGACAATGTTTACACACATATTTGTTTTCAACCGGAGCTTTTCCTGCCTTCTTAGCAGTCTGCTGAACCTTCGGGGCATTCCCTGACTCAAACTTCCTCTTATGATCCGAAGATCCTTCTCTAGACCTTCCCCTAATCTTGTCCATGGTATCATTAGCAGCTTCTAATGCTAAGGCTCTTTTAACCATCTCTGAATATGTAGTGATCAGATGAGGAGTTAGTTGCATAATAAAATTAGGACGTAGTCAGTTCATAAATCTCTTGGCCTTCAATTTCTCCGTGGCTATAAGATGCGGAGCATACTTGGACAGTCGGGCAAACTGGGCCTCATACTCTGATACTGACATCTTGAGTTGTTTCAAACCAGCAAACTCATTTGCCTTCCTTTCCTGAACTACCTCAGAGAAGTATTGGTCATTGAATAGTTCCATGAATTCTTCCCAACCAATTTGGTTTGGGTCCTCTAAGGTGGATTCCACTGTTTCCCACCATGCCCGGGCATCCCGGTCTAACTGAAATGTCACCAGACGAATCTTCTCTTCTTCTGTGCATTTAATCACTTTGAAAATCCTTCCAATATCTTTCAACCAGTTCTCGGCCTCATCTAGATCCGTACTTCCCATGAATCTCGGAGGGTCTAGACTTCGAAAATCCTTAAATAAACTTGTTCCATTGTGGCTATTGTTTCTGGCTACCATTTTCATTACTCGGGTCAAGTCGTGCATTGAACTCTCCATTTTCCTCCAGTTAGCATCACCTCCGTCCATGACTAAATTGAGAGAGTATCTGAAACATCCAACAATGCATACATTAATTCCATATTCAACCATGTTCACATTCATCACGTACACATTTTAAATTCACATAAAACGCCATTTCCATTAACAAGTCAAATATTTACACCATAATACATTACCACTTGTCATAAACTGAAATACTACAACCTTCTCCCTACTGTTAGAATGTGGAGCCCGAACTCTGAAGCAGATCTCCATAAGGGGTCAGGTCGCGGTTCGACCTGCGCGGTCAGGTCGCGGGGGTCAAGGGGGCAGCGCCCCTTGCGGGGGTCTCCGAGGGCAGCGCCCCCGGAAGCTAAATTTTGACTAAGTGTTGCAGGCGGACTCAGCATTCGACTGCCACAGCCGAAGTCAGAAATGAAGCAGTCGATTGAATGATTCGACTCATGCAGTCGAATGTCAGATGTGAATGATTCGACTCATGCAGTCGAATGTCAGCATGAAGGATTCGACTCATGCAGTCGAATGTCAAGTATGAAGCATTCGACTCCCTCTTACCAGGACATGACTTTGCAGTTCTGAGGCAATTCAGAGGCAGGACCCTTTTGCCCTTGTGTGTCTGGATTGTGGCGCCCCTTCCTCCTAGTATATAAAGGGGAGTTTTGTCCTCTTTGTAGGTGTGTGTGTTTTTCTTGCAGAACAAGTATTGATAGCTGCTGTGGCCGTGGACGTAGGAAGGCTTCTTGCCTCCGAACCACGTAAAATCTGGTGTTCCTGTGTTCTTCTTCCTACCTCCTCTTATCTCTCTCTGGTATCTACGAGTGGGTAGTGTGAGAGAGAGTTGTTGCTGATCAGAGTGTTGCCTCCCAACACCTACCATGTTTGTCATACTTACAAAGTCATCACATCTACTAACCCCTCGCTCCATATACACATGGGAATTATATGTACAATCATCACTTAAACAAAAGAGAGGTTTGCAAAAATAAGTGGCTTAACTCCATTTCTATCTTCAGGTTAGGTCTACAACAGACTCCATAGTCGGCGGTTGTTGTTCTCCTCCAGCTCCTCCAGCCCCATGGTACAACTCTCTTACCGCATCGGTCAACGCCTCCCAATAACCTTCGACCTGATGGAGCAACATATCCTACCCCAGCTTCAAGTTATCCAAATGATTCATGACCTGGGTCATGATATCTAGAGAAGCACAGGGATTGCCTGCAAGGAATACGCCCGCGGTCAGGTTGAGCACTTCTTCCTTGATTTGCACATGGGCCTCCGAGCATATAATTCAGTATCCTGGCGTAGCATCTCCATTGCTGCCACCAGTCTATCTTGTGCATTCATGTCCATGCTGAAATAAATAGCAAATTAAATATCTACATAATTACAAAATCATTCTAGCTAATCCCAAGTTTCTACCCCAACTCACTGGTGATCCCTAGGTTTGTCAACCTAAGGCTCTGATACCAAATTATCTGTCACGTCCTAGTAAAAAGTCTATTTACTGGAAATGACAGATATTAAGTATGAGAATTAAGACAAAGGTTTATTCATTCACAACTTGTCAGCGGAAGCTTTATTACACAATACTCCTCATTATAGTCCAAACGAGGAGCAGATTAGAAGTAAACTTTGAAATTATTACATTCCACATTGTTTATAAGAAAGATAAAAGGATGATGGGTTGCTTGATGTTGAACGATCCACTCAGCACACAATTTCCCCTTTAGACTTCACCCCCATCTTGACCACCTGAAAAGGGTAGGATGAGTGAGCTAACTAGCACAGTATAATTCAATTCCTTTAATCAAAGAACTAAGATGTATAATCTCAAGGTAAGAACTTGGCTATTGCTAATACTGAATATCAAAATGAATGAACGATCGTGTCAATGATATAACACATGAGGGACAAGAGCAATAACTTATGGAAACATGATCTAGATTTCAAGATGACACTCAAGTTCTGATTCAAATTCACATTCGCACACAAATAGATGACATGATGACTAATCAAGCACATAATGATGTAATGCCAAACATCCACTTGTCCTCTATCGTTCCCGCATGGCCACTAACGAATTTGGGTGCTCCTCCCAAGACTGGACCAGCCCTATTTGCACAGGCATATTTCTCAAATGAGTCCAAAGACTCACAAACTGTCATCATAACACACTCATGTAAAGGTTCAATTGAGGTATACAAGTACTCAACTTATCTCACATAACAGAAATTTATAGAGTACTATCACTGACCACAGAAGAAGACCACTTCACGGGAGTTAATTGTAGTTGGAGTTTCTCAAAGGTAACTTGTAACGTAGCGCATTTTTTGGATCCTCGTGGATCGTCATTTAGTGGTCGTTCGGATCTGCGTTTATTGTCTTTGGTGTGGTGCTCATGACCAATATGGGGTCATTGGGCCTTGGTCGTGGTTTCCGAGCGTTGCGAGGGGCTTAGTGGGCCGGCAGGTTAGGCCCAGAGTACCCGTTGGTTCACTGGTTGTGAACGCGACGGCCCTGGTGGTCGCGTTCTTGTTGCCACTGGTTGGGTCGACATCTGCATACACGCCACGTGTCGCGCATGGGGCAAGGCTTGCTGACGTCGAGAGTGGGAAGGCGATGACCTTCTACGTCACGATCAGGTCGTGACGCAGGTCCACGTCGCGTTCCCAACTGCTGTGCATTTTTAAAGAAGGTTGGCCGAACAGAGCTTTCACAAGCTCTGCTCAACCAGGGAAGGAGCTGCTGCAGTTTCTTCATGCGATTCAGCGTTCTGGCGTGGATTTTGACGTGCTCTCAATGCGAGGACGTCGTATGGAGCGGGGGAGACGTCATGTCATAGTCGATTTACATGTTCTTCACGAAGGTAGGGAGATTTCACCTGGTTCCATTGCGTAGATCATGTATGGTGCATGTTTGATTTGTTTAATGCTTTATAAACAGTAGATACCATGTTTAGGCAATGAAATGAGCATGAAAACCGGGTTGAAACATTGTTTAGGGTGGTTTGCATGGAAAATCCGGAGAAGGATTCCCGGGTTAGGGTTTTCGCCTGTGAAGGCGACAGACTCGACTGTCGCGACCAGGACGCGACAGGCAGACCCGTCACGTTAGGGTTCTCTAACGCGACATATCGGGGTATCGCGACCTGATAGCGACATTACCCCATGTAGCAACCTCAGCCGTGAGGTCCTGTTTTGCATGGCTTCAATGATTTGGTTATCCGATTATCGGCATTTGTTGTGTAGGGTATTGGTGAGTGGTGCATTAGCACCTGTAGCATTTTGTGAGTGTGTTGCCCACATGGTTAGTGTATTGTTTATGTAATTGGTATGGTGTTTTCATGGTATCTGTGTGTGCTTGGTGGTGGCTGGGCAGTGAGGTTCCGGCGTGAACCTAGCTTCAGTCTTGTGACGTCGTTTATAGGTTGATAAAGATGGTTTAACTAATATAATATGAGTAAGGTTAAGAGTTGGTGTGTAAATATTGTATATTGTATTTATTTGGAAAGGAGGTCACATGATGACCAATGATAGGCCAGGTTATGATTGGTTACCGTGAATTATATGTGTGTTTGTGTGGGATAGCTTGTAGGTCATAGGGTGACCGAGGACAAGCTATTCCCGACACTTGTACCGTGGTTTATAATAAAGGATATGCAAGTATATATATATATATATATATATATATATATATATATGTCGTGGTTTGTGCATTGCCGAGTGTGGTGGTCCGGCGCCTATTCCGGAATTCCTCTTTAGTTGGGTGCCCTAGGTTTTGTGTGAGCCAGGCACGTGTGTGTGCTCAGGGCTTGTCCCAATACTAGGTACCGTCGAGGTCTGTGTCGTCTGTCCTGGACACCCTCACTTCTGTGTTTGAGTAGTACGTCCGGTTGAGGGAAAGATGACTGGGGGCAGCGACTTGTGTTTGTGGGTGTGCAGTCGCTTGTAGCGCGCTCGTGGTTGGGGGTACGGACACCAGTAGACATACTGGTCCCCAGCTAGTCCTGTGTTTCCAGTGCCTCAGTTTAGGGAGCTCAGGCCGGAGTCCCTAAAGGTGCCAGGCATGGGCCTGCGGGGTGTGTAACTTGCAGGTTGTGGTGTTGGTTGGTCTCCACTGTTCTTTGACTTGTGGTTGTGGAGCGGCAGTTAGACCTTACGTCCATGGCTGCGAGACTGAGAGGTAGTTCTTGTGTTGTGTTGTTCGGGTTGGATACTGACGTCATGAACCAGTAGTTCGTTCCCATGTGGTTGCATCGTTCCTTTCCGACTCGTGCTTTGCCGCTGGCTGTGGCATGTGTGTGTGTGACTCGCGAGTTGAGGTTTTACTCGTTGAGGTGTGCCCTGGTGTTGACACAGTTGAGACTGTGGTTTGTCTTTCCGTAGTGTGCCTGGTTGTGGCACAAGCTTACTTGTGGTTTCTATGGTGGTACCTCGTGGTAGTAGGTACCTGTACCCAGTGTGGGTAGTAGTTTGTGGTGGTACATTGTGTACCAGCCTTTTCAGGTAGTGTAGTGGAGCTGTGCTCCGTGGAGGTCATGCGGTGAGACATTCCACTTGCTGTGTTTTACCCTTCCTTGGGTAAACTTCTGAATAAGGTTTTAATGTGTGATGGATTGGCATCGTGGCAGCCAGTCCTGTTACTTAAGTGTGACATTCGATATATCGTGGTTTAAGGGTATAAAGGACTAGCTCTTAGTTAGCAGTCCTGTTACCCACGTGTTTGAGGTTCGCCAGTGAAGCCTGTAGCCTAGGCAGTGGTTTGCCTGTGTGGCTTGCAGCTTAGGCGACTAGTTGTTGAGGTGGTGTGCTCGTGAGGCTTGTGGCCTAGGCTTTACAGTTGTGGAGTGGACTAGTGTGTTGTGCTAGTCCTGTTGTTCCTCTTCTCTCTAAGGACTATATGTTTATTGTAAGTATATGTTTTAGTTGTTGTTTATTATGAATGTGTGAGCATGATATGGTTTGGCTATCGGTGTTTCCAGTGAGACCTACTGGGGTTGAGGTTCTCCTGTGTTGTGTGTGGTTTTGGGTGGTCCCCTACTAAGCCTGTGACTTGTTGAGGCTCACTCCCCTATAGTTCTTTTCATGGTTTACCATTGGTATGGCTTGCGAAGACGTTGTGGCAGACTTGTACCACCAACAATAGTGTTAGTTGAGTTGTGTGAGCTTGTGCTCCCTCGGGGTATGCCCCAGGTAGTTGTACTCTTTTTCATTTGGACATGTAATAATGTAATGGGACAGTTGTAAATTGTTATATGCAGGTATAAGCACATGTACTTTCTTGTGTCTTATACTGTTGTGGTTGCCTTTTATATTCTTACTAGACACGTGTACGAGCTATCCCTTGCGAGACTTCGGTCCATTTGTGGGAGGCGGATCTGGATATGGAGCCTTATTGAGCATAAGTATCCAAGGCCGTCACATAACTCAACATAAGGATGGAAGGAAATTGAATAGTTCTGTCAAGTGTTCAAGTAATAGATACACAATGGAATGAATGGCAACTTGCTAAACTAATAGCATGTTGTATCAGCAAGGGTTTGAACCAATATAGGTATTGGAAACATGAACCAGGCAGGGGCTGTCGACAGCCAGGGAAGAGCTGACGACAAGTACTGTCTTCCCAAAAGTAAAATCTTGAAGTCTGGCCACTGCCTGTCGACAGGCCAAGATCGGCTGTCGACAAGTAGGGGCTGTCTGTCGATAGGTAGGGTTTGTCTGTCGACAGGTACTAGTGTCTAGCACAATTTGGGTTCTGGGAACATGGTTCCTGTTGACAGGTAGGTCATGGCTGTCGACAGGTGCTATGTAAACTTCCAAAGAATGTTTAGAACTACCAAGGATTGGTTTACCAAGCACTCTTACAGTTCCTAACATGACTATAGCATTATACCAACATGTCTAAACATCAAAATACCAAGCCAACAAACAAAAGGAAGTGAATGAGGAAGACTACCGAAAGAGTAGTTCTCCTTAAAACAAACTCTTATGTACTTCTATAGATCAATTTACTCAAACATAGTTGAAGTTAACATAGTCTCAGATTGAACCAACTTATGAAGGTAGAAAAGAACTAACACATAACTTCCTTCAAGACTGAACAATGACATAAACATGGTGATGAGTTTAACTTCAGCAAGAACTCCAAGAAAGTGATACAGAAAGGGGAGATTATGGAATGAATCCTACATAGCTTGAGGAGTAATGTTTCCACTCTGATGGCCTAAAATTGATGGAAGGAAAGAGAGCCAAAGGTGCAATACAACTGCCTCCAACAGCAACAACTGGTAACACCTTCAGTCAGAAGCAGCAGCTCCTCTTGGCGCACCACCACGACAGCTACCCACCAGCACCAAGGTGCACGCACAACAACAGCAGCAGTAGAAGGACAAGAACTGAAGAAGACTGCAAGAGTAGGAAGGAGACCCAGAAGATGCTAGCGTTGGAAAGGCTAGTATGCTGGTTACGGGAGGGTTTTTATAACTTAGCAAAGCTCCCATGCATGAGGACACGCAAGCCCTTGGTGTGTCACAATAAAAACCATTTGGTTTTTACTGTCGACACGTTAAACATGCACCCTTCACAACTGAACACCTCATGTACATACATGTTAACCCCAGCCCCTTGTGTGCTGGCCTTCCCAGTGCCTCACACGTAAGCACTAAAAATTCCCAGGAAATAACCACCGTAATTGTCCCACAATTCGGCTGGCCAAATAACTCTCATGCAAATATGTCTAAATGGTGTCCATTTGTGTTAAAATTTCAACCATAGGTTAATGTAATGATTTTACAAATTATGATGATTTTAGTTTAATTTTTAGAATTTATTTTATAGTGGGTGAAAAATAGTTGCGTCGACTTAATATCGAAATCCGTACGTCAACTAATCCGGATATTTACATTTTTGATATCACCATATTTTTATGAAAATTATGGTGTTCTCGGATTTCATTTTTGTTACAGTTTTCCGGTGTCGCCCTGTCGGAGTGCGCACCTCTGTGTACGACACTGGGATAACATCTTTTAACACTAATTAATCCCAGATATTAGTTACTTCAATCTCATAATATTAATCAGGTCTAATAATCATATTATTCATATTTTCCTAACAAATAAAATTTTCGGGGTGTTACAGATAATCTGAAATGTGAATGTTATTCAAAGTGCATGTGAAAAGGGAGTAAAGTGTGTATATAAGTGAGTAAAACAATGTCATAAAATGTGAATGTGTAAAATTGAGCTGAGATTGACAGTGCTACCATAGAGGTCTGAGAGCCGTACTGTAGTAAAGTTCCTATGGGAAGGCTCAACATATAAATGTTATCCTAAGGGCATTAGGATGAAATCCTAGAGGTGGACAAGTACCACTGGATAGGGTGGAGAGGGCTTCTCCTAGTCTGTGCAGTTTACCAAGATTCGTCACTAGTTTGTCTAGGTGGCGAGTATGTGTTAAGTGAAGTGTAATGTGCTATGTGCTATGTGATATGAGTGTGTGTGTTCATCTAGATGGTAGGTAGGACTATGTGTCATGGCAAATTAAGTATAAAATGTGAATAATGTGTAAAGTGACATATGAATATGGCATGTGATAAGTGCAAATGATGTGACGTGTGATAAGTGAATGTGCAAGTGAAAACTATGTGAAAAATATATGAAATCATGTGTAAATAAAAGTGAACATAAATGCGAGAGTAAATGCATATGAAAACCAAGGTAAAAGCTGCACATGTTCATGTTATACATGTGTTAATGTAAGTTTAATTAATTGTGATATCATGTTTAGTATCATGTTGTATAGTTTAATAAAACCCATGTACTAGTGTCATGTGAAAATGTGTAACGTGAAAAGTGAATATATGTTAGTGTAGTAGGAATGTGTTAGCATGTGAATATGAAAATTTTACATTAAAACAACAAACTAATTATGTGAATAAGTGTTAAGAATGTATGTGAAAATGATTAGATATCATGCTAGGAGTGTTATTTACCATGTACACATTTCCATGATTTAAATTGTATAATTGTGCAACGATTTGAATAAAGTATGAGACCATGAATCATGTTATATACATTGTATGTAGAAAGCATGCTATAGGTCATTCATGGATATTTGATTATGTTAAGAATATGATTGATATGAATTATGATTGCAATATGAATCGAGTTAATTAGCATGTATAGAAAACATGTAAAGGTTGTTTATGTTTAATTGTTAAAGTGATATAAAGCATGTGCCATGTAATTCATTTATTTTTTAAAAGATAGCATGTGTTTCCTTATTGGTTAATAGTTTAGCATGTGTGTGAAATGTGTAAGGTTGTGTCCTTAGATTGCTTGCTGGGTCTTTTAGACTCATACTTGCTTCGGCGTATAGGTGAGATAGGTGTCCCCGTACTTAAAGAGGGCGTAGCGAAGAGTGACTCCAAGCACGAGGAGTAGTTACTTGTGGAAGATTTCTTCGTAGTTATATTTTCTTTCCATAGTATGTAAAAGATGTTATTCATATAGACAATGTCATAATGTATTTCATTTTGGAATGTAATAATGTGGACTTTGTTATTTACATTTGCTATATAGACTGTGGAATGATGTGATGATGATGGAATAAGATGAGTTATTTCTTTTATTCCCGCTGTACTCATTTGTTTTTCATGTATATATCAACCTATCATTTAGTGTTGGGTTAATATTCCACTGTAATGACGCCCTTTGTACCGACGGGGATTGGTATAATCATACCAATATGAAGAGGGTCGTTATAGAGATGGTATCAGAGCCTAAGGTTGAGATTGTACATGAATAAACCATCATCTTCACAATATTGCAAAGTCTTTATAGAAATTTGTTCATATATGTAGAAAATATTTAATAATGAAAGGAAGATAGTTAAGAAAATAGTTAGGATTTATTAACTTAGATTCTAACTAAGTTAATTATTTTGCAGGCTATGGTGAGCCATGGTAGACGTGGTGCTCAGGCTAGGAGGTATGAGTAGAGTCGTAAAGTAAAGAAGTTCGTGAAGGGGCTCAAACCATCATTGAGAGCTAAACATTTAGAGTTTGACCCCCGCACTTTGGACGAGGCTCTCAGCGCAGCGAGTAAGTAGGAAAGTAGGGTGGAATCGTACCAGGGAGAGAAGCCTGAGTGTGTGCAATGCGGCAAGCGTCATGGCAGAGACTTGTGTTGGTTAAAGGCAGGAAGATGTCTCAAGTGTGGCGGCAAAGATCATCGGATCAGAGAGTGTCCGAGACTGAAGAAGTTCATTCCACGCGGTGTTCCAACAACAACAAAGAAGCCAGCAGCGAGACCACAAGCACCGACCAAGGAGAATGTGTTAACCGGAGATGACACCGATGACGTTTCCAGAGGTACTCGATCTGATCTTCGAGGACGAAGATCTTTTTCAAGGGGGGGGGGGGAGAGAGTGTGAGACCCCCGAATTTTTGTTCATTTTATATTTTGTGCATGTGGTATGTACTTGTTATTGTACATAGTGTGTGTATTAATCTTGTGCATACTATAATTATTTAATTACTCATGTGCATATGTATGTATATATGTATATATATATATATATATATCTTATTTCTGTGAATATAAGTACTTAGTTAATTCTGTACATATTGTACTTATTTAAATCCTATGCATATTTTATTTAAATAATGTTGTGTATACGATATCTAATTATTGATGTGCATATTATAATTATTTATTCTATGTATATTGTATGTAATTATGTTGTGTACATATGTATATATGCATATTTATTATGCGCATATGATATCTATTTATTTTCTATGCACATTAAGTTGTTTATGATGTATAAGTATAGCTATGTTAAGGGATTTTTTGTGTTCTGGCCGAAATGCCAGTTGACGTCAACACAAATTGACGTTAATTGCATGTTGACGGCAACATGCATGCCGTTGACTGCATGGCCAGAAGAAGTTGACATCCAGATCGATGGACGTTAAATCTCTGTTAGCGACAGCTAATGTTGACGTCTATTTTCCAGTTTTATTACGATTTCAGATTTGGAAACAGCTGTGTTTCCTCTGGTTCTTGTTTAGGAAACCTATCCTTAATGGTAGGAACCCTAACCTAATGCATAACCCGACCCCTTATCTCTATAAAAACACCGGTTTCTGGCGAGATTGGGTCTTTTTCGCTGAAGGGAAAGCTAGGGTTTCTGTGGAGAAAAGTTGATCTTTGGAGAGCTGGATCTGGCGATTGAAAGGGCCTTCTGGAAAGCTGCACCAACTTGAAGATACATCAAGCATCAAGGAAGCATCCCCGACTCCAAGAATTGAAGCACATCGACAGGAAAGACCGGATCTGAAGCAGTTTTGGGCACCTTCTTGGCTTGGCCGAGGAGGGCATCTTCGGCTAAATTAGACCTTTGTATAAATTTTATAAGGCAAGTGATCTAGGGATCTCATCCCTATCCATGTCCTTTAGGTCCTAGAAATTTTGTGGAATTTTCCTCGTGTCCTGGAACCTCCATTTCCCCGTGTGTATTGCGTTCAGTCTGTGTTTTCTGCAGACAGGAGATTGACGGCCACATGTGTGCCATCAAGATCCTGAGTTAGCGGCAACATCATGTGCCATTAACCCCTGTTGGCAGCAACCCCCGTGCCGCTATGTTCTTCAAGTTTGATAGAATGGTTATTTTGATCTCTGTGGTGTATTTGTTGGATTTCTGGATATACGTGCATGCTGTAAAATTCATGTTTAGTTAAGTACAGTCTATAGGTCATGTCATGAGGATATTTCGAATTTCTGCACATAATGTTATCTATTGAAATTTCTGTATTAATGAGATAAGCATGATTTACCTATGTTTAGTCCTGAATAATTAGATTTGTTTCATGTTAGGGTTTTAGAAATTTTATATGATCATATGATTACTGTTTTAAGGTTTTAAAACTGTTAGATACGACTGTTTTGATGTGAACCATGTGTTAATGAATTTATTGATAAATATGCCTGAAATCTATCTTAATTATTAAAATTATATTTACTATTTAGAAAAATCTGGAAAATTAGGTATGTGATATACCAACAGTATGAAACCTATGATAAAAATTTGACACTGATGTGACAACATTAGGTATCGTTTATATCGTATTAAGGGTAATTGATTATAATGAGATGTTTAGCTTTAATCATGTGAAATTCAATGTGTCGTAGCATATTAGGACTCTGTTATAATTCATTTATCACTGTTAAATAGCATGGTTAAGTTCGGTAATCTGAAATGTGAATGTTATTCAAAGTGCATGTTAAAAGGGAGTAAAGTGTGTATATAAGTGAGTA
Source organism: Colocasia esculenta (assembly GCA_014218235.1). NCBI lineage: Eukaryota > Viridiplantae > Streptophyta > Magnoliopsida > Alismatales > Araceae > Colocasia > Colocasia esculenta. The sequence continues at coordinate 71,102,451 of CM024755.1, forward strand.
AAACAATGTGATACAATGTGAATGTGTAAAATTGAGCCGAGATTGACACTTCTACCATAGAGGTCTGAGAGCCGTACTGTAGTGATGTCCCTATGGGAAGGCTCAATGTATAAATGTTATCCTAAGGGCATTAGGATGAAATCCTGGAGATGGACAAGTACCACTGGATAGGGTGGAGAGGACTTCTCCCAGTCTGCGCAGTTTACCAAAATTCGTCACTAGTTTGCCTAGGTGGCGAGTGTGTGTTAAGTGAAGTGTTATGTGCTATGTGATATGAGTGTGTGTGTTCCTCTAGATAGTAGTTAGGAGTATGTGTCACGGCAAATTAAGTGTAAAAAGTGTAAAATGTGAATAATGTGTAAAGTGACATGTGAATATGGCATGTGGTAAGTGCAAGTGATGTGACATGTGATAAGTGAATGTGCAAGTGAAAACTATGTGAAAAATGTGTGAAATCATGTGTAAATGAAAGTGAACGTAAATGTGAGAGTAAATGCATATGAAAACCAAGGTAAAAGATGCACATGTTCATGTTATACATGTGTTAATGTAAGTTTAATTAATTGTGATATCATGTTTAGTATCATGTTGTATAGTTTAATAAAACCCATGTACTAGTGTCATGTGAAAATGTGTAATGTGAAAAGTGAATATATGTTAGTGTAGTAGGAATGTGTTAGCATGTGAATATGAAAATTTTACATTAAAACAGAAAACTAATTATGTGAATAAGTGTTAAGAATGTATGTGAAAATGATTAGATATCATGCTAGGAGTGTTATTTACCATGTACACATTTCCATGATTTAAATTGTATAATTGTGCAATGATTTGAATAAAGTATGAGACCATGAATCATGTTATATACATTGCATGTAGAAAGCATGCTATAGGTCATTCATGGATATTTGATTATGTTAAGAATATGATTGATATGAATTATGATTGCAATATGAATCGAGTTAATTATCATGCATAGAAAACATGTATAGGTTGTTTATGTTTAATTGTTAAAGTGATATAAAGTATGTGCCATGTAATTCGTTTATTGTTTAAAGGATAGCATGTGTTTCCTTATTGGTTAATAGTTTAGCATGTGTGTGATATGTGTAAGGTTGTGTCCTTAGATTGCTTGCTGGGTCTTTTAGACTCATACTTGCTTCGGCGTATAGGTGAGACATGTGTCCCCGTACTTAAAGAGGGCATAACGAAGAGTGACTCCAAGCACGAGGAGTAGTTACTTGTGGAAGATTTCTTCGTAGTTATATTTTCTTTCCATAGTATGTAAAAGATGTTATTTATATGGACAATGTCATAATGTATTTCATTTTGGAATGTAATAATGTGGACTTTGTTATTTACATTTGCTATATAGACTGTGGAATGATGTGATGATGATGGAATAAGATGAGTTATTTCTTTTATTCCCGCTGTACTCATTTGTTATTCATGTACATATCAACCTATCGTTTAGTGTTGGGTTAATATCCCACTGTAATGACGCCCTTTGTACCGATGGGGATTGGTATAATCGTACCAATATGAAGAGGGTCATTACAAATATTTCCAATGGATTGTTATCTGTCAGAAATTCCGACAGATATTTATATATGTTGACATTATTCGTCGGTATTACCGTTGAAATATTTCCGTCGAAATTCCGTCGGTAATGCCACTTTTTCTTGTAGTGCTCGTTATTGGGTTAATGGGTTTGAACGACGAGGATCGACACATTATCTATCCCTTTGTGGGTGAGTTTCAACTTATCCCACATTTCTTTGGCCGATTTGCATGCAGATATTCTGTTAAATTCCTTCTTGCTTAGTGAGCAACATAATATACTCTTGGCCTTTCTGTTCTGAGACATTATTTTCTTGTTAGCATCCGTTCAATTCTCTTTGGAGTTTAGGACTATCAGATCTCCATCTTCTATTATAGTCCATAGTTGATAATCAAGACCATAGAAGAAAGAACTTCATTCTTGTCTTCCAGTAGTCGCAATCTTCTCTATCGAATAGTGGAGGTCTGTTGACTGACTGTCCCTCTGCATAACCTTGGGCTGCTATTAATCTTTGCTCTTCAGATCGTGAGATCTATTTGCTTGAAGAGACTCAGCTTTGATCGCACTTATTAACCAGATTGCAAACCCAGGGGGGGTGAATGGATTGCTATTCCAATCTTACCTATTCCAATGATCTTGCCTTTGTCCTTACCTCCAAGTGTTACAATACCTCTATCTTTATCTTGGAACTCTGTGAATTTTGACTTGTCTCTAGTCATATGCCTCAAACAGTCACTATCCAGATACTATTTGTCACTCTTGGCTCCAAGACATGCCTAGAAGACGAACAAGTTCTAGTTATATTTTCGTGTCCAAACCCTCTTGAGTCCACTAAAGTTAGTCCAAGAAGATATCAAGTCTTTTCTAATCCAGACCAATTTGATATTTTATGGATTTCTTTTCAAAGGACACATAGCATTGATATGACCATTACCACCATAATAAAAGCAAGTAATTTTGCACATTTATGGTCTTGGTTTTGAATAACGAGTGTGACTGTGAACAACATGCTTGGGCCTTTGAATATTGGCCATCTTATTGAATTGAGCATTTTTGGCATTGTTATGTTAGCCCACGGATGACAGCAAGGATATACCCAGAGGGGGGGGTGAAATCTGAAAATTGAAACAAAATCACCACTTGAAAATATTTGGTTAGTATAAATAAATGTGTGCAATGGAAGTAAAGAGTGCGGAAGCAAGCACACAAGGAACACAAAAATTTATCCTGGTTCGGCTATTTCAAATGGAAGTCCTACGTCCAGTCCCCAAGTAAACTCTTGGGATTTCACTAAACAGCAAGTAACATTGGTCTTCCCTTAAACAAGGGGCATACAACACCCAACACCCCAGTTGGACTTCTCTCTTTCCCAGGAAAGAAGGCAGCCCACTTCTTTTATAGGCTCAGAAGCAAACCTGCTGGAACAAACCCTAGTGTGGTTACACCACCAGACACAAGCTAGTCTTCTTCTCTTTCCGGGCAAGAAGGCAACCCACTTCTCTTACAGGTCAAGAAGCCAACCTCCTGGTACAAACCTTAATGATGTTCTTCCCTTAACACAAGGGGAGCGCTTACACTGCAAGTCTTCTCTTCCACCCGAAGAGGAACACTTCTAAATACAGAAGCATGACCTAATGCCCCTAGATCAAGATCACGATACACAATGAGATGCTTGAACTAAGACTGAGCCTAGGAAAGAAAGAGTTCACAAGACAAGTCTCTCCCTAGGCTAAACCCCCAGCTCTCTCTCTCTCTCTCTCTCTCTCTCAAATACATAGAGATATAGAGAGAGAGAATGAGGAAGAAGGAAAACAGCTTGAATGCATCGGCTTGAATGGGCTTGAGCTCTCTTCCTTTCTGCTTGAGTGTGTATGAAGTTGGATGCTCACTAGATGTACACTCCTTGAATGATCTTCAGGTTCACACACCTGTTCCTTTTTCTTTTTCTTCTCCCTTCTATGGAACAACTTGAGTAGATCTATTGATAGATGGCCATTGGAGTTTCTTGGCTCTCTTCTTCTTCTTCTCATATTCCTTTGAGTCTAATGGCTTCCTTCTTGTGTCTACTGGCTACTTGGAGTGGAGGAAGATGTTCTAGCTAGTGTGCACTTCTAAGGATGCCAGTAGCAGGTCCGAGATGTTGACTATGAGTAGAAGTGAACCTACAGACATTAAATGCAAGGCAGACATTTAGACTCCATAAGCCTTTTATCAGATGGCTCATACCTCTTTTTGCCTTCTGTTTATATTTCCTGCAGATAGCTAGAAATATAATGTAGGTGTTTTTCTTTTGTTGCAGGAAGGAAGAGATCCTATGAGATAGGCAAAAAGATCTTCAGTTAGAGAAATAAGTTAAGCATATGAAGTGCATTTGAATTTTCATTAGGCACTAAAGATATTTTGAAAGGTTTGAAATGTAGAGACAATCGATGTTTGAATATAATAGTAATTGATGTTTGAGACAATCTATGTTTATGTAATCGATGAGCAAGTATAATCGATGTTAATGCAGTCGATGATTATGCAATCGATATTTAAGTGTAATCGATGTGAAAGTATAATCGATGTTTGATTTATAATAGTAATCGATGTTTAAGCAGGACAGTCGATGTTTAAGACAGTCAATGTTCAAAGAGTAATCGATGTGAACGTAATCGATGTTTTAGATAATCGATGTTAAAAGGTAATTGATGTTCATGTAATCGATGTGGACTTAAAAGCAGTCATTGATGTGGACATCAAAGGTAATCGATGTTTTAAGAGAAAGGTAATCAATGTGAAGCTTCGGATAAAACATGCATAGATGATCTTGAAAAATGGTAATAAATGTATTTATGTTATTTATGATAATCATAAAGTTTTGTTATCACCAAAATAAAAGGATAAAATATAGGAGTGGTTCAACAGACTCCCCCTTATTAGTGCTGACAAAACTCATGTGAATTTTCAACAAATATTCAATATAACTAATGAACAAAAAATTCATAACATAACATACTCTCCCCCTTTTTGTCAATAACCAAAAAGGAAGGATCTTACCATTTGCATTCCCCCCCCTTTTTTTAAGGACTTCTTACCAATATGCTCTGAGTTTGAAGAAGAGGGGTTCAATAATGTGTTTATAGCTGTCAGTGATTATTGCTCCCACTTAGTGTTTGCTCCCTCTAAGTGTGATACTCCCCCTTAATGTGAGGCTAGTGAGTCTTCATGAAGATTCCCTGCATTGGTCTGTAAAAGAGATAAAAATACTTGCAAGGATATTAGTAGCATTATTAAAAAGAAAATGAATGTAATTTAATTAAAAAGAAATTAAGGATGACTACTTCCTCTTCAGATACGAATGAAGTGAAGAGTTGGTAGACACCAATCAGATACTTTTGAGCATCCCTATCCATACCCATGTGAATGCCTTTTTTTGTTTTATTCATCAAGAGCAGATTGACATTTTCTTCATCTTCTTCTGTGCTTGAGCTTTCTGAGGAGTTATCTCATGTAGCTGTAAAAGTCTTCATTTTGTGTTTCTTGTGTTTCTTCACTTTTCTCTTCTTCTTTTACTTCTTGCTCTTGGCTAAGATTTTTCGGATGATTTCTTCTTCACTGTCAACATCACTACTATCACTGGTAGTGTCTTCATCTGAAGTGCTTTCTTTTGCCTTAAATGCATTGTTTGGCCTTCTTCTGAAGGAGCTTTCTCCTAATCTCTCCATGTTGATCTCATGAACCATAAGAGATCCAATGATCTTTTCCAATGTCATTGTGAAGATGTCATTTATTTCTTCTATAGCAGTGACCTTTGGAGTCCACTGCTATGGGAGAGATCTTAAGATCTTTCGGACTATGTCTCCCTGGCTGTACTTCTTACCCAAACTTGCAAGTCCATTGATGATTGCAGTAAACTCATTGTACATCTGAGATATGGACTCATCTTGTTCCATTTTGAACTTCTCACATTTTGTCACCATGATATCAATCCTGGTTTCTTTGACCTTGTTTGTTTCTTCATAGGTGAGCTTCAGCTTGTTCCACATCTCTTTTGCTATCTAGCAAGCAGATATTCTATTGATCTCTTACTTGGTCAACACGCAACACATGAAACTTTTGGCCTTGCTGTTCAAAGATATCTTCTTCTTGACTTCAGCTGTCCATTCTTCCTCGGGCTTAGATATTTGGAGGTCACCATCTTCTATGATGTTCCAAAGTTGGAAGTCATAGCCTTGTAGGAAGAACTCCATCCTTGTCTTCTAGTAAGGGTAGCCTTCTAGATCAAATAGAGAAGGCCAGAAAATGGATTGGCCTTCTGCAAAACCTTGAACTGCCATGGATGTTTTCTCTAAGATCATTGGATCTTCTTGATGTTCAGAGACCAAGGCTCTAATACCACTTGTTAATATCAGATGAATGAAAAAGCTTGGCTCCTACACCACTTGTTGGCTCACAGATGGCAACAAGGATATACCTAGAGGGGGGTGAATAGGAAATCTAAAAACTAAAACAAAAGTCACCACTTGAAAATGTTTGGTTAGTATAAATAAATGTGTGCAATGGAAGTAAAGAGCGTGGAAGCAAGCACACAAGGAACACATAAATTTATCCTAGTTCGGCCCTTCCAAATGAAAATCCTACGTCCAATCCCTAAGCAAATTCTTGTGATTTCACTAAAGACCATGTAACCTTGGTCTTCCCTTAAACAAGGGGCATACAACACCCAGCACCCCAGCTGGTCTTCTTCTTATTCTTGGACAAGAAGGCAGCCCACTTCTTTTACAGCCTCAAAAGCAAACCTCCTAGAACAAACCCCAGCGTGGTTACACCACCAGACACAAGCTCGTCTTCTTCTCTTTCTGGGCAAGAAGGCAACCCACTTCTCTTATAGGTCAAGAAGCCAACCTCCTGGTACAAACCCTAGTGCGGTTCTTCCCTTAACACAAGGGGAACACTTGCACTACAAGCCTTCTCTTCCACCCGAAGAGGAACACTTCTAAACACAGAAGCAGGACCTAATGGGACAAGACTCTCCTTAGGTTAAACCCCCATCTCTCTCTCTCTCTCTCTCTCTCATCTCTCTCTCTCTCTCAAATACATAGGGACATACAGAGAGAGAATGAGGCAGAAGGAAGACGACTTGAATGCATTTGCTTGAATGGGCTCGAGCTCTCTTCCTTTTTGCTTGAGTGTGTATGAAGTTGGATACTCACTGGATGTACACTCCTTAAATGATCTTCAGGTTCGCACACCTGTTCCTTTTTCTTTTGCTTATCCCTTTTATGGAGAAACTTGAACAGATCCGCTGACAGATGGTCGTTGGAGTTTCTTGACTCTCTTCTTCTTCTTCTCACCTTCCTTTGAGTCTAATGGTTTCCTTCTTATGCCTACTGGCTACTTGGAGTGGATGAAGATGTTCTAGCTAGTGCACACTTCCAAGGATGCCAACAGTAGGTCCAAGATGTTGACTATGAGCAGAAGTGAACCTGTAAATATTAAATGCAAGACAAATGTTTAGACTCTATAAGTTTTTTGTCAGATGGATCATACCTCTTTTTGCCTTCCGTTTGTATTTCTTGCAGATAGCTAGAAGTATAATGCAGGTGCTTTTCTTTTGTTGCAAGAAAGAAGAGATCTTATGAGACAGGCAAAAAGATCTCAGTCAGAGAAATAAGTTAAGCACTTAAAGAGCATTTTAATTTTCATTTGGAGCCAAATATATTTTCAAAGGTTAGAAATGTAGAGGCAATCGATGTCTTAAGGTAATCGATGTTTAAGTTAAAAGACAATCAATGTTTGAATATAATAGTAATCGATGTTTGAGACAATCTATGTTTATATAATCGATGTGCAAGTATAATTGTGTGCTTGCTTCCACGCTCTTAACATCCATTGTACACGTTTATTTATACTAACCAAATATTTTCAAATGGTGATTTTTGTTTCAATTTTCAGATTACCTATTCACCCCCCTCCGCTAGGTTAGACTTGCTATCATATCAAGAGGCCCAACATTTAGATGTCATTTTTAGATTACCTTTTGTTTTAATTTAGAAAATTTTAATTTATTTTTTTAATTTGCACATGCTCTATTTTTTGTCCTTTGGTCACTAATTTTGTCCTTTGTGATAAAAAAAATATTTGGTCACAAAATGGGTCTCAATTTTATGATCGAATTTATCACTGAAATATTTTAATCACTATTTGATTTGGTCACTTTTTTTGAGATCAAATAGTGACTAACGGTGTTTGGTCTCAATATTAGGACCGAATAGAGAAAGAAATTATTCAGTCACAATTTTGTGACCAAAATATCTTGACTGACTTTTTCGATCGATTCGATCACTATTCCTGCTAGTGGCTGAATTGTGACTGAATATAGACCAAATATGCTGATATCTATTCACACATTTTCTTGTGGTATCAATTATGTTTATTCTTTTTTATATTCCATATTTCTACCAAATATGGTATCTTGTTATGATAAAACTCTTAGTCTAAATAAAAAATGATTATTACAAATCATATTCAAATCATAAATAAAAAGTCAACGCAACATAAAATGTAAGTTTTTAACACAAATCAAAACTGATAATTTCCATTACTTAGAAAAATTAAGAAAGATCAATGAGAATACGAAGTACATTAATTTAACTTATACATAATGAAATATATAGAATATAAGAGTATAGAACATAATATAAGGATTTCAAGAGTATAACCTTGAATATAATATATTCCATGACTATATATATATATTAATTTTTTTCCCTTTATATATCAACTAAGTAAATACTAACTTATTACCAGATGTAATTAAAACATGCAACAGACAAATTGAAAAGAAAGATTCATGGTAAGAGTTCTCACTAGGGGCTGCAATTATTTTTTGGATTTTAGATTTAAGTAATTTGTTAGAGTTAAATTTCAGTTCTCTCGATGTCTTAAAAAGTTATATTTACCTTAGAGTTATGGATTAAACGTTAATTATAAAGTTACCAAAAAAATTACACTAACTAGTTTAGATTTATAGTTCAATAACTAAACTAGGGAAAATTTAAAACTCATGTCTAAAGTTTCCCGAAATTAAAAAGTAAAAAATCTTTAATTTTTTTAAAAGAAAACTCTGATCATTAAAGTCCGCTCGTCAGCAAAACAAATAATACGTCTGCAATCAGTTCCAAACTTCGGGTCTCCATGCCGGGTCCAAGTAGTCCGAACTCGAAGATCTAAAACAACCAGGAAAGGAAGGAATCCTTTCCCCTCTTTTCTCTCTCTTTCACCCTTTTCTCGAGCGGCGACGGCAGCGGCTTCCGTCGGAAGCAAGGAGATGTTGTCCAAGCTCTCCGCAGCGGCGGCGGGTACGCTGAGGGCCCGCGCCAGGCCTTCCCTGCGCACGAGGGGCGGCGGCGAGCTTGCCCGCTTCACGAGCCCCGGCACGCAGGAGAGGCCCAACGGGTACCTCTTCAACCGGACCCCGCCGGCCCCGGGCGAGTCCCGCAAGTGGGAGGACTGGGAGCTCCCCTGCTACATCACCTCCTTCCTCACCATCGTTATCCTCGGCGTCGGCCTCAACGCCAAGCCCGACCTTACTCTCGAGACCTGGGCCCACAAGAAGGCCCTGGAACGCCTCCAGAGCCAGCAGCAGCAGCAGCAGAAGATCGACGCAGCCGAGTGAGGATGCCGAGGTACGGGCGCCATTATGCTTGCTGATGTCCTGATCTTGTTTCTATTCCGAGAATAAGGTAAGGGATTCTGTAATTTGCCGGGAAGCATGGGAGCTGGAGGAAACGAAACGAAACCCTAAAACACACTCAGTTGTGTACTTTTTGTGTGTTTTGCGGGAAATGACGAGTATATACGGCTAAGCCCGGGCTTTTATGTTTTTTGTACATTGGAATTTTTGCGACGTTGATGATGACGGTTGTTGTTTTTCTTTCATTGTCTGATCGGATTCAGTGGCATACTAATCTGACCTTACCATGGCACTCGGATAATTCAAACATAACCTGTCTTTTTTATCTTTTTAGAGGAAAAAGCTGCAGATTGGACAACCAATTTTATTTGCATAAATAGAGGAGGTACAGTCAAGGAGGTGAAGAGGAGAAGCTCTCCACCTTAGAAGGAAGAAAATGAAACATAAATTACATGGCTGTAACAGCCATCTTCACAAGCATTAAGGTTGATATGGTTCCAAGTACTAAGGGAAGTCAAACTATGAAGACCATCATTATCAACATGAATTTGACTTCCCGGAAGCGCAACTCTGTTCGTTTTGTTCTCGTTTTGATATGATCGAATAATCTGGATACTTGAGTCTGTTTAATATCTGCTTGAGGGCCTGCATGTGCCTAGTGCTGCTTTCATTGATCCTCAATTCTTACATGGATCTCAACCTGAGAACATGCAACAGAAAAATTTAATCTATACCTATATTTTCACATGAAATAGGACTGTCCTATTCCATTTATGACCTCTTAGTTTCTTGCTCTTATGCATTTGTGTTTGACTTCCGCTCTAATTGATGTGGGAAGTGAAGTGACGTGTCCTTACTGTACACATGTGATTCTGTTTCCTTCCTTGCAGATTCACCCTTTTCCCATCTTATTTTATCATTTCTTGTTTTTCTTTTTCTCCTCCCTCCAGCTGCAATCTGGCCATGTCCCATAAGGAGTCCTGGAAACAGGACAAAAACCCTGTTGGCATCTCATTTTTTCTTGTGCATATCAAACATAATTGTGACTCCATGAAACTTATCATTAGTTGTTCCCTTCATGCACTTTCAGGGACAGCCCACCAGAGAGAGATAGATGTTCACATCATGCATCACTGGTTGCTTCACTGCCGAGGAAGATTCCGTCATTGATTGTCTTCTTTTTGCATTGCTGTACATTCATGTCTTTCTTTCCTGTTGCTATTATTCATCTCCTCACTGTCCTCCTCCGAACATGGATGACAGAGTCGGATCGGAGTGCTGGATTGGACCCAGCCGACGTCGATCCGAGTCGGGTCGGATCGCAGGATCCGCCTGATTCCATGGGAATCTGGCCGATCCTGGATCGGCTAAGTTAAAAAATGAAGAAAATATGTGAAAAATGAAGGAAAAAATTAGGAAAAATCAGAGAATTAAGTAAATGTTATATTTGTAGTTTCACTTACTTAAGATATTATATGTAAATAAAGAAGTACCCCCCATTTGAATCTAATAAAAATATCAAAAAAATCATATCTCTTACAAATAAAAAGTCAACTCTCCCATCCCAGAAGAAAATCGCGATTTCGGTGGTTCCATCAAAATAGCAACTTTCTAATCTTTTATAATTTGACATATATAAAAATTTCATAATTCAAATAAACCCGATAGAATATTAAAAATTTAAAGTCCGGTAAAAAAAGTCAAACGTGCATATGACTTATCTAAGAGAGTCACTCTTCTACTGACAGTACTTAGTCTGCTTGAGACCTCTCAGGATTTGGTCAAACCTAAACTATCATCATTCAAACTCATGAGAATTGTCACTTTCTAGTTTTTTTTCAATTGGAAAGTGAAAAATCTCATGAGTTTAGGTGATGATAGCTTAAGTTTTATGAAATCCTGAAATGTCTCAAGCAGACTAAGTGCTGTAAGTAGGAGAGTGGCTCCATTGGAGAAGTCATATGCACGTTTGACTTTTTTATCGGACTTTAGTTTTTTAGTATTCTATTAGATTTATTTGAATTATAAAATTATTAGATATGCTAAATTATGAAAGATTAGAAAGTCGCTATTTTGATGGAACCACTAAAATCACGATTTTCTTTTTGGATGAGAGAGTTGACTTTTTATTTGTAAGAGAGATGATTTTTCTGATATTTTTATTGGATTCAAATGGGGGTATTTTCTTATTTACATCTAATATCTTAAGTAAATGAAACTACAAATATAACATTTACTTAAATGATGTTCAGGTAAATAAGGTAAGTGGACGGGATCAGATGTAGCTAAGGTAAGCTGAGGGAATCGAGCTACATCAGATGGAATTGAGGTGGAATCGGATGGAGTCGGACTGGATCGGCTTGATTCCATCTGATTCTGCTCGATCCACCCCGATCCCACCTTACATCGTGGGTGGGTCGTCGTTCCCCCTACCCCCCCCAAATCGGGTCGCCATAGGCCGATTCTGACCCTAGTCGGCCGATTCCGACCCGGATTAGCCGACTTTGCCATCCATGCCTCCGAAGTGAAAACCAACAAGAGCCTAAACCCATTCCTCTCCTTCCTTTAACACTTTTCTTTACATAAAGTTCCTTCCTCCTCTGTCTGTTAGATATTCATTTCATTTTCTCCTCTTTGCTCTAGATCATGGATGGCAATTTCGGCCGAAACTGATATGTTTCAGCCGAAGTGTATCAGTTTCTGCCCTGAATGATCTGAAACCGGACTTGCTCACTATAGTAGGTCTGAAACTTAAAAATATAATATTTTATTAGGTTTCGGGTGAAACCAGATGCGAACTCCCCTCTTAATGGGAGCTCACGTCTGTTTCATTCCTCAGATATGAGATCTGAGGGGGTGCCACTGGGGGAAGTGGAGGAGGGGTGGGCGGAGCTTGGGAGGAGGTTTTGCTGCTGGGAGGAGATCTTGCCTTCGCCTTTCTCGCTGTTTACAGTGCATAGCTGCCGCCTCCGCCGTCGTTTGCATCATTGGTTTAATATGTCCAATGCCTACAGTGCATAGCTGCCGCTGCCGCTGCCTCTGCTGCTCTGATTTTTTGTTGGACTTTTCTGAATTTTATGATTTTTTTTGAATTACCTGAGCCGATTTCTGCTGGTTTCTGCTGAAACCGATATGTTTCGGGCCCTGCAGAAACTGTGAAACCAAAAGTGCCATCCTTGTTCTTGATCCAACCACATGAGGAAAACAAGCAGGTGTTTCAATGGAATAGTTACTTAGAGCAGAGTACCTGAAGCCCAAAATCTTTATTTCTGACCTGTTATCCTTTGTGACCCTCGAAACCTGACGATCATAGTTGATTGCCAAGTGGAATTTTCGTTGTCTTATCTCAAATTGATACGAAGGGGTTTGTATCATTTCCAAAGTTGAAGCCCTGTGGCCTATACTCCTGTCCTGTACATTTTGCAGGTTTCATCAGGAGAACCACCTAGTATCAGTAGTTCTAATTGACAGAACTCTTCTTATAGTAGTTTGGGTCTACATGTGTGCGCTTGTGGTAAAGCAGATTGATAGAGATAGGCTTCCAGCAGATCGAACACAAAATATCATGGCACATAAGTCCTTCGTTAGGTTAGTCATGCCAGGAAAAAGTGTGTTTCAATATAAAAAATGTGAACAGGTTAACGTGCTGGGCATGCCCTAGATATCACAAAATCCGGTACTCCATCACAATCAGTATGCAAGCAATTGAAATTGTTAATGATGACTCATTGTGTTTCAAGACCCTGCATGAATATCCTGCAATGGTGATGGTTCTGATGCAATTCTACTTGTTGAGTTGGGACTTGATTGATCTCTGACCTTTGAAGTTTGAACCAGATTCCTTTTTGTAGTTGACTATGATGAACCTGACACTGTAGATTTTTGGTATCATATGCCTCTGATTGAGATAAACTTAGATTCACTTTCTGGATCTACATCTGAGAATGTTACCTTTTGTCATGCTGTGGTTGTGATACTTGAGGTGGACCGAGATGATATGACTGTGGCAACTGAAGGTCACATTTGTCTCTGATAACCATGTCACTGTCTTATGCATGGATTCGATATTCTTGCTTTTGCCAAAATTTTCCTATGATATTACACTTGATATTTCAGCAGTTCAATTTGTTGATGAGTTTATTTGTACTGTTATTTGAATGGCAGCAAATCATGGGGAAGCATGAACACTGGATAAAATGGATGCAAATGAAGGTCATGTTGCACATGTTCCTAGCGTACGAGGGACATGGATCACATGATGTTACAATAGCTTTGCTATTGATCAGTTTACTTGGATTTATTTGTTTTGACATATTAGGATATTTCTGTCATTCTCTGTGGTACCCAGAACTGATGGGGAACCAGGAGAAGAGAGGAGAATGGCGGGGAAGAATGGGTCTCACACCCAGGGCCTCATGCCCGAGAAGCCATCGAGGCAGGGAAGGAATGGCGGCTGTAAACCCCTTTTCAAAATCTTCATAAAACTATCATTAGTCCTCCCAAAGAGGATTACAACTCTATTTATAGTGATAAACCCTAATAATGACTCCCTATCAACTTACTGGACTAAAACACCCTCAGACCTAAAAAAAAGTAAATTCGCACCCTTAAATATCTAGAAAATGGAAAATTACTAATGGGCCTCATTTGAGCCTTATTCATACAACCAAATGCTCAAATAACTAAAAGAAACACATAGGAATCATGGTGGCACGTCGCCGAGCCATATGCATGCTGTTGTCGCTGCCCGTCGCCTCCGTCTCTGGTAGACTCGGATCTGGTCGGCCCGGTCTTAAGCTCGAGTGTCCCCACCAATCCTCCCCTCTCGGAAGAACTTGACCCTGTCGAGTAAGGATTCTGCCTACTCTGGTACTGCTCTAAGAGATCGGGGTCAATCTGCTACAACTCCGCACGTGAGATCCACGCATCCTCGGTGGACGGTTGTCCCTTCCAGCGAACCAGGTAGCGCTGACAGTCACCGCTCTAAGAAGTAATGACCCGCTCATCGAGTATTTGGTCAATTTGCTCACGTCGTGCTGAGGCTGAAATGGGAGGTGGACACTCCAGGGTGGAATCACTCTCAAGGGAAGGAGAAGGCTCAAATGGATCACTGGGAATCACTGCGGGTTCTCGATAAACGACTACGTCGGAAACATTAAAAGTGGAACTTATCCCATAATCTGGTGGCAAATCAGTGACATATGCATTTGACCCAGCACGTTTCAATATCTTGAATGGTCCAGCTCCTCGAGCCTGTAGCTTCTTTACGGTCCCTGAAGGGAACTGCTCAGGTCTAATCCTGATCATAACGTACTCTCCCTCTTGATACTCTAGCAAGCGACGGTGTAAATTTGCTACAACTCGATAAATTTCATTGCTGATCTCAATGTGGTGATGGACACTATCATGCAGACCCCTAATGTGTTTGGCTAAAGACTGAGCTGACTCTGAGACTCAAGACGGGTGGGAAACAGGAACAAGATCGACAAAACTCTTGGGTCTATACCTTGTGACTATCTCAAATGGACTCATGCCAGTGGACTTATTGACTGAGTTGTTGTACGCAAATTCAACTAAGGGAAGGACCAAATCCCAATTCCGAGCATTTTCACCCACCAAGCAACGCAACAAATCTCCCAGACTTCTATTGACTACTTCAGTTTTCCCATCAGTCTGGGGATGATAGGCAGTGGAGAATTTGAGCTTTGTGCCTAGAAGGTGCCATAGAGTCTTCCAAAAATAGCTCATGAACCGCACATCCCTATCTGAGACAATTGATTTAGGAAGCCCCCGCAAACGCATGACTTTTGAAAGAAGACAAAGTCCATGCTCACATCTTGCCACGGTCGGTCGGGCATAAGCAGGGAGGTGTAAAGACCGGTGTTCTACTTACGTTGTTTGGCCACGACACAGGTGCGGCACTGGGCTACAATTCGGGCCACATCCCGCTTTAGGCTCGGCCAGAAAAATCTATACTCCACCAACTCAATGGTCTTGTTACGGCTAAAGTGACCAGCAAGACCGCCAGCATGCACTTCCCACACTAGAAAATCACGGACAGAAGTTTGTGGGATGCAAAGTCTATCCTCTCGAAAAAGATACCCATCCTGAAGTATGTAATCATCATAAGCATGGGAGGGACCAGATTGAAGGGCAGAAAGAATTGGACCAAAATCTGGACAGTTGGGGTAGTCCTCACACAATTTCTCAAAGCCTGTCACTTCGGTTGAGACAACCACCAACAAGGAAGCACGGCGGCTCAAGGCATCGGCCACACGATTCTCCACGCCCGCCTTGTGTTTGAGAACAAACGTATAGGCTTGAATATACTCCACCCATCGGCTATGTCGATGGTTGAGTTTCTTCTAGGCGTGAAGAAATTTAAGAGCTTCGTGGTCCGAGAACAAAACAAATTCTTGCGGCAGTAAGTAATGCCTCTAGTGCCTCAAAGCCTGGACCACCGCATAGAACTCCTTGTTATAGGTGGAGTATTTCAACTTAGCATCATTCAGCTTTTCACTGAAAAAGGCAATTGGATGACCCTCTTGGCTTAAGACTCCACCTATTCCCACTCCGGAGGCATCACAAGCGACCTCAAACACTTTGGAGAAGTCTGGCAATCTCAATACTGACGCTCGAGTGATAAGCTTCTTAAGATCGTGAAAGGCAGATGCAGCGGCCTTAGTTCAGACGAAGGTCCCCTTTTGCATGCAATCAGCAATCGGAGTCGAGACGATGCTAAACCCCCGAATAAATCGACGGTAGAAGGTAGCCAAGCTGTGGAAATTGTGCACTTCATGTAGGGTTCGCAGCTCTGGCCATTCTACGATCGCCTTGACCTTCTCAGGGTCTTCGAAAACACCTTGATTGGAGACAATGAACCCCAAGAAGGTACCTTGTTCGGTCACAAATGCACACTTCTTGAAGTTGCCATATAGGCTTTCGCTGTGAAGTGTAATGCACACTTGCCTTAGGTGGTCTAAATGATCCTCCCTCGTGCGGATAAAGATAAGGATATCATCAAAGTATACCACGAGGAATATCTCCATAAACTGGCGAAGAATTTGGGTCATCAGGCATATGAAAGTGCTCAGGGCATTAGAAAGCCCGAAGGGCATGACTAACCATTCATAGAGTTCATCTTTCGTTTTGAAGGCGGTCTTCCATTCATCCCCAGGTCGAATCTTCACCTGGTGATAGCCACTCTTCAGATCAATCTTGGAAAATAAAATGGCCCCCGACATCATATCCAACATTTCATCTAGGCAGGGAATAGGAAATCGATACTTGACCGTTATGTGATTGATTGCCCGACTGTCCACACACATCCTCCAAGTGCCATCCTTCTTAGGGGCGAGTGCTAGAACGGCACATGGACTCATGCTCTTTCTCACGCGACCTTGACGCAGGTATTCTTCAACCTGTCTTTCCAACTCAGAGTGCTCAGCAGGATTCATGCGATAGTGGGGCAGGTTGGGCAAGGAAGATCCCAAAATTAAATCGATGGCGTGTTGGATGTCACGCATGGGCGGTAACCCATCCGGTAACTGATTAGGGAAGACATCAGCAAATTCGTGAAGGAGGTAGGTGACGTCAGGTGGTTGCTCAGAGGAAGCCTTACCAGCACCCTCCCCTGTTGCTTTTCTTTCCACGAGGGCGTAAATGACATCATAATCGAAGAGTTCTTGTTCAAACTCTCGAGCGGAGATTAGGTGTAACCTCAAGGTTGGAGAAGAACTTGTCGAGGGAGTACGTGTAAGAGAAGGGTTTCTTGCTCGAGGAATGATGACATTTGATGGTGCAGAAGGTAGAAGGGCACTAGTGTGGTTAGGGGGAGGAGGTTGAGGGAAGGGAGTGGTTGGAGAGCTACTAGAAGAGTTGCTCTTCTGAGAAGAGGAACTTCGAGGTCGGGACGGTTGGATGGTGATATGCTGGCCGCCATGCTCGAAGACAGGTGTTGGACCGACTGTATAGGGTCGCGTCCACATCATAGATCCATAGGCGGCCAAAAATAACACTCTCGACCTCCATAGGTAAGACATCACACCAGATCTGAGCTTCATAGGAATGGAGGTGGATTGGAACGAGGCATCTCCGACGAAAAGGTATAACGGTGGTGTCTACCCAAGATATTTGATAGGGGCGAGGATGCTCCAGTGGCGGATCCTGAAAAGTAGTTCAGTGGGGTCACTTGACTATAGGGGGGTCACCCTTAAATTCAGTGGGGTAACCTTATATAGACTTACATAAAATTTTGACCTATATAAACAAAAAAAAGAGAATTTTTTAAGACTCCTTTCTAAGTCAGTGGGGTCACGTGACCCCACTGACTTTACTAAGGATCCGCCACTGGGATGCTCCACAGTCGCTAAGCCCAAACAAGCAACTGTGTTGGTGGAAATTACATTAATACAACTCCCGCTATCTATGATGACCTTGCAAACCTTCCCGCCCAGACGACAGTAGGTCTGAAAAATTGTTGTGCGGCGCCAATCCTCAATGTCCTTTAGTCTGGCCAGGACGCACCGGACCACTCCGTGCCTTTTTCCTCCTGGCTCCACTGTGGGATTGTTGGTCTCGATGGCACCAACAACTTCTTCCTCAAATTGATATTCATTAGCTAGGTCATCTCCTGCCTCGTAGCTCACATCCATAAGAGGCTGCTTAGGAGCTATGGGCTCGCTGCCTTCCAAGGCTAGGGTCTTGTGGGGGCAAGAGATAGCATAATGCCCCAACCCATGGCATCGATAATAACGATTACGTGAGTTACCATCTTGCGGTGTCGCTTCCCTCATCGGGACCTTCCCTTTATCCTCACGCCTAACAGGGGGTGCTCTAAGAAGGGGACGAGTAGTAGGCAGAGGTGGAGTAGGGGCGGCCTCCCTTTGACCTTGTCCCATAGGTAGTTGATAAGTAGGAGCCTTCAGAGAAGGTTCGTGGGTGGTGCGCGGATCTTGGGGATGCTGATAAGTGGGTCTAGCACGAGGGGAAGGGTCCCATCTCAAACTGCTCCATCTCACGCACTACCTGATAAGCATGGTCAAGAGTGGTGACGCGTTGGCGGAACAACTCTTGCTGATAGGGACGACGCAAGCCCCTCCTGAATCAAGAGAGGGTCAAAACACCCTCTTCACAGCCCTACACCTCAACATGAGGTCGTCAAACTCATCGATATACTCGGACACTGCACGTGGACCCTAGGAGATGTTTTGCCACCTATCGATTAAGCGATGCTTGTATGTCCCATGGACATATTTCTCCCTGAGTTTGGCCTTCATCTCCCCCCAAGTGTCAATTGGCTCTTCATATCGCTGCACCAGATGTTCCTCCAGATTGGTCCAATAGGTTAGAGCTCAACCCCTTAACATGGTCTTTGTGCTGAAGGTTCGCCGAGGGTTCCTTATACCTAACCAATCAAAATAGCGATCCATCCTAGCCTCCCAATCAAGGTAGTCCTGAGGTTCCAAAGAACCATCAAAGTTGGGAGCCTCGATGCGGGCATTCCGAATATCTTAGTCTCGATCTCGATACGCCCATCGCTCTTCATTTCAAACTCTCGGTCAGGTCCCCTACCCAACCTCCCATGCCATCGAGCCACAGGGATCCTAGGGTGGTTTTCATCCACCTCCTCATCAAGAAGCTCCTTGTTGAAGTTTGCTTACTGACCCTGACAATCACCAGCCAAAGCAGCCTTGGAGGAGGTGGTCGTTGGACAATTGGGGAAGGAGGGCATTGAGGCTGAGGGCGTGCAACAACTTGCTCGCGCTCTAGTTCGCAGATAGCTCTCTCTAAGGCCACAATGCGACCCATAATTCCTTGTATAGTACGGTCAAACATAGTGACCCTCTCCTCAATGCTTGCTAAGCCCTCGCCTATGCGTTGGTCCAATCGACGAATTTCTTCCCTAAGTTGAAGTACTAACTCGGTCAATGTCGGACCCTTAGGGGGATCAACATGATCCCCTTGGTTAGAAGGGCAATTTCCTGACATGGCTTGATGTGGACCTAACATCGGTATTGAAAAATGGTACTCAACATCGCTACGTGTTGGCATATGACGCTAAACGACGCAAAGCTAAATGCATGGATAAGCCAACAACAAAGCCTTTTCTTTTTAAAACAAAACTAGACGAACAAGACTATGACTTTTTATACAGTCGACTTAAATCCTAACTAATAACGGGACTCAAACTGATGACGAGTGAGATGCAGCAGTGCGTTAAGATCAAACTGCAGCAAAATATCATCCTGTGCATGTGTCAAGAAAGTGAGTGCGTACAAACAGATGCTACAAGATTCGATTTGTGCCAGCCCTCAAAGCAAAGAAACATAGTCCAAGCAAGTAAAGATGTCCACAAACATAGGAAAATTCCACAGTTAATGTATCAGACTGATGCTTACGAGGAGGTGCACTCAACTTACAAGTTCCACAGTGATGAAATATGACTAGCTAGTTTTCCTACCACACAAACACGACGACAAATTTACCCAAATACAGAAAGAGCAGGTAGAGAGAGCGAACTGCGTGCGTTAACCGACTCGCTGAAGAGCGAGGTCCACAGAAGAATGTGTACACACGCTCGTCGCGTTCACGAAACTGAAGCTGGGCGCCTGCTGCTGTTGGGCCGTTGCCCACTGTCTCGGTCCGGCTCGATCGTCAGCGCAGTAAGCAAGCGCTGTACGGACTCCACATCTTGTCCCCTAGGAGGTGAGGCGACAGGTCGCTTCGGAGGCTGGCGCGGGGGTGTATGTTGACAGCGTGGCTGAAAAGTCTCGTGCAACAACGCCGAGAGGTAGACGAACATCGGAGGTTCTCCGTTGACGTTTGATGCGCCGTGCAGGTTCATCTACACCTGTTCAGGAACTGCACAGGAGATAGGCGAACAAAA
Organism: Colocasia esculenta; assembly: GCA_014218235.1. Classification (NCBI taxonomy): domain Eukaryota; kingdom Viridiplantae; phylum Streptophyta; class Magnoliopsida; order Alismatales; family Araceae; genus Colocasia; species Colocasia esculenta. The sequence continues at coordinate 71,122,578 of CM024755.1, forward strand.
ACATTGATGCTGGCTGGCGCGGTTGTGTGGGCATGATCGGCTTGACCCGGTCCGCACGCGATGATCGGTTGCCAGTGTCGCCCAGACGCATTGGGCGGCTCGACTGTTGGGGTGGGTTGCTGAGGCCTCGCACTGGCGGTTTGCGGCGTGGCTGGGGCCCGCGTCAAGAGGGTTTCACGCAACAACGTGGAGGTTGTGAGGGCACCGCGGGGCTGTCGCGTCGTCGAAGGCAGTGCGGACTTGTCGGTTGGGTGTTGCGAGGTGGCGCTCACGGTGACGATGGCCTCGCGGGGTGGGGCGAGCCGGTTCGCCTCTCACACAGGCGAGTAGGAGGCGCGAGCGAGGCCCATGCAGAGGCGTGTAGGTTCGGACGACGAGGCCGAAGTGGTTGTGGAGATGGCGGACGGGTGTGTTGGTGCGCAGCGCGGCGAGTACGACCGTACGGGACAATGAAATTGGAAGAAGAAGGCAAGAAGAGAAGGGGCAGCGGGGATCGTGTTTGGGCTCTGATACCAAAATGATGGGGAACCAAGAGAAGAGAGGGGAATGGCGGGGAAGAATGGGTCTCACACCCAGGGCCTCGCGCCCGAGAAGCCATCGCGGCAGGGAAGGAATGGTGGCTGTTAACCCTTTTTTCAAAATCTTCATAAAACTATCATAAGTCCTCCCAAAGAGGATTACAACTCTATTTATAGTGATAAACCCTAATGACTTCCTATCAACTTTAACTAGACTAAAACACCCTCAGACTTAAAAAAAGTAAATTCGCACCCTTAAATATCTAGAAAATGGAAAATCACTAATGGGCCTCATTTGGGCCTTATTCATACAACCAAATGCTCAAATAACCAAAAGAAACACATAGGAATCATGGTGGCATGTCGCCGAGCCATATGGATGCCGTTGTTGCTGCCTGTCTGCTCCGTCTCTGATAGACTCGGATCCGGTCGGCCCAGTCCCAAGCTCGAGTGTCTCCACCAAGAACTGGCAAAATTGGAGTGGAACACAGTGAACTGACTGGGACCAGTCCATTTCTCGAACAGGAAATAAACTGGCTGGAACTGACCAGAGCCTGCCTTGGGAACAGGACTGGGATCAGTACTGGCACCTGCCTGTGTGGGAATTGGTTCTGTCTGTGAACCTTGTTATCATTTGTATGCTTCTTTCGGGTATTTCAGTTCTTTCTGTTGTCTAGGTTTTCTTGTGGAAAAGTCAACAATGTTCTCATTATTTTATAATAAGTAAGAGTATAGAGCTAATGACGGCTGCCTTTGGGAATTCTTGTCCAACAATGCTTCCCTTGTTTGGAACCATACGAAGCTATGGGCATACTTCTCCTTCCTTCATAGTAGTACTTGCGAGAGTCTAGCTTCATATCCCTCCTCTACTGTTTGCTTTCTGCCCATTCTAGGCATGCGTACATCTACATGCAGAATTAGTTTTTCTATATTGAATACATGTATACTAAATGGAAGATGCCAAGACGATTATCCCCAGCTGACAGATGCTGGCTTGTTATGGTAGAGACTGCAGTGAAGAAATGAAAAAAAGAAAAGAAATAATAGGACAAGATATCAGCATCCTGCCTACTCACACAATAACACGACTTTCAGCCTACTCACATAAGCACATCCTTACATTGAAAAATATTATATCGAATGATCTCCTCAGACATTTTGCATTAGCAGGATATTCAGCTAGAGGGTTCATGTATAATATAGGCAAAAGCACATAAGTAGGCATTATCTCTAGATACCCCTCCAGTAAATGTTTTATTTTTCTGCAAGGGATTGGGCATGAGTTTTTCTTGTACATTAGTGTGAAGATTAAGATGTGAAGAATATAAGTCAGGCGGATGGGATGGTTACCATGAAGTTCCTAAGTGCTGTTGATTCATTGAGTTGGTGACTGAAGATTGTGGAGCTATTTTAAAAGCCTGTTGTGGATCCAGATAGAGTCCACCCCGATGATGCAGGCAGCATCTTGCAGAAACAGCTGATGACAGCAAACCTCTGTCCAATCCATGCTTTGTTTCGACAAAAGGTGATTTTGCTACTTATGTATGTTTGGGAGTACATGTCTTAAAGCGACAAGGTGTATAGGTTAACCTAGGTATCAAAGGGGATATGAATTGAAATAGAAATGTTTCGAGTATTTTAATTCGTCCTTTTATTGTTGATGATGGGGAAATAAATGAGTGTTCGTTTATTAGGAACACATCTTCATTGCAATATGTTACTGTTGTTGCTTCACACGAAGAAATAAATTGCATGTACTCCTTTTCCTGGCTAATCTAGGTCACTAATGGCATTTGCATTTGAATGAATAGTATCTTCTCTGGGTCGCCCTGAACTTGTCAGCCTTTTGGACCTTTTTTCCTTCTTTTTTTTTTCCTGAATGAAAGTAAATCCTTCTATGAAAAATGAGAGATATTTGTTTCACTTTCCAAATGCACCTGGAAATGCACTTTTGATCTCTCATTAGATGGGCACAATGTGCTACAGGTGCATTGACCAATGGGAAAGGTAGAAGTGCACTTCCAAGCTCATTTGGAAAGTGCAATAAATACTTCTCATGGAAAATAATTGGAAACCTCTGAACTTTGTTGCTCAACTTTGACCTTCGGTGCCCTTGAACTTTCAACGGTTTCAAGAATGCAATGATTCAAGCAATACATCTTAATCTAGATAATAATTGAAGTACAAAACGGATAGTTGGATAAATCATTACTTTATGTGCCAATGGATAACAAAGCCAATGGATAACAAATGGATAGTTGGAGAAACCAAAGATGAACTAAGCATGTGGAACAAGATTAAGGTTTTGCACACGTAGTGGGGCAATGGAGTAGCGAACTAGGTGAGAAAGATAAAAATGGACCACCTACTGGACCTTCGGACTACCACAGGACCATCAGATTCACAAGGATGATGGCTTATCGTCTTGAGATCCACTATGAGGGCCTTTTATGTGCTTAGTAGGCTCTTTTGTTTTGTTTTTTTTTTTCTTTTCTGGCTTTAGGCCTTTTGGACCAGGTATTGAATCTTATCATCTGACATCTTCCTCCTTCCAAAGAAGAAGAAGAAGAAGAAGAAAGTACAAAAATTTGTGTGATGGTTAGTTTTATAAACTGTCGACCAAAGTTGTGTCATTGGTTGGCTGACCGAGCTCGCCAGAAGGTAAACGTCTCGGGATGATTAACGCAGGCTTATGTGAAAGCCACTGCCTTGTTTTCTCGTTGTTCTCTCGTGACTTGTGAGTTTGATTTTGAGTTATCGGAATACAATCAGCTTTTATAAATGGAAGGACGAAAGTTGAAATCACAATAGTCCTCATTTTTTTTTTCAGTTTTCTTTTTACTATCTAAATCATTTGGACAGTACGTAAATCATTAAAAAATTGAACTTCAAATTTACTTGCTGCTGCTAGTGGAATACTCAAATCTCCACAAGGGCCTGGTTTTTGTTGCTGCCACTACTAGTTCTCTTTTAACATACATGAATAAGGGTGATAAATAAGTTTAAAGGAGGTGCGGTGTGAGGCCCTGCACCTACTAGATTTGTCCCAATCTTATGTTAGACAGATATCCTTGTAACTTGTAAGCATTTCTCTTATCCATACTTTTTGACGTGAGATTTATGTCAATTTTTGTATCTCCTATCTAAGGGTTCTAATTAGGCCGATGAGGGAAATTTTTGTTACGGTGTGAACAAGAGAATTTTACTTGACGCATTAGTCTCAATGCAGTACGAGTTTACGTAGATTACGTCCACTGGTTTTATCGCGTCATTTGCTTAGATTTATATGAGGGCTGGCTGTCCGCCTCATTGAGTGCTAGATGGTATCATGCATACACTATACCAGGCATAAATCTTACATTAAAACAAAAAAACAGTGAAACTGTGGCAAAACCAGTTTCATCAATCTCAAGAACATATCTGCAATCCCAGGGGCGAGCATTTACAAGTTTAAAAATTCTCTTAACATATTTAGCTAAGAAAATGTCTTGGATTTTGCATGTAAATCATTCTTATACAAATATTGTAAATATGTCACCACCCTTATTAAAATATTATTAAAAAATATCATTGCTATATTGCAAAAATGTCATCTATATTATGCGGCATTATCACATGTCCAATTAACCATGATTTGATGTAACCCATGAAAGAAATTGGCAAGATTGCCCCTTGGTAAAGCCAAGGTTGTGCTACCATAGTAGAGGAAGTAGTCGTCGATGAAGACATCGAGAAGGCAACGGGGAAACTCTCAGTGGAGGATGGGGGGGGGGGGTGCTCGAAAGTGGATAGGATGCCTAGGGAGTGCGGTTTCAACACTTGAATACTTTCCCATGCTTGCCTCACGGAGCACAGTGATCAAGAAGGCCCACATGGCCAGAAGGAGGTGGGCGATGAGGTTCATGATCTCATTGCCAACATTGATGAGGGAGATGTTGGTGGTAGGGTAGAATGGGACAATGTGGGAGGCGACCCATATTGAACCACTCCTATATTTTATCCTTTTATTTTGGTGATAATAAAATTCATGTGATTTTTAAATAACATGAATATGTTTATTATTAGTTTTCAATATTATTTATGTATAAGAAATAAACATGTTTTATTTGAAGTTTCTTCATAAATTGATGTTGGCAGTCGAAGTTCACATCGATTACACTTAAACATCGATTATATTAAAACATCGATTACATTGAAACATCGATTACATTGAAACATCGATTGCATTGAAATATCGATTACTCTTAAAACATCGATTGTTTTAACATCAATTGTCTTTTAAGACATTGATTGTCTTTAAACATCGATTGTCTTTAAACATCGATTGTCCTTGAGCAATATCGATTGCATTGAAACATCGATTACAGTTGTTTTACATCGATTGTCTTTTAACTTAAACATCAATTGTCTCTACATTTCAAACCTTTCAAAATATCTTTGGCACCCAATGAAAATTCAAATACACTTCATATGCTTAACTTATTATTTCTTTGACTGAAGATCTTTTTGCCTGTCTCATAGGATCCGTAACGATCCTCCTTATACCGGTACGATTATACCAATCCACGTCGATATAATGAGTGTTGTCGCAGTGGGACATTGAGCCAACACTAAACAATAGGTTGATATGCACCTGAATAACAAAAGAGTATAGCGGAATTAAACAAATGATTATTCTCATTCCATCAACATCACATAATCCATAGTCTATATAGCAATAATAGAAATACAAATGTCCACATTACTACAACTTCAAATAAAAATTACAGTTTCCATCACTTTATTTACATACTATGAAAGGAAAAGTACAACGTAATGACGTCCACAAGTGAAGCTACTCCTCGCGCTCGGAGTCGCTCCTCACAATGTCCTCCTCAAATGTGGGGACACCTGACTCACCTGTACGCCAAAGCAAGTATGAGTCTAAAGAGACCCAACAAGCAATCTAAGGATACAACCTTACACATATCACATGCACATGCTAGCCTTTTTAATCATTTAGGAATAAACATGGTACATGCTTCATATTTCTTAAACAATTAAACATGGAACCCTATAACATGCTGTCTACACATATAATTAACATGATTCAAAGTTCAAATGTTATCCAAATCATTTCACAATTATACGCCATTAGAGCATGGAACTATGTACATGGTAGATAACATACCTAGCATGATATCTACTCATTTTCACATGCAGTTATCACACCTATTTATACATTTAACTTGCATGTGAATAGATGTGGACTTGTGTACAATTCACATATTCACATTCACATGTTTACACTTTTACATTTAATTGCCGTGACACATAGTCCAAACCATCATATAGAATGACACACATAACACATACACATACCCATCACCTAGACAACACAGTTAAAGATCTTGGTTAACTGCGCAGAACCGAGAGAAGCCCTTTCCACCCTAACCAGTAGTACTTGTCCACCTCCAAGATTTCATCCTAATGCCCATAGGATATCACAACACATGAGCCTTCCCATAGGGACTTTACTAGTACGACTCCACAGCCCTCTATGGTAGCAGTGTCAATATCGGCACAATTTTTCACATTATCACATTTCACTTTAATCACATGTTCACATTATACACATGCACTAATTTACACCTTTACATGTACTTCAAGAATTTACACATGCTTCAGTTTATCTAACACAAGGTTACTGTTTCACAGTAGTAAATTTAACTATAACAGAGTTCAATCATGTTGTAAAACACTAAATCTTTACATAGTTCATTTCACACACACTTAATCATGGTTTAATACTCTTGTTTAAACAATTAGTATCCAAAGTTACCAAAATAGTGCGAAATTTTTATCACACATTCTAACCAGATAACATGTCACATGCTCAATTTTTCAGATTTTTTGGATATGTAAACTAATTATAATAATTAAAACAGATTCCAGGTATATTTATCAACAATTTCATTTACACATGGTACATAGTAAAACAGTCACGCCTAATAGTTTCAAAACCTGAAAATAGTCACAATACGAACATCGACAATATAGGAAACCCTAATATGCAATGGATCTAATTATTCAGAAATTTTCTTGATCATATCATGCTCATTACTTGATTACAGAAATTTTAATAAATAATACAATTTACAAAAATTCTATCCATTCTCATGACATAACCTACTGACTGTACCTGACTGAACATAATTCTCATAGGATGCACAAACAACCATAAGTCCGAACATAATCACACAGATATGAAAATTAGGGTTCTGTGAAAAACAGACGAACTTGGCGGCAAGGGGGCTGCCGCCAACAGGGGTTAACGGTCTTGACGGCAGCAAGGTTGCCGTCTAGTTCATGTCTGCAGAAGTGCAGATTGACCGCACAAACTTGACGAATTGGGGGTTCTAGGATACGAGATAAAATCCAATAAAATCCCAGAACCTAAGGGACATGGGTAGGGATGTAATCCCTAGATCTCTTGCCTTTTAAAAATTGTAGAATGGGATTAATTAGCCGAAGATGCCCTTCTCGGCCAAGCCAAGAAGGTGCCCAAATCTCCTCCCGAACTGGTCTCTGTGTCGATGTAGGTCGCAGACCGGAGTCGGGGAAGCCTCACCAATGTTCAGAGTATCTCCCAGTCGATGCAGATCGCCGGAAGATGCACACAAACGCCAGATCAAAGCCTTCAAAGTTCAGGTTTTTCGCACAGAGCTCTAGGGTTTCTCAAGAAGCCAAAAGACCTAACTTCGCCCTAATCTGGTGTTTTTATAAGATAAGGGGATCGGGGTATGCATAAAGGGGAAAATCCTACTTTTGGGAGGTAGTTTCCAAAACTAGAACCGAAGAAAATACGGCCGTTTCCTGATCTGAAACCGCACAATTTCTGGGAAATAAACGGCCATATTACTGCCGTTTACTGGGTGTCAGCGTCCATCGATCTGGACGTCGACCTTCCCTTAACATCAATGCATGTTGACGTTAAATGGCCTTTCGGCCAGAACACAGAAAATCACTTAAACATGTATTCACCCTGTAATTTATATACATAATACACCACATTATTCAAATGCAACATGTACAACGTAAATAAAACAATATGAACATAAATAAACATATATATATATATATATATATATATATATATATATATATATATATATACACACACATAATTATATACACAAAGCAACTAATCACCATATGACAAAGTCCAATTAAAAGAACAAAGTTTGAGGGTCTTATAGGATCTCTTTCTTCCTGCAACAAAAGAAAAGCACCTACATTCTATTTCTAGCTATCTGCAGGAAATACAGACAAAAGGCAAAAAGAGGTATGAGCCACCTGACAAAAGACTTCACGAGTCTAATCATCTACCTTGCATTTAATGTCTGTAGGTTCACTTCTACTCTCAGTCAACATCTTGGACCTGCTGCTGACATCCTTGGAAGTGCGCACTAGTTGGAACATCTTCTCCATTCTAAGTAGTCACTAGGCATAAGAAGACATCCGTTAGACTCAACAGAAAGAGAGCAGAAGAAGAAAAGAGCCAAGAAACTCAACATATCCAAAAAGCTCTAACGGCTAGTCTTCATCAGATCTATTCAAGCTGCTCCATAAAAGAATGAAGACTTGAAACTGAAGAGGTAAGAAAAAGAAAAAGAGTGCGAACCTGAAGATCATTCAGGGAGTGTACATCCTGTGAGCATTCAACTATATACACACTCAAAGCAAGAAATGAAGATAGCTTGAGCCCATTCAAGCTGAAGCATTCAAGGCGTCTTCCTTCTTCCTCATTCTCTCTATGTGTCTTTGTGTATTTGAGAGAGAGAGAGAGAGCTAGGGGTTTAGCCTAAGGAGGGTTTTGTCTTGTAAATTCTTTCCTTCTTAGGCTCAGTCTCAGATCAAACATTTCATTGTCTATCATGAGCTTGATCTAGGGGCTTCAGGTCTTTGCTTCTGTGTTTAGAAGTGTTCCTCTTCGGTTGAAAGAGAAGACTTGCTGTGCAAGTGTTCCTCTTGATTAGAAGGGAAGACCAGCTTGCGCCTGGTAGTGACCTACTGGGGTCTGTACCAGTGTTCCCCTTGTTTGAAGGGAAGACCTACTGGGGTGTGTACTAGAGAGTTACTTCTGAGCTCGTAAAAGAAGCACCTGGCTAAGGTGAAACAGTGGGTTGACTTTTTACCCAGAAAGAGAAGAAGACCAGCTAGAGTGTTGGGTGTTGTATGCCCCTTGTTTAAGGGAAGACCAAGGTTACTTGGTGGTTAGTGAAATCCCAAGAGTTTGTTTGGGGACTGGACGTAGGACTTTCATTTGGAAGGGCCAAACCAGGATAAATCTCTGTGTTCCTTGTGTGCTTGCTTCCACGTCTTTAATTTCCATCACACATGCTTATTTATACTAACCAAACATTTTCAAGTGGTGATTTTTATTTCAGTTTTTCAGATTACTTATTCACCCCCTTTCTAGGTTAAGTCTTATTGCCACATCAAGTGAGCCAACAACCCAGTCAAGGGTGGGGGGGGGGGGGGGGGAGGGGGGAACTTTGCAAGGGATTCGATGTCACCGTGATCATGATAGAGATGCTAATGTTGGTGAAGGAGTGTAAGAAGTCGAGTTTGGAGTAAAAAAGAGCTTGACACGGTCGATTTAGGTGTTTGGGGGAGGAAGATGGCGACCTACGATGGAGGGGGCAGGTTGTCAGTGAGGGCACCATAGTTGAGGCTAATGAAGAGGGAGAGCACATCGGGGGAGGAGGAGAGTAGGAAATGGGTGGCAACTACAAGTCGCAGGAGAGCCGGGGTTCTCACCATTGAGAACTTGTGTGAATTGTTGAAAGCATGTGTGTTTAATAAATTTAGCTTTCTGCATCATGATCATGCTTTGTTTACTTTTATCATGTTCTGACTATGTCATTGTTTTGATGATGACAAAATTACTTTTGATAGTGTGGTGGCATTTTCCTGCTTGGGCCTGAGCCAAGCGGGCCTCCACTGGAGAAGATGGGAAGACGATCGCCAGTGCGGACAGAAGCCTGCAAGACCAGAACTAGATCAGGGGGGCCCGGTTGAAGAACCGGGGAGAACCCTCCGATGCCTAAGTGAGAATGAGAATTGAGAGGCTTGAAGGAAAGGGGGTTCTCGTGTGTGAGTCGCGCGAGGGCGAGTGTGAGCGTCCAAGACCACGTACCTCTGCATGGAGGTTACCTGGGCCTTTTATAGGCGATGGTACAGAAGGAGTGGGACGGGACGCCCCTTGATGTCGCCGGAAAGGGCGCGCCGGTTGGCACCCTTGGTGGGGAGTTATGCGTTGAGGCGCCCGTTGAGGGGTTCGACAGTTAATGCGCTGCTTGATCGTGGGGCGTGTGCCGTGTAGCCATTATAACCGCCGCGAAGGGGCAAAGGGCTACTTGGATTCTCCATAGCGGAAGGTACCGAGCAGGTAGCCTGTTCGGTGGGCTAGACCTGCTGCTCGGTAGCTGAGCCCGCTGCTCGGTACCTAGTACCCGTGCGTTGCTTATGCCAGCAGGTCTATGGTATGATTCCTGTAGGGCCTATTCGGTAGACAGTGTCTGAACCGAACAGGATGAGGGGTGTCCGGAGACTACCCTTGGAGACCTGGAGGGTGTCGGGCGCGGAGGCCGCGCAGTGCCCAGTGCTCGAGTACTTTGGTGATTGCGGGCTCGAGCAGGAGCCACCTGATCTGTTCGATAAGGACAAATCTTGTTGGAGCAGCCAGTGCGGTGTTCGGAAACTACCGCCGGAACCGTTGGGCGTTTACAACTGAAGCGTGTCCGGCAGCCGGTTGGCTGAAGCCGAGGACACGTGGCGCGAGGGCCATAGCCGTTTTGCCTTTCTGGGTCTTGACGGGCCTATGGGCCTAAGAGGCTAGAAATAGCATCTACACTTGCCCCCCACCCTCTCAAGTCTGCTCGGATGTGAGCGTGAGCACTTGAGAGGGGAGATGTCTTCATGCCTGCGGCGGAGCAACCGGTCGATCGAGATGAGGCGACGTCCTCCTGAGAAGCGCTTGTAAACAAGGTCGGAGGTTGCTTTGGCGGGCGTGGCTGCCGAGCTGGTGGCAGGCAAGGTGGGTTCCGCGCAGGTGGGTTCCGTCGGTGTCTAGAGGCTCGTGGGTTCCGCGCAGGTCGAGCTGAAGAGCTCGTCAACCCGGGGTTGAACCGAACACCTCTGTCTTAGGACGGGTACCGCGTTGGTCTTCTGAGCTGAGGAGCTCGTGACCAGAGTTATACCGTTTGCCCGAATTCTTTAACTAGCGTTGTCCTTTTTTCTTCTCTTTTCTAGTTGTGTTCTGTTCGAATCAAAATTCGTCGGTGTCTACAGGCTCGCGCAGGTCGAGTTGAAGAGCTTGTCAACCTGGGGTTGAACCGAACACCTTTGTCTTAGGACGGGTACCGTGCTGGTCTTCTGAGCTAAGGATCTTGTGACCAGGGGTTGTACCGTTCGCCCTTTACATCAACCGATAGAACAACAAAGAGAGAAGTAGGACGCTGGGCAGAGAGGCTTTTATAAATAATAAGCCTTTTACATGTCGGGATCCCGGTATGGTCTTGCCACCGAAGGTGGGCAGCTTGTATAAACCTCTTCCGAGAACCCTAATGACCTTATAAGATCCTTCCCGTTTCGGGGCGAGTTCGCCTACTCGGCTCGGCTGACTGCCAGACTCTCCTCGCACGCAGTGTGGTGTTGGGCGATGAAGAGGAGGTCAGCGAGGGTAGGCAGTTGCTGGACCCTGAGCGTCCTCTGAAGGAAGCCATCGCGAGTGCCTCGGATGAGGGAACTGGTGGCTAAAGAGATGTTGAGGCGCGGGATGCAAAGTGCTTCTGTACGGAACTGCTGGATGTAGTCCCAGAGTGCTTCGTCCTTCTTCTGCCGAACAGATAGAAGAGATGCCGCAGTGCGCGGCTGAGACCTTCCGACCAGGAAGTTGTCTGAGAAGGACTTTTTCAATTGGTGGAAGGAAGAGATGGAGCCTGTGGGGAGGGCTTCGAACCATGCCCGTGCAGCCTCCTTCAGCGTGGTCAGGAAAGACCGGCATTTGGCCACGTCTGATGCTCCGTGGAACACCATGTGCGACTCGAATCCATGGACGTGGTCCGCTGGGTCAGTGGTGCCGTCGTATGGCGCAATGGAAGGTAGAGGTAGTTTTGGGGAGACCCAGGCCTCCAGGATCTCCGCGGTGAATGGGGAGCAGAAGTCCAGGTCGTCGTCCCCCAAGAGTCTGCCCTCTGCCTTCCGGATCATCGCGTCCATGCGGCGCTCAAGGTCAGCGATGCGGTGGAGGCGTCTGACCAATTCCTGGTCGGCATGCGCCGAGCCCTCACGCCTGGATGCGTGGGCGCTAGAATCGACGTCGGAACGCGTGGGGGCCTGAATCGCCGTGGCACGGCGGGGTGAGTTGGCCTGCCGCACTGGTGTTCGGCGTGCGAACGGGGGCGATTCTGCATGCTGCTTCTGCGGCGTCGGAGGGACACGAGACCGTCGGTGAGATGACTCCGCTAGTTGCTCCGGTGGCGGGGGAACCATCAGGGCCGGTTGTCTGGCCAACTGGGCCTGGAGGCCCTGACAGATTCCTATCAGATGTTGTATCTGCCGCCAGAGCTCTGCTATCTCCAGGGCGGTCGCAGGTACTGCAGCAGCAGGATTGTCGCCGGGTGCACCAGTGGGGGCGACGACGGCGTCAACAGGGGGGACTCTGATGCGTGAGTCCACATGCGGCTGTCGAGACCTCTTCGCCCTACTGCTGTATTTCTGGTGAGAGGAACGTTCGCGAGCCATGCCTGCTGTCGTTCCCACAGACGGCACCAAACTGTGGTGGCGTTTTCCTGCTTGGGCCTGAGCCAAGCGGGACTCCACTGGAGAAGATGGGAAGACGATCGCCGGTGCTGACAGAAGCCTGCAAGATCAGAACTAGATCAGGGGGGCCCGGTTGAAGAACCGGGGAGAACCCTCCGATGCCTAAGTCAGAATGAGACTTGAGAGGCTTGAAGGAAAGGGGGTTCTCGTGTGTGAGTCACGCGAGGGCGAGTGTGAGCGTCCAATACCACGTACCTCTGCATGGAGGATACCTGGGCCTTTTATAGGTGATGGTACAGAAGGAGTGGGACGGGACGTCCCTTGATGTCGCCGGAAAGGGCGCGCCGGTTGGCACCCTTGGCGGGGAGTTACGCGTTGAGGCGCCCGTTGAGGGGTTCGGCAGTTAATGCGCTGCTTGATCATGGGGCGCGTGCCGTGTAGCCGTTATAACCGCCGCGAAGGGGCGAAGGGCTGATTGGATTCTCCTGAGCGGAAGGTACCGAGCAGGTAGCCTGCTCGGTGGGCTAGACCTACTACTCGGTAGCTGAGCCCGCTGCTCGGTACCTGGTACCCAGGCGTTGCTTATGCCAGGGGGTCTATGGTATGATTCCTGCAGGGCCTGTTCGGTAGACAGTGTCTGAACCGAACAGGATAAGGGGTGTCCTAAGACTACCCTTGGAGACCTAGAGGGTGTTGGGCGCGGAGGCCGCGCAGTGCCCGGTGCTCGGGTACTTTGGTGATTGCGGGCTTGAGCAGGAGTCACCTGATCTGTTCGGTAAGGACAAATCTTGTTGGAGCAGCCGGTGCAGTGTTCGGAAACTACCATCAGGACCGTTGGGCGTTTACAGCTGAAGCGTGTCCAGAAGCCGGTTGGCTGAAGCCGAGGACACGTGGCGCGAGCGCCATAGCCGTTTTGCCTTGCTGGGTCTTGACGGGCCTACGGGCCTAGGAGGCTAGAAATAGCCTCTACAGATAGAATCATGCTTACAATAGTAAATAAATTCATGCTATACTCACCATATTCATGATTTGGCAAACTCTACATATCTATATTCATACTTTGATAAATGATAAAATAAATGACCTCTAAAAATATTTTTCTTACAAAATACAAATGAATTAAGTAAAATCAGTTAATTGTAAGATCATCTAGATATTCCTTATTCTAAAGTTTAAGACATCTCTGAAGTCGAAATCTGATATCGACTACAGTAAAAGCCTCCTCAGCAGTCGAAATCTAACTTCAATTGAAGAAGACTTATAATGTAAGTCGAAGTCAAATTCGAGAAACTCTGACTTGCTCACTAGTCAAAGTCCAACTCCGATTGAAGTTAACTTGCTTCATGTCGAAGTCTATTTCAACTAATGTATTGTCTTGACAATTGGTGTCCACTTTGACTGACGAAGAAGTTCACGGCAATCGAACCTCAAGTTGATATGTAACATTGACTGATAGTGTGACTTTCTTCTGTAGTCAAAGTTTAAAATTGTATTATTGTACCAACTATTATCTACTTAATATTTTGCAAATATTTCATTGGCAATAATATTAAATCTAAACATTACGGCCTAAAGAATCATTATCTTTTATTATTACATTTTATTGACAAACTTTCTTTAACTAAAATCTTGAACCATCTGAAAAGTTTCTTGTTTACAATAAAATACGTCATGTATAAATATGTTTTTTAATATGACAATGAGATAAATATATTATTTGTCATTTCAAAATTCCTTCATTATAAAATTGAACAAATCTCTCATATATCCTGATATTTATTGTTCTAAAAAGGAGCTGTAATAAAAATAGGTGCAAATGTACAATGTGATATCCTCCATTAGGAGTCCACACCATTTAAACGCACTGCAGCTTTCACATTTATAGTATTGTATGATTACCACTACAAAAATGTTTTAAGCAAACTTGTATAACTTAGGATATCACTCTAGAAGAGAAGTCTTTCTTTTCTTATTTTTGCATGCAGGTCATTAAATGTGATTGTCTACAATAGCATGCAAGAAACCTAGTATGTCAAGAAAATGATTATTACACACAAGCTTAAAGACATTACACACAAAGACCTCATTTTTGTTAAACGTCTACATTTTCAAATGGCTAGAAGAAAATGAAGACTATAAAAAGAGTCTAAGTCTGTAAGAAAGAAGATGACATATACTTTACAAAAAAGAAAGACGTACACAAATCTTCTTCACTTCATTCGAGTGTGTGTGTGTGTGTGTGTGTGAACCTAGTATGTCGAGAAAATGATTGTTACACACAAGCTTAAAGACATTACGCACAAAGACCTCATTTTTGTTAAACGTCTACATTTTCAAATGGCTAGAAGAAAATGAAGACTATAAAAAGAGTCTAAGTCTGTAAGAAAGAAGATGACATATACTTTACAAAAAGGAAAGACATACATAAATCTTCTTCACTTCATTCAAGTGTGTGTGTGTGTGTGTGTCCCTTGGTGAAGGGAAGGCTTGCTTGGGAAAGCGGCTTAGTGCCCCTTTGGGATAAGGGAAGACTTGCATTGACAAGTGGTTACAATATCCCTTGGTGAACCAAAAAACCAAGTCGAACTTGGTATATGTAATATGGTTTAGGTAGTGGAAATCCCAAATGATTTCTTGAGGACAAGATATAGGAATCCTATTGAAGAGAAGGTCTAAACCAAGATAAAAATCTCTTGCATCCTTGTGCGATTGCTGCCACATGCATTTGCATTTATACACACTACTCTAAATGTAACAACCCTCCTTATACTGGCACGGATATACCATCCCACATCGATATAGAGAGCATCGCTACAGTGGGACATGTACCCAACACATGTTCAATAGACTGAAACGTACACAAATATAACACATAACAGCGGAATAGAAAGAGCTGGAAATAAATATCTTATTCCATCATCCACATTTATACATAGTTTATATAGTACCAAATGAACTAACTATTTCATAGCTGGGAAATTTAACAATTACATTGTCCACCTCTTGCAAATAAAATGAATTACATAACTCAAATGTAATACAAATCTCCCTTTATTACATACTATGAAAGGAAATACAACGTCACTAGCTCCGCAAGTAATCTCCTACTCCTGCTCTGAGTCACTCCTAACAGTCTCCTCGGAAGAGGTAGAGACACCTGCACCTGTACGCCGAAGCAAGAGTGAGTCCAAAGACTCAGCAAGTAACTTCCATTCACACTAGGCATACATACATCACATGATTAATTGCATTTTTCATAATACAACTATTATATATATCATTGATTAGTTAATCAACTAAAGGAAAAACCTAAACATGATAATTCCACATTTACAACACATGATACTTGATTTATATTTTAATTCACAAAATTTAAATCTACCACATGCTTTCTACACATTCTTAATCATAGAATCAATTTTTTTTTACATTTCATTACATGTATGTTGTAACATAATAGCAATTAAGTATAGAGTTTACATTAAAAGGAAAAGACATTCCTAGCATGGCTTCTATGCAAAATTTCATATTCATGTCATGTTTCTAAACATAATTAGCTTGCTGTTTTACATGGGTTTAACACATTCATAACATAAAATACATGCTCTCATATCGCATTTACATATTTTCATATTCACTTTTCACATAACCACAATTTCACATTATTAACATTTGTATGTCGCGACACATAGTCTAAACCACCTATTGAAGGACACACACTTATCACATCACACATATATCTATCACCTAAGCATTACAGTGATAAATCTTAGTTACTACGCAGAACCGGGAGAAGCACTCTCCACCCTAACAAGCGATACTTGTCCGCCTCCAGGATTTTATCCCAATGCCGATGGCATTTCACACACATATGAACATTCCCATAGGGACTTTACTACGGTACAGTTCCATAGCCCTCTAAGGTAGCAGTGTCACCCATTGGCACATTTACACATTTTCTCAATCTTTAACACACTCTTAATGCACAGTTTAACACACTTGTTTCATGTTCACACATACACACATTGTAGTATCACCTAGCATGGTACTATTGTTTACAGAGTTGAACAAACACCATTTACAACTAACCCTAACCATACTCTAATTATCTAATTTATCACAATTTACATTAAGCATGCTTAAATTGGTCATTCTATCATGAATTAGTGAAATTAGTATCCCCTGTTGTCAGATTTACATGAAAATTTAACCACAAACCGTTTACAGGTTGAGCATCATGCATACCAAATTTCACATTTTTCAGAGTCATACACAGTTTATGGTAATTAAAACATGCATTCTACCTATTTTAGTAAGTACTCAGTTAAGCATGGTACACAGGGCCACATACATATTTCTCTGTTCAACAATATGTTTCCCATGGTCATGATATTGTACACAATTTTCAAGAATTTATTTGACATCATACTATTTTTGGAGTTTTAAAATCTATCATGCATACTCACTGTTTTACAGTGCAGAAATTTACTTATTTACACAGAGAATAGAAAATCCCTAAATTTTCGTGGTACGATCTGACATCTATTAACATTGTACAGAAATTCTATGACCTTCAAATTCCACATGAATTACATAAACAAAATTTTCAAGATTAAAAAAACCTATTTGACATGCATTTTAGAAATTCAAATAAATAAGGTATTCCACAGAAATTCACAAAATTTGCACAACAAGATCCCATGAGTATATTACATAGCATATAACTTTTACATTATATCCTCATGCGCAGAAAATCCGAAAAAATAGCTTTTATAGGGCAGCAGACTACACTGCCTCTGCCTGAAGAACTCAACGGCAAGGGTGTGGCCGTTTATCAGGTTAACGTCAACATCTCGCGCCGCCAGCTTAGGATCTTAACGACAAGAGATCATGCCGTTAAGTTCCTGTCTGTGCAAAACACAGACTGAACGCAAAAGATTGATTGAAGGGGGGGTTCCAGGACTCGAATAAAATCTGAAAAATATCCTAGGACCTACTAGACATATGTATGGATGATGTGAACGGTTTACTTGCCTTATAAAAATCTACCACCGAAGATTTGTCTCGACGAAGCTCTCTTCGGCCAGAGCCAAAGAGTCACCAAATCTCCCTCAATCCGACTTCTGTGTCGATGCAGACTGCCACCCAGTGTCGGAGAAACTTTCCCAAACGTTTAGACTCCCCTCCAGTTGTAGAAGGTCGCCGGAAGGAGCCACCAATCGCCGGATCCACGGGTCCAAGGTTCAGGGTTCGCACAAAGAAACTAGGGTTTTTCTCAAGAGAGCAAAAGGGACCCTATCTCAATGAAGAGAGGGGTTTTATAAGGTCAAGGGTTCGAGGACTTGTTAAGTTAAGGGTTGTAGCCATTGGACGACGGTTTCTAAAATAGAGAGCGAAGAAATCGCGGGCGTTTCCGGATCTGAAGTGCAACAAATCTGGGGAAGTTGACGTCCAGATCCTTGGACGCCTGACTGGGGTTAGCGTCCATCGATGTGGACGCTGACTTGGGATTGGCGTCCACTCATGTTGATGCCTACTGGACACTTGGCTAGAACTCAAAAACTACAGAAAACTATATTTACACAATACAACTACATGCCATTTACCATACATACTTTAAAATACTATTTATATAATGTAAATACATAACATACACAACCAAATATACATATATGTACAACACTACTCAAATAGTTTATATGTATACATAGCTACACACACAAGCATCAATTCCTCACACAATCAAACACCTATATAAGAGTGTAAAATCCAAGGGCCATACACCCCTCCCCCTTAAAGAAACTTCGTCCTTGAAGTTAGACTGACACTAGTCAAACAACTGAGGATACTTCTTCTTCATTGCCTCCTCAAGCTCCCAAGTAGCCTCCTCTCGCGAGAAGTTGCGCCATAACACTTTCACCGATGCAATGCTCTTGTTCCGGAGATGCTGAACTTTCCGGTCAAGAATAGCTACTGGTTGCTCCACATAAGAAAGATCTGGCTGGATCTCCACTGGCTCGTGGCTAATAACATGAGATGGATCTCTAACATACTTCCTGAGCATAGATACGTGGAAAACAGGACGAACACTAGCTAATGCCGGGGGTAAAACTAGCTCATATGCCACATTGCCCAATCGTCTGAGAGTCTCATACGAGCCAATGAATCTAGGACTTAACTTACTATGCCTGCCAAATTTAACTACACCACGAGTAGGCGAAATCTTCAAGAAGACATGCTCACCTACCTCGAACTCCAAATCCTTCCTTCTGTTGTCGGCATAGCTCTTCTACCTATCCTGTGCTGCAACAAGCCTCTTCCTAATCAACTGGACTTTATCCGAAGTCTCTTGAATTAACTCCGGACCTATCAGCTGCCTATCTCCAATCTCCTCCCAACATAAAGGAGATCTGCAAGGCCTACCATACAATGCCTCAAATGGAGCCATACCAATACTTGAATGGAAATTGTTCTTATATGCGAACTCCACAAGAGGTAAATGGCGCTCCCAATCATCCTTCCAATCCAGAACACACGCTCTCAACATATCCTCGAGCGTCTGGATAGTCCTCTCGGACTGTCCATCTATCTGAGGATGAAACGCCGAACTAAGCTTCAGCTCCGAACCTAATGCATCCTGAAGACCCTTCCACAGCCTCGAAGTAAATCTCGGATCCTGATCCGAAATAATCGACTTCGGTACACCATGCAATCTAATAATACTACTAATATACAATCTAGCTAAGCTCTCTACTAACTGCTTCTTCTTCATAGGTAAGAAATGCGCAGTATTAGAGAATCTATCTACCACTACCCAAATCGAGTCATTACCCCGTCTAGATCGAGGCAAACCCGTAACAAAATCCATAGTGACAGCTTCCCACTTCCATACCAGGATCTCCATCTTCTGCACAAGACCAGATGGTCGCTGCCGCTCGGCTTTCACTTGCTGGCATACTAAATACCTAGATACATATTATGCTACATCCTTCTTCATGCCCGACCACCATAAAGATCTCTTCAAATCCTGGTACATCTTAGTGTTACCCGGATGAATAGAGAATCTCGACCTATGAGCCTCTGCTAAAACATGCTCACGGACATCCACGATGTCTGGAACACAAACACGGTGATGGAATCTAATCACACCATCTTCATCACGAGCAATGCCTGCCATGCCCACTAACTCTTGGAGTCTAGGGTCAGCTTTTTGTTGCTCGATCACTTCATCCAACACCGAAGACCTAAAGGACAACTGAGCTATAAAAGCCTAACACAAAGATGGCTCTAACTCAGTCATCGCACACGCCGCATCCCCCAACATCTTCCAATCCTGCTGGAGCGATGACCTCTTCCTACTAAGAGCATCCGCTACAACATTCGCCTTTCCAGGATGATACTGTAGGTCGAAGTCATAGTCCTTCAGAAACTCAATCCATCTTCTCTGCCTCAGGTTTAATTCCTTTTGGGAGAAAAGATATTTCAGACTTTTATGGTCAGTGAACACCTCAAATTTGACACCATAAAGATAGTGTCTCCAGATCTTCAGTGCATGCACCACTGCCGCAACTTCCAAATCATGAGTCAGATAGTTACGCTCATGCTCCTTCAATTGACGAGAAGCATATGCTACTACCCTTCCTTGCTGCATCAATACACAACCAAGGCCAATCCGAGATGCATCCGTGTAGATAGCAAAACCCTCTACACCACTCGGCAAAACTAACACAGGGGCCAAAGTGAGCTTAGTCTTCAATAATTGAAAACTACTCTCACACTCTTCGGACCAAAAAAACTTCACTCCCTTCCTGGTCAGCTGAGTCAATGAGGCGGCGATGGATGAAAATCCCTCAATAAATCGCCGGTAATAACCCACCAAACCAAGAAAACTCCGAATCTCTGAAGGAGTCTTGGGAATCTCCCAATCCATAACAACCTGGACCTTCACTGGATCAACTGCTACACCAGCACCGGAAATAAGATGTCCAAGGAAATGAATCTCGCGCAACCAAAAATCACACTTGCTGAACTTTGCATACAGCTTGTGCTCACGGAGAACTTCCAATACTACTCTCAAATGCTGACGGTGTGTAGCCTCATCCGGAGAATAGACCAACATATCATCAATGAAAACTACAACGAAACTATCTAGATAAGGTCTAAATACCCTGTTCATGAGATCCATGAACACTGCAGGGGCGTTGGTCAGACCAAAAGGAAGGACCAAAAACTCATAATGTCCATAACAGGTTCTAAAGGCCGTCTTAGACACATCCTCACTCCTAATCCTCGACTGATGATAATCAGACCGCAAATCAATCTTAGAAAAGACTGATGCATTTTGCAGCTGGTCAAACAAATCATCAATCCGAGGTAAGGGATACCTGTTCTTCACCGTCACTTGGTTTAGATTTCTATAATCGATGCATAACCTAAGTGACCCATCCTTCTTCTTCACAAATAAGACAGGTGCGCCCCAAGGGGAAACACTAGGGCGTATAAATCCCTTATCTAACAGATCCTGCAACTGCTTCCTTAGCTCAGCTAATTCCGCAGGTGCCATCCGATAAGGGGCCTTCGAGATAGGAGAGGTGCCTGGAAGCAACTCTAGAGTGAACTCTATCTCTCTAGCCGGTGGCAATCCAGATAAATCATCAGGAAAGACATATGGAAAATCTTGCACTACATCAATCTCCGCAAGAGTAGGTGACTCATCAGCCTTGGGTACTAGTACCACACTGGCAAGAAAAGCGTCACAACCCTTGTTCACCATTCTCATTGCCTTCATGGCAGAGATGACAAACTTTCCCGCTAAGTTCCTTGGCAAAGGGTGAGAGAATTCATCCTCACCAGGAATGTAGAAAACAATCTTCTTCCCACGACAATCTACTAACGCATAATGCTCCTCTAGCCAATCCAGACCAAGAATAGCATCGTAGTCCTTCATCTTAAGCAAGAAGAAACACCCTTCTAGGACTCTATCCTCAATACACACCGGTAAAGATGGAATACACTTCCTAGTCGATACCGTACCCGTAGGTGTGTGCAGAGATAGAGGGACTTCTAACTCTTTAGACTCTAACCCTGACTCTAAAGTTAACTGCCTAGCAAAATACTCGGAAATGAACGAGTGGGTAGCACCCGTATCGAACAAAACCCGAGCGTACACACCCATGAAAAGAACCGTACCTTCGGTGACATGCTTCGCCTGCTCGGCGTCCTCACGAGCTAACGCAAACACTCGAGCTGGGGCTCTAGGTCTCCCTGGTCGTCCTGTTGCTGGTGCTGCTGCTGTTGCTGGGGCTGGTGCCGCTCCACGCTGAGCTCCCTGCTGAAGCCTGGGGCAATCCTTGATCCTATGCTCGCTGCTCCCTCACTTCAAGCACTTCCCTGCCAACTTCCAAAATTTCGTACCACCATGTGCCCTCCCACAATGAGGACACTCCTTCTTGCCACTGGGGGAATGCTGAGAAGATACCTGACGACTTCCCGATGCTGTGGGACGCTGCAGTGACTGATGTGTTGCCTTCTTTCTCTCCTGCCTATGGAATGGAGTTGCTGGCCTCTTCTGTGAAGCCTTCTTCTCCTCAAGATATTGCTCCATCTCTCCTTCCTGCCGACAAGCCGCACTAAGAGCCTCATCGAGGTTACGATGGTCAAATGCCACCAACCTCGTCCTCAGTGATGGCCTTAGACCCATCACGAACTTCTTCGCCTTCCTGCGCTCATTAATCATAATATGGGGTGCATATTTGGATAGCTCGGAAAACCTGGCCTCGTACTCCAGTACGGTCATAGAGCCCTGAGTCAAAGAGAGGAACTCCTGCTCCATCTTGTCCTGGATGGGCTCCGGAACAAACTTGGCTCGGAAGAGCCTCACGAACTCATCCCAAGCCACCTCAACAACACCGCCCTCAAATCGGGTACGAAGTAACGAGGACCACCATACATCGGCTCGCTCCTGCCAAAACCACCCATAAGGACTAAACCGAATACTCTAAACTCAGAGAAACCAAATGCATAATTATACAACATATACCTGTAGCATGTAGGTGGCTAAAGTGACCCTGTTATCGTCGGCGCACCTAATAGCTCGAAAGATCTTCTCGATCTCGCTCAACCAGCTCTCAGCTAACAATGGATCGCTCTCCCCCTTAAAAGAGGGTGGCGACATCCTCTTGAACCGTTCCATGATGGAGGGTCCACCATGGTCCTGAGCCTGGGGAACTAGCACCTGAGCCTGCTACAACAAACATCATAAGCAACACATATAGCATAGCAACATAATAAACATATCGTCAAGTAAAACAGACTACTCTGTCTATCGTTCTAACCTGAGCCTGCTGAGCCTCCAGCTGAGCCTGGAGTGCAGCTTGGGTGTGGGCCTGTGTCTGCATGGCCTGCACTAGACCTTGCATGAACACTCCATAGTCTACTGGTGGCAGTGGAGGAAGCACAGGACCCTGAGGTGCTGGAGCCTGCTGCTCATTCCTCTGCTCATCCCTCTCCTCTCTCCTCTGCTCACCCTCATGAGCAGGGACACTACCACGCCTACCACGTGAAGCCATAGCTGCAAAAGATTCAATCTTAATTAAGGACTAAGTTATCAAATTTCCTAACCATATTCTTAAATATGTGGACAACCTATACAAACTTAGCATATAATGAAGATGATGGTATATGCATATTTATGTACAATTTCAGCCTGTATCTCTGATACCAATCTCTATAACGACCCTCCTTACATTGGTATGGATATACCATCCCACATCGATATAGAGAGCATAGCTACAGTGGGACATGTACCCAACACATGTTCAATAGACTGAAATGTACACAAATATAACACATAACAGCGGAATAGAAAGAGCTGGAAATAAATCTCTTATTCCATCATCTACATTTATACACAGTTATATAGTACAAAAGGAACTAACTATTTCATAGCTGGGAAATTTAACAATTACATTGTCCACCTCTTGCAAATAAAATGTATTACATAACTCAAATGTAATACAAATCTCCCTTTATTACATACTATGAAAGGAAATATAACGTCACTAGCTTCGCAAGTAATCTCCTACTCCCGCTCCGAGTCACTCCTAACAGTCTCCTCGGAAGAGGTAGAGACACCTGCACCTGTACGCCGAAGTAAGAGTGAGTACAAATACTCAGCAAGTAACTTCCATTCACACTAGGCATACATACATCACATGACTAATTGCATTTTTCATAATACAACTATTATATATATCATTGATTAGTTAATCAACTAAAGGGAAAACCTAAACATGATAATTCCACATTTACAACACATGATACTTGATTTATATTTTAATTCACAAAATTTAAATCTACCACATGCTTTCTACACATTCTTAATCATAGAATCAAATTTTTTTTACATTTCATTACATGTATGTTGTAACATAATAGCAATTAAGTATATAGTTTACATTAAAAGGAAAAGACATTCCTAGCATGGCTTCTATGCAAAATTTCATATTCATATCACGTTTTTGAACATAGTTAGCTTGCTGTTTTACATGGGTTTAACACATTCATAACATAAAATACATGCTCTCATATCGCATTTACATATTTTCATATTCATTTTTCACATAACCACAATTTCACATTATTAACATTTGTATGCCGTGACACATAGTCCAAACCACCTATTGAAGGACACACACTTATCACATCACACATATATCTATCACATAGGCATTACAGTGATAAATCTTAGTTACTGCGTAGAACTGAGAGAAGCACTCTCCACCCTAACCAGCGATACTTGTCCGCCTCCAGGATTTTATTCCAATGCCCATGGGATTTCACACACATATGAACCTTCCCATAGGGACTTTACTACGGTACAGTTCCACAGCCCTCTAAGGTAGCAGTGTCACCCATTGGCAGATTTACACATTTTCTCAATCTTTAACACACTTTTAATGCATAGTTTAACACACTTGTTTCATGTTCACACATACACACATTATAGTATCACCTAGCATGGTACTACTATTTACAGAGTTGAACAAACACCATTTACAACTAACCCTAACCATACTGCAATTATCTAATTTATCACAATTTACATTAAGCATGCTTAAATTGGCCATTCTATCATGAATTAGTGAAACCACTATCCACTATTGTCAGATTTACATGAAAATTTAACCACATACCGTGAGCATCATGCATACCAAATTTCATATTTTTCAGAGTCATACACAATTTATGGTAATTAAAACATGCATTCTGCCTGTTTTAGTAAGTACTTAGTTAAGCATGGTACACAGAGCCACATACATATTTCTCTATTCAAAAATCTGTTTCCCACGGTCATGATATTGTACACAACTTTCAAGAATTTATTTGACATCATACTATTTTTGGAGTTTTAAAATCTATCATGCATACTCACTATTTTACAGTGCAGAAATTTTAATTATTTACACACACAATAGAAAATCCCCAAATTTTTGTGGTTTGATCTGACATCTATTAACATTGTACAAAAATTCTATGACCTTCAAATTCCACATGAATCACATAAACAGAATTTTCAAGATAAAAAAAACCTATTTGACATGCATTTCAGAAATTCAAATAAGTAAGGTATTCCACGGAAATTCACAAAATTTGCACAGCGTGATCCCATGAGTATATTACATAGCATATAACTTTTACATTATATCCTCATGCGCAGAAAATCCAAAAAAATAGCTTCTATAGGGCAGCAGACTACACTGCCTCTGCCTGAAGAACTCAACGGCAAGGGTGTGGCCGTTTATCAGGTTAACGTCAACATCTCGCGCCGCCAGCTTAGGATCTTAACGGCAAGAGATCATGCCGTTAAGTTCCTGTATGTGCAAAACACAGACTGAATGCGAAAGATCTATTGAAGGGGGGGTTCCAGGACTCAAATAAAATCCGAAAAATATCCTAGGACCTACTAGACATATGTATGGATGATGTGGACAGTTTACTTGCCTTATAAAAATATACCACCGAAGATTTGTCTCGACGAAGCTCTCTTCGGCCAGAGCCAAAGAGTCACCAAATCTCCCTCAATCCGACTTCTGTGTCGATGCAGACTGCCACCTGGTGTCGGAGAAGCCTCCCCAAACATTTAGACTCCCCTCTAGTCGTAGAAGGTTTCCGGAAGGAGCCACCAATCGCCAGATCCACAAGTCCAAGGTTCAGGGTTCGCACAGAGAAACTAGGGTTTTTCTCAAGAGAGCAAAAGGGACCCTATCTCAACGAAGAGAGGGGTTTTATAAGGTCAAGGGTTCGAGGACTTGATAAGGTAGGGGTTGTAGCCATTGGATGACGATTTCTAAAACAGAGAGCGAAGAAATCGCGGGCGTTTCCGGATCTGAAGTGCAACAGATCTGGGGAAGTTGACGTCCAGATCCTTGGCTTCCTGACTGGGGTTAGCGTCCAACGATGTGGACGTTGACTTGGGATTGGCGTCCACTCATGTTGACGCCTACTGCACACTTGGCTAGAACTCAAAAACTACAGAAAACTATATTTACACAATACAACTACATGCCATTTTCCATACATACTTTAAAATACTATTTATATAATGTAAATACATAACATACACAACCAAATATACATATATGTACAACACTACTCAAATAGTTTATATGTATACATAGCTACACACACAAGCATCAATTCCTCACACAATCAAACACCTATATAAGAGTGTAAAATCCAAGGGCCTTACACTAACCACCAACCAAAGGTTTTAGTTTCTAGTGACAATTATTTTCAGAACTATAGTGTTGCAGGTCTTCCTATTCACCCCCCCCCCCCCCACAGGACAACTCAGTTATCATTTGATCCAACAAGTGGTATCAGAGCAGATTCTTCTCCACAGAATCCAACAATTTAAGAAGAATGACAGTTAAAATGTACAACCTTAAATGATAATCCATGAACAAGCCACCTTTCTTGGACGACGAAGGCTATCAATATTAGAAGATGCAAATAGAGTGCTTCATTAGAGGTACAAACTTTAATCTATGGTAGGTAATAGAAGTAGGTGACAAAATTCCTCACATTGAAGCTCCTTCTGATTGGTCTCTTGTAGATAAAAGAAATGTTTCCTTAAATTACAAAGCTAAAAATTATCTTTGTTGTGCTCTTTGTTTCTAAAAAGAAATTTAATAGAGTTTCTATGTGTAAAACTGGAAAGAAAATGTGGGATAAGTTAAGAATAACATAAAGTGAAATAATAAGAATATATATTTTAGTATCTTAATATGAATAGTTTAAGATGTTGCAAAATGGAAATATAACTCAAATATACATTAGGTTTAGTGATATGACAAATGGATTAACATCATTAGGAAAAGAGTATACTCAGGAAAAAATAGTAAGAAAATTTTTGCAAATCACTATCACAGTAATGGACACCAAAGTAACAACTATTGAAGAAACTCATGATCTATCTCAACTCATTATGGAAAGAATAATAGGATCACTCATGGCGCATGAAGTGAACATGAAAGGTTATCAGAAGGTTCATCTAAAAAGAAGGTTAATAATGCATTAAGGTTGTAGCTCCTCCTCCTCCTACTTCCTCCAGTTCTCAAAGTGCAGAAGACTCTGAAGATGATGATGAGCATGAAGCAAATGTTGTCAACAAAACTTCAGTGAATCTTAGCAAAGAAGAAGCACAAATCTATAAAAGTTCACAAGAAAGAAAAGCGAAACAAGTAGCCTAAATGTTACAAATGCAAGCAACCAAGACATTTAAAAGCTGATTGTTTAAGGCTGAAGAATAAAGATCAAAGTGAAATGTTCGAGAAAAAGAAAGGTAAAGAGTAGAAATTTAGAAAATATAAGAAGAAAGCAATAGCGGTAACTTGGGACAATGAAGAAGTGTCAACTTTAAAATCATCTAGCTCCAAATTAGAAGAAGAATAAGCTAATCTAGCCCTCATGGCAGGACTAGAATAGGTATTGTAACGTCGCAATCATTCGGATCCTAGTTTATAGATTTTTGGGCCAATGTGTGGCCATTGAGCTATGTTTTGGGCTATAGCATATTGTATGGGTGTTGTGGGTTGGAGATTTTGGCCCACATAGCATCCTGATTCTCTGTTTGAGAATGCGACAGGGGAGGGCGTCATGTTCATAACGCGGCCTCCACCCACGTCGCAATCTCATTACTGCCTATTTTGGTTCTTCTGCTGCATGTGGGAGGCCGGGTAGCCATATGGTGTTGCATTCATGAACGCGACGACCCAACATGTCGTGTTCTTAATGCGACCGTAGGCCTCAACGCATTCTCAGTTATGAGGTTTTAAACCACTGTTTGTCGGCCAAGCAGGGAAAATAGCCCTGTTCGTCGAGGTGAGCTCTTTGGGGGAAGCTACTGGCAATTTCGGCCTAAGAGTTCATGTTTTTTGCAAGTTTTCCATGTGAGGAGGTCGATTGGAGCACCATAAATGTCGATTGAGTGTCATTCTTCATGTTCTTAATGTAGGTAGGGGAATTCTCTCTCTTTCTTGCGTGGTTTGCATGGTTGAATGCATGGAAATGGTTCTTTTGAGGTATATGCATGTTGCTTCATTGAGTTAGCTATTTACAGTGATTGCATGTGTGTGGAAATGGTGTTTTCTTAAGATTTTCGGATGGAGTCTATGTTTTGGGCATTTTGTTTGAGAATGCGACAGGCTTCGTGACCTGAGTGTAGCGTCATTTCCCACTAGCTAGTGCACCTATGCGTGACTTACTGTTTATTTATTTACAACACTTGTCATTTATTTACTTACAACACTTAATTCCTAATACATTTAACTCTGTTAGTAGTTTACCTGTTAACTGTGTACTCCTGCTACTCATGTTACTTCCGTTACTGTGATTTTTGAGGATTTTCCCTACTGAGTCAGTGACTTGTGAGGCTCACACCCCTACTTCCCCATTTCAAGTGAAAGAGAGTCCGAGAGTTTCCGTCCCCTATCTAGTTTTGAGCCACATCGTAGTGGAGGCGGGCCTACTCCACCAGTAGTGTAATTCCTCTTTTGTTCTTCATCTCGGGGTATGCCCCAGGATGCTGTACTTTTATTTTCTGTTGGCTTGAGTTGAGACATACCTATATAAACTTCATGTAAATATGCATGAGACTGTGTGATTTTTTGCAATCTCATGTTTGTCTAGCCATTTCTTTTATGTTCTCATGGACAATTGTAATGGTATCCCTTGCATATCCCTTGCAAGGCTTCAACCTGCTTGTGGGAGATAAAGTCAGATTGGGCTCGTTATTAGGTTAACAAGTTCGAACGACAAGGAGCATCAAAGCAAGATCCGTGTGAATATAAAAGGACAAGAAGATATACATAGCCTTAATCCCAACTTAAACCCACTGCTGGTAGTTGGCCCTTGGTTTCTTATTGATTTGTTGCTGTGTTGTATGGTATAAAATTATTGTTGTTGCAGGATTTAAAATGGTTGAGAGAAGAGATTGGGGAGATGGATGAGATGAGTGAGGGGAGTCTACCCATGAGCTTATTGAAAGGTTGTGGCAAAGTATTTACTGAGATTCGGACAAGAATAGATTAGTAGGTGCCAGCACAGTCAGCACTAGCTGAGCCCCCTACCAATAGAGGAGGCACCACCAGTGGTACCACCCCCACCACCACCACTAGGAGTAGCAGTACTGCCAATTTCACCAGCACCCCCAGTGACACCTGTACATCCAGTTATTTCAGAGGAGCCTGATGATCAGATTATCCCCAATATAATTTAAATAAATTACATATTTATTTTGGTGATTAACAAAACTGTGATAAAGATTACTTCTATGAGAATTGAGCACAGGAAATAAATCAAGGAAATAAAAGCAAAATCAGTAAGTATTTATCATCTTGTAGCATTTACAGTTCAAAGCATGAAATATTCTAAGTACACATTGACTTTCTAGTTGTTGCAACGATTTCCTTAGAATCATAACGATTTCAATCTCACATCGACTTTGTAAGTGAGCATAACGATTTGCTCTCATAACGATTCGACAAGTGAGCATAACGATTTCAATCTCACATCGACTTTGTAAGTGAGCATAATGATTTGCTCTCATAACGATTCGACAAGTGAGTATAACGATTTCAATCTCACAACGACTTCGTAAGTGAGCATAACGATTTGCTCTCATAACGATTTCGTAAGTGAGCATAACGATTTGCTTATAACGATTTGGTTATAACGATTTGGTTATAACGATTTGCTCATAACGATTTGCTTATAACGATTTGGTCATAACGATTTGCTTATAATGATTTGGTTATAACGATTTGCTCATAATGATTTGCTTATAACGATTTGGTTATAACGACTTGGTCATAACGATTTGCTTATAACGATTTGGTTATAACGATTTGCTCATAACGATTTGCTTACAATCTTATAACGATTTGGTTATAACGACTTGCTCACAACGATTTGTTTACGAATGAGCAACGATTCACATGAACAATGACTCATTCGCACAACGATTCTATAAGTCATGTTCATATCGATTTTATGAGCTATAACGACTTGATATTCAAATATCTTGACAAGTCAAAGTCATCCCGCGTATTTCACTGTTATCCATGCATTAAATACAACCGTACATTTCTCTACACGATGCATGTCTAGATATCTTCTATTCTTATGCTCCTGCATGTAATATGTTTTTAGAAAGAAAGAATGGGAATTTCTATCTTGATGTATTCTCACTCTAACGTTGACTGACAACAAGAGGCAGCTTAGTTGTCTACGTTTTAGCATTTAATGTGTGCAGGTCTCTGAAAACATGACTCTATACAACGTTGGACAAAATAGAAGCTGGAGGATATCAAGAAGTATTTTCTTCTTACGTGCATGGAACACAAAGAACCATTGACTACAAAGGAAAGCCATGCAGTCTAACGTCCTCACAACTTAGAGACAACGGATACTTCAACAGTTACATTTTTCAAAGAAGATATAAATAGAAGACTGGTGCCGACGTGAATATCTCTCTCGAGAATTCAAAAATCTGCAAGCACCTTAGAAGAGCTCAAGTCTCACTCCATCACCTTGTTGTAGCTCTCAGCTCTCTGCATCCTGTGTAGATCTTAGAGAGAGCATTTTTGTATACTGAGAGAGTTCATTGTTGTTCATCTCTTCCTCTCAGTATTCGCTTCGGATCAAGCATTGTGATATTAGCTTGGTCTAGGGGCGTCACATTCCTTGAACACATTTTGTGTTGTTCCCTTCATGTGAAGGAAGACTTGGGGGTTCCAGGGTGTTCATTTCCCTTTGTGTTGAAGGAACACCTGGTGGGATCCAGGGTGTTGCATTCCTCTTCGGGTTGTGAAGAGAAGACTAGCTGCTGCTGGGTGTGTAAGTGTCCTTGAGGGGGACTGTACCCTTGGGTAGTGGAATTCTGAGTTGTTGCTCTGG
Source organism: Colocasia esculenta (assembly GCA_014218235.1). NCBI lineage: Eukaryota > Viridiplantae > Streptophyta > Magnoliopsida > Alismatales > Araceae > Colocasia > Colocasia esculenta. The sequence continues at coordinate 71,153,363 of CM024755.1, forward strand.
GACTGGACGTAGGACTCCTGTGGAAAGGAAGTCCGAACCAGGATAAAATCTTCTGTAGTGTGTCTGTTTGCTTTGTGTTTATTGTTTTCTTCTTGCTAACACTAACAATCATCGAAGTACTTGTTGTGTGAACGTTTTTGTGGACATGTTTTAGATAATCAAATTTTAAAGAATCTCATTCACCCCCTCCATTGGCTTGCTAGCTGGGCAACAAGTGGTATCAGAGTTAGTCTCTTCGACAAAAAAGAAGATCCAACGATCTGAAGAGAAAAGATCAAATGGCAGCCCAAGGTCACTTCAAAGGTCAGTCTGTAAACCGATCCCCTCTATTTGATGGTGAGGACTATACCTACTGGAAAACAAGGATGGAGTACTTCCTACAAGGATTCGATTTTCAAATATGGTCTATAATAGAAGAAGGCGATCTAGTTGTTCTAAACAACAAAGAACATTGGACAGAAGATGATAGAAAGAAGATTTCTCTCAACTGCAAAGCTAAGAGCATATTATGCTGTGCACTTAGCAAGAAAGAGTTTAATAGAGTTTCAGCCTGCAAATCAGAAATGGAAATGTGGGAGAAGCTTAGAATTACGTACGAAGGCACAGATAAAGTAAAAGAGACCAGAATAGACATTCTGGTGACACAGTATGAGAGGTTTCAGATGTAGCTAGGAGAGTCAATAACTCAGATGTTTAGCAGATTTACAGATATCACAAATGGGTTGGCTGGTTTAGGAAAAAGCTATGAAATGGGAGATATGGTCAGGAAGATCTTAAGATCCCTACCAACCTCATGGACTCCAAAAGTGACAGCAATAGAAGAGGCCAATGACTTAAAGAGAATGTCATTAGAGAAACTCATTAGGTCACTCATGGCTCATGAGATCAACATGGAAGGACTTGGAGAATCCTCAAGCAAGAAAAAGCATACCAATGCACTTAAGGCTACAGAAGGTAGCTCTGAAGAAGAATCTGAGGATGAGATAAGCAATGAAGGCAGTGATGATGAAGAAGCACTTCTATCCAGAAGACTACAACACATACTAGCCAAGAAAAAGAAATACCAGTCTGGAAGAAGGTATTTTAAGAAAGGAAAAGACTTCAAGAAGCTTGAAGTCAAAGATGTGAAGAAGAATGAACCAATCTTCTACAAATGCAAGAAGCTCGGACATATCAAAGCTGAATGTCCGAAACTAAAGAAAATTGAGTTCAGAAAGAAGGATAGTTCCAAGAAGTTCAGAAGATACAAGAAGAAAGCCATGGCAGCAGCATGGGACAGCGGCAGTGACTCAGACAGCGAGTCAAGCTCAAGCAATGAAGAAGAAGAAGAAGCCAACCTGGCATTCATGGCCAACCTCAAAGACAAGGGAAACCATCGAGCATCCAAATGGTACTTGGATAGCGGATGCTCAAGGCACATGTCAGGGAACAGAAAGTTATTCTCACATCTTGAAGCCGAAGAAGGAACAGTCACATATGGTGACAATGGCAAAGGGTCTGTAATAGGTTGCGGACCAGTTGGTAGCAAAGGAAAAGTTATCATTGAAGATGTTCTTTGTGTGAAAGGACTGAAGCACAACCTCATTAGTATCAGCCAGCTGTGCGATAAAGGACATCAGATCAGATTTCAAGAGTCAAAGTGTAGTATCATGAAGGATGGTGCAGTCGTGTTTGAAGCCAGCATGGAAAAGAACCTATATGTACTTCATCTAGATGACCTGAAAGATCAAGATGTCTGTCTAGAAGCAAACAAAGAGCAGTCAACTGAACTTTGGCACCGAAGACTGGGCCACTGCAGTCTGGATGGCATGAGAAAATTAATCAAGAGAAGCTTGGTGGAAGGCCTACCCAAAGTAAGTACAATAATGGATGGTGTTTATGGGCCATATGCAAAAGGAAAGCACACCAAGTCATCCTTCAAGTCAAAGACTGTGGTAACAACCTCTAAGCCTTTAGAACTTCTACATATGGATTTATTTGGGTCAATGAGAACCACAAGTCTTGGAGGAAAAAACTTTGGTTTTGTTATAGTAGACGATTTCTCCAGATTTACATGAGTATCTTTCTTGGAGCATAAAGATAATACATTCGACAGTTTTGTCAGCTTCAACAAGAAAGTACAGAAAGATAAAAAACACAGTATTATTGGTATTCGATTAGACCATGGAGGAGAATTCCAGAATGAGAAATTTGCCAAGTTCTGTGATGACCAAGGAATAGAACACAACTTCTCAGCACTAAGGACACCACAGCAAAATGGAGTTGCTGAAAGAAAAAATAGAAGGATATGGCAAGGATAATGCTATCAGAATATGATTTTCCAAGATATTTTTGGGCCGAAGCCATCAGCACAACATGCTATATTATCAACAGAGTAATGATCAGGCCAATCTTGAGAAAGACTTCATATGAGCTATACAAGCAGAAGAAGCCAAAGATCAGCCATTTCAGGACATTTTGATGTCCATGCTTCATCCACAATAACAAAAAAAGGGATATCGGTAAGCTAGACTCCAAATCAGATGAAGGTATATTCATGGGGTATGCTTCCAAACCCAAAGGATATAGAGTATTTAACAAACGAACTTTATTGATTGAGCAATCACTGCATATTATTTTTGATAAAACTAACCCTTCCTTGAGAAAGGAAGTAGATAGTGATATTGATGATACATATGAATTGTCCAAGAAACTAAAGAACACATCGATTGAGGACAAGGAAGATACACCCTTGGAAGATCTTCAACAAAAGTACACATCACACGAAAATCTTCCAAAGGAATGGAGGTATAAGAAGGATCACCCACTGGACAATATAATTGGAGATCCATCTGTTGGGGTAAGAATAAGAGGTAATGTAATTCCATGTGATTATTTAGCTTTTGTATCTCAAAGAGAGCCTAAGACAGTCAATGAGGCACTGTCTGATGAATCTTGGATATTAGCCATGCAAGATGAACTTAACCAGTTCAAGAGAAACCAACTATGGTCCCTTGTTCCGAGACCATCAGATCATCCTGTGATTGGCACCAAATGGGTGTTCAGGAACAAATTGAATGAAGCTGGTGTGATCACTAGAAACAAGGCCAGACTGGTAGCTCAAGGCTATTCCCAAGAGGAAGGCATAGATTTCGATAAAACCTATGCACCAGTGGCTAGACTTGAGGCAATTAGGATTTTACTTGCATATGCTTCTGCATTGAATTTAAAACTCTTTCAAATGGATGTAAAATCTATTTTTCTGAATGGTTTTATAAAGGAAAAGGTATATGTAGAACAACCGCCTGGTTTTGATGACATGGATTTCCCAAATCATGTTTTTAAGTTGCATAAAGCCTTATATGGATTAAAGCAAGCACCAAGAGTATGGTATGAACGGTTAAGTACATTTTTATTGAACCATGGTTTCATTAGAGGAAAAGTAGACAGTACATTATTTGTTAAGTCTAAAGTCAAACATGTATTGCTTGTACAAATTTATGTAGTTGATATAATATTTGGTTCTACTGATGAATCTCTTTGCAAGTATTTTGAAAAGCTTATGCAGGGAGAATTTGAAATGAGCATGATGGGGGAACTCAACTACTTCCTCGAATTGCAAATCAAACAAGAAAAGGAAGGATCTCACATCTATCAAGCAAAATATACCAAAGAATTATTAAAGAAGTTTGGATTTGAAAATGCCAAGCCACTATCAACACCCATGAGCACATCAACAAGGCTAGACAGTGACAAAAATGGTAAGAAAGTAGATCAGAAACTTTACAGAGGTATGATAGGTTTATTACTTTATTTAACAGTAAGTAGACTTGATATATTGTTTAGCGTATGTATGTGTGCTAGGTACCAGGCAGATCCTAAAGAGTCTCATTTAATTTGTGTTAAAAGGATCTTTAGATACTTAGCCAAAACTCATGATCTAGGATTATGGTACCCAAATTCATGTGAAATTAATTTAGTAGGATATTCTGATGCTAACTATGCTGGATGCAAGGTAGATAGGAAAAGCACCAGTGGATTTTGTCAATTTCTTGCAGGATGTCTGATATCATGGTCCTTAAAGAAGCAAAATTCAGTAGCACTATCTACAGCTGAAGCTGAGTACGTGGCTGCTGGAAGCTGTTGTACACAACTCTTATGGATCAAACAACAGCTTGAGGATTTTGGACTAAATATCAAGACAATTCCTTTGCTATGCGATAACACCAGTGCAATAAATCTCACCAAAAATCCAGTTCATCATTCAAGGACAAAGCACATTGAGGTTAGATACCATTTATTCATGATCATGTAGCTAATGGTAATATAGACATTTCTTTTGTAGATACTCAAAATCAGTTAGCAGATATCTTCACAAAGGCCTTACCTGAAGAGAGATTTACTTCTCTAAAAAGGGAACTAGGCATGTGTAAATTGTGAAAGATTTATCTGTATAAAACTGAAATATAAAGTATTTCAGAATAACCAAATTTTCTCTCCCCTATAGTTAAGCAACATTTCATTAAAATATTACTTGTTTCTTACTTATCCAAGACGGTTCGATTTCTTTTAAAGTATTTATTCCTCTCGAACTGGTAACTTTGTCATTTTCTGCCATTATGGCGTCTCTTGTTTTGAAAAGTCACCTTTATTCTTTTTGATAAAAACATGAAATCTGTGGTACAACGATTCACCCTTCGTCTTCATCTCCTTCAACTTGCCTGAGGTGATACCCTATCGACTCCGGCATCGACTCTCTAGAATTTCAAAGCGTCCAACTCCTTTCCACTAGAAATTTCTTGAGGGCTTCTGCTCCTTACCTCATTCCAATCCTTCATAAACTTTTCCCATTAAAATCCGTGGCCGCGTCTGGTGTTTCCGGCAGCGTCGGGGGCTATGGAGCTGAGTTTCTCACCGTTGAGCAGCAAGAAAGGTTCACACCTCTGTGAAGATTAAGGTATGTGGAAATAAGGTAGTGGACGTTGTAGATTTTCAGAAAAATGGAATGGGCAGCATCATTGCTGCAATGGAGAGGATGAAATGGTCGAAGATGGCAACTCTGTCAGAGGTTAGTTACCCAGACCTAGTGAAGGCATTTTACGTTTGTTTGAAGACTGAGGAGGATGGGTCTTTGACATCCACCGTCAAAGGAACCCAGATTAAGATCACCTATGAGCTATTGGAATCGCTATTTGGTGTTTGCACCATCGGTCACAGTGGGGTTCACACTGTGGATATCCAGGCGAAAGGATTAGGGATTGTTGGTCCCGAATTCAGACTAAAGGATGGGAAGATTGTTATCAACCAGCTGAATGCTTTCAACCGTATTTTGCTCTTTATTTTTTGCCAAATTTTAGTCCCAAAAAGCACCACCTTTTCGACGTGCACAAAGGCGGACTCAGATATGATGTTCTGGGCCATCTAGAACCAGAGCATAAATATGGCAGAGGTCATGATAGAAAGGATGAAGTTTGCATCGGCTCAGGTTTGGGACAAGGAGTGTAAGCTAAATGTGTCCCTACCATATGCACATCTACTCACCAAGGTATTTCAACATGTTGGCATCAACTTATCTAGAGTAGTGTCAGAAAAAATGGGGCAGGCAATTAGAAGCAGAAACCTGAAGAAGAGTGGTTTCTCGTTGGTGGCTGGAGTATGGACTAAAACTTCAGCAGCAGAAGGCGAGGCCATTATTGGCGAAGCCCAAGAAGTCCCACAAGATGTAGAAGAATCAGCAGTAGCAGCAGAAATACTAGCAGGACCAGGAGTTCAAGAGCAGGCCGCCCAAGAAGAGGCACAAGTAGCAGCAGTAGCAGAGGTCCGAGCAGATGAATCAGTAATCATTGGAAGCCAGATTGAGGACATTCCTCAAGAATTAATTGAGCCAGTTGGACAGAATTCAGAAGTTGTACCTCCCTCCTCTCAAGTAGATACAATTCTTCGGAGTGTACTGGACTCTTTAACCAGTACTCAGGTGGAGCCAGAGATCTTGGTAGATCCAGTTGCAGAGGTTGTGGCATCAGGCCACCTTGCAGATGTTGTGATGGAGGAAGCTCCCATTCAGGGGGAGTAGGAAATTGTAACTGAACATGTGCTAGTAGAAGATGCTCCTAGCCACGGGGAGCAATCTGCTGAAAAGGAAGCAACATCTCAGGGGGAGCACACTGCTAATGTCCCCATTGATGAGCAGTTCAGAGAAGGCATTGTGGAGAGTGCCTCAGATGATGCGAATGATGATAATGTGGAGCCCGTTGCAAGGGCAAGCAGCAAAGGGAAAGAAGCAGCTCCTGGGATTCCTCTCTTGAACAAGAGGCCTCATCAAAGGTAGAAAAAGAAGAAATTGAAGGTTAATCTGAAGCCCTTAGTTGCTAGAATGGATGAACAAGGGAAGATTTTGTGCTCTGTGCAATCATACATTCAGTCAATTTTCATAAGCCAGAGTACCTCAGCTAAGGAGATGAGAATGGTTAGAAATACAATGAGATGGGTGCACAGTGAGCTCAGTGGTATCAAGGAATATATAGCCGCACTTGGAGATTTGGTAAGGGCACAATCCTCAAATGCCCATCCTGCTCCTTCTTCTGCAGATCCAGTCTGCAGTGCTAGGCCATCAGGGCCAGTTTCAGAAGAGCAAGCAGGGCGATCAGGGCCAATTTCCAAAGAGCCAGTAGGGCCATCAAGGCCACTCGTTGTTGAAGGGGTAGCCACTGAAATCGAAGTTAATGTTGAAGCTGTGAAGGCTGGGCCACCAAGGCCATCAGAGGATGTTGTTGGGCCATTCGGGCTAGTGGTCTCCGAGGGTGTGCTTCCAAGAGTAGAAGAGCCAACTGTAGCTTCAGAGGCCCCTGACCCTTCCTCTTTTGCAACTCCAGCCCCTCTTTCACCACCATCTTCCTCCACAACACCTCCAGCACCTATCACCTTCAAACAACCCCTACCTCGCACCATTTCTTCCCCAACTCCATTTCCTTTTGAATCCTCCTCATCTCCTGCCCCCTCTACATCAATTCCTCCACCTCCTCCTGTTCTTGAAGACCCTCCAGCCTCATCATCAGCTGGAGCCTCATCTTCCTCTGGTCCCTCTTCAGATGGACCATCCATCATACCTCCTTCTACCCATCAATCATTTCTCCATCCTCCTACTCCTCCCTCCTTTGTCACCTTTATACCTGAAGGTGCACAACTAGAAGGTCCCTATCTCAATAAATTTGAGGATGAGTTGGAAATTACCACCATCCATTCAGTTCTGGCAGTTGCCTCTCATGTCCACAGAACTAACTCTTCTAGTCCTGTCTTTAAAAAGAGGAAACTCTCCAATACTCTTGCTCTTCCCACCGAACCTAAATTTCCTCCTCTTTGGTTGTCCCTCACTGTTGAGAATCGGTGAAAACTAATCTATTGTGAATATCTCCAGAAATGTATCTTTACCACCATTTTTGGTGTTCCTTTTCTTAATCTATCTGATCACCTCAATGTTGTCCTTCCCTACAACCACTTCTCAAAAGCCGATCAATCTAAAATATTCCAAATGGCTGAATGCAAGTCTGAAGATCAGTGGGCTAAAGGGCACAATACTCTCTACAGGAAATTTCTTCTTATGAAGTCCGAGCGGTTTCCACCCCGGGATCACCCTCTCTCTCTCTCTGAGTGGTTTGTAATCCATCACAAAACCACCTGGGCACCTTTTATTCAAAAGGAAGTTAAGCTCATCAGGTACTTCCAGCTATTTAATGACTATCGGTATCTTCACAAGATACCTGAAGTGTAGTTGGGTTAGTTCCACGGAGCCATTGCCTCGTTAAAAATTGAAAATCCAGTCAATTGCTCCTTCAAAGTGGATTTCGCTACCCTGCAAATTCCAGACACTGTATTTCTCCCCAAACTTCATTCTTTGGTCATGGACTCCTTAGTTGGTCTTGTAATTTTTGAGAGATTTGCTCGTGTCATGGGTAGGATCTCAGCTCAGTAGGGTCGTCTTCCCTCCTTCCAAAGATTCCTCTTCAGAGAATTTCATCTGGGTCATATCTCCTTTGAAGTTCTTGCCCCTTTTCTATCAGAATGTGAAAGGCTTTCTCCCACGGACTGGGAAAAGCACTATAACCAGTCAGCCCTTCAGTTGGAAGCCTTGAACAGCTCCTTGTTTAAGGCAGGCAAGCCTACTCTCATAGCTGAAGCCTTTTTGGATTTAAATTCCATCAATTTATTTCAAGAGCCCTATGATCAGTGGGTCGAGCGGTACAAGCTTTTTATGGCTTTGAAGAAAGATCTTCTGCAGCATCAGATCCACTACCCTATCAAGATCAACCAATTTCTTCGGTTTGCCAGCTTTGGATCTTTCATTTCCTTCAAAGAATCTCTTGGCAAAGATGAATATGCTAATTTTCTAGAAGATCAGCGTCAACTTCAGATCAAAAGAATGCTTGCTGACATGGGGTCATTTTATTCTATTGTCTTTGGGGTTTTTCAAACCTATTTTGAGGAACATGAATGTAAGGCTGTGCGCATTATTTAGCAGCATGCCTCCCTTCTATCTCCTGCTTTCTACCTCCATGTAACCCCTCCAGATAAATAGCAAAGTTCTTTGATCTTACTTCTCTTTTCTCCTTAAATTCTTTGTCTCAGTATGATATCTTTTTGCTTAATGACAAAAATGGGGAGAAAGTACTTCTGAAATACATCTCTCATGATATTTTAGTCCGAATTTTATTTAGATTTATTTTAGAACATCTTTGGTTAATGCTATGTTTTGTCATCACCAAAAAGAGGGAGATTGATGATCAGATTATCCCCAATATAATTTAAACAAATTACATATCTATTTTGGTGATTAATAAAACTTTGATAAAGATTACTTCTATGAGAATTGAGCACAGAGAATAAATCAAGGAAATACAAGCAAAATCAGTAAGTATTTATCATCCTGTAGCATTTACAGTTCAAAGCATGAAATATTCTAAGTACACATCGACTATCTAGTTGTTGCAACGATTTTGTTAGAATCATAACGATTTCAATCTCACATCGACTTCGTAAGTGAGCATAACTATTTTCTCTCATAACGATTCGACAAGTGAGCATAACGATTTCAATCTCACATCGACTTTGTAAGTGAGCATAATGATTTGCTCTCATAACGATTTGACAAGTGAGTATAACGATTTCAATCTCACAACAACTTCGTAAGTGAGCATAACGATTTGCTCTCACAATGATTTCGTAAGTGAGCATAACGATTTGCTTATAACGACTTGGTTATAACGATTTGCTCATAACGATTTTCTTATAACGATTTGGTCATAACAATTTGCTTATAACGATTTGGTTATAACAATTTTCTCATAACGATTTGCTTATAACAATTTGGTTATAACGACTTGGTCATAACGATTTACTTATAACGATTTGGTTATAACGATTTGCTCATAACGATTTGCTTACAATCTTATAACGATTTGGTTATAACGACTTGCTCACAACAATTTGTTTATGAATGAGCAACGATTCACATGAATAATGACTCATTCGCACAACGATTCTATAAGTCATGTTCATATCGATTTTATGAGCTATAATGACTTGATATTCAAATATCTTGACAAGTCAAAGTCATCCCGCGTATTTCACTGTTATCCATGCATTAAATACAACCGTACATTTCTCTGCACGATGCATGTCCAGATATCTTCTATTCTTATGCTCCTGCATGTAATATCTTTTTAGAAAGAAAGAATGGAAATTTCTATCTTGATGTATTCTCACTCTAATGTTGACTGACAACAAGAGACAACTTAGCTATCTACATTTTAGCATTTAATGTGTGCAGGTCTCTGACAGCACGACTATATACAACGTTGGACAAAATAGAAGCTGGAGGATATCAAGAAGTATTTTCTTCTTACGTGCATGGAACGCAAAGAACCATTGACTACAAAGGAAAGCCATGCAGTCTAACGTCCTCACAACTTAGAGACAACGGATACTTCAACAGTTACATTTTTCAAAGAAGATATAAATAGAAGACTGGTGCCGATGTGAAGATCTCTCTCGAGAATTCAAAAATCTGCAAGCACCTTAGAAGAGCTCAAGTCTCACTCCATCACCTTGTTGTAGCTCTCTCTGCATCCTGTGTAGATCTTAGAGGGAGCGTTTTTGTGTACTGATAGAGTTCATTGTTGTTCATCTCTTCCTCTCAGTATTCGCTTCAGATCAAGCATTGTGATATTAGCTTGGTCTAGGGGCGTCACATTCCTTGAACACATTTTGTGTTGTTCCCTTCGTGTGAAGGAAGGCCTGGGGGTTCCAGGGTGTTTATTTCCCTTTGTGTTGAAGGAAGGCCTGGTGGGATCCAGAGTGTTGTATTCCTCTTCGGGTTGTGAAGAGAAGACCAGCTGCGGCTGGGTGTGTAAGTGTCCTTGAGGGGGACTGTACCCTTGGGTAGTGGAATCCGGAGTTGTTGCTCAGGGACTGGACGTAGGAATCCTGTGGAAAGGAAGTCCGAACCAGGATAAAATCTTATGTAGTGTGTCTATTTGCTTTGTGTTTTTTGTTTTCTTCTCGCTAACACTAACAATCATCAAAGTACTTTTTATGTGAATGTTTTTGTGGATAGGTTTTAGATAATGAAAATTTAAAGAATCCCATTCACCCACCCCACCCCCCCTCTGGGCTTGCTAGCTGGGCAACAAAGCCTACAACATTGGTGGAGAGATTTTTGAGGCTACAACCACCCACGTATTCAGAAGGTCCGAATCGAAATACAACTATGCATTGGATACATGAGGTTGAGAGGGTGTCTTTGTTACTATGAGGTGTTGACCAATAAACAAAGTAATTCCGGCTACTTATTAGCTGCGCGACTTTGCATAGGGGTGGTGGAGACTAAAGATGTAGTTAGTTTTTGTAGGAAGGACTGAAGACACAATCACTTGGATAGAGTTTCTTCAGGTTTTCAATGACACTTTCTTTCCAGCCCAAATCCAACAGGAAAAGAGGGAGCAGTTTACGACATTGCAGCAAGGGAACTTGTTAGTGCTAGAATATCAGATGTGGTTTATGGCATTGAGTAGGTAAACGCCGTATGTGGTTACAGATAATGTTATGATGGTGGAGTAGTTTATTAGAGGATTGAGGCCAGAATTGCAAAATATAGTGATACCCCTTACGTGTGAGATTGCGGAGGCAACGACTTAGAGAGTAGCTATTTTAAAGAGGGTTGTTCAATATAGGCAGTCAAGTGAGTCTAACAACTTTCTACTTTCACAGCGTTCCCCGGGCATCAGCAAAGGTAAATCGTCATATGGAGCATCATCATCAGATTTGGGATTTGCTAAATGGGGATCGAAATTGAAGAAGGTGTTCAAACCTAAAGGAGGTGGTAGGCAGCCACAACAATAGAGCAGAGGATATAAGCGAGAGTTTAAGGAGTCACAGCAGAGTACAACCAGGCAGCCATCGATTCCTCCAAGCTACAAGTGTTATAATTGTGGGAAACTAAGGCATTTGATTAGGAATTGTCCTTATTCGAAGGAGAATGGTCGAGCACCGTAGCAGTAGCAGCCACCAATAGATCGCGACAGAGTTTCGTCATTCCAAAGAAGTCGGGGATGAGTCATGGCAGTCATCACAGCTCAGGCCAAGGCATCCAATTTGATTGAAGATATATTTCCCATTTTTGACTTTTCTGCAAGAATATTAGTTGATCTTAGTGCATCTCATTCATTTATTTCTGAAGATTTTATGCACAGTATAATGTTGGACCAAGATGGCACTAATAATGTCCTAGAGGGGGGTGAATAGGACTTCTTGTGCTTTTAAAATTTTTATCTGAAATTAAACAGCACTAAAAAAATATGTTAGATTTTAGTGTAGTGTGTGATTCAAGTGTAAATTCAATCACACAAATGCATAAAGAGTTTTATCTTGGTTCGGCTCTTCCCACATGAAAGTCCTACGTCCAGTTCTCAAGCCCACCACTGATATTTTACTAACTGCCAAGAAACCTTGGCCTTCTCTCACCCTTAAGAGGAATTATAAGCCCACTTGCTCCCAAGCAAGTCTTCCCTCAACAGGGGTACAAAGACTACCTTTCACAAGGCCTTCCCTACACGAGGGGAACTGCAGGAACAATCCTCCTGTAGGAATTACACAGAAAGAGATGTAAAAACATTTGTGTGTTTGTCTCAAGAATGAGCAAACACACCTAGTTCAGAAAGGAGAAAAAAATAAAGGTGTTGCAATTTAAATCCTTTATGAACAAGTAGGGTGAACTGAAAGATGTCTAATTACAAATGCCACCCAAAAACAAGACTTCTATGAGAAGGGGAGAGCCTGAAAATTTCTGAATCTGAAGCTCTCAATCTTGTAGCTTGGAAGAAGGCTTGTGTGAAAGGTTTGCGGAATCCCAATATGGTAATCTAGAAGGGGGGTTGAATAGATTACTACCAATTAAAAGTATGAAAACAACCCTTTTTCAATCACAACAAAGTCTTTTGAATTTTCTGTAGAAACAACGTGAGACTTAGATGTGTTGACGATGTGTAGGTGAGTTAACAATCTATCTAGTGTGTGAATGCAACGTGCCTACCAAGCATCTAACGTGAAAATCGTTCAAACCACAAGACACGAAGATTTACGTGGTTCGGAGTACACAAATCGTGTATGCTACGTCCACGGCACACACACACACACACAGAGAAAACTGCTTATCAGCGAGTTCGGTGACTACAACTCACACACACGTGTTTTCTAATGTGCACCCACGATCAGAACAACACACACACACGTGATCTCAAGCACAAGGATCGCTTGAATCACCACAACACACACACAGATGGTAGAAATATGAAAACAGAGAGAGTTCTTAGTGAGAGAATAAATCCTGGTGAAGAACTCTTCTGAGAACGCCTGGAGGAAGTTCAATCTTCAACTTGAATGCTTTGAGTCGATGGAGAAGGTTGAATCCTCGACGTTCTTCTTTCAGGAACTGCTGGATCGACAGATCTTTAGGGCTCTGTGCAGCAGTCTGAAGCAGGGCAGCAGCAACTCTTGTGAAACTTGGAGTAGCTCTAGGGTTTTTGGTTGTGGCTGCTTCTCTGCGAAATTTCCTTCAAAGAGGTGTTTAAATATAGGAGTTCTCACATGGAGAAACGTGAGAGTTGGAAACACCTCCAAAGATAACTTAGAAACTTTCCGTAGTTTGAATTGTACTCCATCTGTCGACAGGTCTTGGCCATCTGTCGTCAGGCGACAGTAAAACAGAAGTATGGATCTTCAGCTCTGTGAGATCTGTCGACAGTAGAAGACCATCTGTCGACAGATGTGCTCTTTTGTGTAAGCGACAGAAGTCTGGATGTTCTGGACTGTGAGATCTGTCGACAGATGAAGAATTTCTGAACTATGGGTCTTCTGGCAGACCACACCTGTGAGATCTGTCGACAGGTCTTTTCTGTCTGTCGACATGTAACCTTCTTTTTGCTTTTTGCGATCTTTTTCACTTGCTTGGAAAGAGCTTGACTTTGTGCATTTGTACCTACATGATGGCACATGTAAAATTAAGTATTTTGAATACACAAACAATCAAGTATTGCATTAGTTTCTTTTTCATGTGTTACATATATCAAACCTCAATTGAAGTTATTCATCATCAAAAACATGTTGTTATAAACGTTAAAATGAAAACCCAACATTCTCCCCATTTTTGATGATGACAAAATTTAACAGTTAATGCACATTGAGGTTTCTCCCCCTTTTGACAACATCTAAAAGCATTCATCAGACAAACATATAGACAAACATGGAACATGGCACTGTGAATTCATTGATGTGAAGGAGGCATACACAGTACAAAAAGTTGTTTGACTGAGAGTAAACATGAAAGGGAAAGAAAATACATGACCACAAAGTGAAATAAAAAGACCATAAGACTCAGACAAGACATGACATAGACACTACGTGAAGACCCATTCCTAGACATAAAGCCTATCTAGGCAGCATCATCAGCAGGCGGAGCTGGAGCCTGACGAGTGTTATGCATCTCTGTCTGAAGCCTTGTCATACGGAGCTGGAGCTGGACTTGAGTGTCCGCAAGTGATTCCAGACTCGAATCCACTGTGTCCAATCTTGTATTCAGCTTCTCAAATCCAGTGGTCATCTGTAGCTGTAACTGTGCAAGCAAATCTCTAATGGATGGTTGAGCTGGAGCATCACTAACAATCTCAACGCCCAGCACACCATGTGATCCAGACTGGGAGTCTTCATCCTCGTCATCTTCAGCTTCTTCAGCAAGATTCTCATCTTCGTCTTCAACATTCTCCCCTACGGAATCAGTAGGCGCTTTACCCTTAAGCTCCCGGGTAACAATTCCATCAACAAGCTTGTATCCCATGCGCTGTGTTGCAGTGAGATCAAAGCTGTTGCGAGAATTTAGCTCTATGCACTCGCTATATGGAATGTCAATGCCGATGAACCTCATCAGGGAGGTAAGTGGACAGGCAAAGGGCATCGACCTCCGGGGTTGGTAGAATGTTTTTTTGATAAGACTAAGCATCAGAAGTGGGAGATTAATGGGTTCACAACTGAGGAAGAAGGTGAAGAGAGATTTGTGAACATCGGTGACCAACTCCCGACTGCCATGTTTAGGCGCAATCATGGTAGTGAATATGTGGTGGATTATCCTGATCAATGGAGGAAATGAGTTTGCATTGAGTTTAGAGATTTTCTTGGTGCCATCATAATCCTCAAGTGTGAGGAGAGGGTAGTAGACAGAGGCATCCGGTTTGTGGCTTAGGATATCAACTCCAGAATTGGGGATTTGAAGGGCTATGCAAAGAAGATTTTCAGTGAGTTGAAAGGTTGTGCCCTTGACGGTGGTAAAGAAACGATTATCTGGGGTGAAGCCAAGGTGGTTGTAGAAATCACGAACGGCGGAAGGAGAATACTGCTGATGATGGTAGAGAAACAGAGTCCAGCCCTGATTGTCGAATAGGGGTTGGAGATTAGGAAACATGTCGGCCAAGGACTCAAACTCTACATACCGTTGCTGGACAAACTTGGTATGCGTCCCCTTGGAGTGAGTGAGGTGAATACGGGGAGGCACCACAAGCTCGGGAAGACGATCGTCCCGATGCTTTGTCCTGCGCTCAGCCTCAGCCCCGTCGGCCCGAGAAGAGGAGGGACGGCGGCGAGAAGCCAGTTTCTTGGACGGCCTGGCAGACATGAGGGAGGCTAGAAGAAGAAGGATGAGCGTGAGAGAGATACGTGGGTGAGGGCTCGGATGAGAGGAAGGAAGACCGGAGGAAGGTAGGGTTTTCCTGTCCAGACAGGGGATGGAGATTTGGAGGGGAGGTGGAGAGGGGTTTTGGTGGTAGGAGGGGAAGGGGTCCTGGGGATGCCATTTTATAGAAAGAGGAGGGGATTTTAAAAGGCAAGCCCCACCAAAAAAATCCCCAAACGGCGTGCCCATTGGACTTCCCAAACCAGGTCTGCCGCCGGCTGTCGACAGATGATAGGGGATCTGTCGACAGATCCTGCAGAGTTTCTGCCATTGATTTTTGATGTGGACTTTGAAGAAAGAAATGGGAGCAATGGTTACATGAGTCATATTTGTAAGGTGTAAGATGGGTAAACACATATTGTAACCTATCATTGTCATGGACATTAAGGCTCTCCCACTTACCTAAATGGTTTAAACATAATACCCAAGGGACTTAAAGTTAAAGCATTAAGAGAACATTTTCCATTCGTTGAGAAAAGACACCATTACCCTTGGTTGATTAAGGACATTGTAGACCAACACTATCCCAAGTTTATGATGATCAAATGATGATTGAAATAAATGTCTAAACTTCTGGATAGCCATAGACAGTACATGACCTTTAGATTTGAGACACTGTGGAGGCTTCACACTATTTCAAAATTTTTTTTTTGCTTTCAAGACAAGAATGCAATGGGAAAAGTGATATTCAAGATAACTTCACACATTTTGACATGAGGATAGACATGACAAGTGCCCGTACCCCCAGTTACTCAGTCGAAGTTTCCATTATACCGTTGTATAGAGATAATGAGTTTGTTTTTTGACGCGAGGGCAGACATTTGTGATGCCCGTCTCCCCGGTTACTCAGCAAGACCCATCATAGCTCTACCTTTATCCCAATTTTTGTTTTTAAATGACGTTATATATATTTTTCTGAAATAGGTAGCTTTTCTCCATTTTAGCTTAAACTTAAGATCAAGGAGATGTATATGATGATCCTTCAGTTCAAAACATAAAGTTCAATGACCATAAGATTTTTCAATTGTATTGAGAATGGTGTGAGCCTACAAGGAAATTATTCAATGGAGTTTAGGTGTTAATCCTCTAAGATAGTTCAATGTTTTCAAAATGATGTAACATAAACCCAAGCATGAGTAGTATGTCCAAATCATGGTGGTTTAGGGGATAGCATCAATATCATGTATATATGATGAAGTTAAACATGTATATCCACCCAATAAACATCTTAGTGAAAGTTCATAAACCTGCTCAACAAGTAGGATGTGAAATAGGCATGAATTACTTGAAGAGTTGGTGTCTGTCGACAGCTAGAGAAGTGCCTGTCGACAGATCACACAGACAGAAGAAAGGCCAGTTCGGGCAGAGCAGAACCTGTGAGATCTGTCGACAGATAAGTTGTCGTCTGTCGACAGATTGCACAGACAGAAGAATTAAAGTTCTGTGAGGCCTGATCTGTCGACAGATGGAGTGGGAGCTGTCGACAGAGGCCTGTCCAAAACTGGTTTAAGATTAGAATGAAGAGTGAGATGATCATGACAAGTGAGGGAATTGAAAATACACATGGAATGAGTGATTCTCCTCTCATGAAGGACATCTAACCTAGACTTGCTCCCCATAGTGTGTGCTCATGTGAAAACAAGCAATTGAGTATTCAAGACACACTATTACAACTGGACCAATCATGTGAGCACACCAAGCTTTCAGGAAGACAGATTGTTAAGATAGTCAATGTTTCACTGAAGTGGAGAATGGGCAAATTGTAAAGAAACTCATCCCTATATAAAGTACATACCCCTTACATGCATGTCAACTATGGATACGTGGCGGAGGATCTTTCCTCTACGCATAATGAGAGTTTCCAAACAAGCTTTACTTGTTCTTCCACAAACACTATTTAATATACCTCATAGTTGGTGCACACAAGAGACATATGCTCAGTATATGGATAAGTTTCACTGCAATTTACACAAGCCCAATTCTCTTCTCAAAGTGGTGAATCTATCTTCAGCTAGAGGTTTGGTAAAGATGTCAGCCAATTGTTTTTCTGTGGGTATGAAACTGATTTCTAAGGTTTTGTTGGCTACCTCATCTCTCAAGAAATGGTGACGATTTCTATGTGTTTTGTCCTAGAGTGTTGAATGGGATTCTTTGATAAGTTGATTGCACTGGTGTTGTCACATAGGATAGGTGTGCATCCAATATCAATGTTATAGTCACACAACTGACTTTTTATCCACAACACTTGTGCCGCACAACTCCCTGCAGCAACATATTCTGCCTCTGCAGTGGAGAGTGCAACCGAGTGTTGCTTCTTGGATGCCCACGAAACCATGCAACTGCCAAGGATTTGGCAATAGCCACTAGTGCTTTTCCTGTCAATTTTACATCCAGCATAGTTAGCATCAGAATATGAAACCAAGTCAAAGCTACTACCTGCTGGATACCAAAGACCCAAATCAAACGTACGTGAGAGATATCTGAAAATTCTCTTAACGGCAATTAAGTGGCTTTCCTTTGGACTAGATTGGTATCTAGCACAAAGGCAAACGCTGAACTGGATGTCCAGTCTACTTGCAGTAAAATAAAGGAGTGAGCCAATCATACCTCGAAATTGTTTGGCATCTACCGATTTACCTTTCGCATCACTTTCTAGCTTAATGCTTGTGCTCATGGGTGTTGAGGCTTGTTTAGCTTGTTCAAACTGAAACTTTTTCAGTAGCTCTTTGACATATTTTTCTTGGTTGATGAAGAATCCGTCTTCCAATTGTTTGACCTGCAAACCAAGAAAAAATTGAAGCTCCCCCATAAGACTCATCTCAAATTCACTGTGTATATGTTTGGAGAATTCTTCACACAGTGAAGGATTAGTAGAACCAAAGATAATGTCATCCACATAGACTTGAACAACAATTTATGATTGCGGACTTTCTTTGTAAAGAGAGTTTGGTCTACCTTACCTCTTGAGTAGTTTTTGCTTACCAGAAATGTGCTCAGCCTGTCGTACCAAGCTGGGGTGCCTGTTTAAACCATAAAGAGCTTTATGCAATTTAAATACATGGTTGGTTTATCATGATCCTCAAAGCCAGGTGGTTGAGAAACGTAGACTTTCTCTTTTATGTAGCCATTTAAGAAAGCAGTTTTGACATCCATTTGATACAATTTAAATTTTTTGAGCATGCATATGCTAACAAAATTCTAACTGCTTCTAGCCTAGCTACTGGTGCAAAAGATTCTTCAAAGTCTACACCAAATTCCTGATTATATCCTTTTGCAACCAGTCTAGCCTTGTTTCTCACCACTTTACCCTCTTCATTGAGTTTGTTTCTAAAGACCCACCTTGTACCTATGACAGACATTTAGGGGTTTTAGGAACTAAACTCCATACATTATTTCTTTGGAATTGCCCAAGCTCCTCATGCATAGCATCAATCCATGAATCTTCTTTTAAGGCTTCTTCAACATTCTTGGGTTCCACTTGAGAGACAAAAGCTAAATGGTCCTGTTCAACTATTTGATTAACCTTAGATCTATTTTGAACCGACTCATTTAAATTTCCTATCACATTCTCAAGAGGATGATCTTTTGAATACCTCACATTCATGACTGTTGAAGGGCCTGGAAGATCTTGCATTTGAGGAGGTTGTTCTGGAGGAGGAAGTGCTTGAGGTAGTTCAAGTTGTTGTTCTTCCTCTTGTGGATCTTTGTCAGGTACATCTTCTGAATTGTTGAACGAGAGAATATCTTCTTCATCATTATACCTGCGAAGATATCCACTTTTAGTCTTGACAGTTGTTATAGAGATTGCATTTGATTTTCTCTGTAGTTCTCCAAGTGTTGTATCTTCAGTTTCATCTTCAAACCTGTAAATATTAGAATTGTTAGACTTGGTTTGAGATTCATCAAATACAACATGTGGAGTTTCTTCCACTTTTCTTGTTTTAAGATTGAACACCCTATAGGCTCTAGAGTGTTCTGAGTATCCAAGAAAAATACCTTGATCGCTTTTGGCTTCAAACTTGTCCAAATCATTTTTATCATTGTTATGTATGAACACTTTTGAGCCAAAAACTCTGAAATACCCAATAGTGGGTTTCTTACTTTCAGTAGTTCGTAGGAGGTTTTCTTGAATACCGGTCTTACCATGGCTCTGTTAAGAATGTAGCAAGACGTGTTTACCGCTTCTGCCCAAAAGGTTCTTGCTAGTTGATTCTCGACCAGAAGCGTGCGAGCCATCTCCACCAATGTTCTGTTCTTTCTCTCCACCACTCCATTTTGTTCCGGAGTTCTTGGAGAGGAGAACAAGTGCTCTATCCCATGGAGCCTGCAGAATTCAGTAAAGGAGTTGTTATCAAATTCTCCCCCGTGATCAGTGCGGATGGAGCATATTTTGTTGACATTTCCATGCTCAATCTTATTGAAAAAATCTTCAAAAACTTGCAGTGCTTCATTCTTGTGAGAAAGAAATTTCACCCATGTGAACCTAGAAAAATCGTCTACAATAACAAAACCAAATCGTTTTCCATTGAGACTCAACATTCTTGTAGGTCCAAATAGGTCCATGTGCAACAGTTCATAGGCTTTAGTAGTACTCACCGGTGCTTTTGATTTGAAGGATTTCCGGGTTTGTTTTCCCTGTGCACATGCATCACAGAAATTTTCATTCTTGTTAAAGGAAATGTCAGGAAGACCACTTACCAATTTAAGCCTCATGATCTTGTGCAATACATTATAGCTAGCGTGACCGAGCTTACGATGCCACAATGTAAGCTCATCCTGTTTGTTTGCTACAAGACATAGATCATTATTTTTTGGATCATCTAAGTCAACCATGTAGATGTTGTTTGTTCTTTTTCCAGAAAATTTCAGACTTCCTGTTTCCTTATTAAGAATTTGACATGAATTGGATTCAAAGACAATTTTATGACCCTTATCACACAATTGACTTATGCTAAGCAAGTTGTGATGAAGGCCATCAACAAGTAAAATATTGTCTATGGAGTTAGAGGCAAACTTACCAACCTTACCTGAGCCGATGATCTGGCCTTTGTTGTTAGCTCCAAAAATTACTTGACCTCGGTCTCTTTCCACGAGCAAACTGAATTTTTCTTTATCGCCCGTCATGTGCCTCGAGCAGCCACTATCCAGGTACCATTTGTTTTGATTGTGGGGTGCTAGGCATTCCTGCACATATGGATCAGACAAGAGGTTTTGGTACCCAAATTACTTTGGGTGCCGTTGTATCATTCATGCCAAACAGTAAATGCTTAGGTATCCAAATCTGTTTGACTTTCAAGTTATTTGGATTGTTCCAGCATTGTTTTTCATTATGCCCGACCTTTTTGCAGACTTTGCATGATGAAGGTTTGTGAACAACAGTGGGCATGATATTCTTGGGAGCATGCATTGGCATCTTACCCTTTTGTTGTCTTGTCAATTTGGGCTTGGGAGCATGCTTTTTGTTCTGTCTTGGGCTTGTTACAAATTCTTTAGATTGTCCAGGAACAAACTTGATCAACTTAGGTTCTTGTTTCTTACCCTTTGAAGGGGTTTGTTTACTTGAACTTGGGCTGGAATCAGTGAAATCTGTTAGCAGATTTTTGCCAATTACCTTTGGCTTTGTATTTTGAAACCCAATCCCATGTCTTGCAACAAACACTTTTGAACCTAGAATTGCATCAAGATTCTGTTTACTTTTGACAAAGCCAGACAGATCTTTTGACTTATCTTTTATTTTCTTTTCTGCTTGATCCAATCTTTCTTTTAGATTAGCATGCTCATTTTTAAGAACTTCAAGAGAGTTCATTAGATCATCTCTTTCCTTTTGAACTTCTTGAAACTTACGTTTCATGCTATCCAATTCATCACTGTGTGTTTGTTCATCACTCTTCATCATTTCAATTACCTTATTCAAGGATT
The DNA here is from genome assembly GCA_014218235.1 of Colocasia esculenta. NCBI lineage: Eukaryota > Viridiplantae > Streptophyta > Magnoliopsida > Alismatales > Araceae > Colocasia > Colocasia esculenta. The sequence goes on from CM024755.1 coordinate 71,174,532, forward strand.
CAATTTCTTCATCATTGTTTGACCTATGAACAAGGGAATTGACTTTCTTTTTGAGTGCCTTATTTTCAGACTTGAATTCACAGAATTTTTCAAATAGAACAATATAAGCTTGTCACGCCCCAACGCGGAATATCGGAGCGCGAAGGCAGTTGCAAGAAAATGTATAGAGCGTATACTTGACATCAAACCATTGCACACTGAATAATACTAAAGCAAATCTTTCTCATTAATAATTTTCCAAATGTCTAGTTACAACCACTAATATCAGAGCCATTCGAAAGGGCCCAATTACATTGCAACAGAAGGAAATAACTAACTACAACTCTAAGATAACATAATGACTCAAGGGTACTTCTGGCTTCACTCTTGGTCATTCCCTTCCTCGTGAGTGTATGTGTCATCCTCGGTCTCACCTGAGAACACAACATCAAATAACGTAGGGTGAGCGATAACGCCCAATAGGACTTAAATCTCAGGCTCAAGCAGGCTTTAAATAATTAACGCATTTAATGGCAGAGTGTCTAAAGATAGCAGGTACAAGAGAGTCAAAATATAACAAGATATAGCACACATGTAACAGGATAGCTCAATAGCACGAGATCGAGTATAGTTTCCAAAAATAGCACAAGTATCGAATATAGCACGAATAGCAGGAAGGCCATAGCACAACTAGCACAAGTATGGTAATAGCACGACGAGTATAGCACTTGTTTGTCATTCTAGACATCGAGAGAGTATAGCACTTTTGTGTTTTGATTGTCATATAGATAGTCGAGATAGATAGCACTTGAGTGTAATGCCAAACACTCTGATCATTTAACTCCCATGGGCACTAGCACTTTCGGGCGCACATCCCAGGACCAGATCGGGCCCTTTATATATTGACAAGCATTGGTTATATTGTTTATCTTTAGACAATCAGTCAATGGCCAATATAGAGTACCAAGAAATAGATAAGAGCACTAGATGAATAGATGAGATAGTGGAGTGAACGTGAGTAGGTGAGCGAGTAGAGTATAGATGAGAGCTAGTGGACATTGCACATAATACGTCGAGTAATCAGGCGATAGTAACAGTTGCACAACACGCGCACTTGGTGTTGGCAGTCAGGTGGAACTCACGACCCTACCACTGGCCTTGTTATGCACAGGTCCAGAGGTCCGGTGTGATTTAAGACGAGAGTGAATCTCTAATAGCCGTTTGGATCATATAGATCCCTAAAGAGTATCATAGGTATTAGGGTACAACCGGCTCGTCGACCATGTGGGAATCCATGATCAGAGGAGACTTACGGAGGCCTTGTGCATGAGTTCACTAGTCCGGCGAAAGGAATATCTGACGGAGAGTTCACCACAAGCCAAGTAAAGTGTGTATATAAAACATGTGCTCGACGTTCTAGAGGAATTCTAGAACAATGGAGCGTCGATATCGGTATATAAACAACGCAAGAAACAAATACAAGTCCTTTAAAATAGGGCAATTAATATGCTTTATTGCAATAAATTACCAGATACATTATGAGATATTTTCTGCAAGATTTCAGCCATATATGGATGGTTCATGTGTGTGTAAGTGCAAGAGAAATCATAGATAGAAATAAGTCGTGAAGATGTATTTAAAAATTTTCAATATTGCTCCATTATTAGGCAAGGTTTTTACTGGGGGTATAACTGTAAAAAGGCATAAGGATTATTTAGAAAGTGACAGAAATATTTTTATGGGTTTTTATCAAAAAAATTGAGAAGGCGACATAGGTCAATGAGCATTGCGACAGGGTAGGCAAATCGCGACATAGGCACTGTCGCGACGGTCTGGTGAACACGACAGAGGCGGGAAAGGGTCGCGACAAGACAGGCACAGGGATAGCGACGGCTTACCTGTCGCTTTCTGAATGCGACGGGTAGACTGTCGCAATCAACCTCCAGAAGGCGACATATCGGGCCGTCGCTTTCTGGTGGTCTGCGCCTGGCTCTGACAGGAGTCAGACCAGACTTTGGATTGCGGACTAGGGATTTCAATTGTTGATATAGGGTTGTTCAGAAATCCATAACTAATTATATACATGATGAAAAATCATGAAATTAGGGGCAAATGAAACTAGACATGCGAGGGTACTTCCAGAAAATAGGGATTAGAGAGAGAGCATGGTTTGAATATGGTTTGAGAATGAACAAGAACGAGTAACACAGAACATGATATAGAGAGCAAGATTGATTTAGTTCGAGCAACATGCTTGATAAAAATTAGGGCTTTTAGGGGCGAAAGTTCCCTAATGATCATCAGTATCTCCCATAAAAATTTCAAGGCATGGGATTCAGTAATCATGGAGAACAAGAATTATGAAGAGGGTTCGGGGTCAAGAGAGTTGCAGAACTTCAAAATTCAAGAAGAAAATATTGGCTTGATGGAAAATTATAAAACTTGAGGGTTTTGTTCCTGATGCATGGAACAATCTACAGACAAAATATTAGGATTTTAGCTTGTGAGAATGCATACCTTGACTCGATTTCCTCTTCTAGGGCTAGAACTTGAAGAACGGGGTTGAGAGCTTGAAAGGTTCTTCTTCCCACAAAATCTCCTCCTCCTTGGCCTCTCCTCCTGGTCCAGGAATCCCTTGACATGAGCTTGGGTCGGCCAAGAGGGTTTAAGAGGTCTATTTATGTAAACACAAGTTCCTATTCCTACTACTACTCAAATTCCTCTTAATTTTGAGATTTCCTTACTCCCACCTTCCTTCCTTGCTTTCCAACCTCTATTTAGACTTGGAAGAGATCCAAATTCGTGCTAATCCATATGGAGTAGGTTTAGGAATCCAACTCCTACTCTAATTGCTTATTTAATGCATTAAATATCCCTTTCCAATTATGATATAATTAAACTCTGAATTTAGGGTATTTTCTTATTATTCTCCCCTTTCAAATTCATATTTTTGACCCAATAAATTCTAGAAGATCCATTAAGCAAAGCCCATTACTCTTTTCCATTTAATGAGTTTTATTTAATGCTCTATTTAAATATCCCTTTAGCTAGGTTTTAATTCTTTTTTTAAATTTTATTTTATCATAAAAATTCAGGTTGCTACAAAGCTTCTTCTTCTTATTCAGTAATAGAATATGTTTCAAAGGAAGAATTTACCTCGTTGGAGTCATCACTCCTTTCCATGAGACACTAAATCTCATCATCTCCTGAGGTAGCTTGACTGTCCTCGTCTTCATCTTCATCACTCCAAGTGGCCACCATCGCCTTGGCCTTCTTGAAGGTGAACCTATCCTTCTTCAGCTTCTTTTTGAGCTCGGCGCACTCTCCTCTCATGTGCCCTTGCTTCTTGCACTCATAACAAACAATCTCAGACTTTTTGTTGGAATTGAATTTATTAGCAAAGTCTTTCTTTTGGAAAGGTTTAGAGTTACCTGTACCTCTCCTCTTGTATTTCAGGACTTTTTTGAATTGTCTAGTGAGCATAGCCATTTCTTCATTCTCACTCTCACTAGACGATTCAGACTCATTACTTTCCTGACTTATCTCCTTTTTGGAAGCTGAAGAACTCTTCCTGGAAGCCTTCAAGGCAAGTGACTTCCTAGGATTTTCTTCAGTTTCCTTTCTTTTGACATTCAGTTCATAAGTCATCAGAGAGCCAATCAGTTCATCTACTTTCATTTTTGAGAGGTCTTTGGAATCCTCAATGACCGTGGCTTTGGTGTTCCATGAGGATGGAAGAGACCGAAGTATCTTCCTAACCAAGTCACTCTCTGAGTGTTCCTTTTTAAGACCTTTCAATCCATTTATAATTATCATGAATCTAGCAAACATGTCAGAGATGGTTTCATTATTATTCATTTTGAACATTTCATATTCTGAAACCAACATGCTTACCTTTGATTCTCTTACCTCAGACGTACCTTCATAGATCAGCTCAATCTTGTCCCACATCTCATTTGCTGAGGTGCATGTGAAGACTCTTGAGTATTCCTTCGGATGGACCGCGCACTGCATCATGTTGAGGGCACTCCAGTTGAGTGTCCCCTTGGCGATCTTGTCCTTAGTCCAGGTATCCTCGTTCTGAGGCAATTCATATGCTCCTTTTCTGACTATTTTCCAAAGTTCGAAATTTTGTGCTCGTAGAAACACCTGCATTCGATTTTTCCAATATGGATAGTCAGTGCCATCAAAGAAGGGTGGCCTGGTCACTGAGTGTCCCTCGGCCATATACCCCTTGTTAGATTCCATTTGACCGTGAATCTCCTGATCGTAAGATCAACCAGATAAAGAAGTAAATCGGAGAAACTCAGCTCTGATACCAATTGAAAGGTTTGCGGAATCCCAATATGGTAATCTAGAAGGGGGGTTGAATATATTACTACCAATTAAAAGTATGAAAACAACCCCTTTTCAATCACAACAAAGTCTTTTGAATTTTCTGTAGAAACAATGTGAGACTTAGATGTGTAGGTGAGTTAGCAACCTATCTAGTGTGTGAATGCAACGTGCCTATCAAGCATCTAACGTGAAAATCGTTCAAACCACAAGACACGAAGATTTACGTGGTTCGGAGTACACAAATCGTGTATCCTACGTCCACGGCACACACACACACAGAGAAAACTGCTTATCAGCGAGTTCGGTGACTACAACTCACACACACGTGTTTTCTGATGTGCACCCACGATCAGAACAACACACACACACGTGATCTCAAGCACAAGGATCGCTTGAATCACCACAACACACACACAGATGGTAGAAATATGAAAACAAAGAGAGTTCTTAGTGAGAGAATAAATCCTGGTGAAGAACTCTTCTGAGAATGCCTGGAGGAAGTTCAATCTTCGACTTGAATGCTTTGAGTCGATGGAGAAGGTTGAATCCTCGACGTTCTTCTTTTAAGAACTGTTGGATCGATGGATCTTTAGGGCTCTATGCAGCAGTCTGAAGCAGGGCAGCAGCAACTCTTGTGAAACTTGGAGTAGCTCTAGGGTTTTTGGTTGTGGCTGCTTCTCTACGAAATTTCCTTCAAAGAGGTGTTTAAATATATGAGTTCTCACATGGAGAAACGTGAGAGTTGGAAACACCTCCTAGGATAACTTAGAAACTTTCCGTAGTTTGAATTGTACTCCGTCTGTCGACAGGTCTTGGCCATCTGTCATCAGGCGACAGTAAAACAGAAGTATGGATCTTCAGCTCTGTGAGATCTGTCAACAGTCGAAGACCATCTGTCGACAGATGTGCTCTTTTTTGTAAGCGATAGAAGTCTGGATGTTCTGGACTGTGAGATCTGTCGACAGCCGATCTGTCATCTGTCGACAGATGAAGAATTTCTGAACTATGGGTCTTCTGGCAGACCACACCTGTGAGATCTGTCGACAGGTCTTTTCTGTCTGTCGACAGGTAATCTTCTTTTTGCTTTTTATGATCTTTTTCACTTGCTTGGAAAGAGCTTGACTTTGTGCATTTGTACCTACATGATGACACATGTAAAATTAAGTATTTTGAATACACAAACAATCTAGTATTGCATTAGTTTCTTTTTCATGTGTTACATATATCAAACCTCAATTGAAGTTATTCATCATCAAAAACATGTTGTTATAAACGTTAAAATGAAAACCCAACATTGTGGAGATCTCTTACTGGCAGAGAACAGTACAGAGTTGAAAGAGTTGCTAGCTAGTCTCTAAAAATTCTAAGTGTTCAGTTCTCTGGTTGTGTCTTGCTCCTTTCAAACTTTGGCTTCTTTTATAATCTTCAGAAGGATGTAGCCATTTTAAAAATGGTCATTGGGGAATCTGGCCGTTGGAGGAGAGATCTTTGATCCTTTGAATGTTGGTTGAGTTTGTTATCCATAGGTCCTTCTGTCTTTGCTGCTTTCCAATGTTTCTTGGATGAGGCTTGCAGCTTCACAGCTAAAGGGTCAACTTCCAATTAAATGGACTATGAAAGCTCCATGCTGAAAATGTGCTTCAATAAATGATCTGCAGCAAAGACAAGACAAAAAGACAGGGTACCTCCATACTTTCTGAGGTAGGTAAGTTATAGAAAAATAAAAAGTATAGAAACCTCGGACATATAGCTTTTTAGACCAATAAAGGATGGACACACAGTTTGCAACAGAAGGTATGGACAAGTTCTGACAGTGGTAGGTGAGCCTCTGTCAGATGCCCATGCGTCTGAAAATAATAAATGCAACATATCTTTTGAAATGAAGAAAATCCGGACTACTGTCATGAAGTAAGAGATCAATTTGAACAGATGTATCAAATATATTCATAGACAATTTTAGAAGAGTATTTTGGGTATAATATGTCTTATCATGTCAGAATATATTAAATAATGATCTGATAGACTGAGAAAAACATACAGTCAATGTAAGTTCTAACAAAAATCATATTAAGAAGATAAGATGATATGCAATCAACATTTCATAAGTTGATAAAATATTATCTGTAAAGAAAGAATACAAGTGCAGGACTTGTCAGTGAAGTCAGATTCAGAAGAGAGTATAATTCGACTTTAGAAGTCGGATATAGAATTATAGGAATGGATAAATTCGACTTTATCAAAAGTTGCATTAAGATAATATCATTCGACTTTGCATGTCAGATAGAAATGCATCCGAAAGTCATAATTCGACTTCCATGGAGTTAGATAGAAATAAGACAAAGAATTCGACTTTAGAAGTCAGATATAGAAGAATTCAAATTCTCAGAATTGAAGTCCAAAATGAAGTATCCGACTGTAGGAAGTCGGATTCAGAGGAGTTAGATTCTGAAGTATTCGACTGTATGAAGTCGAAGTTGACAGTCGGATTATGTATAGTAGTCTGAACTTAGGAAAATTTTGAGATGATTTTGTGCAGAACTTTTCGATTCTAAAGGAGTCGGAGTCCACAGTCGGATTATGATGTCTGTGGACTTAGAAAATTTTTGAGATAGAGTTTGTCCAAAATATTTTTCTGTGATATATATATTTAATTTGTAGAAAGTTTTTTTAAAGGTTTTGTCATAGCAAAAACACAAAGTTATAATAATTTAAAATCTTAAATTATTTTCTTAGGGGTAGTTGCTCAACAATTCTCCCCCTTTTGTTAATGACAAAAATCTTTAAATAGATAGTATAACTTCTAGCATATAATCTCCTAAAAAATTTGTTTCTTACTTCTTTCTCCCCCTTTGTGGCATTAACATAAAAGGTAAGATAGCAAAAGAGAGAGAGAGAGATATTAACAAGGAAAAATTGAGAAACCAACACATAGATTTCATTTCAAAAATTAAATATGCAGGTACATAATAGTATCTAAGACCTGGATAAAGAGCTTGGTAAATACAAGGAACGGGGGATCTGATCTAGATAAGGCTGGAGAAGGTCCCACAACTTCTTCTCATTGTCGGGGAAGAAGTTCTCAAAAAGACTGATGTCAATTTTATAGTTGGGACTTATAAAAGGAAGTTTCCTATGAGATTTGATATGACGTTTGTGGTACCAATCAAGCTTGATATAATAGTGACTCTGACACAGAAGATTCTTGAAAGGAACAAATTTCCTAGAGGCTGCTAGATGGAGAAAGTCAAGCACTATAATATTTCAGTGCAAGCCTTGAGAGATAGCTGCTTCCTTAGCTCGATAGTAAATCAAGTACCTCTGCTCCCACCTATGAGCAAGAGACTTCCAAAGGTCATGATATACTTTGCAGAGATACTCATTGACAGAAATCTTCAGCTTCTCACAATCTGCATGATCCTCAAGATAAGCTGCTACCCATTGATCTTCTATGAACCGCTCAGACTCAGCAAAACAAAGCTGGAAATCTATCATATGTTGGGAAGTCTTGGGAGCATGCATAAGCACAAACCTATGGAAAGACATTTTCAATGTAGCAACCTAGATTTTTCGAAAAATAAAAATTTAATAGTATTAAAAATTAAATCAATTGAAAAATCAAGAAAAGAGAATTAATTAAAACCTATTAAATGAAAAGAAGTAATGGACTTTATTAAATGGACCCTCTAGAATTTATTGGGCCAACATAGGGATTTTTAAAAGAGGAATAATAGAATAATACCCAAAATTCGTATATTAAATATTGCCTAAATAGAAAAGGGGTTAATAAATCATTAAAACAGCTATTTGTGTTGGAATTAGATTCCTAACACCACCCTATATGGTTGGCCACAAATTTGCATCCCAACTTAACCCAATTGGGAGTTGGAAAGCTTGGAAGGGGGATAGAAATAGGAAATCTCGGAATTTAATAGGAATTTGAGTTCTATTAGGAAATAGAAACCCAAGTAGCTTAAATACTCTCTAAACTCTCCATGGCCGGCCCTAACACGTTGCTGGGGCTTGCTAGACAAGGAGGGAGGCCAAGGAGGAGAGGAATTCGTGGGGAGAAGGTTAGACCAAGCTTCAACCCGAGTTCTTCAAGTTCTAACCCTGGAAGATCAAACGAGTCAAAGGTAGGCATTCTCACGAGCAAAACTTAATTAATTTTGTCTGTAGATTGTTCCATGCATCAGGAACAAAACCGCTCTCATGTCATAATTTTCCATCGAGCCAATCTTTTGTTCTTGATTTTTGAAGTTCTGCCAACACCATGATCCCGTATTATTTTGATAATATTAAGTACTGTTATTAGGTTAACAACGATAATTGACATAATGAGCATGTTTAGATTTAGTCATGTATAATTCTGTAAGAGACAGCATGATTAGGTTGTTTTATGAGCTAATGATCATTGTAAGCAGCAACATCATGTACTGTGAAATAAAGCATGTGGAAGTAAGTTAAAGTGCATGTGTAGAAAAGGGTTAAAGTGTGAATTAAGCGTGAGAAAAATGTGAGGAGATGAGATAATGTGTTTAAAATAAAATTGGGCCTAATTGACACCGCTACCATAGAGATCTGAGAGCTGTACCATAGAAAAGTCCCTATGGAAGGCTCAACCTTGTGAAATATATCCTAAGGGCATTAGGATGAAGTCCTGGAGGTGGACAAGTACCACTGGTTAGGGTGGAGAGGGCTTCTCCCGGTTCTGCGTAGTTACCTAGATTTGTCACCGCATTGCCTAGGTGATGAATATGTGATATGTGAATGTGATGTGCTATGTGCTACGTGATATGGGTGTGTGCATCCTCTAGATGGTAGTTAGGACTATGTGTCATGGCAACTTAAGTAATAAAATGTGAATAAAGTGATGTGACATGTGAATATGACACGTGATAAGTGCCTATGATGCACGTGGTAAGTGCAATTGATGCGACATGTGATAAATGAAAGTGCAAGAGTAAACAATGTGAAAAATGTGTGAGTAAGGGAGAGTAAATGTTAATGAGAGTATGATTGCATGTAAAAACTAATGTAACAATGCATTTATACATATCATCCATGTGTTAATGTCTTAATTGTAATATCACGTTTGACATCATGTTATATAGTTTAGTAACACTCATGTAATAGTGTATGTGAATATGTATATGTAAACATGCGAATTATGCAATGTGAGAGATGAGTATGTAGAATTGTTAAATGAATAAGATAATATGTGAACAAAGGTGAGTCCATGTACTTGGGTTTAATTCATGTCAAAACAACAAGCAAAGTGTGATTATAATTGTGATAAATACATGAAAGAATGTCTAAATTCCATGCTATTCAATTAGTACATAGTTCCATGCTTAAATTGCTTAAAATTTGCCAACCGATTTGATTATGTTTTAAACCTTTAACTCATGTTTAATAGAATGTGAAATCATGTATAATTATGATTTATTTCGATTAAAACAGCAAATGAAATGTCTAATTAAATGTGAAAAGTGTATGTGAAACATGAATAAATATCATGTTAGGTTGTTCTTTACTTTGTGCTTAAATCCATGCTCTAGTTGGTAGAGTTGCACCATAATATGAATAATGTTTGGATTGTTAAATCATGTTACATGTTAAGTGTATAAGAGTACATATGTTCATGTCATACATGTATTAATATGATTAAGGTTAATTATGATAGAAAGTTTAGTATCATGTTATGTAGTTTATTAAAATGCATGTGCAAGTGTCAAGAGAGTATGATAATTTTACATTAAAAACAGCAAGCTAAATGTGTGATAAAATGATATAATTGCATGAGAACTTGGATAGATACCATGCTAGGAGTGTTCATTGTCTTGTACATAACCTTATCTTTTAAATTGGTAGAATTGTGCAATGACATGATGAATATTTGAATAATGTGTAGAGAACTTGCGTAGGTGTATATTTATTTTCCATGATTTAATATGAGCATGTGTTAGTTAGGTACGCGTTTGGGTGAATTATGTGTAGTTGACCATATAAAGCATGTGCCATGTAAATTGTTATGGTTAGAATGATAGCATGTGTTTCCTTATTGTTGGTAGCTTAGTGTGTATGTGATGTGTATAAGGTTGATATTTTAGATTGCTTGCTAGGTCTTTTAGACTCATTCTTGCTTCGGCGTACAGATGTGACATGTGGTTCCGTACTTGAAGAGAGGGTAGTGAAGGTCGACACCGGAATCGAGGAGTAATAATTTTGGAGACCTTTTAGTAGTTATTTTATTTCATAGTATGAATAATGTCATCATATGGCAATGTAATAGACAATGTGGTTTCTTTTAAAATTGTAATAATGTGGACTCTGTCACTTTCTTTTACTATATAGACTGTGGAATGTGTGATGATGATGGATTAAAGTTGAGTAGTTCTTTCTTTTATTTCCGCTGTACTCAATTATATTCATGTACATATCAACCTATCATCTAGTGTTGGGTTATTATCCCACTGTAATGATGCCCTTTGTACCGATGAGGATTGGTATAATCGTACCGGTATAAAGCGGGTCGTTACAACAACTTAGGGAAATCACTAAAGGTAACTTTCCCTTTCATACAATCGACACTTGCCCCATAAGTGGACAACTAGTCGGCTCCCAAAATGACATCATAGCCTTCCATGGGCATACACACCAGGTCGGCTTTTAGGTTATGGTCTCCGATCATTACATTGGCCGATGAGAAGTATTTGTTCAATTTCTCCTTTTCTCCTAGTGGTGTTGTGACAGAGAACTCACATCCCATAGATATAGGTTTAGCATTCAGAGTATCAGCAAAGTTTTGAGATATGAATGAATGAGTTGCTCCAGTATCAAATAAAGCAAATGCTGATAAGGAGAAAACTTGTAGGGTACCTTCTACCACGCCACCTTCCTCAGTGGGCTCTTCATCATGCAGGGCTTGCAGTCTACCCTGTTTCTTAGGCACATTAGGGAGCCTTTCATTTTCCTTCAGCAGCGGGCACTCGGGGATGCAGTCCTCGCGGCTTCCACAGCGCAGACATGCGCCGACTTTCCTCCAGCATTCATCTGCTATGTGACCTGGCTTGTCAGAGTGCTTGCAGTTACTTTTTGCTAGAGTGTTGGGGACAATAGCTTTGAGTTTCCTTTCTTGGCTGGGTCCCTCTGTGATGTTGAAGGGACGCTTCTTGCCGTTGGTCGGCTTAGCGGATGATGGACTAGACGTCATTTCCTTCTTCACGAACTTCCCTTTGATACAATCAGTGAAGTCCGTAGCATCCTCTAGCAGTTGAGCTTTCTTTACCATCTTGGCATAGGTCAGGATGTCTAGAGGGGCCAGTTGAGTAATGTATTGTGGCCTAAGGCTGTTGAGAAAGCGCTTAGCCTTCATCCTTTCAGTATTCACCAGGTGTTCCGCATAACGTGCCAATCTTGAAAACTGGGCTTCATACTCGGCCACAGTCAAGCTCCTCTATTTAAGAGCAACAAACTCCGTAGCCTTCTTCTCTTGGACACGCTCCGAGAAATACTTGGAGTTAAAGGCTTCCTTGAATTTGGCCCAAGTGAATTGACCATTAGCCCTGGTCACTTATACTGACTCCCACCAAGCGCTGGCATCCTTTTCTAATTGGAAAGTAGCTAGTAGCAGCTTATCCTCCGCTGCACATTGCATAACACGGAAAATTCTTTCCGTCTCCTTTAGCCAGTGCTCGGCCTCATCCAGATCTGTGGATCCACTGAACCTAGGTGGGTTCAGACTCCTGAAGTTACGATGCAGTTCGCCTGCACCGCCACGATTTCCACCGCCTTGGGTAGCTTGCATAATTGCTCGAGTAAGTTCTTGGATGGTTTGTTGCATGCCCCTTATTAAAGCACGTTCAGCAGTCATCTTGGTTGCTGAAGTTCCTACAAAATAATTTGTTGTTAGGATATTGATGTGGAGTTTAATTTGTGCGTGTGTGAGTTTATTTTAGCTAGTTACCCATGGCTCTAACCACATCTCACATAGGTAGGATAACGGACTCTAGTCGAGGCTGGTCAACCTAGATCATCCTATACTTAAGAACAACCTAGACTCTGATACCACAAAACTGTCATGCCCCGACGCGGAATATCGGAACGTGAGGCAGTTGCAAGTAAACTAGTACAGAGCGAGTACTAGACATCAAACCATTGAACAAGAATAAATACTAAAGCAAATTCATCTCATTAATAATTTCCAATGTCTAGTTACAACCACTAATATCAGAGCCATTCTATAGGGCCCAATTACATTGAATAAAAGCAAAAGACTGAGCTAAGACTCTAACATAATACTATGATGCTAGGGTACTCTTGACTTCACTCTTGGTCGTTCCCATCCTCTTGAGTGTAAGCATCTTCCTCGGTCTCACCTGAGAACACATAACCAAAAATGTAGGGTGAGCGATAACGCCTAGTAGGACTTAAATCTCAGGGTCAAGCAGGCTTTAAATGATTAATGTATTGAAAGGGCAGATTAACTAATGATAGAGCGAGAGAGTCAAGTAGTGTAAGAGATAGCACGATAGCATGTGAGTGAAATAGCACAAGTTTCCAAATATAGCACAAGCGTCGAGTATAGCACAAATAGCAAAATGGCCATAGCACAAATAGCACAAGGTATAGCAATAGAACAACGTGTATTAGTATAGCACTTTGTTGTCAATAGACAACGAGAGAATATAGCACTTTTGATTGTCATTTAGATAGTCGAGATAGATAGCACTCGAGTGTAATGTCAAACACTCTAGTCATTTAACTCCCGCGGGCAAATAGCACTTTTGGGCACACATCGCAAGACCAGACTGGACCCTTTATATATTGCCAGACATTGGTTATATTGTTCATCTTTAGACAATCATTCAATGGCCAACAGAGAGTACCAAGAAATAGATGAGAGTATTAGATGAATAGACGAGATAGTAGAGAGAGTATGAATAGATGAGCGAGTCGAGTATAGATGAGAACGACAGGTCAATGCACATGAAATGTCGGGTAAATGGCGATAGTAATAGTTGCATAACACACGCGATTGGTGTTGGCAGTCAGGTGGAATTCACTACCCTTTCACTGGCCATGTTAAGCATAGGTCCAGAGGTCCGGCGTGATTCAAGATAAGAGCGAACTTCTAATAGCCGTTTGAATCATCTTGATCCCTAAAAGGTATCATAGGTGTTAGGGTACAACTAGCTCGTCGACCATGTGAGAATCCATGGACACAGGAGACTTACGGAGGCCTTGAACAAGGATTCACTAGTCCAGCAGAAGGAATATCCGACGGAGAGTTTGTCCAAGTCAAGAGAAAGTGTGTATATAGAAACAAGTGCTCGACATCCTAGAGGAATTCTAGAACAGTGGATCATCGGTAACGGTATTCCCAAAACATCGCGAGAAAATGAGAATAAGTTTATTTAAAAATAGGGAAATTGAAATAAATTACCAGATGTATTATGAGATATTTTCATGCCAAGTTAAGCCATATTGGATGGTATCAAAGTGTGTGCACATGTGACAAGAAATCATGAATGTGATAGAATCACGTGAAAGACTTTTAGTTAATAATCACATAACCACGTTTAATAGTATTGTTACTATGTGTGAGACAATTAATATGGTACAAGATTACTGTAGGAAGTCAAGTTGAGAAAAAATGTAGGGTTTAGGTGAAAAATTCCAGAACGTGACGTACTGCTGTAAGGGTCGCGACAGGAGCTATTCAGAACGCGACATGGCAGTGCAAGGAACGCGACAGGTCGGTCAGAGCTGGGAGTCAGAACGCGACAACAGGCTCTGTCGCATTCAGAACGTGATGCGTGCTCTGTCGCGATCAACCCTAAGAACGCGGCCTATCGGGCCTTCATGTTCTCAGGTCCTGTGCCTGAGTCCGAGCGGGAAAAGGACAGTGCATTGGATTGCGGACCAGGTTGCTATAATTTGACACAAGATCATTCAGAAATTAAGAACAAATTGCACAAATGATGAAAATTCATGAAACTAGTTTTAAACGACTCTAGACATGCAACAGTATTCACAGTAATTAGGAATTGAAAAGTGAACATTGTCTCGGCCAGTTTCAATCAAGTTATTTAAGAAGATCATAGAACTGTGTACAGTGGGTATAAACGAATTAATTCGAGCAGTAGGATGGATGAAAATTAGGGCTTTTAGAGGCAAACGATTCATGACAACTATCAGTATCTTCAGTAAAAGTTTCGTGTCATGGTGTCAAGTATACATGGAGATATTTATTAAACATGAGGGTACGAGATCATGGTGTTTGCAGAACTTCAAAAATCAAGAACAAAAGATTGTCTTGATGGAAAATTATGAAACGAGAGGGGTTTTGTTCCTGATGGTTGGAACAACCTACAGACGAAATTAATTAAGTTTTGCTCGTGAGAATGCCTACCTTTGAGTCGTTTGATATTCTAGGGTTTAAAACTTGAAGAACGAGGGTTGAGGACTTGAGCTGCCTTCTCCCCACGAGTTCTTCCTCTCCTTGGCTTCTTCTCCACGTCCAGCAAGCCCCAGGAATGAGTTAGGGCCGGCCATGGAGAGATTGGAGAGTATTTAAGCTCCCTTGCTTTTCCTTTCCTAGTTTAAATCTAATTCCCCTTTAATTACGAGGTTTCCTATTTTCTCTCACCCTTCTAAGCTTTCCAACTCCTAATTGAGTTAAGTTGGGATGTAATTTCATGGCCAACCAATTAGGTTAGCGTTAGGAATCCACTTCCCACCCAAATCACTTATTTTAATGCTTTTAATACCCCTTTTCTATTTAGGTAATATTTAAGTTACGAATTTAGGGTATTTCCCTATTATTCCTCTTTTAAAAATCCCTATTTTGGCCCAATAAATTTTAGAGGGTCCATTCAATAAAGCTCATTACTTCTTTTCATTTAATGGGTTTCAATTAATTCTCTTTTCTTGATTTTTCAATTGACTTAATTTTTTAATATTATTAAATTTTTATTTTTTGAAAAATCCAGGTTGCTACAGAACCTAAGATTCAGGTGGAGACTAACATCCATAAATTGGTTCCAAGTCCTGTTGATTGCAGAAAGAAGGGAGTCAGATTTGTCATCCTAGTGGATTAGTATTTGAATTTCAAGGTATATCGTTTTATACTCCAATGTTTAATATTTTTGATCAATTACAGTTAGCTAAAGTGTTCTCCAAGATTGATTTGAAGTTAGGGTACTATCAGTTGAGGATCAGAGTAGATGATATTGACAAGATACCTTTCAGGACACGATATGGTCACTATGAGTTTTTGATTTTACCTTTCAGATTGATTAATGCACCAGCAACTTTTATGAGTTTGATGAACATGATATTTCATCTGTATTTAGACAAGTTTGTTGTAGTTTTTATTAATGATAGTTTGGTGTATTCGTCGTCAGAAGAGGCGCATGGTATACATTTGAGGGTCACTTTACAGACTTTGAGAGAACACCACTTGTATGCCAATTTCTGTAAATTCGAGTTTGGGTTGAAAGATGTTCAAATTTTAGGACATGTGATTTATGGGGAAGGAGTAGAAGTAGACCCAGCTAAGGTTGAAGTAGTGCTGAAATGGGAAGAACTGAAAATAGTAATAGAGATCAGAAGCTTTTGAGGTCTAGTAGGATACCACAAGCAATTTATTTTGGATTTCTCGAAGATTGCAGCTCCAATGACAAGGTTGACAAGGAAAGGTGTACCATTTGTGTGGACAACAGAATGCCGACAGAGCTTTATGAAATTGAAAATAAGATTGACTACAGAACCCATATTTAAATTACCATCAGGAAGCAGAGGATTTGTATTGTATACAGATGCTTCTAGGAGAGGACTTAGAGCAGTATTAATGCAGCATAGAAAAGTTGTAGCGTATGCATCTAGGCAATTGAAACACCATGAGGAGATTTATCTAATTCATGATTTGGAACTGACAATAGTGGTTTTTGCATTGAAGTCTTGGAGGCATTATCTATATGGTGAGAGGTTAGAGATTTTCATGGATCACAAGAGCTTAAAATATATTTTCTTCCATAAAGATTTGAATCTCAGGCAGTGTAGGTGGATGGAGTATTTGAAGGATTACGATTTTAGTTGAGCTTATCATCCAAGTAATGCAAATGTGGTTGCAGATGCACTGAGTAGGAAGACAATTCTGAGTTAGATGATGATTAAAGAATGAAAATTGTATGAGGATGTGGTTGAAAATTCTTTATTGTTCCCAACAATCAGCGGCGAGCTATATTACCCAATAGTGCTGTGGAACCATCATTGTATTATTAGATAATTGAAGCCCAGAGAACAGATGAGAATTTAGCTGAAATTTTAAAGATGGAAGGAGTCACTATCGATAATGATTGTGTGGTGAGATTTTGAGGTCGATTATATGTTCTAGAGAAAGTAGAATTGAAACAGAAAGTGCTAGAGGAAGCACATAAATCCCAGATATTCAATTCATCCAGGTAACACAAAGATATATCAAGATTTGAAGAGGCATTTTTGTGGCCGAATATGAAGAGAGAGAGCAGAATTTAAGACTAGATGTCTGATATGTCAGCAAGTTAAAGCAGAGCATCAGAGTCCAAGAGGATTGTTACAGTCGTTGCCAATTTCACAGTGGAAGTGGGATGATATTGCTATGGATTTTGTTGTGGGATTGCTGAGAACAGCAGCAGGTCATAATGGAATTTGGGTCCTTGTTGATAGATTGGCAAAAGTATGCATATTGTTAGTTGTGAGTATGTCTTGAACAGTAGACCGGCTTGCCAAATTATATGTAGAAAGGATAGTACCATTGCATAAGATTTCAATAACTATCGTTACAGATAGAGATCCAATATTTACATCAAGCTTTTGGAGGAGTTTTAGCATGTAATCGATACATAATTAAGGTATAGTTCTACATATCACCCTCAGATAGATGGACAAAAAGAAAGAACAATTCAGGCATTGGAAGATATGTCGCGGGCTTGTGGCCTAGTTTGGGGAGGCAACTAGGAGCATCACTTAGGAATGGTAGAGTTTGCCTACAACAATAGTTATCATGCAAGCATTAGAATAGCACTATATGAAGCTTTGTATGGAAGATGTTGTCGAACACTGCTAAACTGGTATGAAGTAGGATAAAGGTAAGTTTTAGGGAAAGAATTAGTACAAAAATGTGCAGAAATGGTAAGATTTATAAAGGAAAAGCTTCGAACAATCCAAAGTAGACAAAAGAGTTATGCAGATTCAAGGCATAAACCGTTGCAGTTTGAGGTTGAAGATTATGTATTTCTGAAAGTTTCTCCCACTAAAAGTGTTATGAGGTTCAACAAAAAGGTAAATTAAATCTGAGATACATGGGTCCATTCCACATTCTAGAAAGAATTGGAAAAACAACATACAAATTAGAGCTTTTAGTAGATTTTATAGATTGATGTGTTCCATGCCTCTATGTTGAGGAGGTATATCCATGATCCATCACATGTAGATATGTGTATGCCAGAATATCCAGTTTAGATCACTAGAAAAAAGACACAGAAACTAAGAAATAAGAAAATTGAATTAGTGAAATTTAGATGGGAAAATAGATAGGGAGGTGAAGACACTTGGGAATTGGCAGAAGAAATGCAAAAGACGTATCCATACTTGTTTAAGTAAGATTTTATTTCCTTTTGCGTGATAGTTATATAGATGATTAATTATATGCATTCCAGTGTGGTTTCTTCTTGAATTTCGAGGATGATTTTTTTTTAGGTGGTAGTAATGTAATGTCGCGATCGTTCAGATCCTAGTTTACAGATTGTTAGGCCAATGTGTGGCCATTGGGCTGTGTTTTAGGATTTAACGTGTTGTATGGGTGTTGTGGGTCAGAGATTTTGGCCCACATAGCACCCTAGTTCTTTGTTTAAGAATGTGACGGGGGAGGGCGTCGCGTTCATAATGCGGCCTCCACCCACTTCGTGATCTTAGTACCGCTTGTTTTGGTTCTTCGACTGCATGTACAACACATGGCACGTGCCAAGCTGCCACGTGGGGTTGAGTTTATGAACGTGATGGACCAACATGTGTTTATGAACGCGATGGCCCAACATGTCACGTTGTTAATGCGATGGTAGGCCCCAATGTGTTCTCAATTCTGAGGTTTTAAACCGCTATTTGTCAGCCGAACAGGGCAAACAACCTTGTTCGGTAGAAGTGAGCTCTCTGGGGGAAGCTATTAGAAATTTTGGCCTAAGAGTTCATGTTTATGTGCATTTTCCATGCGAGGAGGTCGATTGGAGTGTGGGAAATGCTGATCGAGCGAAATTCTTCACGTTCTTCGCATATGTAGGCAAATTCTCTTGCTTTCTTGCATGGTTTGTGTGGTTGAATGTATGGAAATGGTTCTTTTGAGGTATATGCATGTTGCTTCATTAAGTTAGCTATTTACAATGATTGCATGTGTGTGGAAATGGGTTTATTGAGATTTTCGAGGGAGTCTATGTTTTGGGCATTCTATCTAAGAACGCGACAGGCCAAGTGGTCGCATTTAGAATGCGACCTATGCCCACGACACATTCTCATCAAGAACGTGGAGTATCGAGCTGTTGCATTCTTAATGCGACTGCCCACCCTGCCACTTTCTAGCTGTCGAGGTTGTTAAACTTCTTGGTTATAGTGTGGCTCCCCTGGACAATGGTTTATGGTGTTTAGTTACTAGTTAAACACATGAAGACACTCCTGATATTAGCTAAATGTGTTTTATGGTAAATGATTAGCATTATTGGTAATATCAACTGTGGTAAGCTTGGTGATTCGATGCTTACCATAGATGCCTCTCTAGTTAGGTACCCAAGATTCTCTGTGAGCTAGACATGCTAGTGCTCAAAGTTTGTCCTGATACTGTGTGTACTATAGAGGTTTGTGTCATCTTCCTAGACACCCTCACTCGTTTGTTTAGTTATACGTCCGACTAAGGGAAAGATGGCAGTGGGGCAACGACTTGTGGTGTAGTTGGCTTTCTGTTAGATCGCTGGTAGATCGCTCATGGTTGGAGGATGGACACCAATAGATGTATTGGTCCCTAGCTAATCCCGTGTTCCACATATTGAACCAATCTTATATTTTATCTCTTTGTTTTGGGGATAACAAAAACTCATGTTTAACATAAGTCTCATAAATATATTTAATAATATTTTTATCTTATAATTATAATGAATATATTTATTATTATAAAGCTTTGCTCTTCAATTGGTCACAAGTCGAAATTAGACTTAGACTGGTGAAGATTTGCACTTCTCTATATTGATTACTATTTAAGCTTTCTATCGATTACTGAAGAATGCTTCTACCAATTACTAAAGAAAACTTCTTCCAATTACTAAAGAATTTCTATCGATTGGAGAAGAATGCCTCCATCGATTGACATTTAGTGTTCTGATTAATTACTATTTAAACTTTCTTTTGATTGACGACCAAATGTTGTTCCGATTAGTGTTTAGATGTTCCGATTAGTGAACAAAAGATCTATTTCCTTCCGATTGGTGAACACTAGAGTTATATTGTTCTGATTAGCGTTATTCACATACCGATTGGTGTTTATATTCTTTAAAACACATCAATTGGTGAACAAAATGTCTTTCACTTATATTGTGCACTGACTACTGATGACTTACTCTTATCTGCATCGATTAATGAACAAAATGTCTTTGGCACCCAATGAAAATTCAAATATCCTTCAAATCTTTAAGTTATTCATGTTGTGTGCTTTCTATCTTATCATGGTAGGGAAGAAAGGTGTCAGTAGAAGATGAGGACTCAAAGGACTGCTTCTTTCATGCAAGAAAGAAAAACACTTACCTAGTATAGCTGGCTGTCAGTAGGAAATGTGAACTAAAGGAAAAAGAGGTATGGGTTGACTGACATGTTATGTATCTCTCTCCTACTATCCTCTTTTTGCATTAAATGTTTGCAGACACTGTTGACCAGGTTGCAAGCCTAGAGGGGGTAAATGGATTGCTAAAAATTATTTCTTTGAATATTCCTGTTAAAAATATTACTTTGACAATAGACACTAAACTTAAATGTTAGAGTTAGTAAGTAATGGGAATAGACTAAAGACAATCACAAAGGCAACAAAAAATTATCATGGTTCAGATCTCCTATCACAAAGAGTTCTACGTCCAGTCTCCAAGCAATGACTTGGGATTTCACTAACTAAGGGTACAGTCCCCCTTAATGTAACGGCCTCGAGGCCCGGACCCTCGGCTCCCACCAAGAATCCGAACGTTGGCACCGCCACCCACGGGTACGGAGACCTGGAAGGGCTAACGGATCGGTCTAACAAGATATGTAATAGAGATAAATAACAACAACGAACTAAAATGTACGATAAGTGAAGGGAAACAATCCAACACTAATGTAACAGTCTAGTACAGTCCCAAAGTAAATAAAGTACAAGTGCTGAAATAAAAAGGAAGAACACATCCCTTAGGGGCATACCCCGAGGGTGAAGTACAACTGCTGGGGGAACACTGCTCACTAGAGACGCTGACTACTGCAGGCCCTTCTCCTCAGTCCGCCGCAAAGGGAGCTGCTGTGAAGTCTCACCTACAAGCTCAGTAGGGACTACCAATCTCCCACTGGTTCTAACAGTAGAATAGAACTAAATGCAGTAATTAAATAAAGCAGTAAATTCTATTCTACTAAACAGAGTCAAGTGCGGAAGCGTGACAGAAACTACATGGTCGTCGGTCTAGGACACAAATCGGGACCAGAAAACCCGTGTAAAACACGGCACCAAGGAAAAAACCCAAGGCTGTAACACAGACAGCTAAACACTACCTAGACAAACACACTAGCTACAAAACGCTACACTAGTCAGCCGATCAGGTGCGCCACGCGTCTTACCCTCGACCAACGGTCCATGTCTAACACCTCCCGTCGGAGTGAGACGCGGAACTAAAGTAAACACAACGCCGTAGTCTGGCCGGACTACCGTCCCACGCCTGACCCTCTAAATGGTTCCGGAACCACGTAGAGTGAGGCAGTGAGAAAGGACTAGCTGGTCCGCACTGAAAGAGCACCACAACTACCTCGGAGACATAGACCAACTAAGAGATCTCTACAAACGACTCTATGCCGCTGTCCCCACCGTTTTCCCCTCCGCTCTAAGTCAGTGACTCGAGCACGCCCGTCGCCCTGAGAACTCCCTCTAATAAGCGCGCGGGGTTGGGGGTCCCAGGTAACGGTAACAACTTGTCTCGCGGACAAGCCCTCAAGTGCCTAGCACTGGGTGAAGGGACTAGAGTAGCACTGCACTAGGAACAGCACAGGTGCCAAGAAAACCGAGTTGCAGCGGAAGCAGAAACTCCGAGCTACAGGTTGCCAAGTCCCCTCTCAGATTGAGAAGGCCACTACAAGAAAAAGTAGATATAGCGATCGATTTTGCGAATCGCTAATCTGTCGCAAATAGCGACCGATTAGCGACGACTATTATCGGTCGCACACCTGCGACCAATTAGTGACCAAACTTAAAATTGGTCGCTAATGTCAACGACCAAAATTTTTTAGTTGCTAATCTGTCACAAATAACGACTAATTAGAGACCAATATTTAGTGGTCGCTAATCGATCATTGACGCCCTAACATCTCCTATTTTCTCTCACACAAGACACGCCCACTTGAGGATGGAGGTTAGGAGGGGGCCAAAATTGCAAAACCCCGCCTCCTTTTTCCCCCAATCGAAACCTTCCCACCATTTCCCCCTCTTCTTCCCCTCGCCTTGGAGCCCCATCCACTCGTCGCCCATCGGAGACACTCCCCCAGCCGTCCCTATCGCCAGCCGGTCGCTCGCCGTCCCTGTCGCCCGCCAGTTGTCGAGCGTCTCGTCAGCATCGCCCCGTCACCGATAAGTCTCTCTCTCTCTCTCTCTCTCCTCGCTGCCATCACTGCCTCGCCCCGTCGTCGTTGCCCCCTTGCCGAAGACATGCCCCCGCCTCTCTCCGTCCACCACCCCACCGGTGCCCTGCGTACCCCCTCCCTGCCGGCTTGCGCCCCCCCTGTTGCTGTTTCTGTCATTGTTCGTCGAGCCAACTAGGAGCCGGGCATCGACCAGTGATGGTGTCCCCCAGAGCTGCGACAGAGGCGGCGCAGCCCCAGCCCCAAGTCGCCGCCGACGTACCCAGACGTCTGCGGTAGGCACCAGTTGCAGGTCGGCCTGCAGACCCTGAACCGGGAGATCGGCATCCTCGAGGTAATGGCCGGGTTTTAATGGCCCCCTACCCTTGCACAGGGGTCCCCTCTCGTCGATGGTTCTGCTTCCTTGTTTTGATCTGTGGGGGAGGGTGGTCGTAGGCGAATGCCGCTACCTGCTCTTTTCACTGCGGGGGGCGTGTGTAGGGTTGGGGGCTTGCCCTCATCGTGGTGTGCTTACCTTTATCCGTGGAGAGACTAGTCAAAAGAGAACGATTTCTGTCTATACGTATGTACGGCAATGCCTGGTTTTGTCACCCGGAGGTGGGTAGAAATTGGGATAGGATTGACAATTATGCCTTTTGTTGTTATGTATGCATCATGTTTCTGTATTAGGACCTTTGGGGTACCTTTTCTAAAAGATCTCTTTCAAATCCTTGCCATAATGTCAGGGCACAGTTTGTATAAACAAGGGAGAATTTCCCCCACTTGGGTTCCTTCCTCCCAACCCCAAAAGCACAAACCAACAAACTAGGCTCAGCCGATTTTTATGCATAATGTATGTACATAATCTTTTCTTTAACTGGTTTTTGATTTCTTTACATCTGTCTTTACCCAGTACAGGGCTATGTGGCCATTGATAACAAGATGCACTTAAATTATTCTTGATATGCGTGGGTTTCCGCATGTTTGGGTTTCCACATGACACACTTTTGGGTTTCCAAATGTTTCAGTTAAATTATTTTGAGGGGAGGACACTGAGCCTTATAAGTTGATTTATGCAGTCTTTTGGTTGTTTTTATGGCTTTAGACCTAGGCCCCACATGAACTATTGGGAAAATGGAATCATGATAAAATATTTGATATTCAAAATCTGTGATAACCACTCGCTTCCTATATTTTTCATGTTGAAAGTAGAATCCAAACCAGCCTGTGCTCCAAAATTTTGAAACATGGCCTAAAACATTGCCTTGCTCATTATTCTACCTCATGTTTTTGTGTCAGCACATTGGAGAGTGGGATCTCAGAGATATCTTGAAAGACAGCATTAGTGCATTTCATGGGACCATGGGGACACAACTTGGTTGATCAGTGAAGACACTCTTGTGCTACTTAACCCCAGAATCCAAATTAGGGGAAGGCAAGTGATAGACTATTTCACGAAGTGAACCATTTGGCAATAAAGAAAAATGGTGTTGTAGTATATTAATGAAAGTTTTAAATATATGTAGCAGTTGACTAATATAACTACTTATGGATTGCTGAAAGAGTTTACTTTTTATATAACCATGATTTGGAGTTGGTTGGCCCGTAGACCTTATTCTACATATTTTTATATGTACAACAACATCTAGCATCACATATTGTCCTACTTGTGGTGGCATGTCTTCTTGATACTCATGGTGCTTGAACTGTATATAAGTTTAGAGCAGTTAGGAAGCAACTTCAGCAAGGGGATAATAATGAAAGGAAAAGAAATGACATGCTATTTCCCAAAATGTCTGCATGGAATATATTTGTATCTACCAGTCAGGTGAATGTTTATTCTTTTGAATTTGATTGAGCATACATCAGATTTCGTTGCATCTGCGAGCTTGACATGTTTGCATTTGTTGAGCAGAAGCATTGGAAAAATGGCACATCGAAAAACTTGAAGCAACCAGAAAGATGATAAGCAAGAATGCCACACGTAATTCAACTATGACTCAAGAAGAAGCAAGTATGCAGCCTTCCATTTCAGTCTGTCTTCACTTCCATTTAAAAACCCATTATTGTTGCCGAGAGCCTGAAACTCATCAGTTTTTCTCAGTGGTTGATTTTGCAGCTTGGTTTGTTTTGACAACCCTCTTATTTGAAACATCATTTCTATTTTTCATGACTTCTATCTTATGCTGAAAACAGAGGCACTAAAAAGAGCTATTGAGTCTGGCTGGCTCATGCTACTAGAAGAGGTTGGTCTTTGGATTCCAGCTGAAGTTGTCAACAAGGAAATTGATGACAAACTTGAAAATGAACAAGAGCCTGGTAAGGTTCCCTGCCAAAATATATTAACCTTTTATACTTTTCCGCATTCAGTTATGGATTCTCCCCGACTTTCATTTTCTATATCAATTGTTGTCAAAAACCTTTGAGTATGTGACCATACTCAAGCAACAAGTTTAACTTAGTGAGAAAATTGATGTATTAAAGTGTGCCTGTTGCATTATTTTGAGGACCACCAAATCACAACTAGAAGATTTAAATGCCAGATTTTAAATTCACAACCAGTAAAATGATTACAGGAAAATTCCTAGAAAGAAGTGATTGTATAAGAAAATATCACATGATGTTGACCACATATTCACCACATAATTCTTTCACTTGACTATAGTATATTAGATGAGCATTCCAATGCCTTGAGTCCTTGGACAATTCTGGATTGCCTGCTATCAGCTTCTTGGAACCAAAGTCGTGGCCTCAATGCTGATGTTTGCCATATGGTATTCAATATAGCAGATGGTGCTTGGGATAATGCAAAAAATTCATAGAAACAGGTGCTCTTGGCGGCAAGGGTAGTGTTTTGATCTTTTCCTCTGTTTGCCACTTTTAGCCGTTTTGATCTTCATCCTTCTGGCATTAATAACTGTTACATGTTGTTGCAGATTTAATTGCTGCAACATTATCAACAGATTTTAATGAATCACATTTATTTTTGATACATAATGTTGATTATGGAATTGTGAGTTAAAGATTTCATTCTACTGAGATTTCATTTCAGACAAAACCAGAATATATTGGAGTAGATGACGGGAGATCTAAGGTAGCAAAATGACATATGCTGCTGATTCTTCAACAGTTGTTCCTTTGTTGGTCTTCATAGTTGATGAACGACTAGTACATACAGGTTACCAATGAAGGTCTGCAACAAGGGTACTGTGTGGCCTCAATTGACCTCAGAGACATGACACCCAAGCCTCCTTCATTGAGAGGCTTACATATCTGAGACCAAGATCTCCAATGTTTTTTATTGCCATATGAAGAGCTTCCCCAGAAATAATTAGAAAGTGCCCTTTTCTATCAATGAATGTGTAGCACCCTGGAAATTTTAACTATATAAAAATTCGAATAAATCGAAATAAATAATTTCCATAATATCAAGGTGTTTAAAACATACGTATCATTATCATATGTGCTAAATCACATAGGAACAATTCGTGAAAATGGGAAATCAACCCCACACATTATCCTTAAGGGTTCCACGAAGGAATTCGTGCGACGAAAAATCCGATTAACCAAGTGATCATCACATGGTGACCAATTATCCGAATTAGGAAACAAGTCGGAAAACCGTTAACACGGAAATGCGACGCAACCAAAAATTTAATAAAAGTGTTGGAGAGACTTCCAACATTATATAGTAATGACCCAATATCATAATTGGGCCAATGGATCACATATGACCCAAAAATCAAATAAAACTAGAAAATGCATGAAAATTCGTAACCATAAATAAGCTGAAATTAAAAAGGGGTAATTAGGGTTTAATTGGGATGCAATCATGCACTTTTAGCAACCCAAATTCGTGTCTACCCATCCATGGAAGTTGCTTGATGGCCAAGACTCTCTAATGGAGGAAAAAATCATCAAAAATAGGAAACCAACATGCCAATCCCGCAACCCTTCTTTCCTAGTCATAATAGGACTCCTAAACACCATGGTTACTTAAATACTCTTCACCCAAACCCTAGGGACGAATTTAGAACTTGCTGGGGTCGTGTGGAGGAGCTCTTGGTGGCTGGAGAGTAGGAGATCTAGCATACCAAGCCCATCTTCTTCCCCAGTTCATTTGCTACGACCTGCACCAACCACCTTCTTGAAGCCGATCAAAGGTAGGCCAAACCTAAATCCCATCATGCAAGGCTTATACCCCTGGAATGAGGGTCGAGTCTACTTCCTAACCCAAGTGGAATGCCCAAATTCCATGCAGTATACACAGAGTAATAAGCGTTCTTCAAACAGTGGTCTGAACACGGGTTTTCTGAAGAACGAGACTTCATCAACCCAAAAGGTAGGTTTTCTCTGGCCAAATCTTAATTTCTCCTATACCAAATGTGTAGAGCATCAAGTTAGCTTTCATTTCCCTCTGGTTTCATGGAATTTCATTGAGTAGATTTTGAACTATAAGCGTTTTTCCAAAGTCGTGCACTGTTAGGGCTTTTCCTGTTCTTGGTATGTTGCATGTGATTCAAGACCGAATTAGAGTAAACTCATGACATGAACGTTATTCTACTAGTTGTCCTTGTCAGGTTTCATGTTGAATGTTTTGTCGAAATCTCATTAGTTAGAGAGTTATAAGCATGGTAATAGGATTGCTGCACGAAACTACGGTTTCAGGTTACACTTGGTCTGATGTTGTGTTCGACTTGATCAAAGCCTATCGAAATCATCCTTATTTTCTAATTATGATTTACTGGAAGTACCCTCGTATGTCTAGGTTGTTTTAAAACTAGTTTCGTTATTTTTCATACACTGTACAATTTGTTCTCTTTTTTGGAAGCACCCTGTGTCAATGTATGGAAGTTCTGGACCGCAATCCAAGAACATGTCCTTGCTCTGTTAGAGTCTGGCGCAGAGCCTGTGAAAGCGACGGCCCGATAGGCCACGTTCAGAGGTCTCATAGCGACAGCCGCATCGTCGCTATCTGATCGCGACGAGTCGATCCGTCGCGATCGTGCTGCCTGATCTGACCGCCCAGTCGCAATCATCACAAGACCCTGTCGCTTTCTAGTCCCGACCCGTCGCGACCCTTGCTGTGGCCTGTCGCGACCTGACCCGGGCCTGACAACACCCTGTCGCCTTCCTTATATGAACCTGTCGCGACCTGACCCGGGCCTGGCAAAACCCTGTCGCCTTCCTCATATGCACCTGTCGCGACCTGATACAGCCCTGTCGCTATCCTTAAATGCCCATGTTGCGATCTTAGGATTTTTACCGGAAACCACATGTTTTCTTGCAAATTTTACCGCATATACCCGAGGTCTGTATAAACGTGATATTTACTGTGTAAGTTGCATGTCTTGGGTCTGATCATTACATGATTGTTATTTAATGGCTTAAAAGTGATTAACCCATTTAAAAGTTTTAATTATATGAATGCTATTCTAAGTGCTCCTTAAATGTTATGATCCATTCGTGCTACTTATGATTAATCTTCCTACTGTTCTACCATGTTTAAATGATAAGGGTTGTCATAAAATCTTGCAAACCATGATTAGTTAAAGTGCATAGTTTTATTCCATGTTATATTGTCAAGGGATTCCTGGGAGTTTGAGACCGATGGTTTGTGAATTGAGACATGCGTACCGCACTACACACTAGCACTGTTAGGTAGTCCCTTTCTTGGGAAATTGGAAACTCTCTACCAGTCATTCCGAATCGGTAGACTAGCGACCTTTTCACCAAGGCCTTCGTAAATCTCCTCTGACCATGGATTCCCACATGGCCGACGAGTTGGTTGTACCATTGAAGTTCCCTGGAGATAGAGTGCACTTCCTTTCTCATCCTGTTCTCGTGAGTGTGATTGACAATGTAGACTAAAGCCATTAATGTAAAGATTTAACCAAACTACAAATCGTGCCGTTATACTGCCGAATTTATCTCCTGACCATTGTCATCATGAAACCATGTTCAATTTAATTATTACTTGTTCCCATCATCATCATGAACATGACATTACACATGCTTACTTATTGAAACTTTCATTGGCCATTATTAATGACTGTGGGTATCTTCATTTAAAAATTTACATGAGATGCTGACAGGGCACGACGTGTGTCCAAGGGCTCCAATCTAGCCCCAATGACGGCGAGTCATAGATATACTGTTAACCATGGGGTATAATGATTACTGGCGTTGCATCTGCGCTGGGAGTCTTGCTTGCTTGTTGAATGATAGATACAATAACCACATACACGTGTCCTAGTGTACATTCTTGATGGATCTTTTCTCGGTGTACATTAGTGTCTACGTGCCTGACTATTGTTACTTGATCGTGCTCGTACATTCTTGCTTGCTTGCTTGCGTGATATGGCCATCTTGCATTTAATGCAATTAGTGATATCTTGCGTTCTTGACATCAAGTGAAATCTTGCGTGCTTGTACAAAGTGATATATTACTAGTTCTACCTTGTCATATTGTTCACAAATCTTGTTCTATCATAATCACTCTCTCTAGCTTGTTTTATATATTGTGTTTTTTTTTTCTTTTCGAGTTTTATTCGTACTTGCATATCATTCATCGTACTTGCCTAGTTCTAAAATGTTAATCACTTATATCATTGCCCGCACATTGAGATATAAATCCTACTGGGCTAGTTTGCTCATCCCCTACTTTTACCCAATCTAGGTGACTATGACGTTCAAGAGGAAGAGCAAGTCGAGGATGGGAATGCGTCCGAGTGAAGAGCGTTCCAAGCATGAGTCTATTTATAGTAGTTTGCTTTGAGTGTTAGATTCATGTAGTAGGAAGTGAGGAATAAATGTACTTTCCTTTTTATTGAGTCTTAGTCCTGTACTAGTATCCATTTGGAATACAATGAGTTGAGATTGACTAAAAGATTAGTTGAGTTCAATATTTGGACCCTATGATGATGTATGTTGTTATACATTTAGTGTGTGCTAGCTAGAGGCTTATTTGCCGACTGTCCACGTCTCGGGATATCGACTTTAATTAATCAATAATATCTGCTGCGTAATTCTCGGGACGTGACAGTTTAATGGTATCAGAGCCTAGGAATACCAAATAGGATATGTCTCAGTAATAGGAGATACCTATGGAACCTAGGTCATGGAAATTAAATATAGTACCTGGTGAGAATGGGTAGAGACTGGGAAAATGTTAGAAAGAATTAAACACTCCTACCCATTGACTCTTATAATGTATCTAGAGACATTAATTGGTTTCCATCCTTTTCCCAGGAATCTTCATAACACTTACACCCAACTGCAATGGCTCGTAATCAATGGCAAGCTATGCAAGAAACCGTGGTTGGATTGACCCAGGCACTACAAAATGTAGTTCAGGCTGGAAATCAAGCTGGAGCTGGGAGGAATGGAGCCGGTGATCTGCACCGCAATTTTAGGAGTTTAAACCCTCCTCGTTTCTCTGGATCCCCTGACCCAGACGAGGCAGAAAACTGGCAGGAAGAAATAGAAAGGATCTTCCAAGTAATGCAATGCACTAATAGGGATAAGGTGGTACTGGCCACTTTTCAATTTACCAAGGATGCTCGAGCGTGGTGGAAGGCCACATCGGCCCACCTGCCTAATATAGCTGAACTGAAGTGGGCCGGATTCCTGGAGATATTCCGGGGAAAGTATTTCTCTGAGAGAGTCAAGGAGAAGAAGGCAGTGGAGTTTGCCGCACTGAAACAGAAAGGGATGTCCGTGGCTGAGTATGAGGCACAGTTCGCGCGTCTTGCTGTGTATGCCCCACACCTGGTAGAAACTGAAAGGATAAAGGCTAACCGTTTCACGGATGGGCTCAGGCCCATGTTCATTGAAAGGCTCGGACCACACAATATCCAAACTTACACTGAGATGGCCCAAAGAGCTCAGCTGGTAGAAGACACCATGGCCAAAGTGGAGGGCATGAGGGGCAAGGACAACTCCAAGCCGGTCTTCGTCAAGAGGGGAGCACCTAATATTGTTCCAACTTTTCGAAACAACAATGTCAACAACAACAACAAGAGGCCGAATGTCGGAAGAGATGTTACTGGGGACAAAAGAGTCAAAATAGAAGGTAGGCAGTTGGCTGAGAACTGCAAATTCTGCGATAAACCAGGACACCGAGCTGAGGAATGCTGGAAGAAGCTCGGGGCATGCTTGAGATGTGGTGGTCATGACCACCATATTCCTGACTGTCCAATGATGAAGGACCAACCAGGTAGAACTCAAAATGCACCGCGGCGTCAGGGACGCCTTAATGCTGTCATAGAAGCCGACCTACCCGAGGAAGGGGGTATGGTGGAAGGTACCATTTCCATACACTCTCAACCTGCTTTTGTGCTTATTGATACTGGAGCTGCATATTCTTTTATTTCCACCACATTTGCTGCAACTCTACCTGTCAAACCTGTACCCCTGAAATCCAAGATCACTGTAGCCTCTCCACTAGGCTAAGAATCTGAACTCACTCACTACTTGCCAAAATGTGAAACTATAATTGGAGGACACAATCTCTCTGCCGACCTTATCTGTTTAGACATGAAGGGTTATGATGCCATTCTGGGTGTTGATTGGCTAATTGAATATGATGCCGATGTAAACTGTCGCCATAGGAGGGTCACTTTTAAAAGACCAAACCTTCCATCTTTATCACTGCTTGGCACCCGATATCACAAACACCCTATCTTGATATCCTCCCTAAAGGCTTCTAAGCTGATCAACCAGGGTTGTGATGCTTCCTAGTTTTCGTATTGACAACTGAAAAGAAGAAACCATCCCTAGAAGACATTCCAATAGCCAGGGACTATCCTGATGTATTTCCAGAGGAATTACCTGGTATACCACCTGAGCGGGAGGTAAGCTTCACCATTGAGTTACGCCCTGGGGCAGCCCCTATTTCAAAAGCCCCGTACCGCATGTCCCCTGTGGAATTGCAGGAGTTGAAGAGGCAGATCCAAGAATTGCTAGATCAGGGTTTTATCAGGCCTAGCACATCCCCGTGGGGAGCGCCAGTGCTATTTGTCAGAAAGAAGGACGGGACAATGAGGCTATGCATTGATTACCGTCAGTTAAACCAGTTGACAATAAAGAATAAGTATCCACTGCCCCGCATCGACGAGCTGTTTGACCAGATCTCTGGTGCACAATACTTCTCCAAGATAGATCTTAGATCAGGCTACCATCAACTAAGAATAAAGGAGGAGGATATTCACAAGTCTGCATTCCGAAGTAGATATGGTCACTATGAGTTCGTACTTATGCCGTTTGGTTTAACAAATGCTCCAGCGGCCTTCATGCAACCTATGAATAATATTTATAGGCCATACTTGGACCAGTTTATAGTAGTGTTCATTGATGACATCCTTATTTACTCCAAATCCAAAGAAGAACATGAAGAACACTTGAAGGTGGCTCTGCAAGTGCTTAGAGACAATCAACTCTATGCCAAACTTAGTAAGTGTGAATTATGGATGGAAGAAGTGTCCTTCCTTGGCCACATCATATCCAAGGAGGGAATCTCTATAGATCCATCTAAGGTGGAGGCAGTAAAGAACTGGTCAAGGGCGACAACTGTGTCGGAGATTAGAAGCTTTCTGGGTTTAGCCGGTTATTATCGTCGCTTGATTAAGGATTTCTCAAAGATAGCTGTACCATTGACCAGACTTACCAGGAAGGAGAATCCATTTGCATGGACTGATGAATGTAAAGAAAGTTTCAGGGCATTGAAAGAATACCTTACCTCAGCACCTGTACTGACCCTGCCAGTTGCTGGGGGTAGTTTTGAAGTATACACCGATGCATCCGGGATCGGCCTTGGCTGTGTGCTGATGCAAAATGGGAAAGTTATATGCTACGCGTCCAGACAATTGAAGAAGCACGAGGACAATTATCCTGTACATGATCTGGAGCTAGCTGCTGTAGTCTTCGCCTTGAAGATATGGCGACATTATCTATACGGTGAGAAATTCATTGTGTTTTCTGACCATAAAAGCTTAAAGTATCTGTTTTCTTAGTAGGACTTAAATATGAGACAGAGGAGGTGGTTGGAGTATCTCAAAGACTTCGACTTTACGATCCAATATCATCCAGGAAAAGCAAATGCTGTGGCAGATGCTCTAAGTAGAAAGCCAATGATCACATTGTCAAGTTTAATGGTAGATGAATGGAAGTTATTGGAAGATTTCGCCAAGTTAAACATTGATGCTGACATCGAAGAGAAGGGATGCTTTGTTGCTAGTGTTAGAGCACAACCCACACTATTGGAGGACATCACAACACTCCAAGACAATGACCCTATACTTGTGGAGATTAAGGCTAATCTGGACCAGAGGCCAGATTTCACATTAACTGAAGATGGAAGGTTATTGTTCCGGGATCGAGTCTGTGTACCCGACCATGCAGAGACAAAGAAAATGATTATGGATGAGGCTCACAAGACCAGATATACTATTCATCCTAGAACTACCAAAATGTACCAAGATTTGAAAAGAAGCTTTTGGTGGCCTAATATGAAGAGAGAGGTGGCGGAATATGTCGCCCGATGCTTAACGTGTCAAAGGGTCAAGGCGGAACACTTGCGACCCGTAGGTAAACTCAAACCCCTAGAAATCCTAGCATGGAAATGGGAAGGTATAGGGATGGACTTCATTTTCGGACTACCCAAATATAGAGGTGGGTTTGATGGTATCTGGGTTATTGTCGACCGCTTAACTAAGTCGGCTCACTTCTTGCCGGTGAAGAATAAGTGGTCAGTAGATGTTCTGGCTGCATTGTATATGAAGGAAATAGTCTAATTACATGGAGTACCGGTGTCTATCGTGTCTGATAGAGACCTTAGGTTTACATCCCACTTTTGGAAAGGATTGCATTACTCCTTGGGATCTAAACTAAACTTTAGCACGACTTTCCATCCACAGATAGATGGTCAGACGGAGAGAACCAACTAGGTGATTGAAGATATGCTTAGAGCATGTGTCCTAGATTTTGGAGGTAGCTGGCATGAACACTTACCTCTTGTGGAGTTCGCCTACAATAATAGCTATCAAGCTAGCATTTAGATGGCACCGTTTGAAGCACTTTATGGCAGAAGTTGCCGATCTCCAATATGCTGGTATGAAGTTGGCGAAAAACAAATGTTAGGACCAGAGATGATAAGGGAAACAACCGAGAAGGTAAAGCTTATTAAAGAAAGAATGGCAGTGGTGCAGCAAAGACAAAAGGCATATGCAGATAATAGATGAAGAGACCTGGAATTTCAGGTGGGTGAACATGTATTCTTGAAAGTGTCTCCAGGCCGTGGGATCCAACGATTTGGCATTAAAGGCAAGTTGTCACCTAGGTTTGTCAGGCCTTTCAAAATCCCCGAGAGAGTCGGCGAGGTGGCATATCGTCTCGCTTTACCACCACAAATGGATAGAATACACAATGTTTTCCACATATCCATGTTGAAAAAGTATGTACGAGATCCATGACACGTCATATAATATGAGCTTCTGGAATTCAACAAAGACGGAACATATCAAGAGAAGCCAATTAAGATCGTGGACCGGGAACTGCGCCAACTAAGGAACAAGGTTATTCCAGTAGTAAGGGTTAGATGGAATCAACGCATGGATGAGGACGAGACGTGGGAAACCGAGGAAGCAATGCGCAAAAGATACCCGGAGCTATTCACAAGTAAGTACACCTTGCATAATAATTTTCTATACATGAAGTTGGGGACCAAATTCTCTTAAGTGGGGGAGGGTGTAGCACCCCGGAAATTTTAACTATATAAAAATTTGAATAAATCGAAATAAATAATTTCCATAATATCAAGGTGTTTAAAACATATGTATCATTATCATATGTGCTAAATCACATAGGAACAATTCGTGAAAATGGGAAATCAACCCCACACATTATCCTTAAGGTTCCACGAAGGAATTCGTGCGACGAAAAATCCGATTAACCAAATGATCATCACATGGTGACCAATTATCCAAATTAGGAAACAAGTCGGAAAACCGTTAACACGGAAATGCGACGCAACCAAAAATTTAATAAAAGTGTTGGAGAGACTTCCAACATTATATAGTAATGACCCAATATCATAATTGGGCCAATGGATCACATATGACCCAAAAATCAAATAAAACTAGAAAATACATGAAAATTCGTAACCATAAATAAACTGAAATTAAAAAGGGGTAATTAGGGTTTAATTGGGATGCAATCATGCACTTTTAGCAACCCAAATTCGTGTCTACCCATCCATGGAAGTTTCTTGATGGCCAAGACTCTCTAATGGAGGAAGAAATCATAAAAAATAGGAAACCAACATGCCAATCCCGCAACCCTTCTTTCCTAGTCATAATAGGACTCCTAAACACCATGGTTACTTAAATACTCTTCACCCAAACCTTAGGGACGAATTTAGAACTTGCTGGGGTCGTGTGGAGGAGCTCTTGGTGGCAGGAGAATAGGAAATCAAGCATACCAAGCCTATCTTCTTCCCCCGTTCATCTGCTACGATCTGCACCAACCACCTTCTTGAAGCCGATCAAAGGTAGGCCAAACCTAAATCCCATCGTGCAAGGCTTATACCCCTGGAACGAGGGTCGAGTCTACTTCCTAACCGAAGTAGAATGCCCAAATTCCATGCAGTATACACGGAGTAATAAGCGTTCTTCAAACAGTGGTCTGAACACGGGTTTTCTGAAAGAACGAGACTTCATCAACCCAAAAGGTAGGTTTTCTCGGGCCAAATCTAAATATCGCCTATACCAAATGTGTAGAGCATCACGTTAGCTTTTATTGCCCTCTGGTTTCATTGAATTTCATTGAGTAGATTTTGAACTATAAGCGTTTTGCCAAAGTCGTGCACTGTTAGGGATTTTCCCATTCTTGGTATGTTGCATGTGATTCAAGACCGAATTAGAGTAAACTCATGACATGAAAGTTATTCTACTAGTTGTCCTCGTCAGGTTTTATGTTGAACATTTTGTCTAAATCTCATTAGTTAGAGAGTTATAAGCATGGTAATAGGATTTCTGCACGAAACTACGGTTTCATGTTACACTTGGTCTGATGTTGTGTTCGACTTGATCAAAGCCTATCGAAATCATCCTTTTTTTCTAATTCTGATTTACTGGAAGTACCCTCATATGTCTAGGTTGTTTTAAAACTAGTTTTGTTATTTTTCATACACTGTACAATTTGTTCTCTATTTCGGAAGCACCCTGTGTCAATGTATGGAAGTTCTGGACCGCAGTCCAAGAACATGTCCTTGCTCTGTCGGAGTCTGGCGCAGAGCCTGTGAACGCGACGGCCCGATAGGCCACGTTCAGAGGTCTCATAGAGACAGCCG
This sequence comes from Colocasia esculenta, assembly GCA_014218235.1. NCBI lineage: Eukaryota > Viridiplantae > Streptophyta > Magnoliopsida > Alismatales > Araceae > Colocasia > Colocasia esculenta. The sequence continues at coordinate 71,210,065 of CM024755.1, forward strand.
CACCGTCGCTATCTGATCGCGACGAGTCGATCCGTCGCGATCGTGCTGCCTGATCTGACCGCCCAGTCGTGATCATCACAAGACCCTGTCGCTTTCTAGTCCCGACCCGTCGTGACCCTTGCTGTGGCCTGTCGCGACCTGACCCGGGCCTGACAACACCCTGTCGCCTTCGTTATATGAACCTATCGCGACCTGACCCGGGCCTGGCAAAACCCTGTCGCCTTCCTCATATGCACCTATCGTGACCTGATACAACCCTGTCGCTATCCTTAAATGCCCATGTCGCGATCTCAGGATTTTTACCAGAAACCATGTGTTTTCTTGCAAATTTTACCGCATATACCTGAGGTCTGTATAAACGTGATATTTACTGTGTAAGTTGCATGTCTTGGGTTTGATCATTACATGATTGTTATTTAATGGCTTAAAAGTGATTAACCCATTTAAAAGTTTTAATTATATGAATGCTATTCTAAGTGCTCCTTAAATGTTATGATCCATTCGTGCTACTTATGATTAATCTTCCTACTGTTCTACCATGTTTAAATGATAAGGGTTATCATAAAATCTTGCAAACCATGATTAGTTAAAGTGCATAGTTTTATTCCATGTTATATTGTCAAGGGATTCCTGCGAGTTTGAGACCGATGGTTTGTGAATTGAGACACGTGTACCGCACTACACACTAGCACTGTTAGGTAGTCCCTTTATTGGGAAATTGGAAACTCTCTACCAGTCATTCCGAATCGGTAGACTAGCGACCTATTTACCAAGGCCTCCGTAAATCTCCTCTGACCATGGATTCCCACATGGCCGACGAGTTGGTTGTACCATTGAAGTTCCCTGGAGATAGCGTGCACTTCCTTTCTCATCCTGTTCTCATGAGTGTGATTGACAATGTAGACTAAAGCCATTAATGTAAAGATTTAACCAAAGTACAAATCGTGCCGTTTTGTTGCCAAATTTATCTCTTGACCATTGTCATCATGAAACCATGTTCAATTTAGTTATTACTTGTTCCCATCATCATCATGAACATGACATTACACATGCTTACTTATTGAAACTCTCATTGGCCATTATTAATGACTGTGGGTATCTTCATTTAAAAATTTACATGAGATGCTGACAGGGCACGACGTGTGTCCAAGGGCTCCAATCTAGCCCCAATGACGGCGAGTCATAGATATACTGTTAACCATGGGGTATAATGATTACTGGCATTGCATCTGCACTGGGAGTCTTGCTTGCTTATTGAATGATAGATACAATAACCACATACACGTGTCCTAGTGTACATTCTTGATGGATCTTTTCTCGGTGTACATTAGTGTCTACGTGCCTGATTAGTGTTACTTGATCGTGCTCGTACATTCTTGCTTGCTTGCTTGCGTGATATGGCCATCCTACATTTAATGCAATTAGTGATATCTTGCGTTCTTGACATTAAGTGAAATCTTGCGTGCTTGTACAAAGTGATATATTACTAGTTCTACCTTGTCATATTGTTCACAAATCTTGTTCTATCATAATCACTCTCTCTAGCTTGTTTTATATATCGTGTTTTTTTTTTTCTCGAGTTTTATTCGTACTTGCATATCATTCATCGTACTTGCCTAGTTCTAAAATGTTAATCACTTATATCATTGCCCGCACATTGAGATATAAATCCTACTGGGCTAGTTTGCTCATCCCCTACTTTTACCCAATCTAGGTGACTATGACGTTCAAGAGGAAGAGCAAGTCGAGGATGGGAATGCGTCCGAGTGAAGAGCGTTCCAAGCATGAGTCTATTTATAGTAGTTTGCTTTGAGTGTTAGATTCATGTAGTAGGAAGTGAGGAATAAATGTACTTTCCTTTTTTTTGAGTCTTAGTTTTGTACTAGTATCCATTTGGAATACAATGAGTTGAGATTGAATAAAAGATTAGTTGAGTTCAATATTTGGCCCTATGATGATGTATGTTGTTATACATTTAGTGCGTGCTAGCTAGAGGCTTATTTTCCGATTGTCCACGTCTCGGGATATCGACTTTAATTAATCAATAATATCCGCTGCGTAATTCTCGGGACGTGACATAATGTACACCCTTATGCAGAGTAGTGCTAGCTAGAATGATATATGGGGATTGAGGTTAATACATACTTTATGAAAATCAACTTGCCTCCTTGAGATAATTGTGCTGCTTTCCATCCTTGAATTCTTTTGTTTATGTTTGCTCGAATTCTTGCGTAATGAATCTTCTTTTTCCTGCTTGTATGAATTGGGATAGCAAGATATTTTATAAGGAATCTCTGACAACTAAATCCAGTCAACCTCTGAATTTTAGACTGCGGTCTTGCATTGGCATGCTGGTGAATGTAGAAACTACTTTTTGTTGTGTTAATTTTCTGTCCTGATGTGCTTTTGTAGACAGATAACATGTGTTAAATTTTTGATTGATCTTGAGGTATCATTTGCAAAGATTAATGTGTCATGTGCAAGTAACAAGTTAGAAATAGCAATTACATCCCCTTGGCACTGAGAACCAACCAACCAACTGTTCATGAAATGCCTTAGATAATGATCTATTAAGGGCTTCTTCTGCAATGATGACTAATGGAGGAGCAATTGGATCTCCTTGCCTGTGCCTTCTTGTAGATTAAAAAAATCTTATCAATTCTCCATTGAAGATAATAGAAAACCAACAGTTAATTAGTTGATCAATCAACTTCATGAAACAACTAGAAAACCCAAACCTGTGACGGACTCCCAATTTGAGCAAAATGTTCAAAATTGTCATTTGTCAAATTCAGTTAAATGAAAAACATCTTGCTTTCAATTTTAAAGAAAAATTAATTAATTTATTAAGTATTTGATGTTAATTTTTTACAAATGATATATAGGATCATCCTTCGGGAGATGTTGGGCGAGACAAGGACCAGGATGACACATATGTAGAGGATTTGTGATTTCATGTCAGTTGTGTTGATGTTGTAGTTTTATTATGGATGTATGATGAGTTTGTGTGTTTGTTGTAGTTTATGTGATGAGATATTGTGATTTGTGGAGATATTGTGATTTGTGTAGTTGATTTATTGTGTTTTTATTTTATTATTTATCAGGTGATTTATTGTCATTTATGTTAAATTTATAAAAAAATATTATAAAAATAGCGATAGATTTGGTCGCTAATCCGTCACCGATATTGGTCGCTAATCCGTCGCTAATCCGTCACCAATCCATCGCTAATCCATCGCCGATATTGGTCGCTCCTCACATAGAGATAGATTTATTGTTGGTCGCGATATCGGTCGCTAAGTTAGCGACCGATATAGCGACCTACTAGTCGTTCGCTATAATAGCGACCGAGTAACAATCGGTTGCTAATGGAGACCAAAATAACGACCGATTATGTTTCGGTCGCTGTATAGCGACCAGAATATAGCGACCAATGGTTTTGGTCGCTAATCGGTTGCAAGACGGTCGCAACATTCAACAACGATAGAATAGCGACGGAATAGCGACCGAAATAGTCAGTCTCTAAATCCATTTTTTCTTGTAGTGGGCGACGCACAGGTTGTTGCCACCTGAAGGCGACGCTCAACCTGTCGCAACCTGGCTCAAGAAGGCGACACAGAACCAGTCGCAACCATGTCGCGACAGGAATATTGTCATGACTAGAGGGATCTAGGTAACAGCCTGAGACCCCAACCCACAACAGAGTAAACACTAGAACAGAAGACAACAGCCACCCTGTCGCAACCAGAACGCGGCAGGGTGGGCGTCGCTTCCTGAGAACTGAAAGCGACGTGTCGGGGTGTCGCGACGGTGGTCGCGACATCAATCGTGTCGTGACCATAGATTTTGCACACCCGAGGACACCCCCCCCCTTCAGGCTAAACCCCACCCAAACAACCCAACCATGGGGGGAAAACATGCATGGTGAAAAGAACATGCTATACAGGTTCAAACTACCCTCAAGAAACCCCAAGCATGCATGGAAAGTCAAACTACACTCATTCAACCCACATGCAACATGGTACCCTCACATGCTCTCCTCAACTCAAGCATAAAAAAAACACCACAAAGCAACCACTGTACAGAACCCACATGAATACATGCACCACCTAGCATGATTCTAGGCTTGGAGGAAGGAGGGTTTGGGGCCTAGCATGCTAGAACTAGGTGGAGAGTGAGGGGTCCCTACTTTCAAATGACGAACCACCCCAGAGGGGCCTTCTCGTAGGCTAGCACCCCTCCACCTCCGAGCTCCAACGCTCCAAAAGCAGCCTCTCACGAGCCGAGCACGCCCTTCACACACCAATGGAGAGAAACCATGGTGCATGCCACAGAGGAGGGGGAGAGAAATTGTCACGTCTCGAGAATTACGCAACGGATATTAGTTCGAAGAATTCGAATCAATATCTCGAGACGTGGACAGTCGGCAAATAAGCCTCTAGCTAGCACGCACTAAATGGGTATCAACACACCATCATAATAGGGCCCAAATGTTGAACTCAATATAGATTGTATTCAAATTGAAACTAGTACAGGACTAAGACTCAATAAAAAGGAAAGTACATAATACCTCACTTCCTACTACACTGTTCTAACACTCAAATGATCTAACTATAGACAGACTCATAATTGGAACGCTCATCACTCGGATGCATTCCCATCCTCGACTTGCTCTTCATCTTGAACTTCATAGTCACCTAAATTGGGGAAAAGTAGGGGATGAGCAAACTAGCCCAGTAGGATTTATATCTCAATGTGCGGGCAATGATATAAGTGATTAACATTTTTGAACTAGGTAAGCACGATGAATGTCATGATATGCGTGTACGAATAAAACATATTTAAAACATGATGCATGAAACAAGCTAAATAGAGTGAACGTGATAGAATAAGATCTGGAATGTTATAACAAGAGAGAACTAGCAATAGATCACTTTGTACAAGCACGCAAGATTTCACTTGATGTCAATAGTTTACAAGAACTCAAGATATCACTAGTTGCAATAAATGCAGGATGGCCATATCACGCAAGCAAGCAAGCAAGATTGCACAAGCACGATCAAGTAACACTAATCAGGCACGTAAACACTAATGTACACCAAGGAAAGATCCACCAAGAGTGCACACAGGCCACATGTATGTGGTTATGTATCTAACATTCAACAAGCAAGAAAGTACTCCCAACACAGATGCAACGCCAGTAATCATTATACCCCATGGTTAACAGTATATCTATGACTCGCCGTCATTGGGGCTAGATTGGAGCCCTTGGACACACGCCGTGTCCTGTCAGCATCTCATGTAAAATTTTAAATGTAGATACCCACAGTCATTAATAATGGCCAATGAGAGTTTCAATAAGTAAGCATGTATAATATCATATTCATAATGATGATGGGAAACAAGTAATAAGCAATTGAACATGATTTCATGAGAACAATGGTCAAGAGATAAATTTGGTAGCTGAACGGTAAGATTTATAACTTAATTCAATCTCTACATTAATGGCTTTAGTCTAGATTGTAATTCATGCTCACGAGAACAAGAAGAGAAAGGAAGTGCACTATAGAGATGTATAAGTGTGTAGTTATGTACGCGTGTCAATTCACAATCCGTCGGTCTCAAACTCTCGGAAAACACTTAACATGATGGCATGCAAAGATCAATGTATTAAACTACATATGGGTTTACCAGATTTTAAGATAATATTTATCATTTAAATCAAGCTAGATTGGTAACAAGAGCAAATCACAAGCTTCATGTATGATCATATCATTAAGAAAGCAATTAGAATAATATTCATGTAATTAAGGATTTTTCAATGGGTTAAACACTTTTAAGCCATTAAATAGACATCATGCAATGATCAGACCCAAGACATGCAATATTTTGCAAAGGTAGTGTCGACACACCCCTTACTGGTGTCAACACTATGCTCCAAACACAAGGCAAAATAATGAAGAATTGGTCAAGTAGTGTCGACACTGGTCCAGGTAGTGTCGACACAGTGCTTCAAATACAAGGCAAAAAGGTCAAGTAGTGTTGACACTAGCTCAGGTGGTGTCGACACTAGAGACAGCTCCCAGAACACTTTCTGGCCAATCTGGGATAGTGTGTCGACACTAGTTCAAGTAGTGTCGACACTAGCAGCCTTCCAGAACACCTTTTGGACAAAACTGGTCAGGTAGTGTCGACACTGGATCAGGTAGTGTCGACACTAGATGATGACCAGTCTGTCCCCATGTAATTTTAATTAATTACATATATATATATTTTGATGATTAACAAAACCAAACAAAAGTTTATCAATTATATCTAATGAATATTTCATAAGTCTTAAGCACAGGAAAAATACCAAGGTCAAACAAGCCAATAAAGGTATGCATTACTTCTCTGAAGCCTTAATCTTTTCAACATGATATTTCTCTAAGTCCATATCGACTTCTATCGAAGGCCATAACGATTTCCTTATAAGACTGAAAAGTCATGTTGTTTCAAACAAATCGATGCCGTAACGATTCTATAAGTGATCGCAACGATTTCCTTATAAGACTGAAAAGTCATGTTATTTCAAACAAGTTGATGTCACAATGACTCTATAAGATAGCGTAACTATTTCTTTAGAGCCCGTAACGACTTGCTCGTCACAATGACTCTATAAGTTACCGTAACGATTTCTTTAGAGCTCGTAATGACTTGCCTGTCGCAACGACTCTATAAGTTGTCGCAACGATTTCTTTAGAGCCCGTAACGACTTGCTCGTCACAACGACTCTATAAGTTACTATAACAATTTCTTTAGAAACTCGTAATGACTTGCATGTCATAACGACTCTATAAGTTATCGCAACGATTTCTTTAGAAAGCGCAACGACTTGCTTGTTTTAACGATTTCATAAGTTACCGTAACGACTTCTTTAGAACTCGCAACGACTTGCTTGTTGTAACGACTTCATAAGTTACCATAACGATTTCTTTAGAGTTCACAACGACTTGATAAGTACTCATAACGATTTCTTTAGAACTCGCAACGACTTCATAAGTTACCATAACGATTTCTTTAGAGTTCATAACGACTTGATAAGTACTCATAACGATTTCTTTAGAATTCACAACGACTTGCTTTGTATAATGATTTGTTAAGTATTTCACATCGATTTCTTCAGAAACACAACAATTTGCTTTGTGCAACGATTCATTAAGTGTTCATGAAATATCTTCTGTCACATAACGATTTGCTATGACTCATAACGATTTCATAAGTCATATAGTCATCGATTTCATATCTTGATATCTTATTCATCTTAAAAGCGTTGACTAGTCAATGTCCACGTAGATATCTCTCTGACGTTTTTGCATTTATGAGATCTGAACATATCTCTGCATGCATGCAGACCATATCGTGCCTACTCTGATTACGTCCTTTAGACTTAAGCTATTTTGCACTACTATTTTCATGTCTATTGCTACTGACGTTGACTGACATCAGAGACAGCTTAGCTGTCTGCTATTTGAGATTGACATTTGTGCAGACCTCTGAACTAGCTTCTTGGTACAACGTTAAACAAATAGAAGCCAACGGATATTTCTGAAGATCTATCTCTTTGCATGCTCAAGTGATCAAAAGACTGTTGACTGGAAGATTCCAAGACTCCAGATGTCATTCAGTCTAACGACTACTCAAAAGAGAGACAACGGACACTTCAACGTCTACATTTCAAATTGAAGATATAAATTCAATTCAGAAGAACAGAAGAAAGGGAGACATCGCGCATTCAAGCATTCAAATTCTTCTGAAGAAAGTCCAGAGCCAAGAACTTCATTCTGCTTAGCTTTTGCTCTCCACTAGTTTGTGTAAATCTTGAGAGAGCCTGTGTAGTTCTGAGAGGGTGCTTAGCTTAAATCTCTTCCTCTCAGTTCTAGTTGCTTCATATCCTTGCTTGTCAAAATCTTGATCTAGGGGCTTGAATTTCATTCACTCTCTTTGTGTTGTTCGCTTCGGGTGTGAAGGAAGACCAGGTGTGGTATCCAGGGTGTTGTTCCCTTCGGGTGTGAAGGAAGACCTGGTGTAGTATCCAGGGTGCTGTTCCCTTTGGTTGTGAAGGAAGACCTGGTGTGGTATCCAGGGTGTTGTTCCCTTCAGTTGTGAAGGAAGACCTGGTGTGGTATCCAGGGTGTTGTTCCCTTCGGTTGTGAAGGAAGACCAGCTGAGCTGGGTGTTGTAGCGTCCTTAGGGGGACTGTACCCTAGTTAGTGAAATCCTGAGTTATTGCTCAGGGACTGGACGTAGGACTCCTAAGGAAAGGAGGTCCGAACCAGGATAAACCTTGTGTTGTGTGATTGTCTTCTTTGTGTGTTTGTTATTTAAACTAACTGTCACTAACCCACTTCGAAGAACGTTTGTGTGAATGTTTTTAGTTACGGGTATCTTCTAGATTAATTTTTAAAGACCCATTCACTCCCCCACTGGGCTCGTCAACTGGGCAACAAGTGGTATCAGAGCGAGTCTCTTCGACAAAGAAAGGATCCAACGATCTGAAGAGTAAAGATCCATGGCGGCCCAAGGTAACTTTGAAGGTCAGTCTGTCAACTGACCCCCTCTCTTCGATGGTGAAGATTATCCTTACTGGAAGACCAGAATGGAATACTTTCTACAAGGGCATGACTATCAAATTTGGTCCATAGTAGAAGAAGGTGATCTGTTAGTCACAAATGAGAAAGCACAATGGATAGATGATGACAGGAAGAAGATTTCCCTGAATTGCAAAGCAAAGAGCATCCGATGCTGTGCTCTAAGTAAGAAGAAATTCAACAAAGTTTCAGCTTGCAAATCCTCAATGGAAATGCGGGAAAAGCTCAGGATTACTTATGAAGGCACAGACAAAGTAAAGGAAACAAGAATCGACATTCTTGTCACTCAATATGAAAGATTTCAGATGTAGTCAAGTGAGTCCATAACCCAAATGTTCAGCCGGTTCACTGACATCACAAATGGACTAGCTAGTCTGGGGAAAACTTATGAGATGGGAGACATGGTGAGGAAGATACTTAGATCCTTACCGTCCTCATGGACCCCAAAGGTCACAACAATAGAAGAAGCTAATAACCTGAAGATAATGTCTGTAGAAAAGCTCATTGGGTCCCTCATGGCCCATGAGATCAACATGGAAAGGCTAGGAGAGTCCTCTAGCAGAAAGAAGCACTCCAACGCCTTAAAAGCTGAAGAAGATTCACCAGAAGTAAGTTCAGCTGAAAGTGAAAGTGATGCAGACAGCGAAAATGAGGAAGCTATGCTATCTAGAAAATTACAGCGAATTTTGGCTAAGAAGAAGAAATTCCAATCTGGAAGAAGGCACTTCAAAAGGAACAAGGAATTCAAGAAGCCAGATGGAAAAGAAATAAAGAAAGGAGAGCCCGTCTGCTATGAATGTAAGAAGTCAGGACACATTAAAACTGAGTGTCCAAAGTTAAAGAAGCCAGAGTTCAGGAAGAAGGACAGTTCTAAGAAGTTCAGAAAGTACAAGAAGAAGGCGATGGCAGCAGCTTGGGAAAACAGTAGTGACTCAGACAGTGAGTCAAGTTCTTGCAGTGATGAAGAAAAGGCCAACTTGGCCTTCATGGCAAATACTGAAGATACGGTAACTTCTGACTCCTCTTTTGATTCATGCAATGATTCAAATTCCGATAGCTTAGAAGAGGATTTCAACGAACTATATGAAAAATATAAAGAAGTAACCAAATTATTAAAAGTGAACAAGAAAAACATAGTCTGCATAGAAAATACAAACTCAGATCTAAAATCAGAAAATGAACAATTAGAAAGTCAAATAACTGAACTTAAAAGAAGAAATGAATTGTTATGTGAAGACCTAAAAGCTAAGAATGAACAAATAACTAAATTAGAGAAACAAGTAAGTTCAGATGAACTGAAAACTGAAATCAAAACACTAACAGAAGAAAATATACAGTTATCTAGCACATTAGAAAAATTCACTAATGGTAAAAACTCCCTCATATTAAAAGGTGCTAGAAGATCAGGTAAGAAGAAAAATGGATTAGGATATACACCCCCAGATAATGAAGAAACCATAATTTATCCTAAAACATATCCAACACCAAAATTTGTACCTGAACAAGATACATCATACAAAGCTGATTTCAGATATATAGAAAAAGTAACCAAATTATCCTGCTGTAGTCACTATAACAAGTTAGGACACATCATAACGACATGCCCAACAAGACATAAGAAATGGATAATAAAAGGCAAAATAAATGATACTAACCCATCAGGACCCAAAAGAATTTGGGTACCTAAAACTTGATGTTTTTATTTCAGGACATCTCTCGAGCATCCAAATGGTATTTGGATAGTGGGTGCTCAAGACACATGTCAGGAAACCAGAAGTTATTCTCTCATCTCCTAGCTGAAGAAGGAACAGTTACTTATGGAGATAATGGGAAAGGAACCGTGATAGGCAGTGGCTCTGTGAATAACAAAGGAAAAACAGTCATAGAAGATGTGCTATTAGTCAAGGGATTGAAGCACAATCTCATTAGCATTAGCCAGCTATGTGACAGAGGCCATCAGATCAAGTTTCAAGAGTTGAAGTGCAGCATACTGAAGGATGGAGCAGTCATCTTTGAAGCTAATAGAGAAAAGAATTTGTATGTGCTCTATCTTGAAGAACTCAAGGTTCAAAATGTTTGCCTGGCAGCAAATAAAGATAAATCTACAGAATTATGGCACATACGACTTGGACATTGCAGCATAGATGGCATGAGAAAACTGCTGAAGAAGAATCTTGTGGAAGGTCTACCTAAGGTTAGTACAAAATTGGATGGTGTATGTAAACCTTGTGCTAAGGGAAAGCACACCAAAGTCTCCTTTAAGTCAAAGACGGTGGTGACCACCTCAAAACCCTTAGAGCTCCTTCATATGGATCTATTTGGGCCAATGAGGACTACCAGTCTTGGAGGAAAGAATTTTGGATTTGTCATAGTTGATGACTACTCAAGATTCACATGGGTATCATTTCTAGAGCATAAAGATGATACTTTTGAAAACTCTGTTAGTTTCAGCAAGAAGGTCCAGAAAGATCAAAAGTTCAGCATTGTGTCTATCCGATCAGATCATGGTGGTGAATTTCAAAATGAAAAGTTTGCTAGATTCTGTGATGATCAGGGAATTGAGCATAATTTCTTAGCACCAAGGACACCACAACAAAATGGTATTGCTGAGAGGAAGAACAGAACCCTATTGGATATGGCAAGAACTATGCTCTCAGAATATGATCTGCCAAGATATTTTTGGGCTGAAGCAGTCAACACAGCAAGCTACATTGTCAATCGAGTGATGATCAGGCCAATCCTGAAGAAGACTGCATATGAACTATTCAAAGGGAAGAAGCCAAAGATCAGCCACTTCAGGACTTTTGGATGTCCTTGCTTCATTCACAACAATGGAAAAAGGGACATTGGTAAGTTGGATGCCAAATCAGATGAAGGCATCTTTATGGGGTACACCTCTAAACCCAAAGGCTATAGAGTATTTAATAAACGTAATTTATTGATTGAACAGTCTGTACATATTATTTTTGATGAAACTAACCCTTCCTTGAGAAAGGAAGTAGATAGTGACAATGATGATGCAGATGAACTGTCCAAGAAACTAAAAGATACATCAATTGAGGATGAGGATGATCCACCTCTGGAAGAATTGCAACAAGAAGAAGTTACTCATGAAAACCTTCCAAAGGAGTGGAGATACAAGAAAGATCACCCACTTGAGAATATTATTGGTGATCCATCCATAGGGGTAAGAACAAGAGGTGTAAGACCCTGGATTTTTATTCTCTTTTATATATATGTATATATGTATATGTGTATTCGCGTAGAAGTGAGCAATTAGCTAAATTAAGAAGTAATATGAGCGTTCTCTTTTCTTTTCTAAGAATCTTAGACTTAGAATGATTGAGTAATATTATGTATGTATTTTCTAAATATTGAAGAATATCCTATACTACCTATTTCATGGAATTTTGTATGAGAATATAAGAAGTAGATATGTGTATGTACGTACATATGTTATCTTGTATGCATGACAATGGTATACCTAATTCTACCTGCATAACACCTTGGTGTACTTATGTACGTATGAGTATGTTTAGTTGTAAACATGGTTCATTGCATGGTTTAGTGATGCGTACATTGTACTTCGTACATTGCATGTACATGAAGAGCTCAAGCATGGTAGGTGTATTTAGTAGTCTATATTGGATTTCCATACTCCTCATGAACAACATGCATGTATTTTGATGATAATTAGGTGAGGATAGTCAATCGGCTAAATTATGCATATAGTGCATATTAAGGAATCTTATGCACATAGTACTTAAGCAATGCTAGGTAAAGTTGTGCAAGTTAATATAATTACCGGTGCGCATGTTGTGTCCATCTATTTCAAGCGTACTGTGCACAAGTGTGCTACACCCGTGTGTGTATACTATATATATGTCAAATCAAGTGTGTAGGCATAGGTAGATATCTACGTACATCTTATCTTAGTGTATTCATGTATGCTTGTGTATGTCTAGGTATAAATGCTATTGATTGCCCGGTGTAGTAATATACATATTATACCTTATACCTTGTATGCGTATGAATATATTCATGAGCGTGTTGTTATCTTGATGTACCTATGTATGTATGTGTAGGATTAGTAGTGAATATTGGATATTTACATGGTGTAGTGGTGTGTATACACTATACTACATAGGTTTCATGTGCATGTATGAGTGGGTTAAGCATGGTTCTGCATGATTTTAAGTTCTGGCAGAAGAGTATCTTGGCGTCAACATGCATGGACGCCCATGTTATGTCAGCGTCCATATCGATGGACGCCAACCCTATGTAGCCGTCCAGGGATGTGGACGCCTACTCTTCTGACACTACATGCACAGCAGGTCAGAAAAAGCATGGCCTGCCATGCTTCTGATTGGGGATGGCCGACCCAAAGGGGCTCTCCCACCCTTGCAAGGGCAGACTTCGGGTCTTGCCTCATAAGAGCACCCACCTTGCTGCTAGCAAGGTGCTCTCTTGCCCTTTTCAAGAGGAGAAAACCCTAGCTCAGAAATGTGAGAAAACCTGACCTTGGAAGGCTTAGATCCGGCGATTGGAGGCATTTTCAGGCGCTCTTCTTCGACAAGGAGGACATCTAAGCATAGGAGAAGACCTCCCCGGCGCTGGACTGCGGCCTACAAACCCCTAGAACCCGGAGCAAAGGAGTTTTGGAGGCTTCTTGGCACTGCCTAAGGAGAGCTTCTCCGGCCATTTTGATTCATTTGGAGATTTATTCAAAGGCAAGTAAACCCTAGGTCTTGAGCCTAGACATGTCCCCTAAGTCTCAGGAATTTTGTGGATTTTAATTCGCGTCCTGGAGCCCCCATTCTGACATTTTTCCCCAGCTCGGTCTGTGTTCTCACACAGACAAGAACTTGACGGCAAGAGATCTTGCCGTCAAGATTATCTATTAACGGCATACGATAATGCCATCAACCTCTGTGAACGGCCAGACCCCACCGTTTAGTTCTTCAGGACAGAACAGTGAACTGTCCTTCCCTATATGATTAATTTTCGGACTTCTTCGCATGAGGATATAGTGTAATTTTTATAAGTTCTGTAATACCTATGGTGGGATGTATGGTGAATTTCTTGCGCATTTTTGTGGATGGTGCAAATTTTTAGATTTATTGAATAGTATGTTAGCAATCAGTTTGGATATGTTAGTCCACTGTTTACATGAATCAGGAGGAGTTTGGATGCTATAATTTTTCTAAACCATGTACATATGCATCAGTCCATGCCCTGCAAATCTGAGAATTTTTTTGTGTTCATGTGATTTATTACATTTTCTGCACTAGGAATAGAAGTCATGTGTAGGTTATTCAAAAATTTCAGTAAATGGTGTGTCGTGCAATAAATTCGGGAAAAAAAATTTCTGTGACCATGTATATGTCAGGTTCAGGACCTTGAACCATCAAATCTGATATTTATGTCATGTTCCATATTAAATTGAATTATTAGTGGCATGAAAATGAATGTTTTATTTTCCGTAAATTCTATATAATTCAGGAAAATATGAAAATTTGCATAAGAAGTCTGAAACCTGAAAACAGTGTGTGGTTAAAGTTTCAGGACATTTGGACAATTATACAGTGCAATATGAAATTTCCATGCAAAATGCGTGACTAATGCTAGCTATTATGAAATGATTTGATTTCTGAACCCTTTTAACATGATTAATGAAACTTCCGGAATGTTAATTATGGTCATCTGTAGTAGCATGGTTAGGAGAAAAATAGAGTCACATTGTGCATGAGAAGATGAATGAGATGTGAGCGTTATGTGTAAAATACGTGCTAAAACTCGGCATGAGTAAAGTGTAAAAGTTGTGCCTATGTGACACTGCTACCCTAGAGGCATCGGGAGCCGTATATAGAAAAGTCCCTATAGAAGTCTCCATGTGATATAAGTTTGTCCCAAAGGCATTGGGGAAATCCTGGAGGTGGGCGGTACCACTGGATAGGGTGGAGAGGGCTTCTCCCAGTCTGCGCAGTAACCAAGATCCACCACTGTATTGCCTAGGTGGTGGGTATGTGATCATGAGTCGTGTTATGTGTTATGTGTTGTGAAAAGAGTTATGAGAATGAGTTGTGTTATTTGTTAGTGTCCTCTACTGGTGGTTAGGACTATGTGTCATGGCAAATTGATTAACCAATGAAATAATGAATAAAGTGTGAAATATGTGAATATGGCACATGGTAAGTGCCCATGATGCACGTGGTAAGTGCAATCGATGTGATATGTGATATGTGATAAGTGAAAGTGAAAGAGTAAATGATGTGGAAATGTGTAAATTGTGTAAGTGTGAACATGTGTACATATGAAATGTGTAAAAGTGAACAAGGTGAATGTGTAAATGTGCAATCATGTGAGATAAATGTGTTAAATTGTGAACTTATGATATATGTCATGAAAGTGTTAAATGCATATCCAAACAGCAACCTAAATGCATGAAAAAGGATGTTTCACATGTGTAAGAATGAGTAGAATCCATGTGAGGAACTTCCCTTCCAAATATATGAGAATCTCATGTTAATTGCTATCATGTTATAATGGAATTGTATATATGTATAACTCTCACGTGAATGAAAGGGTAGTGAGCATGTAATAGGGTTTTCATGTTTGCAAAAGGTTGATATTGAATACGGAAAATGCATGAGAAATGTTTTGATCCCATGCTAGTTGAAAGGCTCAATTAGTATAAAGTTTCCTACTTAAGCACTTATTGTTGCTAATTAGTATTACCAAGTTTAACCTTCAATTCATGCTATGAAATATGAAGCTATGTGCATGTGATTTTATCATGTTGAAATAGTAAGTAAGTAAGTTGTGCAATTGAATACGAAAAGTGCATGTGTATGATGAAATGCTCATGATTTAGAATAGAATTATTGTAGACTAAAGCATGCTCCTGTGAAGATAATATCTATTGCTAGTTGAGCATAAGGACTATGTGTACCGTTGTGAATTGATGTTAGTGTGCATCTCGTTAATGTTAATGGTTTAGTGTGAGTGCGACATGTTTAAGTTTAAGATTTTGGTTTGCTTGCTGAGTCTTTGGACTCATTCTTGCTTCGGCGTACAGGTTGGCAGGTATCGGGTCCTAGAAGGAAGCTTGGTGAGGATCGTCATTTGAAGACTAATTTGTGGAGCTGCTACTAGTTGTACTTTCCTTTTTCTTTTGCACAAAAAGAATTATTGTATGGACAATATTTGGACAATGTAGTTTTTTTATCTTGTATTAAATGTGGACATTGTCTTTCTATTTCGCTATTTAGATTGTGGAATATGTGTTGGTGATAGGTAAGAGTTGAGTTGATCATTTTATTCCGCTGTACTCTATTGCTATCCAGGTACATATCAACCTATCGACCAGTGTTGGGTACATGTCCCACTGTGACGATGCCCTTTATACCGATGGGGATTGGTATAATCGTACCGGTATGAAGAGGGTCGTTACAAGAGGTAATGTTATTCCTTGTGATTACCTAGCTTTTGTTTCTCAAATAGAGCCTAGGACAGTCAATGAAGCTCTCTCTGATGAATCTTGGATAGTAGCCATGCAAGATGAATTAAATCAATTCAAGAGAAACCAAGTATGGTCACTTGTTCCTAGACCATCAGACCATCCAGTCATTGGCACCAAATGGGTGTTCAGAAATAAACTGGATGAAACTGGTGCAATCTTAAAAAACAAGGCCAGATTGGTAGCTCAAGGCTATTCTCAAGAGGAAGGCATAGATTTCGATGAAACCTATGCACCTGTAGCTAGACTTGAGGCCATTAGAATATTACTTGCATATGCATCTACTTTGAATTTAACACTATTTCAAATGAATGTTAAATCCGCATTTTTAAATGGTTTTATAAAAGAGGAAGTTTATGTGGAGCAACCTCCGGGTTTTGATGACACGGAATTTCCTAATCATGTTTTCAAACTTCACAAGACATTATATGGTTTAAAACATGCACCTAGAGCCTGGTATGAAAGGCTTAGCTCTTTTCTTTTAAACCATGGTTTCAGTAGAGGTCAAGTAGATAGTACCCTTTTCATAAAGTCAAAGGTCAAACACATTCTATTAGTCCAAATTTATCTAGATGATATTATCTTTGGGTCTACTGATGAATCCCTTTGCAAGTACTTTGAAAAGTTGATGCAGGGAGAATTTGAAATGAGCATGATGGGAGAACTTAATTACTTCCTTGGACTTCAAATCAAACAAGGAAAGGAAGGAACTCACATCTGTCAAGCAAAGTACACAAAAGAACTCTTGAAGAAATTTGGATTCGAAACTACCAAGCCACTGTGAACACCGATGAGCACATCAACAAGGATGGACAGTGACAAAGATGGTAAGAAAGTAGATCAAAAGATCTACAGAGGTATGATTGGTCCACTACTTTATTTAACAGCTAGTAGACCAGATATACTATTTAGTGTATGCATGTGTGCTAGATATCAAGCTGATCCTAAAGAATCACATTTAATTTCGGTGAAAAGAATATTGAGATATTTAGCAAGATCTCATGACTTAGGTCTATGGTATCCAAAACATTGTGAAATTAACTTAGTAGGTTACTCTGATGCTGACTATGCTGGATGCAAATTAGATAGAAAAAGCACCAGTGGTGGTTGTCAATTTCTTGCAGGATGTTTAATATCTTGGTCTTCAAAGAAACAAAAATAAGTAGCACTATCCACTGCTGAAGCTGAGTACGTAGCTGCTGGAAATTGCTGTACACAACTCTTATGGATAAAGCAACAACTTGAAGATTTTGAATTAAACATCAAATCCATCCCACTACTGTGTGACAACACCAGTGCCATTAATCTCACCAAGAATCCAGTTCAGCACTCAAGGACCAAACATATTGAGGTTAGATATCATTTTATTCGTGATCATGTTGCAAATGGAAATATTGAAATATCCTTTATTAATACAAATGGCCAATTAGCAGACATTTTCACAAAAGCCTTACCTGAAGAGAGATTCACATCTCTTAGAAGGGAATTAGGCATGTGCAATTTGTGATAAAAGTTTGCTTACAAATGGCACATTAAATTTCAGAATTAAGTATTTTTTTTTCCTCCATGGCGTTAAGCAAGAGAAATTCAAATCATTCTTTGTAACCGCTCTCTCATTAAAGTCGGTTTGAATAGTCAACACCTTTTGTCGTTTTCCACTGCCTTTTGGTGCCTCACTTTCCACATCGCATTAATTTATTCATAAAATCAATGGCAGAACGATTCGTATCTCATCGTCTACCTTTTCCCCTTTTCATCCTGTCGCATGAGCCGATGCCCTAACAACTCATATCTCAACCTTCTACAAGTTTGAACCTTCCTCCTCCTTCCCGCAAAATTTCTTGAGGATTCCTTCTCTTCTCCTTCCGTTTCAACCCTCCAGAGACTTTTCCACCTGAATCCATGGCCGCACCAGTCATCGCCGACAGTTTGGGTGGCTACAGCGCCGAGTTTCTCACTCCTGAGCAGCATGAGAGGTTTACCTTTGTGAAGACGAAGCTCTGTGGAAATAAAGAAGTCGATGTTGCTAATCTGAGGAAAAATGGAATGAGCAGTGTGGTAGATTTGATCAATCAGATGCAGTGGACATGAGTCTCCACCTTTTTAGAGGTCAGTTATTTGGACTTGGTAAAAGCTTTCTTCGTGTGTATGAGAACAGAGGAAGATGGGTCCCTAGTCTCTTCAGTAAAGGGAACCCTGATTAGAATAGACCCTGAGTTGCTGAAGATGTTGTTTGATGTGATGACTTCTGGATTTAGTGGGGTTCACACCGTGGACGCCCAAGTGAAAGGTTTGGGAATTGTAGGGCCGGGTTTCAAGCTAAGGGATGGCAAGCTGGAAAAAAATCAACTAACTACTTTCAACCGCCTCCTTCACTTTATTGTTTGTCAAATCTTAGTTCCCAGAAGTGCAACATTTTCATCTTGCACAAAGGCCGACTCAGACATGATGTATTGGGCCATTCAAAATAAGGAGATAAATATGGCCGCAGTGATGATGGAAAGAATGAAATTTGCCAGAGATCAGATTTGGGACACCAAGAGCAAGTTAAATGTGTCCCTGCCCTATGCCCACCTACTTACCAAGATCTTCAAACACTTCGGTGTTGATCTTTCTGGGGCAGTTGTAGAGAAAATGGGCCAAGCAATCAGGTCCAGGAACCTGAAGAAGAGTGGCTTCTCTGTGGAAAATTGTGTCTGGTTCAAGGCTTCAATTGCTAAAGGCGAAGCCATCATTGACGACACCTCAGTTGTTCATCAGGAGATGGGATCAGCAGATATGATTCCAGAATTGCCAGTGGAGTCAGTTTCAGCTCCAGCAGTTGGAGCAGCAGAATCATCTGGTCCCTCTTTAGCAGAAGTTCAGTCTGAAATTGGAGTGGAAGAAGAAAGAATGTCAGCACCAGCTTCAGAATTTCCAGAAGAATTAGCTGAAAATTTTACAGAGAGGAGAATTGAGGATATTCTCCTAGAGGATATTATTTCAGTTGAGGACCCACTATCCTCAACTGTGGTTGCATCTATTTTTTCAAACCTTATTGATTTAATTCCTTTCACCTCTAGTGCTCCCGAAACCAGTGGCAGAGTTGCAGAAGCAGAGTTGCAGAAGAGGCTGTGGCATCAGGCCACATTGATGAACCAATGGAAGATGTTCAAGTAGAGGTAGAGCACCTAGTTGCTCAAGGTGACTCTGTGATGAAAGATGCTCCCATTCAGGAGGAGCAAGTATCAAATGAAGAAGATGCTCCTATTGAGGGGGAGCTATCAAAAGAAGGTTCAGCAGAAACAACTCCAGTTGTTGATGGTCAGGAGGAAAGGCATAGAGATTCTCAAAATCTAGATGACAGAGAAGGAGAGATTGCAAGCTCTTCGAGCTCAGATGATGATCATCCTCCTCCAGCAAAAGAAGGCAAGAAGAAAGGAAAAGAAGTTGCCTCTGAAGTTCCTCTCCTGGCTGATACACCTTTTGAGAGGCAGGTCAAGCAGAAAATTGTCATAAATTTGAAACCAGTGATTGAAAGGCTGAATGTGCAAGGTGACCTATTATGTACTCTCCAGTCAGATGTAAATTCTATATTTCTAAGCCAAGCTTCAGCCAACAAAGAATTGGGACAAATCAGAAATGCTATGAAATGGTTTAAGAAGGAGATGAGCAGCATGAAAGGCATGCTCTCGGATATTATCAAGGCAGTTGGAGTTCAAGCTCCTCCTCCTCCAGAAGTAGCAGTAGCACCAGAAGCAGCAGCAGCACCAGAAGTAGCAGCAGCACCAAAAGAGGTAGGGCCAACAGGGCCAGCTGATCAGGTTGAAGGGCCAACAGGGCCATCTGAGCAAGGGTCAGGGCCATCAGGGCCATTGGAAAGTGAGTCTGTGCAGATAGAGGCAGAAGAGTTCTTGGCACCCAAGCCCCCAGCTCCCTCTTCTCCCTCTCACACACCTATTCCTCCAACTCCACCCTCAGCTCCTACAGCACCTCCTGCTCCTCAAACATTCAAGAAGCCTCAATCTAGACCAATTTCTTCTCCTACACCATTTCAGTCCACCTCATCTCCTGCCTCCTCTACTTCCATTCCTTCTCCTTCTCCTATACATGAGGCCCCTCCAGCATTCTCAGCTGGAGCATCCTCCTCCTCCTCTGGTCCCTCCCTTGGACCAATTGATGACCTTCCTACTACTTCCCACTCTTTTCTTCATCCTACTCCTCCACCCTCTTTCATCACTATCATACCTGAAAGAGCCCAACTTAACTCTCCCTTTATGGAACAAATAAAGGATGAGTTTGAGGAAGGGATCTTCAGGTCTGTGTTGAAGGTTGGGGAACATGTTCATAGGGAAGACCCTTCTAGTCCTGCCCCCAAGAAGAGGAAGCTTACTTCTACTTCCTCCCTCTCCTCTGAACCCAAATACCCACCTTTGTGGTTTTCTCTCACAATGGACAACAAACATCCCTCACTGTACAGAGAATATCTCTCAAAGGTTGTTTTTGCAACCATCATTAACCTTCCATTTCTTGATCTCACAGATCATTTGCACACCATTCTACCCTACACTTCTCTTTCCAAATCCGAAAAATCCAAAATCTTCTCTCTTGCCCATTCCAAAACTGAAGAGCAGTGGGGCAAAGGTCACAAGGATCTCCTAAAGAAATTCATTCTTGTTAAATCTGCTAGATTCCCTCCAAGAGACCACTCCCTGACCCTATCAGAGTGGTTTAGGATCTATCATAGGGAACTTTGGGCACCCTATAGTCAAAAGGAAATCAAAATGATCAGGCATCTCATGCTATTCAACAACTACAGATATATTCATAGACTTCTAGAGGTTCAGCTCAGTCAGTTCAAAAGGGCCATTTCAGCTCTGACTCCGGATATCTCTCAATCTTCAGATGTTCAGGTAGATTTTGCTACCCTCCAAGTACCTGAAGAGATAGTCCTTCCTCAAATTCACTTTCTAGCTATGGAGTCCTCTGTAGGATCCATCATCTTTGAATGTTTTGCCAGAGTAATGGGTAGAATTAAAGTACAGAAAGGCTACCTGGTTGCTTTTTCTAGATTCCTGTTTAAGGAATATCACCAGGGGCATGTAAGTGCTGAAGTTCTAGCCCCTATTCTGTCTGAATGTGAAAGGCTGGCATCTTCTGAATGGTCCAAGTTCTACCCCCTGTCAGCTCAGCAACTCTTTGAAATCAATGAAGTTCAGGCCAGAGAAGGCCAACCAGCCATTTCTCCAGCTACTTTCCTAGATATGAACTCCGTTCATCTTGTTGATGACCCCTTCAAGGTCTGGGAGGAAAGATACAAAGTGTATGTGGCTATGCACAAAGCTCTCAGAGATAACCACAACCATTATCCTGTCACCATGGACCAATTCCTCACCTGTGCCAGCTTTGGGACTCGTCGATTTCTCAAGATGAACATGGACAAGAATGCATATGCTGATCTTCTCTATCACCACCTAGATCTTCATCTCAAAAGGATGGCTTCCACCATGGGACCATCCTACTCTGTATCTTTTGGAGTATTCAAAACGTTTTTTGAAGAGCAGGAAGCACAGGCATGGGAAACCATCTCCCATTTTGCCTCTCTTCTGTCTCCTGCCTTCTATTTACCAGTACCTCCAAAGTTAATGAAATGACCTTCTTTGTATACTCCTGTTCTCTTTCTCTCTTCCTTCTTTGTCGAAGATTGTCTTTTTGCTCAATGACAAAAAGAGGGAGAAAATTAGCATGTCTGAAATACAATAATTTTTTTAAGAAAGAAAATTAGCATCTTCAGAATGATTTCAGATATTTTTCATCCATGCTTATTGTACAGTTTTGTCATCACCAAAAAGTAGGAGATTAATGACCAGTCTATCCCCATGTAATTTTAATTAATTACATATATATATATATTTTGATGATTAACAAAACCAAACAAAAGTTTATCAATTATATCTAATGAATATTTCATAAGTCTTAAGCACAGAAAAAATACCAAGGTCAAACAAGCCAATAATGGTATGCATTACTTCTCTGAATCCTTAATCTTTTAAACATGATATTTCTCTAAGTCCATATCGACTTCTATTGAAGGCCATAATGATTTCCTTATAAGACTGAAAAGTCATGTTGTTTTAAACAAATCGATGCCGTAACGATTCTTTAAGTGATCGCAATGATTTCCTTATAAGACTGAAAAGTCATGTTATTTCAAACAAGTCGATGTCACAACGACTCTATAAGTTACCGTAACGATTTCTTTAGAGCCCGTAACGACTTGCTCGTCACAACGACTCTATAAGTTACCGTAACGATTTCTTTAGAGCTCGTAACGACTTGCCTGTCGCAACGACTCTATAAGTTGTCGCAACGATTTCTTTAGAGCCCGTAACGACTTGCTCGTCACAATGACTCTATAAGTTACCGTAACGATTTCTTTAGAAACTCGTAACGACTTGCCTGTCATAACGACTCTATACGTTATCGCAATGATTTCTTTAGAAAGCGCAACGACTTCTTTAGAACTCGCAACGACTTGCTTGATGTAACGACTTCATAAGTTACCATAACAATTTCTTTAGAGTTCATAACGACTTGATAAGTACTCATAACGATTTCTTTAGAACTCGCAACGACTTCATAAGTTACCATAACGATTTCTTTAGAGTTCATAACGACTTGATAAGTACTCATAACGATTTCTTTAGAATTCACAACGACTTGCTTTGTATAATGATTTGTTAAGTATTTCACATCGATTTCTTCAGAAACACAACAATTTGCTTTGTGCAACGATTCATTAAGTGTTCATGAAATATCTTCTGTCACATAACGATTTGCTATGACTCATAACGATTTCATAAGTCATATAGTCATCGATTTCATATCTTGATATCTTATTCATCTTAAAAGCGTTGACTAGTCAATGTCCACGTAGATATCTCTCTGACGTTTTTGCATTTATGAGATCTGAACATATCTCTGCATGCATGCAGACCATATCGTGCCTACTCTGATTACGTCCTTTAGACTTAAGCTATTTTGCACTACTATTTTCATGTCTATTGCTACTGACGTTGACTGACATCAGAGACAGCTTAGCTGTCTGCTATTTGAGATTGACATTTGTGCAGACCTCTGAACTAGCTTCTTGGTACAACGTTAAACAAATAGAAGCCAACGGATATTTCTGAAGATCTATCTCTTTGCATGCTCAAGTGATCAAAAGACTGTTGACTGGAAGATTCCAAGACTCCAGATGTCATTCAGTCTAACGACTACTCAAAAGAGAGACAACGGACACTTCAACGTCTACATTTCAAATTGAAGATATAAATTCAATTCAGAAGAACAGAAGAAAGGGAGACATCGCGCATTCAAGCATTCAAATTCTTCTGAAGAAAGTCCAGAGCCAAGAACTTCATTATGCTTAGCTTTTGCTCTCCACTAGTTTGTGTAAATCTTGAGAGAGCCTGTGTAGTTCTGAGAGGGTGCTTAGCTTAAATCTCTTCCTCCCAGTTCTAGTTGCTTCAGATCCTTACTTGTCAAAAGCTTGATCTAGGGGCTTGAATTTCATTCACTCTCTTTGTGTTGTTCCCTTCGGGTGTGAAGGAAGACCTGGTGTGGTATCCAGGGTGTTGTTCCCTTCGGGTGTGAAGGAAGACCTGGTGTGGTATCCAGGGTGTTGTTCCCTTCGGTTGTGAAGGAAGACCTGGTGTGGTATCCAGGGTGTTGTTCCCTTCAGTTGTGAAGGAAGACCTGGTGTGGTATCCAGGGTGTTGTTCCCTTCGGTTGTGAAGGAAGACCAGTTGAGCTGGGTGTTGTAGCATCCTTAGGGGGACTGTACCCTAGTTAGTGAAATCCTGAGTTATTGCTCAGGGACTAGACGTAGGAGTCCTAAGGAAAGGAGGTCCGAACCAGGATAAACCTTGTGTTGTGTGATTATCTTCTTTGTGTGTTTGTTATTTAAACTAACTGTCACTAACCCACTTCGAAGAACGTTTGTGTGAATGTTTTTAGTTACAGGTATCTTCTAGATTAATTTTTAAAGACCCATTCACCCCTCCTCTGGGCTCGTCAACTGGGCAACACTAGAGACCTTCCCAAAACACCTTCTGGGTTGGGCTGGGACAGTGTGTCGACACTAGTTCAAGTAGTGTCGACACTAGTGCCCTTCCAGAACAAAAACCTATAGGTCATGTGCAACCTCAAAACAAATCTGATGCAGGATTTACTTACCTTGCTTATAATTCTCTACCGAATGACATTTAGACAAAACGTTCAACACGAAAGATGACGAGGTCAACTAGTAGAAGAACTTTGATGTTGGGGGTTTGATCTAATTCGGTTTTGAATCCCGAAAAACATATGAAGACATAAAATTAAGTGCAGTCTAAAATCGCAGAATTCTGCAGTGACTCTCTTATCATGCCTGTAACTCTCTAAAAAAAGACTTTTGGACAAAATGTCCATCATAAAAGATGATCGTAACTTCAAGTAGAAGAACGTTCATGAAGGAAGTTTAGTCTAACTTGGTCTTTAATCACATGCATGATAAGAAGTACGGGAAAAACTCTAACAGTGCGTGACTTTGGCAAAAAGCTTGTAATTCAAAATCTACTAGATGAAATTCGATGAAACTAGAGGGCAATGAAAGCTAACTTGATGCTCTACACATTGGTATAGGATATGTTAAGATTTAGCCCGAGAAAACCTACCTTCTGGGTTGAAGAAGTTTTGTTTTTCCAGAAAAACCCGTGTTCAGACCACTTGGATGAGAACGCTTACCACTCCGTGTATACTGCATGGAATTTGGGCGTTCCACTTGGGTTAGAACGTAGACTTGACCCTCTTTCCAGGGGTATAAGCCTTGCAAGTTTTGGTTTAGGTTTGACTCACCTTTGGTCGACTTCAAGATGATGGTTTGTGCAGGTCGCAACAGACACAACGGGGAAGAAGAACGGCTTGGTGTGGGGATCTCCTGCTTCCCCAGTTGCCAAGAACTCCTCCACACGACCCTAGCAAGTTCTAAAACTCGCTCCTAAGGTTTGGTGAAGAGTATTTAAGCAACCATGGTGTTTTAGGAGTCCTATTATGACTAGGAAAGCCAGGTTGCGGTTTTGTCATGTTAGTTTCCTACTTAGGGAGGATTTCTTCCTCCCATAGAGTGTGTGAGGCTTTAGGAAACCTCCTTTCACAGATAGGCACAAATTTGGGTTGCCAAGAATGCATGATTGCATCCCAATTTAACTCAAATTGCCTTTTTTCTAATTTCAGCCTATTTAGAGTTACGAAGTTTCCCTGCATTTTCTAGCTTTATTTGATTATTGGGCTACATGATGTCCATTGACCCAATTATGATTTGGGTCATGAATATATAATGTTGGAAATCCCTCCAACCCTTTTTATTTAAATTCTTGATTGCGTCGTATTTCCGTGTTAACGGTTTTCCGACTTGTTATAGCACGTACGATAATGATGCGTTTGCTTTACATACTTGGAAATTATTTATTTCCATTTATTTGAATTCTTTATATAGCTAAAATTTCCGGGGTGCTACACCCTCCCCCACTTAAGAGAATTTGGTCCCCAAATTCATGTATAGCAAGTTATTGTACAAGTGAGGTGTACTTACTTGTGAATAGCTTCGGGTATCTTTTGCGCATTGCTTCCTCGGTTTCCCACGTGTCATCCTCATCCATGCGTTGATTCCATCTAACCCTTACTAGTGGAATAACCTTGTTCCTTAGTTGGCGCAATTCCCGGTCCACGATCTTAATTGGCTTCTCTTGATATGTTCCGTCTTTGTTGAATTCTAGAAGCTCGTATTCTATAACATGCCATGGATCTCGTACATACATTTTCAACATGGATATGTGGAACACATTGTGTATTCCGTCCATTTGTGGTGGCAAAGCGAGACGATATGCCACCTCACCGACTCTTTCAAGAATTTCGAAAGGCCCGACAAACCTTGGTGACAACTTGCCTTTAATGCAAAAACGCCTGATCCCACGGCCTGGAGACACTTTCAAGAATACATGTTCACCCACCTGAAATTCCAGGTCTCTTCTTCTAATATCTGCATATGCCTTTTGTCTTTGCTGCGCCACTGCCATTCTTTCTTTAATAAGTTTTACCTTCTCGGTTGTTTCCCTTATCATCTCTGGTCCTAACATTTGTTTTTCGCCAACTTCATACCAACATATTGGAGATCGGCAACTCCTGCCATAGAGTGCTTCAAATGGTGCCATCTGAATGCTAGCTTGATAGCTATTATTGTAGGCGAACTCCACAAGAGGTAAGTGTTCATGCCAGCTACATCCAAAATCTAGGACACATGCTCTAAGCATATCTTCAACCACCTGGTTGGTTCTCTCCGTCTGACCATCTGTCTGTGGATGGAAAGCCGTGCTAAAGTTCAGTTTAGATCCCAAGGAGTAATGCAGTCCTTTCCAAAAATGGGATGTAAACCTTGGGTCTCTATCAGACACGATAGACACCGGTACTCCATGTAATCTGACTATTTCCTTCACATACAATGCAGCCAGAACATCTACTGACCACTTATTCTTCACTGACAAGAAGTGAGCCGACTTAGTTAAGTAGTCGACAATAACCCAGATTCCATCGAATCCACCTCTAGATTTAGGTAGTCCGAAAATAAAGTCCATCCCTATACCTTCCCATTTCCATGCCGGGATTTCTAGGGGTTTAAATTTACCTGCGGGCCGCATGTGTTCCGCCTTGACCCTTTGACATGTTAAACAGTGGGCGACATATTCCGCCACCTCTCTCTTCATATTAGGCCACCAGAAGCTTCTTTTCAAATCTTGATACATTTTGGTAGTTCCTGGATGAATAGTATATCTGGTTTTGTGAGCCTCATCCATAATCATTTTCTTTGTCTCCGCATGGTCGGGTACACAGACCTGATCCCGGAACAATAGCCTTCCATCTTCAGTTAATGAGAAATCCGACCTCTATTCAAGGTTAGCCTTAATCTCCACAAGTACAGGGTCATTGTCTTGGAGTGCTGTGATGTCCTTCAATAGTGTGGGTTGTGCTCTAACACTAGCAACAAAGCATCCCTTCTCTTTGATGTCAGCATCAATATTTAACTTGGCGAAGTATTCTAATAACTTCCATTCGTCTACCATTAAACTTGACAATGTGATCATTGGCTTCCTACTTAGAGCATCTGCCACAGCATTTGCTTTTCCTGGGTGATATTGGATCATGAAGTCAAAGTCCTTGAGATACTCCAACCACCGCCGCTGTCTCATATTCAAGTCCTACTGAGAAAATAGATACTTCAAACTTTTATGGTCAGAAAACACAATGAATTTCTCACCATATAGATAATGATGCCATATCTTCAAGGCGAAGACTACAGCATCTAGCTCCAGATCATGTACAGGATAATTGTCCTCGTGCTTCTTCAATTGTCTGGACGCATAGCATATAACCTTCCCATTTTGCATCAGCACACAGCCAAGGCCGATCCCAGACGCATCGGTGTATACTTCAAAACTACCCCCAGCAACCGGCAGGGTCAGTACGGGTGCCGAGGTGAGGTGCTCTTTCAATGCCCTGAAACTTTCTTCACATTCATGAGTCCATGCGAATGGATTCTCCTTCCTGGTAAGCCTGGTCAAATGTACAGCTATCTTTGAGAAATCTTTAATGAAGCGACGATAATAACTGGCTAAACCCAGAAAGCTTCTAATCTCCGACACAGTTGTCGGCCTTCCCCAGTTCTTTACCGCCTCTACCTTAGATGGATCCACAGAGATTCCCTCCTTGGATATGATGTGACCAAGGAAGGACACTTCCTCCATCCAAAATTCACACTTACTAAGTTTAGCATAGAGTTGATTATCTCTGAGCACTTGCAAAGCAATCTTCAAGTGTTCCTCATGCTCTTCTTTAGATTTGGAGTAAATAAGGATGTCATCAATGAACACCACTATAAACTGGTCCAAGTACGGCCTATAAATATTGTTCATAAGTTGCATGAAAGCTGCTGGAGTATTTGTTAAACCAAACGGCATGACCACGAACTCATAGTGACCATATCTACTCCGGAATGCAGACTTGTGAATATCCTCCTCCTTTATTCTTAGTTGATCATAGCCTGATCTTAGATCTATCTTGGAGAAATATTGTGCACCGGAGATCTGGTCAAATAGCTCGTCGATGCGGGGCAGTGGATACTTATTTTTTATTGTCAACTGGTTCAACTGACGGTAATCAATGCATAGCCTCATTGTCCCGTCCTTCTTTCTGACGAATAGCACTGGCGCTCCCCACGGGGATGTGCTAGGCCTGATAAAGCCCCGATCTAGCAATTCTTGGATCTGTCTCTTCAATTCCTGCAATTCAACAGGGGACATATGATACGGAGCCTTTGAAACAGGGGCTGCCCCAGGGAGTAACTCAATGGTGAAGTTTACCTCCCGTTCAGGTGGTATACTAGGTAATTCCTCTGGAAATACATCAGGATAGTCTCTGGCTATTGGAATGCATTCAATGGTTGGTTTCTTCTTTTTAGTTGCCAAGACGGAAACTAGGAAAGCATCACAACCCTGGTTGATCAGCTTTGAAGCCTTTAGGGAGGATATCAAGATAGGGTGTTTGTGATAACGGGTGCCAAGTAGTGATAGAGTTGGGAGGTTTGGTCTTTTAAAAGTGACCCTCCTATGGCGACAGTTTACATCGGCATCATATTCAATTAGCCAATCGACACCCAAAATGGGATCATATCCCTTCATCTCTAAATAGATGAGGTCGGCAGGGAGATTGTGTCCTCCAATCATAGTTTCACATTTTGGTAAGTAGTGAGTGAGTTCAGATTCTGAGCCTAGTGGAGAGGCTACAGAAATCTTGGATTTCAAGGGTACAGGTTTGATAGGTAGAGTTGCAGCAAATGTGTTGGAAATAAATGTATATGTAGCTCCAGTATCAATAAGCACAAAAGTAGGTTGAGAGTGTATGGAAATGGTACCTTCCACCATACCCCCTTCCTCGGGTAGGTCAGCTTCTATGACAGCATTAAGGCGTCCCTGACGCCGTGGTGCATTCTGGGCTCTACTTGGTTGGTCCTTCATCATTGGACAGTCAGGAATACGGTGGTCATGACCACCACATCTCAAGCATGCCCTGAGCTTCTTCCAGCATTCCTCAGCTCAGTGTCCTGGTTTATCGCAGAATTTGCAGTTCTCAGCCAACTGCTTATCTTCTATTTTGACTCTTTTGTCCCCAGTAACATCTCTTCCGACATTCGGCCTCTTGTTGTTGTTGTTGACATTGTTGTTTCGAAAAGTTGGAGCAATATTAGGTGCTCCCCTCTTGACGAAGACCAGCTTGGAGTTGTCCTTGCCCCTCATGCCCTCCACTTTGGCCATGGTGTCTTCTACCAGTTGAGCTCTTTGGACTATCTCAGCGTAAGTTTGGATATTATGTGGTCCGAGCCGTTCAATGAACATGGGCCTGAGCCCATCCATGAAACGGTTAGCCTTTAGCCTTTCAGTTCCCACCAGGTGTGGGGCATACACAGAAAGACGCGCGAAATGAGCCTTATACTCAGCCACGGACATCCCTTTCTGTTTAAGTGCAGCAAACTCCGCTGCCTTCTTCTCCTTGACTCTCTCAGAGAAATATTTTCCTCGGAATATCTCCAGGAATCCGGCCCACTCCAGTTCAGCTATATTAGGCAGGTGGGCCGATGTGGCCTTCCACCACGCTCCGACATCCTTGGTAAATTGAAAAGTGGCCAGTACCACCTTCTCCCTATTAGTGCATTGCATTACTTGGAAGATCCTTTCTATTTCTTCCTGCCAATTTTTTGCTTCATCTGGGTCAGGGGATCCAGAGAAACGAGGAGGGTTTAAACTCCTAAAATTACGGTGTAGATCACCGGCTCCATTCCTTGCAGCTCGAGCTTGATTTCCAGCCTGAACTACATTTTGTAGTGCCTGGGTCAATCCAGCCACGGTTTCTTGCATAGCTTGCCACTGGTTGCGAGCCATTACAGTTGAGTGTAAGTGTTATGAAGGTTCCTGAGAAAAGGATGGAAACCAGTTAATGTCTCTAGATACATTATAAGAGTCAATGGGTAGGAGTGTTTATATCTTTCTAACTCTTCCCCAGTCTCTACCCATTCTCACCAGGTACTATATTTAATTTTCATGACCTAGGTTCCATAGGTATCTCCTATTCCTGAGACATATCCTATTTGGTATTCCTAGGCTCTGATACCACTAAACTGTCACGTCCCGAGAATTACGCAGCGGATATTAGTTCGAAGAATTCGAGTCAATATCTCGAGACATGGACAGTCGGCAAATAAGCCTCTAGCTAGCACGCACTAAATGGGTATCAACACACCATCATAATAGGGCCCAAATGTTGAACTCAATATAGATTGTATTCAAATTGAAACTAGTACAGGACTAAGACTCAATAAAAAGGAAAGTACATAATACCTCACTTCCTACTACACTGTTCTAACATTCAAATGATCTAACTATAGACAGACTCATAATTGGAACGCTCATCACTCGGATGCATTCCCATCCTCGACTTGCTCTTCATCTTGAACTTCATAGTCACCTAAATTGGGGAAAAGTAGGGGATGAGCAAACTAGCCCAGTAGGATTTATATCTCAATGTGCGGGCAATGATATAAGTGATTAACATTTTTGAACTAGGTAAGCACGATGAATGTCATGATATGCGTGTACGAATAAAATAGATTTAAAACATGATGCATGAAACAAGCTAAATAGAGTGAACGTGATAGAATAAGATCTGTAATGTTATAACAAGAGAGAACTAGCAATAGATCACTTTGTACAAGCACGCAAGATTTCACTTGATGTCAATAGTTTACAAGAACGCAAGATATCACTAGTTGCAATAAATGCAGGATGGCCATATCACGCAAGCAAGCAAGCAAGATTGCACAAGCACGATCAAGTAACACTAATCAAGCACGTAAACACTAATGTACACCAAGGAAAGATCCACCAAGAGTGCACACATGCCACATGTATGTGGTTATGTATCTAACATTCAACAAGCAAGAAAGTACTCCCAGCGCAGATGCAATGCCAGTAATCATTATACCCCATAGTTAACAGTATATCTATGACTCGCCGTCATTGGGGCTAGATTGGAGCCCTTGGACACACGCTGTGCCCTATCAGCATCTCATGTAAAATTTTAAATGTAGATACCCACAGTCATTAATAATGGCCAATGAGAGTTTCAATAAGTAAGCATGTGTAATATCATGTTCATAATGATGATGGGAAACAAGTAATAAGCAATTGAACATGATTTCATGAGAACAATGGTCAAGAGATAAATTTGGTAGCTGAACGGTAAGATTTATAATTTAATTCAATCTCTACATTAATGGCTTTAGTCTAGATTGTAATTCATGCTCACGAGAACAAGAAGAGAAAGGAAGTGCACTATAGAGATGTATAAGTGTGTAGTGATGTACGCGTGTCAATTCACAATCCGTCGGTCTCAAACTCTCGGAAAACACTTAACATGATGGCATGCAAAGATCAATGTATTAAACTACATATGGGTTTACCAGATTTTAAGATAATATTTATCATTTAAATCAAGCTAGATTGGTAACAAGAGCAAATCACAAGCTTCATGTATGATCATATCATTAAGAAAGCAATTAGAATAATATTCATGTAATTAAGGATTTTTCAATGGGTTAAACACTTTTAAGCCATTAAATAGACATCATGCAATGATCAGACCCAAGACAGACAATATTTTGCAAAGGTAGTGTCGACACACCCCTTACTGGTGTCGACACTATGCTCCAAACACAAGGCAAAATAATGAAGAATTGGTCAAGTAGTGTCGACACTGGTCCAGGTAGTGTCGACACAGTGCTTCAAATACAAGGCAAAAAGGTCAAGTAGTGTCGATACTAGCTCAGGTGGTGTCGACACTAGAGACAGCTCCCAGAACACCTTCTGGCCAATCTAGGACAGTGTGTCGACACTAGTTCAAGTAGTGTCGACACTAGTAGCTTTCCAGAACACCTTTTGGACAAAACTGGTCAGGTAGTGTCGACACTAGAGACCTTCCCAGAACACCTTCTGGGCTGTGCTGGGACAGTGTGTCGACACTAGTTCAAGTAGTGTCGACACTAGTGCCCTTCTAGAATAAAAACGTATAGGTCATGTGCAACCTGAAAACAAATCTGATGAAGGATTTACTTACCCTGCTTATAACTCTCTCAAGAATGACATTTAGATAAAATGTTAATCACAAAAGATGACGAGGTCAAATAGTATAAGAACTTTGATGTTGGGGGTTTGATCTAATTCGGTTTTGAATCCCGAAAAACATATGAAGACATAAAATCAAGTGCAGTCTGAAATCGGAGAATTCTGCAGTGACTCTCTTTCTATGCCTGTAACTATCTAAAAAAAGACTTTTGGACAAAACTCCCAACATAAAAGATGATCATAACTTCAAGTAGAAGAACTTTCATGAAGGAAGTTTAGTCTAATTTGGTCTTGAACAACGTGCATGATAAGAAGTACGGGAAACACCCTAACAGTGCGCGACTTTGGCAAAAAGCTTGCAATTCAAAATCTACTAGTTGAAATTCAATGAAACCAGAGGGCAATGAAAGCTAACTTGATGCTCTACACATTGGTATAGGATATGTTAAGATTTAGCCCGAGCAAACCTACCTTCTGGGTTGAAGAAGTCTCGTTTTTCCAGAAAAACCCGTGTTCAGATCACTTGGATGAGAACGCTTACCACTCCGTGTATACTGCATGGAATTTGGGCGTTCCACTTGGGTTAGAACGTAGACTTGACCCTCTTTCCAGGGGTATAAGCCTTGCAAGGTTTGGTTTAGGTTTGACTCACCTTTGGTCGACTTCAAGATGATGGTTTGTGCAGGTCGCAACAGACACAATGGGGAAGAAGAACGGCTTGGTGTGGGGATCTCCTGCTTCCCCAGTTGCCAAGAACTCCTCCACACGACCCTAGCAAGTTCTAAAACTTGTTCCTAAGGTTTGGTGAAGAGTATTTAAGCAACCATGGTGTTTTAGGAGTCCTATTATGACTAGGAAAGCTAGGTTGCGGTTTTGTCATGTTAGTTTCCTACTTAGGGAGGATTTCTTCCTCCCATAGAGTGTGTGAGGCTTTAGGAAACCTCCTTCCACAGATAGGCACGAATTTGGGTTGCCAAGAATGCATGATTGCATCCCAATTTAACTCAAATTACAATTTTCTAATTTCAGCCTATTTAGAGTTACGAATTTTCCCTGCATTTTCTAGCTTTATTTTATTATTGGGCTACATGATGTCCATTGACCCAATTATGATTTGGGTCATGAATATATAATGTTGGAAATCCCTCCAACCCTTTTTATTTAAATTCTTGATTGCGTCGTATTTCCATGTTAACGGTTTTCCGACTTGTTATAGCACGTACGATAATGATGCCTGTGCTTTACATACTTGCAAATTATTTATTTCCATTTATTTGAATTCTTTATATAGCTAAAATTTTTGGGGTGCTACAGAAATAAGACAGAGAAGGAACAAAGCATACATCTAATCCAAACCACACATTCAAACCACAAACACACTTACTAATTCAAGCCAAGAAATCCTCCCTCCAAGCTCCCCATGGAGCTCAACACATAGAAGAACGCCGGAGAGAAGGAACACAGGCAAAGGGCCAAATGGGGGTTCTGCTCTCGGCCAGAGCAACTTAAACACAAACGTTAAGAATGCGACAACCCTGGTCGTCGCGTTAGCAATGCTAATGCGACACCCACCGGCGTTGCGATCTGGAACGTCTGCGACACTGACGGTCAAAGCCACCACGTGGCATGCATGCAATATCTGATTGCGACGGACCAGAGTGTCGCGTTCATGCATGCAACGCCACAGGTGTCACCACCACCTTGACAACAAAATGACAAAATGATTGTCTGCTGTCAGAGCCCTGTCGCGGCAGGGGCGGCTGGCGCGTTCTCATCCAAAATGCGATGGTCACTTACGTCGCCTTTAAAATGAAACGGGTCGACCTGTCATGACCTCAACTGGGAGAACTAACCCTCAAAGGGAACGAGATGTTACACTTAAGGACACTTACACATCCAGAAGCAGCTGTCATTCTCTTCACTACACGAAGAGGCAATACTCCACATGATACCACAGGTCTTCCTTCTTACAAAAGGGAAAGCAAAGACCCGCTACACAACAGGTCCTCTCTTCACAGATGAAGAGAAGCACTCAAGATGAGTAAAGAGATGATGGTCCCTAGACCAAGCTTATAGAAAATACTTGATCTGAGGCAGAATCTAAGAGACAAGAGAATTGCACAGGAGGAAGTTCTCTCAGATCTAAAAATAAGCTCTCAAAAAACTAGAAGACAGGTGCTTTCTCGAGAGCTAAGAGCAAGAGACTTTTTCTGAATGTAGGAACAAGCTCTTAAAAAAAAAGGTGTTCTTCATGGAGTCAACAGACTTCTATCTATCTTCTCTTGAGGAAGTATCCATTGAAGTGTTCATTGTCTCTCATCTTGAAACACGTTAGTTGTGTCTGGTCCAACATAGGAATCAGGAAAACCTACAGTCATTAAATGCTGGGATAGACACATACAGAGAGAAAGATTATCTGGATATCCTTTTTGCTTTTTTCAACGTGACAAGTCCAACGTTGTAACGTGTGTGTGACTACCGGAAACCTGCACACAATAAATGTTGGATCATAGACATTTTAAATGTGTCTAAACTATCAGTCAACGTCACAGGCCATGCTTTAAGAGGATATACCGAAGATGAAATTTCGTTCTGTCATCCTTTAAAGTTCTACTTTATGTGACATGAATGTGGTAATCCAAAAGAGATGTCGTTCATAGATATTGTACCCAAAATAATAAATGTTTGAGTGCACAAGATACACCATAGTTCGCGGAAAAATGTGAACTGCACAGTGATTCAAACTATTTTTGAATGATATGTGAGATAAAATATACTCAAGACTATAAAGAATAATTGTAAAAATTATTCTCAAAATGATCCATTTACTGTCTAAAACACAGTCGTTGTTAAAGTAAAGTCGATGTTTAGAGACAATCTATGTATAATGATAGTTGATGTCCAAACACAATTGATGTTCAAGTGAAGTCGATGTGAGTATAATCGTTGTTAGAATGGAATTGATGTTAATATGAAATCGATGTTGAAATGTGACCATAATCTATGTAGAAATGTAATTGATGTTGAAATGAAGTCGATGTGAACGTAATCCATGTACAAATATAATCGGTGTTGAAGCATAATCGATGTTGGAGTGAAATCGATGTTCTAGGTGAAATCGTTGTTGAACCGAAATCGATTTTTGAATGAAGTCAATGTTCTAAATGAAATCGACGTTGAACTGAAATCGATATTTGAGTGAAGTCGATATTTTAAATGAAATCGATGTTCTAAGTGAAATCGATGTTGAATTGAAATCGATGTTTGAATGAAGTCGATGTTTAAGTGAAATCGATGTTCTAAGTAAAATCAATGTTGAATTGAAATCGATGTTTGAATGAAATTGATGTTTAAGTAAAATCGATGTTGAATCGTAATCGTTGTTTAAATGAAATCAATGTTTAAGTGAAATCGATGTTGAATCGTAATCGTTGTTTAAATGAAATCGATGTTTAAGTGAAATCGATATTTTTAACAGAACCGATGTGAAATCAAAACAGTAATCGTTGTGAGCTTATAATAGTAGTCGATGTTGGCTTAGGCAAATTATATGCAATTCACTTCTAATAAAAATGAGTGTAAATAACTTACTGAATTTATTTTATTTGATACATATTGACAAGTTTCAGAAGATAGTGTTAGTCAACACTTTCTAGGGTTTTGTTAATCACCAAAAATACATATAATATATAAATATTTATATAGAGATAGACTGATCATCAATCTCCCCATTTTTGGTGATGACAAAATATTAAAAGTATGTATATGAAGGAACTGAAATAACTTTGCAGGAAATTTCTAAAGTATGTATTTCATTGTGTTTTCTCCCCCTTTTTGTCATTAAGCAAAAAGAGATAAAAAAGAAGAAGATAGAATTTTGGAAGAGAGATAAAGAGAAATGGGAGCCTAAAGAGCAAAATGGTATTTATTAGTGAGGGTCTGAGATGTAGAAGGCAGGAGACAGAAGGGAAGCAATGCGTGTGATAATCTGCCAAACTTGGACTTCCTGCTCTTCAAAAAGATTCTTAAATAGCCCCAGCTAATGTTATAGGAAGGCCCCATCTCTGCATTGAGTCTTTGAATGTGAACCTGCCTCTGATCCTCAATAAGTTTGTTGTATTCAAAAGCACTGAGACACAGTCTGTAAAAACCAGAAGTACCAAAGCTAGCATGCTGAAGAAACTTATCTATAGAGATAGGATAATGCAGATTGTGAGCTAGAAATTCCTTCTTCAATGCCTCAAACACTTTGTATCTTTCAACCCAGAAGGAGTAAGGATCTGACACTAGATTGATGGAGTTGAGATCTATGAATTGCTCAGGAGACAAGGTTTGACTGGAATAAAGATGAGTTGAGCTGATCCAACTGGAGAGTAGCCAGATGATATATCTTACGCCAGTCAAAAGGGAAAAGCCTTTCTGATTCTGCCAGCAGAGGAGCTAAAACTGAAGATTTAATGAATTCCCTATGATGTTCTCTGAACAGAAAATGATGGAATGCTAAAGGGGCTCCTTTTTGAACAAAGATCCAAGCTTTGACTCTAGCAAACCTCTCAAAGATAATTGGATCAACATCAGAGTCCATGAGTAGAAAATGTAACTGAGGGAGCAACTTGAATTTAGGTATCTTGAAGGTGGCAAAATCACCCTGAAGAGCTGTATTGACTGGGTGCTGAGTCCAAAGATCATTGACTGCAGACCGGAATTGAGCAAGTTGGACTTCAGGAAGACCATTAACATGGCAGTAGTCATTGTACATCTGAAATTGCTTTATTAATTTGATTTCCTTTATGAAAGGACCCCAAGGGGAGGTATGCTGACTCACAAACCATTTTGAAAGGGAAGGAAGATGATCTGATGGAGGGTATCTGTGATCCCTTGCAATCTCAAACTTTTTGTAGAGGGCTTTATGGGATCTAGCCCATTGATCCTCAGTCTTGGACTTAGCCGAAGAAAGGATTTTATTTTGGTCAGGTTTGGGCACAGGAGATACAGGAAGAATACGAGTGAGATATTTTGATAGATTGAGATAGGAGAGGCCAAAAATTGCAGCGAAGGTACATTTTTGAAGGTATTCAGTATAAAGAGATTTTCTTATGTGGACTACTGAAAGAGAGTACCATAAAGGAGGAAAAAGAGAGTTGAAGAGGTGTGGGGAATAAGTTCTTTGAAGAGCTTGCTCTTCTTGGAAGCAGGACTAGAAGAGGGTGGAGATTTAGTCCTGTGGTGATGAGAGGAAACAGATAAAACAGTTTTGAGGATAGTTTCTTCAAATTCATCCTTAATGTTGGTGACAATAAGGCCAATGGTGCTAGCGCCCTCAGGAATGAGAGTGATGAAGGATGGTGGAGTAGGAGGATGAAGAGAGGAGAAAGAGGAAGTGGGATGAGGATGAGTGGATGGTCCAGCAGAGGAGGGACCAGAAGAAGAGGCTGGAGGCTCCTCAGAAGAGGGAGGAGGAATAGAGGAAGGAGGAGAATGTGATGTTGAGGCTTCAGCAATGAAGGGTGTAGGAGAAGAAACATGTTTGGGAAGAGGTTTCTTAGAGGGTTCAGGAGCATGTGGAGTAGTGAAGGGAGCAGTAGGGGAGGAAGTGGCAGGAGTATCCAAGACTAGAGGAGGATCAACTGAGGATGAGGGCTCAAAGGGTCCGGAGTTCCCCAAAAGCACAGAAGGCCCTAGTGGCACAACAGCTTTTTCTACTTGCTTAGAAGGCCCTGATGGCCCAACCATTGCTTCTTCTTTCTCAGAAGGCTCTGATGGCCCTGCAATTGGTTCTTCTGGAACTGACTGAGCTGCCTGGTCTGACTGTTGAGAAGGACCGGATGGCCTAACAGGAGCTTCAGGTACTGATACAGATGGCCCTCGAACAGTTGTGGCTTGAGCTGAAGGAGGTGCTGCAGAGGTGGAAGAAAGTAAGTGATATCTCACAAATTGTGTGAGATCAGTCACCATGCTCTTTAAACTGCCCAATTCAATTTTCATAGCTTGGAGTTCAATTCTGATCTCACATGTATCTTTGGCTTGAGAGCTTTGATTGTGAATAACAGATGCCAAATCTGTCTGACGTGAACAGAATAGCTCTCCATGAGTATCCAACCGAACGACAATAGGATCCAGATGAACATAAAGCTACATTTTCTTGGATTTATTATGAGCTCTTCTAGTGAGCATAGGAATACTGCTAGCTACAGCCTTTTCTTTCCTTACAACACCAACAATTGGCTCATCATGCAAGGCTGTAAAATCTATTTGCTGGTGAGCATGATGATGATGATGATCATCATCATCAGAAGCATTTTCCACCAAACCTTCTAGAAATGGATACAAAGACATCACTAGCAGGCCCCCCCTGAGCAGGAGCATCTTCCATATGAACTTCTTCTGATTGGCCTTGAGGCACCCCATCTGGAACGCTTCTACATGATCTTCTTCAATAGGAGTTTCTTCAACTAGAGCACTAAGTGATTCTCCAATATGAATTTCTACATGCTCCCCCTCAGTGTGAGCAACTTCTTCAATAGGACTGACAACAGTTTTCTGTACAACAGGAGTGTCAAGTACAGGGGCAGGTACTTCACCTTTAGCTGATTGCCCAAAGGGCTCAATGTGTTTATGAGCTATATCTTCAATCCTCCGTTCAGATAATGTGGATGCCACAGGTTCATCATCCCTAACTATAGTCTCAGCCTTTTGAACAGATGGAGCATCAGTAGTAGAGGTGTCTCCAATGATGGCTTCTCCTTCAACCATGGAAGTTTTAGACCAGACATTTGCTATCAGAGAAAAACCACTCTTCTTTAGGTTTCTGGTTCGGATGGGCTGTCCCATTTTCTACAAAAGTTCCCCTTCTAGATTAACTTCAAAATGTCAGAAAATTCAGGTAAGCAAATGAGCATAGGGAAGGGAGACTGCTAATTTGTTCTTCCTATCCCAAATAAGTTCAATGGTAGACTTCATCTTCTCAACCATAATTTATGCCATATTTACATTCTAATTTTGCACAGCCCAAAATATGACATCTGCATCTCCTTTTATGCATGAAGAAAAAGTGGCACTACGAGGTACTAGAATTTAACATACAATAAAGTGCAGTACTCTATTGAAAGCATTAAACTGATTTATATCGATTTTTCCTTCCCTGAGCTTATACTCAGTTCCAATAATCCCAAGGCCTTTGGCATGAATATCTACTGAGTTGATCAAACTGTGACCTACTATAGAGACATTGCACAGATTCTCCAACAAATCATGAGTGATACGAATGGCCTTACCTTTAACAAAAGAGGTGAGAGACCCATCTTCTTCAGACTGAAGGCAGATGTAGAATGCTTTGGCCAAGTGCAGATAGATGGGTTCGGAAACTGTACATACCTCTGTCCATTTCATTCTCTGTAGGGCTTCAATCACACTCACCATCCCATGCTTCTCCAAATCTGCCAAATCTAATGCCTTGTTCCCACAAATCTTAATCTTGACTGCCTGAAATGTTTTGAGCTGATCGGCTGTGAGGAAAGCAGCGCTGTAGCCTCCTAAACTGCTGGAACTACCAGAAGTGGCCATGGAAAATTTCAAGAGAAGGTTCTAAATGATCATGGAAGGAAGAGGAATAAAACCCCTCAAGAAATTTAGCGAGAAGAATCAAATCTTTTGAGAATGGGGAGAAGGATTCTGGAGTCGATGGAGGGTTTCATAGACCTCAGTGTCGAAAGAGCACGATAAGAGAGAGAGAGAGAGAGAGAGAGAGAGAGAGAGAGAGAGAGAGAGAGAGAGAGAATTGGTAAGGGATGAGTTGCCTCCGCAATAGAGAAAGATAAAGTGACTATCGAAAAAGTGGAGCATTAATTGCATAAGACGACAAAGTAGAGGATGACGATAGCGCAAAGGCAAAAAGAATAGATTTACTTAAATAAAGGGGGAGAGTTAAAACTTGTTCTGAAATACATTATTTTATTTCAGTTATACACAGATAAATCTGTTACAAATTGCATATGCCTAATTCCTATCTCAGAGAGGTAAATCTCTCTTCAGGTAAGGCTTTTGTAAAGATGTTTGCTAATTGATTTTGAGTATCTACAAAGGAAATATTAATATTATCATTTGCTACATGATCTCGAATAAAAAGATATCTAACCTCAATATGTTTTGTCCTTGAATGCTATACAGGATTCTTGGTGAGATTTATAGCACTGATGTTGTCACATAATAGTGGAATAGTCTTAATGTGTAGTCCATAATCTTCAAGCTGTTGTTTGATCCATAGGAGTTGTGTACAACAGCACCCAGCGGCTACATATTTAGCTTCAGCCATTGATAAAGCTACTGAGTTTTACTTCTTTGAAGACCATGATATCAAGCATCCTATAAGAAATTGATAGCAACCACTGGTGCTTTTTCTATCCACTTTGCATCCAGCATAGTCAGCATCTGAGTATCCAATTAAGTTTTTTTCACAGGTTTTAGGATACCATAAACCTAAGTCATGAGTATGAGCTAAATATCTAAAAATTCCTTTTACTAAGATTAGGTGTGATTCCTTAGGATCAGATTGATACCTTGCACACATGCATACACTAAATAAAATATTAGGTCTACTTGCAGTTAGATAGAGCAATGAACCAATCATACCTTTGTAAAGTTTTTGATTTACTTTCTTACCTTCTGGATCACTATCTAACATGGTTGATGTGCTCATGGGAGTAGATAGTGGTTTGGCATTCTCAAACCCAAATTTCGTTAATAGTTCCTTGGTGTATTTGATTTGACTAATGTGAGTTCCTTCATTTCTTTGCTTAATTTGAAATCCAAGGAAGTAGTTAAGTTCTCCCATCATGTTAATTTTGAATTCTCCCTACATTAGCTTTTCAAAATACTTGCACAGAGATTCATCAGTGGATCCGAAGATAATGTCATCTACATAAATTTGTACAATTAATATATTTTTAACACTAGATTTAATAAATAGAGTGCTATCTACTTTTTCTCTTATAAAATTATGGTTTAATAGAAATGCACTAAGTCTTTCATACCAAGCTCTGGGTGCTTGTTTTAAACCATATAAAGCTTTATGTAATTTAAAAACATGATTAGGATAATCTAAGTCATCAAAACTAGGAGGCTGTTCTACATAGACTTCCTCCTTTATAACACCATTCAAGAAACTTGATTTTACATCCATTTGAAAAAGTTTTAAATCCAATGCAGATGCATAAGTAAGCAAAATTCGAATACCTCAAGTCTAGCAACTGGTGCATAAGTTTTATCAAAGTCTATGCCTTCCTCTTGAGAATAGCCTTGAGAAACCAGTCTAACCTTATTTCTAGTAATAACACCAGCTTCATCCAATTTGTTTATGAACACCCATTTGGTGCTTCATCGACTGTCTTTGGCTCTATTTAAGAGACAAATGCTAGGTAATCATAAGGAATAACATTACCTCTAGTTCTTACCCCAACAGATGGATCTCCAATTATGTTATCTTTTGGATGCTCCTTTTTATATCTCCATT
The DNA here is from genome assembly GCA_014218235.1 of Colocasia esculenta. NCBI lineage: Eukaryota > Viridiplantae > Streptophyta > Magnoliopsida > Alismatales > Araceae > Colocasia > Colocasia esculenta. The sequence goes on from CM024755.1 coordinate 71,251,969, forward strand.
CCCTAGGAAGATCATCATGAGTAATATCTTTTTGTCGCAGTTCTTCCAAGGGTGGATCCTCATTATCTTTGATGGATGCTTCCTTTAGTTTCTTGCAAAGATTTTCTATATTTTCATCGTCACTAACAATTTCCTTTCTTAAGGAAGGGTTAAATTCATCAAAAATAACATGCACAGTTTATTCAGTTAATAGACTCCTTTTATTGAAAACTCTATATCCTTTGGGTTTAGAAGTGTAACCCATAAAAATACCTTCATCTGATTTGGGATCCAACTTACCAATATTTGACTTACCATTGTTGTGAATGAAGCATGGACATCCAAATATTTTGAGATGGTTGATCTTGGGTTTCTTCTGCTTGTATAGTTCATATGTTGTTTTCTTCAGTATGGGCCTGATCATAGCCCTATTGATTATGTAGCAAGCTGTGTTAATCGTTTCTGCCCAGAAATATCTTGGAAGGTTGTATTCAGATAACATAGTTCTTGCCATATCCAGTAGTGTTATATTCTTCCTCTCAGCTACTCCATTTTGCTGTGAAGTTCTTAGTGCTGAGAAGTTGTGTTCAATTCCTAGATCATCACAGAATTCTACAAACTTATCATTTTGAAGTTCTCCTCCATGATCTGATCGAATACTTATAATGCTGAACTTTTTATCTTTCTGAACTAGTTTGCTGAACTTTACAAAACTATCAAAGGTGTCATCTTTGTGTTCAAGAAATGATACCCACATGTATCTAAAAAAATCATCAACAATAACAAATCTGAAATTCTTCCATCCTAAACTTGTAGTTCTCATTGGTCCGAATAGGTCCATATGAAGCAATTCTAGAGGTTTAGTGGTAGTAACAATTGTCTTGGATTAGAAAGAAGATTTTGCATGTTTTCCTTTGGCACAACGTTCACAGATGTTATCCAATCTTGAATTCATCTTGGGTAGACCTTCCACCAGATCATATTTGATAAGTTTTATGATTCCATCCAAGCTGGCATGTCCTAGTCTTCTGTGCCATAGTTCAACATTTTGCTCTTTGCTAGCTGCCAGACAAATATCTTGACTTTTCAGATCTTCTAGATGTAGTACATACAGATTTCTTTCTGTGTAGGCTTCAAAGATTGTTGTTCCTTCCCTGATGATTAGGCATTTGGATTCCTGAAACTTGATTTGATGACCTTTGTCACATAGCTGACTGATGTTGATCAAGTTGTGCTTGAGACATTTGACGTAGAGAACATCTTCAATTAGAGTCTTGTCTTTGTTTCCAATTGTTCCACAACCAATGACTGTACCTTTACCATTGTATCCATATGTTGCTGTTCCTTCTTCATTCTTGATAAATGAGAATAGCCTTTTATTTCCGGTCATATGTCTTGAGCACCCGCTATCTAGGTACCACTTTGATGCTCTAAGGCTTCCCTATAATAAATCAATGAAATTTAAGTGCCCAAGTTCTTTTACGTCCTGATTTGTTAGCTTCTACAAAATTCCCTTTTGGAACTCACTTTAGATGTTTAGTTGCACATGTGTTTTTCGTATGACCCAATTTGTAACAGTGAGTGCAACAGAAAATATAATTTACTATATTATTTGGCTTATTGTTTTTATTTGTTTTTGTTTTATAATCGGGTTCATGTTCAGCTACAAATTTTGGCATTGGATACATTTTGGGATATATAACTGTTTCTTCATTTTCTGGTGGAGTGTACCCAATTCCATATTTCTTCCTACCTGATCTTCTTGCCCCTTTTAATATTAATGAAGATCTTCCATTAGTTAACTTCTCAATTGTGGTTGTTAAGTACTCATTGTCTTTTGTTAATGTATTAATATCACTCTTAAACTTACTTATGGTTTCCTGGCTTTCCATACTTAATATTTTTTTCATTTTTAATTTTTACATCTTCACATAGCAACTCATTTCTTCCTTTTAGTTCTGAGATTTGCTTTTCCAATTGCTCAGTTTCTGATTTTAAATCTGAATTAGTTATTTCAAGGCATGCATAAATTTTCATGATTGATTTTAATTGTTTACATATATCTTTGTATTTACTATATAGTTCATTGAATGCTTCTTCTAGACTATCTGAATCAAATTCATTACATGAAGTAAAAGAAGAGTCTAAAGTTATCTTATCGTCGATGTTTGCCATAAGTGCTAAGTTGTCCTTTTCTTCTTCTTCACTGGAGCTTGATTCACTATCTATGTCACTTTCATTGTTCCATGCAGCAGCTATAGTTTTTTTCTTGTATTTTTTAAATTTCTTGGTATTGTCCTTTTTCTTGAATTCTACCTTAAGTTTTGGACACTCAACCTTGAGATGTCCAGGCTTCTTACATTCACAACATATAGGCTCAGGTCTTTTAAATTCATTGCCTTCAGGTCTTTTGAACTCTTTACCTTTCTTGAAGTGTCTTCTTCTTGACAAATATTTCTTTTTGGCTAGAATTTGTTGTAGTCGTCTGGAGAGAAAAGCTTCTTCATCTTCACTGTTTTCTTCACTCCTTTCACTTTCCGATTCACCTTCAGATGTGTTTTCTACAGTCTTGAGGGCATTGTTGTACTTTTTCTTGCTGGAGGATTCTCCCAGCCTTTCCATGTTTATCTCATGAGCCATTAGAGACCCAATGAGTTTTTCAAGAGACACTGTCTTGAGATCATTTGCTTCTTCTATGGCAGTAACCTTTGGAGTCCATGTAGTTGGTAGGGATCTGAGAATTTTTCTTACCATGTCTTCTGTCTCATACCTTTTGCCTAGTCCAGCCAGGCCATTTGTGATGTCTGCAAATCTACTGTACATTTGAGAGATGGACTCTCCTGAATGCATTTGAAATTTCGCATACTGTGTTACTAGTATATCTATTCTGGTTTCTCTTACCTTGTCTATTCTTTCATGGGTGAGTTTCAGCTTGTCCCACATTTCTTTGGCTGTTTTGCATGTAGATATCTTGTTGAACTCCTTCTTTCTTTATGAACAACATAATATGCTTTTTGCCTTGCTGTTTTGGGACATCTGTTTCTTGTCTGCATCTGTCCAATTTTCTTTGGAGTTTATAATTATCAGATCCCCTTCTTCTATTATGGTCCACAACTGATAATCTAGACCTTGAAGAAAGAACTATATTCTTGTCTTCCAATAATATTAGTCTTCTCCATCGAACAGTGGAGGCTGGTTGACTGATTATCCTTCAACATATCCTTGGGCTACCATTAATCTTTGCTCTTTAGATTGTGAGATCTTCTTCTTCTTGAAGAGAGTTGGCTCTGATACCACTTGTTGACTAGGTTGCAAGCCCAGAGGGGGGGGGGGTGAATGGATTGCTAAAAATTATTTCTTTGAATATTACTGTTAAAAAGATTACTTTGACAAGAGACACTAAACTTAAATGTTAGAGTTAGTAAGTAATGGGGATAGACTAAAGACAACCACAAAGGTAACAGAAATTTATCCTGGTTCAGATCTCCTATCACAAGGAGTCCTACGTCCAGTCCCCAAACAATGACTTGGGATTCCACTAACTAAGGGTATAGTCCCCCTTAAGGACACTTACACATCTAGCAGCAGCTGGCCTTCTTTTCACTACACGAAGAGGCAATACTCCACTTGATACCAAAAGTCTTCCTTATTACAAAAGGGAAGCAAACACCCACTCCACAGTAGGTCCTCTCTTCACAGATGAAGAGGAGCACTCAAGATGAGTAAAGAGATGATGGCCCCTAGACCAAGCTTATAGAAAAAACTTGATCTGAGGTAGAATCTGAGAGACAAAAGAATTGCACAGGAGGAAGTTCTCTCAGATCTAAAAACAAGCTCTCAAAAAACTAAAAGACATGTGCTTTCTCGAGAGCTAAGAGCATGAGACTTTTTCTGAATGTAGGAACGAGCTCTTCGAAAAAAAAGATGTTCTTCATGGAGTCAACAGACTTCTATTTATCTTCTCTTGAGGAGGTATTCGTTGATGTGTCCGTTGTCTCTCATCTTGAAACACGTTAGCTGTGTCTTGAGGAGGTATTCGTGGAAGGATTGGAATACAATATCTTGAGTATAAGTCAACTTTGTAACAAAGAACATAAGATAACATTTGACTCTCTTACTTGCACAATTGTTTAACCTAATTTAGATTCTGTTAAATTTACTGGTAAGAGAGTTAATAATGTGTACATAGTTAACTTAATGATCCTGAGAATGATAATATATGTCTTACTGTCAACAAAAATGATCTTGCATATCTTTGGCATCATAGACTAAGCCATGATAACTATAGTATGTTGCAAAAACTTGCAAAATTCAACATGGTTAAAGGGCTACTAGAAATATCTTTTAAGCAAAATAACAAAATTTGTGAAGCATGTACTCGAGGTAAGAAAACAAGAAAATATTTCAAAAGTAGATCTGATAATCAATCTTGCAAACCTCTAGAACTTATTCACAAGGATTTATTCGGACCCACTAGAACTACTAGTCTGAATGGAAAAAGGTTTGGCTATGTACTTGTTGATGATTTTTCAAGATTTACATGAGTGATCTTTCTTGCTCACAAAAGTGATGCTTTCATTGAATTTTTGGAATTCTTTAAGAGAATCATGCAAGAAGGAAAATTTAAAATTGTCTCTATAATGTTTGATCATGGTGGGGAATTTGAGAATTCTGACTTTGAAAATTTCTGCAGGAGTGAAGGAATTTCCCACAAGTTCTCATCCCCAAGAACTCCAGAGCAGAATGGAGTTGTTGAAAGAAGGAATAGAACTTTGGTTGAAATGGCAAGGACAATATTGGTAGAAAGTGGATTGCCAAGAAGGTTTTGGTCGGAAGCAGTAAATAATTCTTGCTATATATAAATCGTGCATCGGCAAGGCCATTTAGTAAGAAAACCCCTTATGAACTGCTGAAAGGTAAGAAGCCCTCCATCATACATTTCAAAGTCTTTGGAACAAAATATTTTATTTTAAATAACGATAAAAAGGATCTGGACAAATTTGAACCCAAGAGTGAATTGGGCATTTTTCTTTTATATTCAAGTCACTCTAGAGCTTATAGAGTGTTTAATGTTAAAGATCAATGTGTTGAAGAATCTCCTCACATAACCTTTGATGAATCTAATGATAATATTTGTAGGAAAGAAGATGATGAAGAATTTTTGGATAGCATGTAACGACCCTCCTTATACCGGTACGGTTATACCAACCCACATCGATATAATGAACGCCGCTACAGTGGGACATTTACCCAACAATTATACGATAGGCTGAAATATACATAAATACATTCACATAACATCGGAAAAGAAATAGCCAAATGTAACTTCTTATTCCATCATCCACATTCTATTCATAGTCCATATAAGGAAAGAAATCTAAACTTTTCATAACTGAGAAATGAAATAAATACATTGTCCACAACTTTCCACTAAATAAGTACACAATCTCAAAGGTAGAGCAAGTCTACTGTTATTACATACTTATGAAAAATAATGTACAACACCAAGTCCAAAACAAGGTCTCCTACTCCCGCTCCGAGTCGCTCCTAACGATCTCCTCGGAAGAAGTAGAAATCTCTGCACCTGTACGCCGAAGCAAGAGTGAGTTCAAAAGAACTCAACAAGTAACACCAAACACACTATATTTACATGCATCACATAACTTTCACATTTTCATACTACGCAATAACATATAAACTTGGATTTAACAATTAATTTAAGTAAATATCTTAAACATGATGTCTACACATGTTACACATGGAAATTGTCTTATACAAAATTTTCAACAACTTAAAGCCTATCACATGTTTTCTACACACTTTTCAATATATTAAACTAAGCTCATTTAACCACATTCACACACACTTACAAGTTAAACATTAGTCATTTTAAACATGGAGTTTGTACACATAAATAAGAGACAATTCTAGCATGGATTCTATAATCATTTTCACATGGATAACACATTTATACTCATAAAAAGTTTGATGTTTTGCTATGTACATATTATAATCATTTAAGAAGTTATCAATTTACATGCTGTCACAAGAATTCATATTAACACATGATCACGTACACAATTTCACAATTTACACATTCACTTTCACTTAAACACAAGTTCACATTTATTAAATGTCGTGACACATAGCCCAAACCACCTTTTAGAAGGACACGCACTAATCACATCACATATCTATCACCTAGACATTTCAGTGATAAATCTAAGTTACTGCGCAGAACCGGGAGAAGCACTCTCCACCCTAACCAGCGATACTTGTTCGCCTCCAGGATTTAATCCCAATGCCCGTGGGACATCACACACTATGAACCTTCCCGTGGGGACTTTACCACAGTACGGTTCCACAGCCCTCTAAGGTAGCAGTGTCACCCATTGGCACATTTACACATTTTTTCTTAATTTTCAACACACTTAAGGCACAATTTTTAACACATCCATTTCATGCTCTCACATTTACACATTTCAGTATTACCTAGCATGGTACTACTGTTCTCAGAATTTACACATTCAAAATAAGTCTAATCATGCAGAATTTTGCAGATTTTAATACCAACACATTAACATACTTTAATTTATCAATATCACACATGAAATTGAAATGTATAGCTACTGTCATCATTTAAATACAAGATTTTAACCAAAAACCTATTACAGTTTAACCATCATGCTTATAATTTTTCGAATTTTTTCTGAATTACACACTAATTATGAAAATTATAACAGTGGAATCACATAAGACTAAAATAATCAAACTAACATGGTTTTCATTGTTCGGATTCACAATTCATTATACACATGTATACTAACAGTTCTAATCATGTGCCAAATTCTAGAGATTTAACTATTTCCATATCATTTAATAGAATTTCTTCACTAATTAAGCATGCTCACTATTTTTTAGTTCAGAAAGTCTAAAAAAATTACACAGTCATCAGAAAATTCCCAAATTTTAACAACATGCCCTGACATTGATTTAAGCACCATAGAATATTTTAGTCACTTAAATTCCACAAGGATAACATAAACAGTAATTTACAATATTCAGAACCTGTTTAACATGTATTTCAAAAAATTTAATAAATAATACACTTAACGAAATTTCACAGAAATTACACAACACGCTCCACTACACATATTACATAACATATAAAATTTACCATATATCCTCATGCGCAGAAATTAGAAAAATAGCTTATAAAGGAAGATAGTCCACTGTTCTTGCCTGAAGAACTCAACGACAAGGGTATGGCCGTTTACTCATGTTAACGACAACGTAGGGTGCCGCCAACTCAGGATCTTAACGGCAAGGGATCCCGCCGTTAAGTTCCTGTCTGTGCAAAACACAGACTGAACGCAAAACTTGGTGAAATTGGGGAATCCAGGACTCGAAATAAAATCCGGAAAATTTCTAGGACTTACTAGACACATGTGGGAATGATGTGGATGGGGTACTTGCCTCTTGGAAAATCCACAAGCAACTATTTAAGCCGGAGAAGCCCTCCTCGGCCAGAGCCAAAGAGTCCTCAAAACTCCCTCGATCTGAGTTTTGTGTTGATGCAGAGCGCAATTATGTGTCGTAGAAGTCTTCTCCAATGTTTAGACTCTCCTCTAGTCGTTGTAGAACGCCAGATGAAGTCTCCAGTCGCCGGATTTCAGAGCTCAAAGATTGGGGTTTCACACAGAGAACTAGGGTTTTGACTCAAGAGCCAAAAGGGTTAGATCTGGCCGGAGATGGGGTGTTTTATAGGGCTAGGGTCGGAGACGAAGTTGGGTAAGGTTGGGTTACCGTTGGGGGATGGTTTCCTAAACCAAGGGCGACATTTCCGGAGGCGTTTTCGAATCTGAAATCGCAACAGATCTGGGACATTGACGTCAACATCACAGGCCATCAATTTTGAGTCGGCGTCCATCGATGTGGCCGCTAACTTGGGATTGGCGTCCACCCATATTGACTTCTACCGGCCGCCAGAACTGAACTTAAAACTACAGAAACTTTATGTACACCACACAAGTATATATATATATATATATACAATGCACACATTAAAATAATACCTATTCACGCAATGTAAACAAGTAAGTACTATGCACAATAAAGTTTATACATCGATGGCATACATTTATACATACATAAGAAATCACCCAAAGATGAAAAATCAAGGGCCTTACACCCTCTCCCCCTTAAAGAAACTTCGTCCTCGAAGTTGGACCGACGCTACTCAAACAATTGAGGATATTTCTTCTTCATTGCATCCTCAAGCTCCCAAGTAGCCTCCTCTCGCGAGAAGTTACGCCATAAGACTTTCACCGACACAATACTCTTGTTCCAAAGATGTTGAACCTTCCGGTCAAGAATAGCTACTGGTTGCTCCACATAAGAAAGATCTGGCTGGATCTCCACTGGTTCGTGGCTAATAACATGAGATGGATCTCTGATATACCTCCTGAGCATAGATACGTGGAAAACATGATGAACACTAGCTAACTGTGACGACCCTCATTATACCGGTACGGTTATACCAACCCGCGTCGGTATAGTGAACATTATCACAGTGGGACATTTACCCAAACGCTATCACATGATTGAGATATACACAAACATAGATACAAAGTAGCGGAAGTAAAAGAACAAGGTCTTTCATTTCATTTCATCATCCACATTTAACATACATGATCCAATGACAATTTAAAAGAATTAAAGTTCACATAATGAAGTACTAAATTCAAATACATAGTTGTCCACAATTACATAGTGTTTCTATTACAATGCCTCTATTTACATACGATGGAAGTCAAAATGTCACAACTACAACTCCGCCAAGCTACTCCCCGCGCTCGGAGTCGCTCTCTACGGTCTCCTCCAGAGGTGTATCACCTACTAAACCTGTACGCCGAAGCAAGGAATGAGTCTAAAAGATTCAGCAAATAACACCACACACCCCATACATGCATATATCACAGTAGGTTTTTCATTCCAATTTACAAAGCAAAACATATAGCATGCTTGGACATTGATAAAAGACAACCTATCATGATAATTCTACAAAATTTAAAACACATGGTACATGAATTAAGCCATTCCAAAATAGATATCCTATCACATGCTTTCTACTCATGTAATCACATGAAAGCTACATTTCAAATGAGGCTATAACATGGAAGCAACCAAACATGAGATTCTTGCATGCATAAAAAGAAACATTTCTATCATGGTTTCTACACATTCTTACACATGCACATTATCATTTTATACACTTTAAGGTTGCTGTTTTGACATGGATTTAGAAATTCGCATCCTATCACATGAGAGCTACATTCTCGATTTAACTACAACGTGATAGCATTTAAACATGGAAACCTTTACACATAAGCAAGAATTGTTCCTAACATGGATTCTACGCATTTTTTACACATATAAAACATTCTTATAAACACAACTAGGTTGCTGTTGTAACATAACTTCACATTAATGTATCATGGATCACATGAAGAGTTATGCGGAAGTACACAATACGGTAATCTAGAAGGGGGGGTTGAATAGATTACGGCAATTTTAAACTATCGATGGCTTCTTTTAGATGCTACAGCGATCTTAATGAAATTTGATTCAAATTCAATTAAGTGTGAGACCGCTTGAGTTGATTTAAGTGAGAACAGAAAATCAAACGTGCGTATGAACACCGTGCCTACCAATCATCTATCGCAAAACGCGAACAAACCACAGAACACGATGATTTAAGGTGGTTCGGAGTACACAACTCGTGTATCCTACATCCACCGTCCACACACACACGCAGAAACGACTGCTTATGAGCGAGTTCAACACTACAACTCAACCACACACACGTTGTCTGATGAACCACGATCAGAACAACCACAAATACGTGAATCAAGCACAAGGGATGCTCGAAACACAACCACACACACACACGATGGAATGGAAATTATGAAATGGAGAAGAATTGGGAATTAGGGAACAAATCCGGTTGGAATTCTTCTCGTGGATCGTCCAAACACTCTTCAAACTTCGATTGGATGTAGATTGATCGATGTAGAAGGTTGAATTGATGACGATCCGGCTTCAGCTCCGCATAGATGGTGATTCCACGTCGATCTGGGCGGAAAGTTGAAGCAGAGCAGCAATTTGGGGCTTTTCCTCTTGGTCCCTTGGAGGCTCTTGGATGGGAGGCTGCTCTCTGCGAAATTGGCTCCAAAAGGATGCTTATATAGTGTTAGGTAAAGGTGGGGGTCGTGGAGGAAGGAAACACCCAAGTGGGGCCGGATTTGGAAACCCAAAATCTGAAGTTTCCGTCGGCTGTCGACAGGTGCACTTGCATCTGTCGACAGGCAGACTCAGGCTGAGAACTGGGTTTCAGGAAAATGAGTTTCTGAGTGTATCTGTCGACAGGCAGTTTGCATCTGTCGACAGATGCACTCAGGAATTGAAAACCTGAGCTCTATCCTGGGTTGTCTGTGTGTATCTGTCGACAGGTACATTGCATCTGTCGACAGATGCACTCAGAGATGCAAACCTGAGTTCTGTCTTGGAATGACTGTATGCATCTGTCGACAGGTAGAGTTCATCTGTCGACAGATACACCTTTTTGACAGATTTTTTGTGCTTTATGCTCATCTCTTCAATGCTCCATGTTTCATGCTTGTGCACCTACATGCAAATACATTGTTAGTGATATACATTGTATGATTTAGCAATGTTTAACTCAATCACTTTCATGGTGTTTTTCATGTTAGTTAGCACATCAATTTTGCATTAAATCAATGTTCAAGGGTGTTAATGTGATCATCAAAAACATGATATATGAAAAACCCAACAATCTCCCCCTTTTTGATGATGACAAAAACATTCAATTGATGCATATATTGATGTTCTCCCCCTTTTTGACAACATGCAAAAGGTCAAGTCAAGCACAAATAAACATGAACTGAGTTTTCATTGATTGATCATTGAAATTTCACAGTACATTTGATAATCATTGCATGACTCAATAAAAAGAAAGGGAAATAACATGAACAAGCAAAAGATGATAAGACAAGTGAGACTTTGAGGAACGATGAGTTCCGGTAACCGATCCTCACGATGCTTGCTGCGGCGTTCAGAAGGACCCCTGGAGCTTTCTCCGGCGTCCGTCGGAGCGCGACGACGGCGAGCGAGAAGCTTCGATTTGGGTGCCATCGCAGGAGGAAGGATGAGAATGGTGTGAAGGCAGAGTGGAGGGATCCCAGACGAGGAGCAGGATCGTCGGAGACGGAGCCCTGAAGGGGGAAAGAGAGGGGGTTTGGAGAGGAGGAGGAGGGAACAAGAGAGGAGGGGTGAAAAAGGGTCGTGGGTGGCCTTAGAATGGACTTGGAGGGTTTTAAAAGGAAGGCCCCACAAAAAGGAGGTGAACCGGCGCGAGGGTTTTCAAAAAAAAAATGGATCTGGGCCGTCGTCTGTCGACAGATGCCAGTCTATCTGTCGACAGATAGCTCCTTTTTGGTGAAAACTTGATTTTTGTCAAAATTTTCAAAGGGACAAGTGTTCATTTGTTGTTTTAAGGCAAAATGGGTGTATGTGCAAGACAAAAATCCATATCCATTAAGATGAAGACATGACACAAATCTAAAAAGATTTGGAATTAAAAATGATAAGATCTTTAATTAGATCATGAGGAACACATTTCACAAAAGCCAGTGAAAATTAAATAACTCTTTTGATTAAGGCCGTTGAAGACAAACATGCATTTAAATAGAGATGATAGTCAGATGACAATTGAATTAAATGCCCACAAGAATGTCTTACCGAAGAAACACATTGGACTTGACAAAAAATTTCGGAGGCTTCACTCTATTTCTGGTATGATCTTGGAAGATTTAAGCAACGAAGATGGAAAAGAGTGGCAATGAGGAGCACTTTCACTTTTTCATGTGAAGGTAGACATTTGTGATGCCAATACCCCCAGTTACTCAATGTGAGTGTCCATCAAGCCATTGTATAGAGATAATGAAACAACCTTTTGACACGAAGACTGACATTTGTGATGCCCATGTCCCCGGTTACTTAGTGATTTTCATCATTGCTCTACCTCCATCCCACAAATGAAAAACAAATTTGTTGATTGAACTGAAGAAATAGGTAGCTTTTCTCCCTTTTTTTATTTTTTTTTTTATTTTTGCTTTTTGTCAAGTACATGAGATTTCTTTAGGCAAGTTGTAATGTGGAACATTAAATTCAAGAGTTTTCTGATTTTTTCAAATCATTTTAGATTCATGTTTAATGACAAGGGAGTTATTCAAAGGAGATGTTTAAAAATCATTTGGTTTGCTCATTATGTTCAAAATGATCTAAAAAGACCTTAATCAGGTCATGCATCAAACAACATTTAGACTTGGTTCATGACTTCGACATGAAGTGGATATGAAGGGTTATATTGCACACAAACAAACCAAGGTTTACCTTTAAATCAATTAAGGAACACTTTTCCTGAAAAGTATGAAGAAGGATTTGAAAAATAAAGAAGAATGGGTGTATCTGTCGACAGAAGAAGTCTGTCTGTCGACAGATGCACACAGACTGAGGAATTGAAGTTTCTGCCAGAACAAGACTGATTGAATCTGTCGACAGATGGAATGTGTCTGTCGACAGATAGGAACAGAGTGGATTTTTCTTGTTTCAGATTGATTGCACTTTTGAGTTCAAGGAAGTGAGAATTCAACAAGTAGATGTATGAGGAGTTTCCTCAATAAGATACTCAACAATCCTTAACTTACTCCCCCATAGTGTGTGCACGTGTTGACACGACATCTAAGCAAGGATTCACACAAGCATTTGATACAAAACAAACATGATCATTTAAAGAAAGTAACACACAAGCACATGATCACAGAAAAAACATTGTTTAATGGAGTTAACATGATAAAATGTAAGGAAACTAAAAATCCTATGTGAAGTACAGGACCTTTATATGTAATGGGACTATGGATACTTGGCGGAGAATGTTTTCTCACGCATGATGATAGTTTCCAAACAAGCCGAACTTGTTCTTCCACAGTTCACCATTTGATATACCACATAGTCATTCACACATAAAGAGCATGTATTCCAAAATGGATAGTCAGTTTCATTGCATTTTACACAAACCCAATTCTCTTCTTAAGGATGTGAATCTATCTTCAGACAAGGGTTTGGTGAAAATATCAGCCAATTGTTTTTCTGTGGGAATGAAAATGAGTTCCAAGGTTTTATTGGCAACTTCATCTCTCAAGAAATGATGACGGATTTCTATGTGTTTAGTCCGTGAGTGTTGGACAGGGTTTTTTGAAAGATTGATAGCACTTGTGTTGTCACATAGGATAGGTGTGCATCCAATTTGAACATTATAGTCAGCTAACTGACTTTTGATCCACAACACTTGAGCTGCACAACTTCCTGCAGCGACATATTCTGCCTCTGCAGTGGAGAGTGCAACCGAGTGTTGTTTCTTGGATGCCCACGAAACCATGCAACCGCCAAGGAATTGGCAATATCCACTAGTGCTTTTTCTATCGATTTTACATCCAGCATAGTCAGCATCAGAATATGAAATCAAATCAAAGCTACTGCCTGCTGGGTACCAAAAACCCAAATTGCATGTTCCGGAGAGATATCGGAAAATTCTCTTGACTACAATTAAATGGCTTTCCTTTGGACTAGATTGATATCTAGCACAAAGGCAAACACTAAATTGAATATCCGGTCTACTTGCAGTAAGATAAAGGAGTGAGCCAATCATACCTCGGAAGTGCTTTGCATCTACCGGTTTACCTTTCTCATCATTTTCCAATTTGATGCTTGTGCTCATTGGGGTGGAGGCCGGTTTAGCTTGCTCAAATTGAAATCGTTTGAGAAGCTCTTTGACATACTTTTCTTGATTTATGAAGAATCCGTCTTTATGTTGTTTCACCTGCAAACCAAGAAAGAATTGAAGCTCCCCCATTAGACTCATCTCAAATTCACTGTGCATGTGTTTAGAAAATTCTTCACACAGTGAAGGGTTAGTAGAACCAAATATGATATCGTCCACATAAACTTGAACAACAATTATGTGATTGCGAACTTTCTTAGTGAAGAGTGTTTGGTCTACTTTACCTCTTGAGTAGCTCTTGCTTACCAGATAATTGCTTAGTCTATCATACCAAGCTCGAGGTGCCTGTTTCAAACCATAAAGAGCTTTGTGCAATTTATACACATGGTTAGGCATTTCAGAATTTTCAAAACCTGGTGGTTGAGAGACATAGACTTCTTCTTTGATATAGCCATTTAAGAAAGCAGTTTTAACATCCATTTGATAGAGTTTAAACTTATGGGAGCATGCATATGCCAATAAAATTCTGACTGCTTCTAACCTGGCTACAGGAGCAAAGGACTCTTCAAAGTCTACACCAAATTCTTGACTATATCCTTTTGCTACGAGTCTTGCTTTATTTCTTATCACTTTTCCTTCTTCATTAAGTTTATTCCTAAACACCCATCTAGTTCCTATGATAGAATTTCAGGGGTTTTAGGAACTAAACTCCATACATTATTTCTTTGAAATTGACCAAGTTCCTCATGCATAGCATCAATCCATGAGTTGTCTTTTAAGGCTTCTTCAACATTTTTGGGTTCCACTTGAGAGACAAAGGCAAAAAGATCATGTTCAATTATTTTTCTTACTTGAGACCTCGTTTGAACAGAATCATTTAAACTACCTATCACATCATCAAGTGGGTGATCTTTGGAATACCTCACATTTGTGATTGTTGAAGGGCCGGGAGTATCTTGTCCTTGAGGAATTTGATCTTGTGAATGTTGTTCTTCAGGAGGATCACTTTCTGGTGGATTCTCTTCAAGTGTTTCATCTTGTTTTCTGAATGCTATTTCATCATCTTCATCGTAGTCCCGGTGAAGATATCCACCTTTGGTCTTGGAATCTACTTCAGATTTGTCTTTTGCTTTGACTTGTAGATCCTTAAGCGATGTTCCTTCATCCTCTTCTTCAATCCTGTTAACATTCAATCTGTTAGACTTGGCATAAGTCTCATCAAAAATGACATGTGGAGTTTCTTCCACAGTTCGTGTTTTATTGTTAAACACCCTATATGCCCTAGAGTGTTCTGAGTAGCCTAGAAAAACACCTTGATCACTTTTGGCTTCAAATTTATCTAAATCAGATTTATCATTGTTGTGAATAAATACCTTTGAGCCAAAAACTCGGAAGTACCCAAGGTTGGGTTTCTTACCTTTCAATAACTGGTAGGGGGTTTTCTTTATCACAGGTCTTACCATGGCTCTGTTTAGAATGTAGCACGAAGTGTTCACTGCTTCTGCCCAAAATCTTTTGGAGAGTTGGCCTTCAACCAGAAGAGTGCGAGCCATTTCCACCAATGTTCTGTTTTTCCTCTCCACTACTCCGTTTTGTTCTGGAGTCCTTGGGGAAGAGAACAGATGTTCAATCCCTTGGTGCCTGCAAAAATCAGAAAATGCATTGTTATCAAATTCTCCCCCGTGATCGGTGCGGATTGAGCATATTTTATTCACATTGCCATGCTCAATCTTGTTAAAGAATTCTTGAAAGATTGTGAGTGTTTCACTTTTGTGTGCCAAGAATTTGAACCATGTGAACCTAGAGAAATCATCTACAATGACAAAACCAAAACGTTTGCCATTGAGACTTAGAGTTCTAGTTGGTCCAAACAGGTCCATGTGCAACAGTTCAAATGGTTTAGATGTGCTTACCGGTGCTTTAGATTTGAAAGACTTCCGGGTTTGTTTTCCTTGTGCACATGCATCACAAAAACTTTCGTTGTTGCTAAAAGAGATGTCAGGAAGTCCACTTACCAATTTGAGCTTCATGATCTTGTGCAACACGTTGTAGCTCGCATGGCCAAGCCTACGATGCCACAAGGTCAATTCATCCTGTCTATTTGCAACAAGACACAAGTTGTCATTTTCTGGATCATCTAAATCAACTAAGTAAATGTTATTCACTCTTTTTCCAGAAAATTTTACACTTCCTGTTTCTTTATCAACAATTTGACATGAATTTGATTCAAAAATGACGTTGTGACCTCTATCACATAATTGACTTATGCTAAGCAAATTGTGATTAAGGCCATCAACCAACAGTACATTTTCAATTGAATTGGAGGAACACTTACCAACATTACCTGTGCCAATGATTTGGCCTTTGTTGTTACCTCCAAAAATGACTTGTCCTCCGTCTTTCTCCACTAGGAAACAGAATTTACCTTTGTCGCCCGTCATGTGCCTCGAACAGCCGCTATCCAAGTACCATTTGTTTTGATGTTGGGCTGCTAGGCATTCCTGCAAATGTGGATCAGACAAGAGGTTTTGGTACCCAAATTACTTTGGGTCCCAAAATTTCATTCATGCAACAAAGTAGATGTTTAGGAATCCAAACTTGTTTGACTTTTTGTTTCTTTGGATTATTCCAACATTGTTTTTCATGATGACCAATCTTTTTACACACATTGCATGAAGGAATTTTCTTTTCAATTTTCTGTTGCTTGATAGACTGTTTATTCATTGAAATTGTTCTTGTCTGTCGACAGGCACCGTTGTATCTGTCGACAGGTGGCTTTTTCTTTTGTTTGTTGGGAACATTTTGTTTGTGTAGTAGTGGCTTGGTCTGAGACTTTCTTGAATTATGCTTTGTGGGAGCATGCTTGGTTGTGCTTGGGCTAGGATCAACAAATGAAGTTATCAATGACTCTCCTATTTTCTTTTGTTTGACAGGTTGATATCCTAATCCATGCTTGGTTACATGTATTTTGGCGCCCAAAACCGCATCTAGATTTTGCTTCCCTTTTACAAATTTCATTAAGTCCTCAGATTTTTCTTTCAATTCCTTTTCAGTTTGTTCCAACTTTTTCTTGGTTTCCAATTGTTCTTCTTGAAGGAATTCAATAGAATGTCTTAAACAGTCTTTTTCTTTTTGTGTTTCTTGCAATTTCATTTTCAAGCAATCCATTTCTTCATTATGAGTCTTTTCATCAACTTTCATCATTTCTAATTCTTTTATCAGGAATGCAATTCGTTCATCATTGTTCTTATCATGCACAAGGGAGTTGCATTTCTTTTTTAATGCTCTATTCTCAGATCTATATTCACGAAATTTTTCAAATAAAGTAGTGTATGCTTCCTCCCATTCACTTGCAGTGAAATCATCAAATGAGAAATTTACCTCGTTGGAGTCATCACTCCTGGCCATCAAGCATTTCACTTCTTCATCATCGGATGTTTCTTGTGCATCTTCATCTTCATCTTCATCACTCCAGGTGGCCAACATTGCTTTGGCCTTTTTGGAGGTGAATTTGTCTTTCTTCAGCTTCTTCTTGAGTTCCGGGCATTCTCCTCTCATATGCCCCTGTTTCTTGCATTCATAACAAACAATGTCAGATTTTTTGTTTGACTCATATTTCTGTGAAAAATTTTTCTTAGGAAAGGATTTGGAATTACCTGTTTCTCTCCTCTTGAACTTCAAAAATTTCTTGAATTGTCTAGTGAGCATTGCCATTTCACCATCATCACTCTCACTAGATGTTTCTTGCTCATCACTATCTTGTTGAATAGATTTCTTGGAGCTTGTTGATGTTTTATTGGATGCTTTTAAAGCAATTGACTTTCTAGGATTTTCTTCTAATTCTTTTCTTTTGATGTTGATTTCATATGTCATTAGAGAGCCAATTAGTTCATCCAATTTCATTTTGGAAAGGTCTTTGGAATCCTCAATGACAGTGGCCTTAGTATTCCAAGATGAAGTAAGAGATCGAAGGATCTTTCTCACTAAGTCACTTTCAGAGTATTCCTTCTTAAGACCTTTTAGCCCGTTAACTATTAGCATGAATCTTGCAAACATGTCTGATATGGTTTCATCAGTTTTCATCTTGAACATTTCATATTCAGACACTAACATGCTAACTTTAGTTTCCCTTACCTCGGACGTACCTTCGTAGATAAGTTCAAGCTTGTCCCACATCTCTTTTGCTGTTGAGCATGTGGAGACTCTTGAGAACTCCTTTGGATGCACCGCACATTGCATCATGTTTAGTGCACTCCAGTTGAGAGTTCCCTTGGCTATTTGGTCTTTCGTCCAGGTGTCTTCGTCCTCGGGCAATACATATGGTCCTTTGCTGACTATCTTCCACAGCTCGTAGTTTTGAGCTCTCAAAAATACCTGCATACGATTTTTCCAATAGGAATAGTCAGTGCCATCAAAATAGGGTGGCCTGGTTACTGAATGTCCCTCGGCCATATACCCTTTGCTAGAATCCATAAGATCGAAAATCTCCTGATCGCTAGATCAAATTACGAAAAGCTGTAAATCGGAGAAACCCTCTCTGATACCAATTGAAGAGTTATGCGGAAGTACACAATACGGTAATCTAGAAGGGGGGGGTTGAATAGATTACGGCAATTTTAAACTATCGATGGCTTCTTTTAGATGCTACAGCGATCTTAATGAAATTTGATTCAAATTCAATTAAGTGTGAGACCGCTTGAGTTGATTTAAGTGAGAACAGAAAATCAAACGTGCGTATGAACACCGTGCCTACCAATCATCTATCGCAAAACGCGAACAAACCACAGAACACGATGATTTAAGGTGGTTCGGAGTACACAACTCGTGTATCCTACATCCACCGTCCACACACACACGCAGAAACGACTGCTTATGAGCGAGTTCAACACTACAACTCAACCACACACACGTTGTCTGATGAACCACGATCAGAACAACCACAAATACGTGAATCAAGCACAAGGGATGCTCGAAACACAACCACACACACACACGATGGAATGGAAATTATGAAATGGAGAAGAATTGGGAATTAGGGAACAAATCCGGTTGGAATTCTTCTCGTGGATCGTCCAAACACTCTTCAAACTTCGATTGGATGTAGATTGATCGATGTAGAAGGTTGAATTGATGACGATCCGGCTTCAGCTCCGCATAGATGGTGATTCCACGTCGATCTGGGCGGAAAGTTGAAGCAGAGAAGCAATTTGGGGCTTTTCCTCTTGGTCCCTTGGAGGCTCTTGGATGGGAGGCTGCTCTCTGCGAAATTGGCTCCAAAAGGATGCTTATATAGTGTTAGGTAAAGGTGGGGGTCGTGGAGGAAGGAAACACCCAAGTGGGGCCGGATTTGGAAACCCAAAATCTGAAGTTTCCGTCGGCTGTCGACAGGTGCACTTGCATCTGTCGACAGGCAGACTCAGGCTGAGAACTGGGTTTAGGAAAATGAGTTTCTGAGTGTATCTGTCGACAGGCAGTTTGCATCTGTCGACAGATGCACTCAGGAATTGAAAACCTGAGCTCTGTCCTGGGTTGTCTGTGTGTATCTGTCGACAGGTACATTGCATCTGTCGACAGATGCACTCAGAGATGCAAACCTGAGTTCTGTCTTGGAATGACTGTATGCATCTGTCGACAGGTAGAGTTCATCTGTCGACAGATACACCTTTTTGACAGATTTTTTGTGCTTTATGCTCATCTCTTCAATGCTCCATGTTTCATGCTTGTGCACCTACATGCAAATACATTGTTAGTGATATACATTGTATGATTTAGCAATGTTTAACTCAATCACTTTCATGGTGTTTTTCATGTTAGTTAGCACATCAATTTTGCATTAAATCAATGTTCAAGGGTGTTAATGTGATCATCAAAAACATGATATATGAAAAACCAACATCACAATTTCTCAATCTAACTTTTTGGTTTCACATGTTTGCACAATCACTCATTCACATAGTTCTCTTTTTACACATTGCACATTTACACATATTCACACTACACAATTTACACATAGTCACATTCACATTTCACAATTTAGTGCCGTGACACATAGTCTAAACCACCATTAGAAGGACACATCACATAACACATACACATAGACGTCACCTAGGCAATACAGTGACGACTCTTGGACTGCGCAGACCGGGAGAACAAGTCTCCACCCTAACCAGTGGTACTTGTCCACCTCCAGGATTTCATCCTAATGCCCTTAGGATCTTAACACATTGAACCTTCCCATGGAGACTTTTCCATGGTACGGTTCCATGGCCCTCTATGGAAGCAGTGTCACACATGGCACAGTCTTACACGTTACACATTCCAATTTTAACACACATATTACACATGTCTTTACATTCTCCCACTTATACACATGGCTCTGTTTTTCCTAATCATGATACTAATATTGACAGAAATCAAACATTCAGTAGCTCACATTAATCAGGTTGGCAAACACATCATCAAATCATATTCATGATAGCATGCATTTATCACATGTTTTCACATGGGAATTTCATAATACTCTTTATAGTTATCCAAATATCATGAAATTTTAACCACACACTAATTGCAGGTTCATGACCTCACATACAAATTTCCAGGTTTTTCTGAGTCATATTACATTTACCGAAATTAAAACATTCAGTTTCCTGTCATTCATAATTCAATTTATCATGAAATATAACATGAATATCCAGTTTGACAGTTCACAGCCCTGAACCTAACATACACATCATCACAGGAATTTTCCCCGGATTTATTGCAAAACACACAATTTACGGTAAACTTTGCAAATCCTACGCATGTCTTCTATTTCCAAAACAGAAATTACAGTAAATCCCACAATCATGGAAAATTTCTCAAAATTGCAGGGCATGGACTGATACGTATATACACGGTTTAGAAAAATTTAGGGCATGCCATTCCTCAGGGATCATGGAGACAGTAGGTGAACATGCATAATCCATTTTCCAAACATGTATTTCAATAAGTCTAACAATTCATGCCATTCACCAAAAAGCACAGAAAATTCCACACACATCACATCGTCTATTTTACATAACATATACGATTATATTATATCCTCATGTGAAAACACTTCGGAAATTAATCACATAGAAGGGAGAACATCTCACTATTCTGTCCTGAAAAACTTAACGGCACAGTCTGGCCGTTAACGGAGCTTAACGGCAACATCGTTGGCCGTTAATTGAAGATCTTAACGGCAAGGGGTCTTGCCGTCAAGTTCAGGTCTGTGCAAAACATAGACCCGAGCTCCAAAAGAAGGAGAAGTGTGAGGATCCAGGACACGAGGAAAATATGAAAAAAATGGTAAAACCCTACTAGACACCTACATGGACGAAGTGAATGGGTTACTTGCCTCTAAATAAATCTTCAAAGGGATCAAAGAGGATGATGAAGCTCTCCTTGGGCAGTCCCAAGAAGCCTCCAAAACACCACTCCTTCGGGTTCTTGGTCGATCTCCACAGCAGGTTGGAGTCGGGGAAGCCTTCCTCTAGGCTCCAGCTAGCTTCCAATTGCTGTAGGTCATCGGATGAGATCCAAATTGTCGGATCAAAGCATGCAACTTCAGGTTTTCTCACAGCTAGAGTTAGGGTTTCCTCTCCTCTTGTAAAAGAGCCAAGAGAGGTCTTCCTGGTTGCAAAGGGGTTTGGTTTATAGGAGAAGGGATTTGGGATATCCCGGAGGGGTGATGGGATGGCCTGATAGCCGTTGGGGACATCTCCCCAATGGCTCGGCTTGCTTGCCCCTGGAATTTTGAGGTCTGCAATGCATGCAGGTCAGAGATATTAACGTCCACATCCATGGCCGTTTATTTAAGCATTAGCGTCTAACGATATGGACATTTACCACCATGGACGTCCACCCTGTTGACGCCAATTGGCCCTTCGGCCAGAACTTAAAACATGCAGAAAATCCATGCATATTCTATATACTTACATGCAATATGTATACTATCATGCACACACTACCACCATGCAATTCAAGCAATATTTATAATCTAATTATACACATGCACACATAAGTATCACTAGCTAATATTGTACATAGATATCTACATATGCCTATACAAGTTACACACAAACATTAATTCACATACAATAGAAAAAAATGACAAACAAATTCGAGGGCCTTACACCCTCTCCCCCTTAAAGAAACTTTGTCCTCGAAGTTTAAACAAAACTACTCAAACAAACGGTGATACTTCTTCTTCATCGCATCCTCAAGCTCCCGAGTAGCCTCCTCTCGCGAGAAGTTCCGCCATAGAACTTTCACCGACACAATACACTTGTTCCGGAGATGCTGAACCTTCCGGTCAAGAATAGCTACTGGTTGCTCCACATACGACAGATCTGGCTGAATCTCCACTGGCTCATGACTAATCACATGAGATGGATCTCGGACATACTTCCTGTGCATAGAAACGTGGAAAACAGGATGAACACTAGCTAAAGCTGGGGGTAAAGCTAGCTCATATGCCACGTTGCCCAGTCGTCTGAGAATCTCATACGGGCCAATGAATCTAGGGCTTAACTTACTATGCCTGCCAAACCTGACAACACCTCGAGTAGGTGAAATCTTCAAAAAGACATGCTCACCCGCCTCGAACTCTAGATCCTTCCTCCTGTTGTCGGCGTAGCTCTTCTGCCTATCCTGCGCCGCAACAAGCCTCTTCCTAATCAACGGAATCTTATCCGAAGTCTCCTGAACAAACTCCGGACAGATCAATTGCTTATCGCCTGTCTCCTCCCAACACAAAAGAGATCTACAAGGCCTACCATACAACGCCTTAAACGGAGCCATACCAATACTCGCATGAAAGCTATTGTTGTATGCGAACTCCACAAGAGGTAAATGACGCTCCCAATCATCCTTCCAATCCAGCATACACGCTCTCAACATATCCTCGAGCGTCTGGATAGTCCTCTCGGACTGTCCATCTGTCTGGGGATGAAACGCCGAACTGAGCTTCAGCTCCGAACCTAACGCATCCTGAAGACCCTTCCACAATCTCGAAGTAAATCTCGGATCTCGATCCGAAATGATCGACTTCGGCACACCATGCAATCTAATGATGCTACTGACATATAGTCTAGCCAAGCTCTCTACTGACTGCTTCTTCTTCATAGGTAAGAAATGCGCAGTCTTTGAGAACCTATCTACAACTACCCAAATCGAGTCATTGCCCCTTCTAGATCGAGGCAAACCCGAAACAAAGTCCATAGTGACAGCTTCCCACTTCCACACTGGGATCTCCATCCTTTGCATAAGGCCGGATGGTCGCTGTCGCTCGGCCTTCACTTGCTGGCATACTAAACACCGGGATACATAATCTGCCACATCCCTCTTCATGCCAGACCACCAAAAGGACCTCTTCAAATCCTGATACATGTTAGTGTTACCCGAATGAATAGAGAATCACGATCTATGAGCCTCTGCTAACGCATGCTCATGGACATCTACCAAATCAGGGACACACACTCGGTGATGGAATTTAATCACACCGTCCTCATCACGAGCAGTGCCCGCCTTGACCACTAGCTCTAAGAGTCTAGGGTCGGCCTTCTGTTTCTCGATCACCTCATCCAACACTGAGGATCTAAGGGATAGCTGAGCTACGAAAGCCTGACATAGCGATGGCTCTAACTCAATCAACGCGCAAGCCGCATCCTCCATCATCTTCCAGTCATGCTGAAGAGATGGTCTCTTCCTGCTCAGAGCATCGGCTACGACATTCCCCTTCCCAGGATGATACTGAAGGTCGAAGTCATAGTCCTTCAAGAACTCAATCCATCTTCTCTGCCTCAGGTTTAATTCCTTTGGGAGAAAAGATACTTCAAGCTCTTGTGGTCGCTAAACACCTCAAATCTGACACCATAAAGATAGTGCCTCCAGATCTTTAGTTCATGAACCACTGCTGCAAGCTCCAAATCATGAGTCGGATAGTTCTTCTCATGCTCCTTCAACTGACGAGAAGCATATGCCACTACCGTTCCCTGTTGCATCAGCACACAGCCTAAGCCAATCCGAGACGCATCTGTGTAGATAGCAAAACCCTCTACACCGCTCGGCAAGACTAACACCGGAGCTGACGTGAGCTTAGTCTTCAACAATTGAAAACTACTCTCACACTTCTCGGACCAGACAAACTTCACTCCCTTTCTGGTGAGCTGAGTCAATGGGGCGGCGATGGATGAAAATCCCTCAATGAATCACCGATAGTAACCAGCCAAACCCAGAAAACTATGAATCTCCGAAGGGGTCTTGGGAACCTCCCAATCCATAACTGCCTGGACCTTTGCTGGGTCAACTGCAACACCAGCACAGGAGATAACATGCCCGAGGAAAAGAACCTCGCGCAACCAGAAATCGCACTTGCTGAACTTAGCATACAACTTGTGCTCACGAAGAACCTCTAACACTACCCTCAAATGCTGATGGTGTGTGGCCTCATCCAGAGAGTAGACCAGCACATCATCAATAAACACTACGACAAAGCTATCTAGATAAGGCCTAAACACCCTGTTTATGAGATCCATGAACGCTGCAGGGGCGTTGGCCAATCCGAAAGGAAGAACCAAAAACTCATAATGTCCATAATGGGATCTGAATGCCGTCTTGGACACATCCTCACTCCGAATCCTCAACTGATGATAACCGGATCGTAAATCAATCTTAGAAAAGACTGATGCATCTTGCAACTGGTCAAACAAATCATCAATACGAGGTAAGAGATACATGTTCTTCACTGTCACTTGGTTTAGCTTCCTGTAATCGATGCATAACCTAAGTGATCCATCCTTCTTCTTTACAAATAAGACAGGTGCGCCCCAAGGAGAAACACTAGGGCGAATAAATCCCTTATCTAGCAATTCTTGCAACTACCTCCTTAACTCGGCTAACTCCGCAGGTGCCATCTGATATGGAGCCTTTGAGATAGGAGAGGTGCCCGGAAGCAACTCTATGGTGAACTGTATCTCTCTATCCAGTGGAAACCTAGACAAATCATCGGGAAAGACGTCTGGAAAATCCTGCACTACCTCGATCTCTGCAAGAGTAGGTGACTCATCAGCCTCGGGTACTAACACCACGTTGGCAAGAAAAGCTTCACAACCCTTGTTTACCATGCGCAACGCCTTCATGGCAGAGATGACCAACTTCCCCGCCAAGTTCCTTGGCAAGGGATGAGAGAACTCGTCCTCACCAGGAATGCGGAAAACAATCCTCTTCCCACGACAATCTACTAACGCATAGTGCTCCTCTAGCCAATCTAGACCACGAATAGCATCACAGTTGTTAATCGTTAGCAAGAAGAAACACCCTTCGAGGACTCTATCCTCAATGCACACAGGTAACGACGGAATACACTTCCTAGTCGATACCGTACCCGCAGGTGTGTGCACAGAAAAATGGACCTCTAACTCCTCAGACTCTACGCCTGACTCTAGAGCTAACTGCCTAGCGAACCGCTCAGAAATGAACGAGTGAGTAGCATCCATATCAAACAAAACCCGAGCGTGCACACCTAGAAGTAAAACCGTACCTTCGGTGACATGCTCCGCCTGCTCGACGTCCTCACGTGCTAGAGAAAGCACTCGAGCTAGGGCTCGAGGCCTTCCTGGTCTTCTTGTAGCTGGCGCTGCTGCTGCTACCGCTGCTGGGGCTGGCGCTCCACGCTGGACTCCCTGCTGAAGTCTCGGACAATCCTTGATCTTGTGGTCGCTGCTTCCACACTTCAAGCACTTTCCCGCAATCATCCAACATTCCGTACCACCATGTGTCTTCCCGCAATGGGGACACTCCTTCTTCACACCAAGGGAACGTTGAGAAGGTACCTGTGCACTGCTGGTTGTTACCGGACGCTGCGGTGCCTGGTACACTGCTTTCTTCTTATCCTGCCGCTGGAACGTAGCTGCAGGCCTCTTCTGCGTAGCCTTCTTCTCTTCCAGATAATGTTGCATCTCGCCCTCCTGTCTACAAGCAGCCCTAAGTGCCTCGTCCAAGGTACGATGGTCAAACACCACTAGCCTCGTCCTCAGTGATGGCTTCAGGCCCATCACGAACTTCTTTGCTTTCCTGCGCTCATCTGTCACGATATGAGGTGCATATTTAGATAATTTTGCAAACCTGGCCTCATACTCGAGCACGGTCATGGAGCCTTGAGTCAAGGAGAGGAACTCCTACTCCATCCTGTCCTGGATATGCTCGGGGACGAACTTGGCCCGAAAGAGCCTCACGAACGCGTCCCAAGCAACCTCAATAGCGCCGTCCTCGAATCGGGTGCACAGTAATGAAGCCCACCACACATCAGCTCTCTCCTGAAACATAACCTTCATAAGAACCAACTAAACAACTTCAACTTAACAGGGGATATAACAAATAAAACTAGCACATACATGTAGCATATAGGTGGCTAAAGTAAACTTATCATCGTCCGCACACCTAATAGCCCGGAAGATCTTCTCGATCTCCCTCATCCAACTCTCGGCTAGCAATGGATCGCTCTCCCCCTTAAAAGAGGGTGGCAACATCCTCTTGAATCTTTTCATGATGGAGGGTCCACTATGGTCCTGAGCTGGAACTTGAGCCTGCTACAGTAAACAACAAGCAATACACAATCAACATAACATCATATAATTAAAATAAAACAAACTACTAATTGTTTCGTCATTCTAACCTGACCCTCCAACTGGGCTTGGAGTGCAGCCTGATTTTGAGCCTGCGTCTGCATGGCCTGCACAAGACCTTGCATGAACACTCCATAGTCCACAGGCAGCGGTGGGGGAAGTACAGGACCCTGCAGTGCTGGGGCCTACTGCTCCGCCCGCTCCTCACGTCTTGGCTCATCCTCACGGGCTGGCGCTCCGTCACGCCTACCTCTCGAAGCCATGGCTGCAATAAATTTCAGCCACCATTAGAGCTACATTAATTTATTTCCTAACCATTTTCTTATCTATTTTTTCATTCATTATTAATCAATTCTACACATGTGGACAATCTATAAAGATTTAGCATGTAATGAAGATGATGATTCATGTATATTT
Source organism: Colocasia esculenta (assembly GCA_014218235.1). Lineage (NCBI taxonomy): Eukaryota > Viridiplantae > Streptophyta > Magnoliopsida > Alismatales > Araceae > Colocasia > Colocasia esculenta. The sequence goes on from CM024755.1 coordinate 71,278,873, forward strand.
ATGCATAATCTCAATCGGTTTCTCTGATACCAAATCTCTGTGACGACCCTCATTATACCGGTACGGTTATACCAACCCACGTCGGTATAGTGAACGTTATCACAGTGGGACATTTACCCAAACGCTATCACATGATTGAGATATACACAAACATAGATACAAAGTAGCGGAAGTAAAAGAACAAGGTCTTTCATTTCATTTCATCATCCACATTTAACATACATGATCCAATGACAATTTAAAGGAATTAAAGTTCACATAATGAAGTACTAAATTCAAATACATAGTTGTCCACAATTACATAGTGTTTCTATTACAATGCCTCTATTTACATACGATGGAAGTCAAAATGTCACAACTACAACTCCGCCAAGCTACTCCCCGCGCTCGGAGTCGCTCTCTACGGTCTCCTCCAAAGGTGTATCACCTACTAAACCTGTATGCCGAAGCAAGGAATGAGTCTAAAAGACTCAGCAAATAACACCAGACAACCCCATACATGCATATATCACAGTAGGTTTTTCATTCCAATTTACAAAGCAAAACATATAGTATGCTTGGACATTGATAAAAGACAACCTATCATGATAATTCTACAAAATTTAAAACACATGGTACATGAATCAAGTCATTCCAAAATAGATATCCTATCACATGCTTTCTACTCATGTAATCATATGAAAGCTACATTTCAAATGAGGCTATAACATGGAAGCAACCAAACATGGGATTCTTGCATGCATAAAAAGAAACATTTCTATCATGGTTTCTACACATTCTTACACATGCACATTATCATTTTATACACTTTAAGGTTGCTGTTTTGACATGGATTTAGCAATTTGCATCCTATCACATGAGAGCTACATTCTCGATTTAACTACAATGTGATAGCACTTAAACATGGAAACGTTTACACATAAGCAAGAATTGTTCCTAACATGGATTCTACGCATTTTTACACATATAAAACATTCTTATAAACACAACTAGGTTTCTGTTGTAACATAATTTCACATTAATGTATCATGGATCACAATTTCACAATCTAACTTATTGGTTTCACATGTTTGCACAATCACTCATTCACATAGTTCTCTTTTTACACATTGCACATTTACACATATTCACACTACACAATTTACACATAGTCACATTCACATTTCACAATTTAGTGCCGTGACACATAGTCCAAACCACCATTAGAAGGACACATCACATAACACATACACATATACGTCATCTAGGCAATACAGTGACGACTCTTGGACTACGCAGACCGGGAGAACAAGTCTCCACCCTAACCAGTGGTACTTGTCCACCTTCAGGATTTCATCCTAATGACCTTAGGATCTTAACACATTGAACCTTCCCATGGGGACTTTTCCATGGTACGGTTCCACGGCCCTCTATGGAAGCAGTGTCACACATGGCACAGTCTTACACGTACACATTCCAATTTTAACACACATATTACACATGTCTTTACATTCTCCCACTTATACACATGGCTCTGTTTTTCCTAATCATGATACTAATGTTGACAGAAATCAAACATTCAGTAGCTCACATTAATCAGGTTGGCAAACACATCATCAAATCATATTAATGATAGCATGCATTTATCACATGTTTTCACATGGGAATTTCATAATAGCCTTTACAGTTATCCAAATATCATGAAATTCTAACCACACACTAATTGTAGGTTCATGACCTCACATACAAATTTCCAGATTTTTCTGAGTCATATTACATTTACCGAAATTAAAACATTTAGTTTCATGTCATTCATAATTCAATTTATCATGAAATATAACATGAATATCCAGTTTGGCAGTTCACAGCCCTGAACCTAACATACACATCATCACAGGAATTTTCCCCGGATTTATTGCACAACACACAATTTACGGTAAACTTTACAAATCCTACGCATGTCTTCTATTTCCAAAACAGAAATGATAGTAAATCCCACAATCATGGAAAAATTCTCAAAATTGCAGGGCAAGGACTGATACGTATATACATGGTTTAGAAAATTTTAGGGCATTCCATTCCTCAGGGATCATGGAGACAGTAGGTGAACATGTATAATCCATTTTCCAAACATGTATTTCAATAAGTCTAACAATTCATGTCATTCACCAAAAAAGCACATAAAATTCCACACACATCACATCGTCTATTTTACATAACATATATGATTATATTATATCCTCATACGAAAACACTTAGGAAATTAATCATATAGAAGGGAGAACAACTCACTGTTCTGTCCTGAAAAACTTAACGGCACAGTCTGGCCGTTAACGGAGCTTAACGGCAACATCGTTGGCCATTAATTGAAGATCATAATGGCAAGGGGTCTTGCCGTCAAGTTCAGGTCTGTGCAAAACACAGACCCGAGCTCCAAAAGAAGGAGAAGTGTGAGGATCCAGGACACGAGGAAAATCTGAAAAAAGTAGTAAAACACTACTAGACACCTACATGGACGAAGTGAATGGGTTACTTGCCTCTAAATAAATCTTCAAAGGGATCAAAGAGGATGATGAAGCTCTCCTTGGGCAGTCCCAAGAAGCCTCCAAAACACCACTCCTTCGGGTTCTTGGTAGATCTCCACAGCAGGTTGGAGTCGGGGAAGCCTTCCTCTAGGCTCCAGCTAGCTTCCAATTGCTGTAGGTCGCCGGATGAGCTCCAAATTGCCGGATCAAAGCATGCAACTTCAGGTTTTCTCACAGCTAGAGTTACGATTTCCTCTCCTCTTGTAAAAGAGCCAAGAGAGGTCTTCCTGGTTGCAAAGGGGTTTGGTTTATAGGAGAAGGGGTTTGGGATATCCCGGAGGGGTGATGGGATGGCCTGATAGCTATTGAGGACATCTCCCCAATGGCTGGGCTTGCTTGCCGCCGGAATTTCGGGGTCTGCAACACATGCAGGTCAGAGATATTAACGTCCACATCCATGGCCGTTTATTTAAGTATTAGCGTCTAACGATATGGATGTTTACCACCATGGACGTCCACCCTGTTGACGCCAATTGGCCCTTCGGCCAGAACTTAAAACATGTAGAAAATCCATGCATATTCTATATACTTACATGCAATATGTATACTATCATGCACACACTACCACCATGCAATTCAAGCAATATTTATAATCTAATTATACACATGCACACATAAGTATCACTAGCTAATATTGTACATAGATATCTACATATGCATATACAAGTTACACACAAACATGAATTCACATACAATAGAATAAAATGACAAACAAATTCGAGGGCCTTACACTAACGCTGGGGGTAAAGCTAGCGCATATCCCACATTGCCCAAACGTTTGAGAATCTCATACGGGCCAATGAATCTAGGACTTAACTTACCATGCCTTCCAAATCTAAGTACACCACGAGTAGGCGAAATCTTTAAAATGACATGCTCACCTACCTCGAACTCTAAATCCTTCCTCCTGTTGTTGGCGTAACTCTTCTACCTATCCTGTGCCGCAACAAGCCTCTTCCTAATCAACTGGACCTTATCCGAGGTCTCCTGAACTAACTCCGGACCGATCAACTGCCTATCGCCTGTCTCCTCCCAACATAAAGGAGATCTGCAAGGCCTACCATACAATGCCTCAAATGGAGCCATACCAATACTCGCATGGAAACTGTTGTTATATGCGAATTCCAGTAGAGGTAAATGGCGCTCCCAATCATCCTTCCAATCCAGAACACACGCTCTCAACATATCCTCGAGCGTCTGGATAGTCCTCTCGGAGTGTCCATCTGTCTGGGGATGAAATGCCGAACTGAGCTTCAGCTCCGAACCTAACGCATCCTGAAGACCCTTCCACAGCCTCGAAGTAAATCTCGGATCTCGATCCGAAATGATCGACTTCGGGACACCATGCAATCTAATAATGCTACTAATATACAATCTAGCTAAACTCTCTACTGACTCCTTCTTCTTCATGGGCAAGAAATGCGCAGTCTTCGAGAATCTATCTACCACTACCCAAATCGAGTCATTACCCCATCTAGATCGAGGTAAACCCGTAACAAAATCCATAGTGACAGCCTCCCACTTCCATACTGGGATCTCCATCTTCTGCATAAGTCCAGATGGTCGCTGCCGCTCGGCCTTAACTTGCTGGCATACTAGACATCTAGACACAAACTCTGCTACATCTTTCTTCATGCCAGACCACCAAAAAGATCTCTTCAAATCCTGGTACATCTTAGTGTTACCCGGATGAATAGAGAATCTCAACCTATGAGCCTCTGCTAATACATGCTCACGGACATCCACGATGTCTGGAACACAAACACGGTGATGGAGTCTAATCACGCCATCCTCATCACGAGCAATGCCCACCTTGCCCACTAACTCTTGGAGTCTAGGGTCGGCTTTCTGTTGCTCGATCACCTCATCCAACACTGAAGACCTAATGGACAACTGAGCTACAAAAGCCTAGCACAATGATGGCTCTAACTCAGTCATCGCACACGCCGCATCCTCCAACATCTTCCAATCCTGCTGGAGAGACGACCTCTGAGCTAAGGGCATCCGCTACGACATTCGCCTTTCCAGGATGATACTGGAGGTCGAAGTCATAGTCCTTCAGGAACTCAATCCATCTTCTCTTCCTAAGGTTTAATTCCTTTTGGGAGAAAAGATACTTTAGACTCGTGTGGTTAGTGAACACCTCAAATCTGACACCATAAAGATAGTGCCTCCAGATCTTCAGTGCATGAACCACTGCCGCAAGCTCAAGATCATGAGTCGGATAGTTTCACGCATGCTCCTTCAATTGACGAGAAGCATATGCTACTACCCTTCCTTGGTGCATCAATACACAGCCAAGGCCAATCCGAGATGCATCCATGTAGATAGCAAAACCCTCTACACCGCTTGGTAAAACTAACATAGGAGAAGAAGTGAGCTTAGTCTTCAATAACTGAAAACTACTCTCACACTCCTCGGACCAAACAAACTTCACTCCCTTCCTGGTCAGCTGGGTCAATGGGGCGGCGATGGATGAAAATCCCTCAATAAATCGCCGATAATAACCCGTCAAACCAAGAAAACTCCGAATCTCCGAAGGAGTCTTGGGAATCTCCTAATCCATAATAGCCTGGACTTTTGCTAGATCCACTGCTACACCAGCACTGGAGATAACATGCCCAAGGAAATGAACCTTGCGCAACCAAAAATCGCACCTGCTGAATTTTGCATACAGCTTGTGTTCACGGAGAACCTCTAACACTACCCGTAAATGCTGACGATGTGTGGCCTCGTCCGAAGAGTAGACCAACACGTCATCAATAAAAACTACAATGAAACTATCTAGGTAAGGTCTAAACACCCTGTTCATGAGATCCATGAACGCTGCAGGGGCGTTGGTCAGACCAAAAGGAAGGACCAAAAACTCATAATGTCTATAACGGGTTCTAAATGCCGTCTTGGACACATCCTCACTCCTAAACCTCAACTGATGATAACCAGACTGCAAATCAATCTTAGAAAAGACTGATGCCTCTTGCAGTTGGTCAAACAAATCATCAATCCGAGGTAAGGGATACCTGTTCTTCACCGTCACTTGGTTTAGCTTTCTATAATCGATGCATAACCTAAGTGATCCATCCTTCTTCTTCACGAATAAGACAGGTGTGCCCCAAGGGGAAACGCTAGGGTGAATAAATCTCTTATCTAACAAATCTTGTAACTGCTTCCTTTGCTCAGCTAATTCTGCAGGTGCCATTCGATAAGGTGCCTTCGAGATAGGAGAGGTGCCTGGAAGCAACTCTAGCGTGAACTCTATCTCTCTAGCCGGTGGCAATCTAGATAAATCATCAGGAATGACATCTGGAAACTCCCACACTACATCAATCTCTGCAAGAGTAGGTGACTCATCAGCCTTGGGTACTAATACAACGTTGGCAAGAAAAGCGTCACAACCCTTGTTCACCATTCTCATCGCCCTTATGGCAGAGATGACAAACTTCCTTGCCAAGTTCCTTGGCAAAGGATGAGAAAATTCATCTTCACCAAGAATGCGGAAAACGATCTTCTTCCCACGACAATCTACTAACGCATAGTGCTCCTCTAGCCAATCCAGACCAAGAATAGCATCGTAGTCCTTCATCTTTAGCAAGAAGAAACACCCTTCTAGGACTCAATCTTTGATGCACACCGGTAAAGATGGAATACATTTCCTAGTCGATACCATACCTGCAGGTGTGTGCACAAACAAAGGGACTTCTAAATCCTCAGACTCTATTCCTGACTCTAAGGCTAACTGCCTAGCAAAATGCTCAGAAATGAACGAGTGGGTAGCACCCGTATCGAACAAAACCCGAGCATGCACACCTAAGAACAAAACCGTACCTTCGGTGACATGATCCGCCTGCTCGGCGTCCTCACGAGCTAACGCAAACACTCGAGCTGAGGCTCGAGGTCTCCCTGGTCGTCCTGTCACTGGCGCTGCTGCTGGTGCCGCTCCACGCTGACCTCCCTGCTGCAGTCTAGGGCAATCCTTGATCCTATGCTCGCTGCTCCCGTGCTTCAAGCACTTCCCCGCCACTTCCAACATTCGGTACCACCATGTGCTCTCCCGCAATGAGGACACTCTTTCTGGCCACTAGGGGAATGCTGAGAAGGTACCTGACTGCTTCCTGATGCCACGGGACGCTGCGGTGACTGAAAAGCCGCCTTCTTCCTCTCCTGCCTCTGGAAAGGAGCTGTAGGCCTCTTCTGAGAAGCCTTCTTCTCCTCCAAGTACTGCTCCATCTCTCCTTCTTGCCGGCACGCCGCGCTGAGCGCCTGCTCGAGGGTACGATGGTCGAAAGCCACCAACCTCGTCCTCAGTGATGGTCTCAGACCCATCACGAACTTCTTCACCTTCCTGCGCTCATCAGCTACAATATGAGGGGCATACTTCGATAGCTCGGCAAACCTGGCCTCGTACTCCAGCACTGTCATGGAGCCCTGAGTTAGCGAGAGGAACTCCTGCTCCATCTTGTCCTGGATGTGCTCCGAAACAAACTTGGCTCGGAAAAGCCTCACGAACTCATCCCAAACAACCTCCACAGCACCATCCTCGAACCGAGTACGTAACAACGAGGACCACCACACGTCGGCTCGCTCCTGCTAAAACCATACATAAGGACTATCCAACATAATATATAATTAAAGAAATAACCACCAGATTAATATACACATACCTGCACCATATAGGTGGCTATAGTGACCTTGTCATCCTCAGCGCACCTAATAGCCCGGAAGATCTTTTCGATCTCCCTTATCCAGCTCTCAGCAAGTAACGGGTCGCTCTCCCCCTTAAAAGAGGGTGGCGACATCCTCTTGAACCGTTCCATGATGGAGGGTCCACCATGGTCCTGAGCTTGGGGAACTGGCACTTGAGCCTGCCACAGGAAACATCATAAGCATCACATATAGAATAGCAACATAGTAAACATATCGTCAAGTAAAACAGACTACCCTGTCTATCATTCTAACCTGAGCCTGCTGAGCCTCCAGCTGAGCCTGGAGTGCAGCCTGGGTGTGGGCTTCGTCTGCATGGCCTGCACTAAACCCTGCATGAACACTCCATAGTCTACTGGTGGCGGTGGGGGAAGCACAGGACCCTGGGGTGCTGGGGCTTGCTGCTCACCCTGATCCTCACGCCGAGGCTCATCTCTCCTCTGCTCACCCTCACTAGCACGAATACCACGCCTACCACGTGAAGCCATATCTTGCAAAATGATTTAATCACAATTTAGAACTAGACTATCTAATTTCTAACTATTTACTTACCTATGTGGACAATCTACACAGACTTAGCATACAATGAAGATGATGGTATGTGCATATTTATGCACAAGTTCAACTGGATTCTCTGATACCAATATCTGTAACGACCCTCCTTAAACCGGTACGGTTATACCAACCCACATCGATATAATGAACGCCGCTACATTGGGACATTTACCCAACAGTTATACGATAGGCTGAAATATACATAAATACATTCACATAACAGCGGAAAAGAAATAGCCAAATGTAACTTCTTATTCCATCATCCACATTTTATTCACAGTCCATATAAGGAAAGAAATCTAAACTTTTCATAACTGAGAAATGAAATAAATACATTGTCCACAACTTTCCACTAAATAAGTACACAATCTCAAAGGTAGAGCAAGTCTACTCTTATTACATACTTATGAAAAATAAAGTACAACACCAAGTCCAAAACAAGGTCTCCTACTCCCGCTCCGAGTCGCTCCTAACGATCTCCTCGGAAGAAGTAGAAATCTCTGCACCTGTACGCCGAAGCAAGAGTGAGTTCAAAAGAACTCAACAAGTAACACCAAACACACTATACTTACATGTATCACATAACTTTCACATTTTCATACTACGCAATAACATATAAACTTGGATTTAACAATTAATTTAAGTAAAGATCTTAAACATGATGTCTACACATGTTACACATGGAAATTGTCTTATACAAATTTTTCAACAACTTAAAGCCTATCACATGTTTTCTACACACTTTTCAATATATTAAACTAAGCTCATTTAACCACATTCACACACACTTACAAGTTAAACATTAGTCATTTTAAACATGGAGTTTGTACACATAAATAAGAGACAATTCTAGCATGGATTCTATAATCATTTTCACATGGATAACACATTTATACTCATGAAAAATTTGCTGTTTTGCTATGTACATATTATAATCATTTAAGAAGTTATCAATTTACATGTTGTCACAAGAATTCATATTAACACATGATCACTTACACAATTTCACAATTTACACATTCACTTTCACTTAAACACAAGTTCACATTTATTAAATTCCGTGACACATAGCCCAAACCACCTTTTAGAAGGACATGCACTAATCACATCACATATCTATCACCTAGGCATTTCAGTGATAAATCTTAGTTACTGCGCAGAACCAGGAGAAGCACTCTCCACCCTAACCAGCGATACTTGTTCGCCTCCAGGATTTAATCCCAATGCTCGTGGGACATCACACACTATGAACCTTCCCCTGGGGACTTTACCACAGTATGGTTCCACAGCCCTCTAAGGTAGCAGTGTCACCCATTGGCACATTTACACATTTTTTCTTAATTTCCAACACACTTAAGGCACAATTTTTAACACATCCATTTCATGCTCTCACATTTACACATTTCAGTATTACCTAGCATGATACTACTGTTCTAAGAATTTTCACATTCAAAATAAGTCTAATCATGCAGAATTTTGCAGATTTTAATACCAACACATTAACATACTTCAATTTATCAATATCACACATGAAACTGAAATGTATAGCCATTGTCATCATTTCAATACAAGATTTTAACAAAAAACCTATTACAACTTAACCATCATGCTTATAATTTTTCGCATTTTTTTGAATCACACACTAATTATGAAAATTCTAACAGTGGAATCACATAAGACTAAAATAATCAAACTAACATGGATTTTCATTGTTCGGATTCACAATTCATTATATACATGTATACTGACAGTTCTAATCATGTGCCAAATTCTAGAGATTTAATTGTTTCCATATCATTTAATAGAATTTCTTCACTAATTAAGCATGCTCACTATTTTTCAGTTCAGAAAATCTAAAAAATTTACACAGTCATAAAAAAATTCCCAAATTTTAACAACATGCCCTGACATCGATTTAAGCACCATAGAAAATTTCTGTCACTTAAATTCCACATGGATAGTGATAACTACACAATGTTTCGTGTTAAATTTCATACATATAGTAATTTTAGACATCTTTTGTCGGTAAATAGTGTGCAGTTTGATTTTAATTCTCATTTTCATCCATTAATAGGTTTTCGAGTATATTAGTTAAATAATTCTGGTAGAATACACTAGTTAGATTTTCATTAATAAAGTCAATAATTATTTGAATAGTTTGACTAATAAAAGTATTTTCTCTTTTTGTAAATACATTGTACAAAAATATTTTTTTGTCTTCTTATATTCTAATAATTCTTGTAAATAAATTAGATTTTAAATAAACTTTAGTCAATTAAATAAATCAAAAACCAATCATGCCACATACCCTCCTCATAAATCCATTGCGCCATTACCCTTATCTCAGCCAACCCACCACTGAAACTTTTATTAATAAGTTTTTTTTTATTACCTCACCTATCATTTTGCCACATGAACCATTAAAACCCCACTTAATAAACCCATTTTTTTGTTCCCCACCAGGTCGGCGGAAGCTGCTGGAAGCGATTTGGGGCAGAGGAGCTTTGGCGATGGCGCTTTGGAGCTCTGGTGGAGACAGATCGTGCAGACCTCCTGGGGTGGTGCGGACCAGCGGCCAGGGCCAGGGTGGCTGGCGAGCTGGCATGCGATGGCACCCAGGTGCGACGCAGGTGGGGAGCACCCAGATCTGAGGTAGGGGCGTACGGCTGGCGCTGGTGATCTGGCAGGAAGCGCCGTGCGAAGCATCAGATGAAGGCGGGCCGGTGTGTAGCTGCTTGATATGGCGGTGTGTGCTGAGGCAGATGGACGGATGGCTGCTGGCTTGGGCGATTTGGGCGATGGAGGGCCCGGATCGTGAGGCTACTGGGTCACTGCTGAGGTGGCGGAGGTCACCAGGGCGGATGGCTGTGGGTGAGGTGTGAAGGTGGTGAAGCTCGGAGGCGGTTTGCAGGGATCTGATGTCTGGTGTGCAGAGCAAGCTGTGCGCTGCTGTGGCGAGCCCGGAAGCAGAAGCTGGGGTGGCTGGGTGCGTGGCCTACTGAGGGGCCAGGATGCGATGGAGGCACCCAGAGGAGCTCTAGAGGAGGCGCCCGGACATCTATAAAAAGACCCGAGGTCCTCTTCTCCGGGGGTTAGACTTTTTTTTGGGATTTATTTTTCCAGTTTTCCTTTGTAGTTTTCCTTTCCATAATGCAGATGTGGGCTGGTTCGATGTATTTTGGGGTTTTCCATTTCTTTTGTAAGGGGATTCCAGGGAGCTTCTCCTTCGTTTCTTCTGTAAAGAGCAGTGCAGTGTTCTACATGTTGGGTATTAGATTTTTCTCAGAATTTTAGTTCTAGTTTTTCTTGTTCTTCTTTCAAGCAGTTCTGCAGAGCAAGCGAGTTGGAGTTTTGAGGATTTTAAGTTGTTTTCCTGCTCTTTCCGAATTCTTGGCTTGGCCAGTTCAATTTTTAGGATTTTAGCTTTCTTTTCTTCGGGAGATCAGAGTAGGGGAATGCGATTGGAATTGAGTTTTCTTTCTTTCTTCTACTGTTCTTTACTGCCGTGAGAGGGAGTTTTGAGTTCTTTCTTATTTTTCTGATTCGACTGGAGGAGAGCTTGGAAATTTCTTCTGCTGTAAAGGGTTCGACATTTTCGGGGAGATTTCTCTGGTTCAGCATGGATTTTTGTTTTTTTTTTTTAACTTCTGTGAATGGTTGGGCTGTGGAATGCTCTCCTTCATTTCTTCTTTGTTCAAGAGATGTCAATTCATTATAGTATTCCATTTATCTCTATGTTGTTCTTCTTCTATAACTTTTGTGTTCCAGTTCCATTTAGCAATCTTTCTCTGATTCCTTTCTTCTTCTTTGCTACTAACGGGAGATCACTGCCGTTCTTGCTGCTGGAAGGGAGACCAGGTGGTTTTCTATTTCATTTGTTAGAATTTCTGGGGAGTCCGACATCTGGGATTTTTAACTTTTCTTTTCATCTTGTTGAGCATTTGTGATAGTTTGATTGCTGGGAGAGATCGTTGGGTTTGGCACTCCGAGAGTTCAGTCACTTGTTTGGATAGTTTTGGTGTTGTGACATTTGAAAGTTTTGTTAAGTTCTTCTTCAGTTCGGCTGCTATAGGATGGGGGTGATTTCATGAGGATTAGGAGATTGTTTAATTTGTTTTGGAGTTACTATTTCGTTCTTATTTTCTGTTCTTCATAGCACGAGGATTCTGAATTAGTTGTTCTTATTTTTCGTTCTTAATAACTGTTCGTCCCTTGTGCTCCAGGGGTACATTGATTTGAAAGTTTTCTTTTAATGATTTCTGTCTATTGTTTTCATCCCTCGAGCTGTGAGGGTACAGTGACATCATATCTCTTTTCATTTCAATTCAGCTAGTTCATTCATTAAATTTGATCTGTCAAGATTGTGCGGGATTTGATTGGTGTTGTTTACACATTCACTTTTAATGCATTGTCGTTAGAATGATTTCAAGTTAAAGTAGTTTAAATCAAGTTCTATTCGGCCTCTCCGTGGATATGACTTGTTCTCACCACTGTATGAGTTCATCTTTGTTATTTTAATTTTGTGAGACAGTTTAGAGGAAGTGCGCATCTTGACTTGTGTGAGGAACTCTGGACAACGAAAATGCACAGTCAACTATGCCGCGCATTCATCTTCGCGCCGTTGTCGGGGAGGCGTTAGAGTTTGATTTAATCTGCTTTCATTTGATTTCATTTTCTTTGGGCCTTTCTATTGACTTGTTATTGGGCTTTTTATTGCAGATTTGCACGAAAGAGTGGAGCTTGGAGATTGGGCTTGGCAGTTGAGGCCCATTGGAGGAGAGAAGCTTGCTGATTTCTTTTCTCAATTGTTTTTAATTCAGTTTTTTTTTTAATAAAAGAGAGGAGTGAAGCTTGTAGTGAGGATTTCATGTACTCTCTGTGCATGTACAGAGATTTCTTTTCAGTTGGTATGTAATAATTGGACTTTTGGTGGTTTGATTAGTTTGGAAGTAGTCTATAATATCACTTTATAATTTTTTAGTTTCATTTCATTTAATTCAAAAACCAAATAAAAATTAAAAAAATCTAAATCTTAAAAAAAAATTTCAAATCGCTCTTTCATGTTAGCCGTTTGTTTATAAATAAAAATTTTATTTCTCAAGATTAGAATCTCATGTTTTAGGACATTCATCATCTTAATTGTCATTTTAATTGTCATATCTTTTCTTGCATTGACGAGTGCGGGGGAAAGGTAAGACTTCTATCGCTCGTTTCATGCATTAGACTTAGCATTAGACAACCCATTGTTTGAATCTGATATGTGCACTTCATGTTTTTAAATGGGACTGCTTAAGGGCTTCACCCATTAGAAATAAAAAGATAAGGTAAGGGATTTCATCACCCTTTCCTTTGCCCAAAAATCACAAAAAATTTTCACATTCTTGCATTGTCCTAAACTTTCAATAAAAACCAGTAGACTTGGCCCTAGGGTTCATAATTAGATTTATTCTTTCTTAATTCTAAGACTTCTCTTTGAGTCTGGTGTCTAGGATTAGAGGTTAAAAAGCTTACGCTTAAGTGAGTTAGAGGTTATTTAATTGGATCCTTGCGAAAGCAAGGGGGGCCTCCCTCTACTCCACCTCTTACCTGGCCGGTACAAGAAGAGTTAGGATTGGATTTAAGCAAGCATAAATTTGATTTTGAGAAAAATAACATAAGTCCAAGGAACACTTAGAGTTTAGGATAATTTGTTTTGAAAGTGTTTGATTGTTTGTGTTTGTCATAAAAATTCAAAAATCAATAAAAATCTAAAAAATTTAAAAATCATAAATAGAAGGCTTTTTCATCTGTGTAAGCTTGGTAGACGATCCTTGAACGTAGATTTGGCTCAACCTGTAGACGAGATTGAAAGATTCTTTCATAGGATGGCCAACCAAGATCAAAACCAAATTTCTAGGAATATGGAGGAGGTTGCACCCAGACAGATGAAGGAATACTTTATTCCTTCTAACTATCAACCTGCTACTTGTATCAGGCCGGAAATTCCGGCAAATCATTTTGAGATCAAACCTGGAACCATTCAGATGTTGCCATCCTTTTATGGCAATCCCAATGAAGATCCTTATAGGCATATAGATGAGTTCCTAGAGATCTGTTCCACTGTAAGGATCCAAAACTTCACTGAAAATGCCTTAAGATTGACCTTATTCCCATTGTCCTTGAAAGACAAGGCCAAACATTAGTTAGGGACCATAGGGAGAACCATTACAACTTGGCCAGAAATGCAGCAAGAGTTTTTGAAGAAATTCTATCCCATTGGCCGCACTAATACAATGAGAAGAGCAATAACCAGATTCTCCCAACACCCGGGAGAATTAATGCATGAATCATGGGAGAGATTGAAGGAGTTGCTTGGAAAATGCCCCCATCATGGTCTGTCGAGGTGGCAAATTGTTCAAGCCTTTTATGAAGGACTGACTGAATCAAATAGGCAAATGGTTGATGCTTCGTGTGGAGGAGCATTCATGACTAAGAGCGAGGATGAGACATATAATCTTTTTGAAACATTGAGTGAAAATTCTATCAATCATGCCTCACTCTACTCTTATGAGAGAGCGTTAGGACCTGTAAAGAAGGCAGGGATGTATGAAGTAAGAGGAAGAGGAGAACCAGACTCTAGGGTAGAAGATCTGATAGCTAGACTTGACCAAAGATTGGAGCAGAAGTTGGAACAAAAATTCGATCAATTATTATCTTTGACTGGGCAAACCACACCCAAATTTTCTCAACAAACTGAAACTTGTGCTATGTGTGCTAGCTCAGCTCATCCCACCAGTGCTTGTCCCACTACTGCCCAATTACCTCCTTTCATTCAAGAACAAGTCCAAGCTGCTCAAGGCTTTTACACACCCTCCTATGATCCATACTCTAACACATACAACCCTGGTTGGAGAAATCACCCGAATTTTTCATGGAAAAATCAATCAGAACAAGTTTCTCAACCTGCCTTTAAGCAAACCATGTACGGTCAATCCTATCCCAATCAAAATTCGGGATTTGGCCAATCTTCTTACTCCAAACCTCCACAAATCCAAGGAAATCAAAACTCAAATCAATTTGCTCATACCAATTTCCAGCAACCTTCATATCAACCACCACCTCCTCAACCTATTTGGGAAGATAAAATGAACCAACTCCAAAACATGATGGCGACTCTATGCCAAACTGTGCAAGAACAACAAACTCAATATCAAACTCAAAACCAAAATTTTCAACAAAATTTGGCAATGATAGAGTCTCAAATTGCTGATGTATGTCAAAGGAGGGAATTGGGTCAGTTACCAAGTCAAACCATAGCAAACCCAAGGAACAACCCTCCCAGATTTTATCAGAACCAGCAATACCATCAAGTTCAGGGGTACAGACCACCACCTGCTAGACAAAATGCACCTCCACCACAAAACACACAACAAGCTTTTGTTCAGAACATTCCTACACCACAAAATGAAAATCAACCTATACAACAGGATCATCCTCTTGCCCAAGCTAGGGGCCCTCAAGTAGAAAATGCAAAAACTGTGTCTACCTTAATAAGTGGAAAAATCAGAACAAATCCTCACCCACACATGTCAAATGAGGATAAAGAAAAAGAAAATGAAATTGAAATTGAGGAAGAGATTGAAGAAAATGCTGAAAAAGAAAAATCCTAGGGAAAAGAGAAAATAATTGAAGAACCCCTAGACAAAACCAAGATGAGTGAAGTCCCAAGCTGTTACATCCCAAGAGTTCCTTTTCTTGAAGCTTTAAAGCCAAAATCCAAAAACAAATCCACTGATAATGAAGAACTCTTGGAACTATTTATACAAGTTCACATCAACATTCCTCTTCTTGATGCCATCAAGCATGTGCCTGCTTATGCCAAATTTCTAAAAGAAATGTGTACTCCAAAATGAGAAGTGAGAAACAAAACTGAAACAATAATTCTTCTAGAAATTTTGAGTACCATTGTCTTAAACCAACTCCCTAAAAAGCTC
Source organism: Colocasia esculenta (assembly GCA_014218235.1). Lineage (NCBI taxonomy): Eukaryota > Viridiplantae > Streptophyta > Magnoliopsida > Alismatales > Araceae > Colocasia > Colocasia esculenta. Next base: position 71,294,666 of record CM024755.1, read on the forward strand.
AAAGATCCAGGCACTCCACTAATTCCTTGCACCATCGGTGGAGTCACTTTTGAGAGCGGCCTTTTAGATTTGGGAGCCAGTGTCAATCTCCTACCTTCTGCCATTTTTGAGAAATTCAAGCTAGGAGAGTTGAAACCCACTTCTGTTGTTCTTCAACTAGCCGATCGTTCTGTCACCACTCCTAAAGGCTTAGTTGAAGATGTTATTGTGAGAATTAACGATTGTTACTTCCCGGTCGATTTCATCATTTTGGATATGAACACTCCTCAAGATTTGACTCAGTCCACCATTATCCTTGGTAGACCTTTTTTGGCCACAGCTAGAGCCAATATTGACTGTGCTACCGGGATGATGGATATATCATTTGGGGATAGGCGGGTTAGTATCAACATTTTTAGGGCATCTAGGCACCATGATCAAGGAGAGAGTTGTCTAGTGGTAGACACCTTGGAAGAATCTTGTGTGGAAGAAGCAGTAGACCAACCCTGTGCTCTAGGGTTTGAGGGAGAGGAAGGACAATTTAGTTCCATATTGCATAATAATGAGCCATCATTCCATTTAGAGTGTCCTCCTAAGGTTGAGCTAAAACCACTCCCTGCTAATTTAAAGTACATCTTTCTTGGAGAGAATGAGACTTGGCTTGTTATAATTGCTAGTGATCTTGAGGAAGGGCAGGAGAAGAAATTGATTGAAGTTTTGAAGAGTCATAAGAAAGCTATAGGTTGGACAATTGATGATTTGAGAGGGATAAGTCCTTCAGTGTGCACACATCGCATATACTTATAAGATAATGCCAAAAGTTCAATAGAAATGCAAAGAAGACTTAACCCCAACATGAAAGAAGTTGTTAAGAAAGAGATTGTTAAATGGCTGGATGCATAATTCATTTATCCCATCTCTGATAGCCAGTGGGTTAGTCCAACTCAAGTTGTGCCTAAAAAATCAGGACTAACTGTAATTCAAACTAAAAAGGGTGAGCTCATTCCCACTAGGCTGGCTACAGGATGGACAGTGTGCATTGACTATCGCAAATTGAATGCGATGACCAAGAAAGACCATTTCCCCTTGCCTTTCATTGACCAAATCTTAGAGAAACTTGCAGGCCAAAAATTCTTTTGTTTCCTTGATGGATATTCAGGGTATAACCAAGTGGCTATTCACCCTGAGGACCAAGAAAAGACCACGTTCACATGTACATTTGGAATCTTTGCCTTTAGACGCATGCCTTTCGGGCTGTGCAATGCCCCCGCAACTTTTCAACGTTTCATACTGTCTATTTTCTCAGACATGGTTGGGGACTACTTAGAAGTCTTTATGGATGATTTCTCTATGTTTGGAAATGACTTTGATTCGTGCCTCGACCATTTGACTGAAGTGCTCAAAAGATGCATTAATGTCAATCTTGTCTTAAGTTGGGAAAAGAGCCACTTCATGGTTAAGAAGAGATTGTCCTAGGGCATATTGTCTCAGAGAGAGGGATAGAGGTAGATAAAGCCAAGGTAAATCTCATTTTCGAATTGCCTCCTCCCAACTCTGTCAAACAAATTCGATCCTTCCTTGGTCATGCTGGATTCTATAGGAGGTTCATCAAAGACTTTTCCAAAATTGCAAGGCCATTGACTTCTTTGTTGAAAGACATTCCTTTCATTTTTGACGAAGCTTGTCATAAATCTTTTGAGGACTTAAAAGACATTTTGACCAAAGCTCCAATTCTACAATCTCCAGACTAGTCATTACCATTTGAGATAATGTGTGATGCTTCAGACTTTGCTGTAGGTGCCATTTTGGGACAGAAAACTGATAAAGGATCTGTAGTGATTTATTATGCAAGCAAAACATTGAATGGCACTCATATTCGATACACAACCACTGAGAAAGAGCTCCTAGCTGTTGTTTTTGCCTTAGAGAAGTTCAGATCTTACCTTTTAGGAGCCAAAATCATTGTTTTCACTGACCATGCTGCATTGAGGCATTTGCTTGCCAAAAAGGATGCCAAGCCTAGGTTGATCAGATGGATCCTTTTATTACAAGAGTTTGATCTGGAAATTCATGATAAGAAAGGGTCCAAGAATGTGGTAGCTGACCATTTGTCCAGAATAATTGCCCCGGACTCCATGCCTATTAGAGATGCTTTCCCGGATGAGCACATTTTAGCTATCTCCAACATTTCATCTCCATGGTACGCACACATTGTGAATTACAAGGTCATTGGACGAGTACCTAGAGATTGGACCAAAAATGAAAGAGAGAGATTCTTTGCTAGGGATGAGTATTTTATTTGGGAGGACCCGGAGCTATTTTTCATAAGACCAGACCAAGTGATAAGAATATGTGTCCCTGAGAGCGAGCATCAAAGTGTCATGTTTTGCCATTCTCTTGCTTGTGGAGGGCATTTTTCAGGAAAGAAGACCACTGCTAAGCTCTTAAACTCTGGTTTCTACTGGCCCACATTGTTTAAGGATGCCCACCAATTTTGTAAGGCATGTCCTAGATGTCAAACCATGGGAAATATTTCTAAGAAGGATATGATGCCTCTTAATCCCATTCTGGTTGTGGAAATTTTTGATGTTTGGGGGATAGACTTTATGGGACCTTTTCCACCATCCTTTGGATACACGTACATTTTAGTTGTTGTTGATTATGTGTCCAAATGGATAGAAGCCATTGCCACAAAGCCCAATGATCATAAGGTGGTCATCAAATTTGTTCAGAAAAAACATCTTTTCTAGATTTGGGTGGGCCAAGGCAATCATTAGTGATGGAGGGCCACATTTCATTAACACTCAGTTTAGGACCCTCCTAAGGAAGTATGGAATAACCCATAAGCTAGCAACACCTTACCATCCGCAAACCAGTGGCCAGGTGGAAGTATCAAACAGGGAGATTAAGAACATTCTTCAAAAGTCGGTTATGTTGCCCAGTTGACGAGCCCAGAGGGGGGGTGAATGGGTCTTTTAAAATAATCTACAAGATACCTGTAACTAAAAATTATTCACACAAACGTTCTTCGAAGGAGGTTAGTGACTGTTAGTTTAAATATCAAACACACAAAGAAGACAATCACACAACACAAGAATTATCCTGGTTCGGACCTCCTTTCCTTAGGAGTCATACGTCCAGTCCCTGAGCAACAACTCAGGATTTCACTAACTAGGGTACAGTCCCCCTAAGGACGCAACAACACCCAGCTCAGCTGGTCTTCCTTCACACCCGAAGGGAACAACAACACCCTGGATACCTCACCAGGTCTTCCTTCGCAACCGAAGGGAACAACACCCTGGATACCACCAGGTCTTCCTTCACAACCGAAGGGAACAACACCCTGGATACCACCAAGTCTTCCTTCACACCCGAAGGGAACAACAACTCAAAGAGAATTGAATGAAATTCAAGCCCCTAGATCAAGCTTTTAACAAGCCAAGATCTGAAGTCACTAGCACCGAGAGCAAAGAATCTATGCTAAGCACACTCTAAGAACTACACAAGCTCTCTCAGGATTTTCACTACAGTGAGGAGAGCAAAGAGCAAAAGCTAGGAGGAATGAAGTTCTTGGCTCTGGACTTCTTGCAGAAGAATTTGAACGTTTGAACATGAGATGCTTGTTCTCTACTGCGTTGGTTCTTATTCTTTTCTTCTGTCTTTGAGTTTATATCTTCTTTTTGAAATACTACCGTTGAAGTAACCGTTGTCTCTTGGATTGATAGACGTTAGACTGTTTGACAATTGGAAGCTTCAACTATCTTTTATCCATTTGAGCACGCAAAGAGATAAGGTCTTCTGACGTTCATTGGTCCAACGTTGTATGATAGAAAGTCTTCAGGACCCTTCACACATTAAATGCTAGAACAACAGACAACTCAAACTGTCTCTTGTTGTCAGTATGCGTTGATGTGAGTATTCATCAGAATAACAATCCCAAATAGCTTGTTTTTAAAGATGTTTGCAGAGTAAGCACAATAATGGACGATATTGTCTGTATGCATGTAGAGATACGTTCAGAACTCATAAATGCAAGAGTGACAGATAGATATATGCGTGACTTTGACTAGTCAATGCTTCAAGAGATAAGATAAAAATCAAGTTGATATAAACTGTAAAGTCGTTGTCTATATGACTTATGAAATCGTTATGAATACTAACAAGTCATTATAGAGAGGAAATCGTTATGAACACTTATCAAGTCGTTATGAGCTCTAAAGAAATCGTTGCGCAAAGCAAATCATTGTGAGTGCTTAAAGAAATCTTTGTGCAAAGCAAATCGTTACGAGCGAGCAAGTCATTGCGAGTTCTTAAAGAAATCGTTATGGTGACTTATGAAATCGTTACGACAGGCAAGTCGTTGTGAGTTCTAAAGAAATCATTACGGTAACTTATGAAATCGTTACAACAAGCAAGTCGTTGTGAGTTCTAAAGAAATCGTTACGGTAACTTATGAAATCGTTACAACAAGCAAGTCGTTGTGAGTTCTAAAGAAATCGTTACGGTAACTTATGAAATCGTTACAACAAGCAAGTCGTTGCGAGTTCTAAAGAAATCGTTATGGTAACTTATGAAATCGTTATGACATCGACTTGATTGAAACAACATGACTTTTCGGTCTTATAAGGAAATCGTTATGAATTTCAACAAAAATCGATATGGACTTAGAGAAATATCATGTTGAGAAGATTAAAGCTTCAGAGAAGTAATGCATACCTTTATTGGCTTGATTGACTTTGGAATTATTTCTGTACTTTAAGACTTATGAAATATTCATTAGATATTATTTATAAAAATTGGTTTAGTTTTGTTAATCACCAAAAAACATATGTAATTAATTAAAATTACATGGGGACAAACTGATCATCAATCTCCCCCTTTTTGCTGATGACAAAACTGAACAATAAGCATGGATGAAAAATATCTGAAATTAGTCTGAAGATAAGACATGCTAATTTTTCTTCCTTAAAAAATTATTGGAATGTATTTCAGTCATGCTAATTTTTCTCCCCCTTTTTGTCATTTAGCAAAAAAGACAATCTGAGACAAAGAAAGAAGAGAAAAGACAGAGGTAGATGACCAAGGGAATTTTCATTAACTTTGAGGTGGTACAGGTAAATAGAAGGCAGGAGACAAAAGAGAGGCAAAATGGGAAATGGTTTCCCATGCCTGTGCTTCCTGCTCTTCAAAATGAGTTTTAAAAACTCCAAAAGACAAAGAGTAGGATGGTCCCATGGAGGAAGCCATCCTTTTGAGATGAAGATCTAGGTGCTGATAGAGAAGATCAGCATATGCATTCTTGTCCATGCTCATCTTGAGGAAACGACGAGTCCCAAAGATGGCACAGGTGAGGAATTGGTCCATGGTCACAGGATAGTGGTTGTGGTTGTCTCTGAGAGCCTTGTGCATAGCCACATAAACTTTGTATCTTTCCTCCTAGACTTTGAAAGGGTCATCAACAAGATGAATGGAATTCATATCCAAGAAGGTAGCTAGAGAAATGGCTGGTTTGCCTTCCCTGGCCTGAGCTTCATTGAGTGAAAACAACTACTGAGCTGACAGAGGATAGAACTTGGACCATTCTGAGGAAGTCAGCCTTTCACATTCAGAAATAATGGGGGCTAGAACTTCAGCACTTACATGCCCCTGGTGATATTCCCTAAATAGGAATCTAGGAAAAGCAACCAGGCAGCCTTTCTGTACTTTAATTCTGCCCATTACCCTGGCTAAACGCTCAAAGATGATGGATCCTACAGAGGATTCCATGACAAGGAAATGGATTTGAGGAAGGGCTATCTCTTTAGGTACTTGGAGGGTAGCAAAATCTACCTGAACATCTGAAGTATGAGAGATGTCTGGAGAGAGAGCTGAAATGGCCCTTTTGAACTGGCTGAGCTGAACTTCAGGAAGTCGATGGACATATCTGTGACCATCTTGATTTCCTTTTGAATGAAGGGTGCCCAAAGTTCTTGGTGATACATCCTGAACCACTCAGACAAGGTCAGGGAGTGGTCCCTTGGAGGGAATCTAGCAGATTTGGCAAGAATAAATTTCTTGAGGAGATCCTTGTGACCTTTGCCCCATTGATCTTCAGTTTTGGAGTGGACAAGTGTAACGACCCTCTTTATATCGGTACGGTTCCACCAACCCACGTCGATATAGAAAGCGTCGCCACAGTGGGACATTTACCCAACGCTAGTACGATAGGCTGAAACATACACAAATATATATGTATCACGTGACAGCGGAATTTAAAGAACTGAAAAGAAATCTTATTCCATCATCCACATTCTATCCACAGTCCGTATAGAAGAAAAGAGAACTAACTTTTCATAACTGAAATAAAATAAATACATTGTCCACATGAGACTACGCAGAGTTTTTATTACATACTATGAAGTAAGGAAAAGTACAATGCCAAATCCACAACAAGCTCTCCTACTCTCGCTCCGAGTCGCTCCTAACGATCTCCTCGGAAGAAGTAGAAATGTCTGCACCTGTACGCCGAAGCAAGAATGAGTTCAAAAGAACTCAACAAGTAACACCAAGCACACTAAACATACATGTATCAAGTAATTGCCATCTCCTTATGCTACATCATTAACACATAATGCATGAAATGGACAGTTTATTCAAATAGAGACCTATGCATAATTTCTACACATACTACACATGGAATTCCGTTTTTTTATACAAAATAACCTAATCCTATCACATGCTTTCTACACACTTTCAACATGCTAAACTGATTTCATTCAACCATTCATATACTAAATGTTGATCATTTTACACAAAATTTTACACATATCATAACGACTAATTTAACATGAATTCTAAAATAAATTCTCACATAGATAACACATTTACATTAGTGAAAAGCTCGCTGTTTTACTACTATTATGTCACATTCACAAGAAATTTATCCTTTTTGCATGTTTTCATAAGAATTTCATGAACACATATTCACTTACACAAGTTCACAATTTACACATTTCTTTTCACTTAAACACATTTTCACTTTTTCTTAATGCCGTGACACATAGCCAAACCACTTTAGAAGGACACACACTAATCACATCACATATCTATCACCTAGGCATTCCAGTGATAAATCTTAGTTACTGCGCAGAACCGGGAGAGCACTCTCCACCCTAACCAGCGATACTTGTTCGCCTCCAGGATTTAATCCCAATGCCCATGGGACATCACACACTTTGAACCTTCCCGTGGGGACTTTACCACAGTACAGTTCCATAGCCCTCTAAGGTAGCAGTGTCACCCATTGGCACATTTATACATTTTCTCAAGTTTCAACACACTTCTAAATGCACAATTTTTACACATTCATCTCATGCTTGCACATTTACATTCTTCAGTATTACCTAGCATGGTACTACTATCTTCAGTATTAACCAAGTTTTTTTACAACCATTCTAATCATGCTGAAATTTACAGAATTAAACACTAATCATATTAACATGCATTATTTGTTAATATCTAACATAAAACAATTATATATAGCTATTGTCATCAGTTCAGTACAAAAATTTAACCAGAAATCTATCACAGTTTAACCATCATGCATACCAAAATTTACATTTTTATGAATCACGCATAATTTCTGAAAATTCTAACAGTGATGTTATCAAATGTAAAAATAGTCAAACTGACATGAATTTTCATTGTTCGGACCCACAACTTAATATATACATGAATACTGACAGTATTAATTATATGTCAATTTATAGGAATTTAACAAATTTCGCACGAATTATTAACTTTTCTACATTGAGTAGACATATTCACTATTTTTCGGTTCAGAAAATTTAATAAACTATACAGATATTATAAATTTCTCAAATTTTTATACCATGCATTAGACCTCATAAACAGTGTACAGAAATTTCATGACAGTTAAATTCTATACATATTTCATAAACAAGATTTTTGAAGATTAGAATTTTATCGGTAGCACATTCAAGGAAATTCTAATAATTAGGGCAAATTATAAAATTTCACAATACCTCACAGTACACCCAAACATGTATATTTACATATTATATAAAATTTACCGTATATCCTCATGCGAAAAAATCACAAAAATTAGCTTATAGAAGGGCAGACCTGCACACTGTTGCAGTCTGAAGAACTTGACGGCATGGGGTAGCCGTCTATAGGTTAACGGCAACATATGATGCCGCCAACGCATGATATTAGCGGCAAGGGATCATGCCGTTAATATCCTGTCTGCATAAACAGATACTGAACGCTAACAAATCACTTGAATGGGGGGGGGGTTCCAGGACACGAGAAAAATCCGTAAAATTTCTGGGACATACTAGACACATGTAGGGTTGATGTGAGTGGGGTACTTGCCACTTGTAAAATCCACAAGTGACGATTCAATCCGGAGAAGCCCTCCTCGGCCTGTGCCAAAGAGCCTTCAAATCTCTCTTTATCGGGTTCTCTGTTGATCTTCACAGCACACCAGCATGGGGAAGTCGTTCCCGGATGTTCAGAGTTGTCACCAGTCGATGCAGATCACCGGATGAAGCCTCCCAATGTCGAATATCTCAGATTCAAGTTGAGGTTTTCGCATAGAAGAGCTAGGTTTTTGACCCAAGAGTCAAAAGGATGGATCTGGCCGAAAACTGGGTAATATAAAGGGTTGAGGGCCAGACATGCTAAAGGGGTAAGTCTTAGAGCCGTTGGGGACGGTTTCTAAAACAAATAGCGAAATTTCCGGAGGCGTTTCCGGATCTGGAAATGTAACTGGTCTGGGATATTGAGGTCCATATCTATAGTCGCCTACCCAGAGTGGGCGTCCATCGATATTGCCGCCTACTCCTAGTCAACGTCAGCCAATGTTGACGCCGACTAGCCGACAAAATTCACTTAAAATATTTAGAATTTATAACACCACACACCTATATATATATATATACTTGTATACAATATGCATATTACAATAATACTAATTCATACAATTTGTATAAATAAATACTATGCACAATAATCTATAAATCAATAGAATACACTTATATATATACATATATATATACCTAAGCAAACTAGGTGAAAATGAAGGGCCTTACACCCTCTCCCCCTTAAAGAAACTTCGTCCTCGAAGTTAGACTGACACTACTCAAACAACTGAGGATACTTCTTTTTCATTGCATCCTCAAGTTCCCAAGTAGCCTCCTCTCGCGAGAAGTTACGCCATAAGACCTTTACTGACGCAATGCTCTTGTTTTGGAGATGTTGAACCTTCCGATCAAGAATAGCTACTGGTTGCTCCACATAAGAAAGATCTGGCTGGATCTCCACTGGCTCGTGGCTAATAACATGAGACGGATCTCTGACATACTTCCTGAGCATAGATACGTGAAAAACAAGATGAACGCTAGCCAATGCTGGAGGTAAAGCTAGCTCATATGCCACGTTGCCCAATCGTCGGAGAATCTCATACGGGCCAATGAATCTAGGGCTCAACTTACTATGCCTGCCAAATCTAACTACACCACGCGTAGGCGAAATCTTAAAAAGACATGCTCACCTACCTCGAACTCCAAATCCTTCCTCCTGCTGTCGGCATAACTCTTTGTCTATCCTGTGCCGCAACAAGCCTCTTCCTAATAAGCTGGACCTTATCCGAAGTCTCCTGAACTAACTCCGGACCGATCAACTGCCTATCACCGGTCTCTTCCCAACACAAAGGAGATCTGCAAGGCCTACCATATAAAGCCTCAAATGGAGCCATGCCAATGCCCGCATGAAAGCTGTTGTTATATGCGAACTCCACTAGAGGTAAATGGCGCTCCCAATCATCTTTCCAATCCAGCACACATGCCCTCAACATATCCTCAAGCGTCTGGATAGTCCTCTCGGACTGTCCATCTGTCTGGGGATGAAATGCCGAACTGAGCTTCAGCTCCGAACCTAACGCATCCTGAAGACCCTTCCATAGCCTTGAAGTAAATCTCGGATCTCGATCCGAAATGATAGACTTCGGTCCCATGCAATCTAATAATACTACTAACATACAGTCTAGCTAAACTCTCTACTGACTGCTTCTTCTTCATAGGCAAGAAATGCGCAGTCTTCGAGAATCGATCTACCACTACCCAAATCGAGTCATTACCTCGTCTAGATCGAGGCAAACCCGTAACAAAATCCATAGTGACAGCTTCCCACTTCCAAACTGGGATCTCCATCTTCTGCATAAGACCAGATGGTCGCTGCCGCTCGGCCTTCACTTGCTGGCATACTAGACATCTAGACACAAACTCAGCTACATCCTTCTTCATGCCAGACCACCAAATGATCTCTTTAAATCCTGGTACATCTTAGTGTTACCCGGATGAATAGAGAACCTAGATCTATGAGCTTCTGCTAAAACATGCTCACGAATATCTACAATGTCTGGAACACAGACACGATGATGGAATCTAATCACACCATCCTCATCACGAGCAATACCTGCTTTGCCCACTAACTCTTGGAGTCTAGGGTCGGCTTTCTGATGCTCGATCACCTCATCTAACACCGATGACCTAATGGACAGCTGAGCCACAAAAGCTCGGCACAATGATGGCTCCAACTCAGTCATCGCACACGCTGCATCCTCCAACATCTTCCAGTCCTGCTGGAGAGACGACCTCTTTCTACTAAGGGCATCTGCTATGACATTCGCCTTTCCAGGATGATACTGGAGATCGAAGTCATAGTCCTTCAGGAACTCAATCCATCTTCTCTGCCTAAGGTTTAATTCCTTTTGGGAGAAAAGATACTTTAGGCTCTTGTGATCAGTGAACACCTCAAATCTGACACCATAAAGATAGTGCCTCCAGATTTTTAGTGCATCAACCACTGCCGCAAGCTCAAGATCATGAGTGGGATAGTTTCGCTCATGCTCCTTCAATTGCCGCGAAGCATATGCTACTACCCTTCCTTGCTGCATCAACACACAGCCAAGGCCAATCCGAGATGCATCCGTGTAGATAGCAAAATCCTCTACACCGCTCGGTAAAACTAACACAGGAGCCGATGTGAGTTTAGTCTTCAATAATTGAAAACTACTCTCACACTCCTCGGACCAGACAAACTTCACTCCCTTCCTGGTCAGCTGAGTCAATGGAGCGGCGATGGATGAAAATCCCTCAATAAAACGCCGATAATAACCCGCCAAACCAAGAAAACTCCGAATCTCCGAAGGAGTCTTGGGACTCTCCCAATCCATAACAGCTTGGACTTTCGCTGGATCCACTGCTACACCAGCACCGGAGATAACATGCCCAAGGAAATGAACCTCGCACATCCAAACATCACACTTGCTGAATTTTGCATACAGCTTGTGCTCACGGAGAACCTCTAAAACTATCTTCAAATGCTGACGATGTGTGACCTCATCCGGAGAGTAGACCAACACGTCATCAATGAAGACTACAACAAAACTATCTAGATGGTCTAAACACCCTGTTCATGAGATCCATGAACGCTGCAGGGCGTTGGTTAGACCAAACGGAAGGACCAAAAACTCATAATGTCCATAACGGGTTCTAAATGCCGTCTTGGACACATCCTCACTCCTAATCCTCAACTGATGATAGCCAGAACGCAAATCAATCTTAGAAAAGACCGATGCATTCTGTAGCTGGTCAAACAAATCATCAATCCGAGGTAAGGGATACCTGTTCTTTACCGTCAGTTGGTTTAGCTTCCTATAATCGATGCATAACCGAAGTGACCCATCCTTCTTCTTCACGAATAAGACTGGTGCGCCCCAAGGGGAAACGCTAGGGTGAATAAATCCCTTATCTAACAAATCCTGCAACTGCCTCCTTAACTCAGCTAATTCCGCAGGTGCCATCCGATAAGGTGCCTTTGAGATAGGAGAGGTGCCTGGAAGCAACTCTAGAGTGAACTCTATCTCTCTAGCCGGTGGCAATCCAGATAAATCATCAGGAAAGACATCTGGAAAATCCTGCACTACATCTATCTCTGCAAGAGTAAGTGACTCATCAGCCTTGGGTATTAAAACCACGCTGGCCAGAAAAGCATCACAACCCTTGTTCACCATTCTCATTGCCCTCATGGCAGAGATGACAAACTTTCCTGCTAAGTTCCTCGGCAAAGGATGAGAAAATTCATCCTCACCAAGAATGCGGAAAACAATCTTCTTCCCACGACAATCTACTAATGCATAGTGCTCCTCTAGCCAATCCAGACCAAGAATAGCATCATAGTCCTTCATCTTAAGCAAGAAGAAACACCCTTCTAGGACTCTATCCTCAATGCACACCGGTAAAGACGGAATACACTTCCTAGTCGATACCGTGCCGCAGGTGTGTGCACAGACAAAGGAACTTCTAAATCCTCAGACTCTAATCCTGACTCTAAAGCTAACTGCCTAGCAAAACGCTCGGAAATGAACGAGTGAGTAGCACCCGTATCGAACAAAACCCGAGCATGCACACCTAAGAACAAAACCGTACCTTCGGTGACATGATCCGCCTGCTCGGCGTCCTCACGAGCTAAAGCAAACACTCGAGCTGGGGCTCGAGGTCTCCCTGGTCGTCCTGTCGCTGGCGCTGCTGCTGCTACTACCGGGGCCGGTCCACGCTGGGCACCCTGCTGAAGCCTCGGACAATCCTTGATCTTATGGTCGCTGCTCCCGCACTTCAAGCACTTCCCTGCTACCAGCCAACACTCCGTACCGCCATGTGCCCTTCCGCAATGAGGACACTCCTTCTTACCACTAGGGGAACGTTGAGAAGATACTTGACCACTGCCCGATGCCACAGGACGCTGCGGTGACTGGAAAGTTGCCTTCTTCCTCTCCTGCCTCTGGAAAGGAGCTGCTGGCCTCTTTTGAGAAGCCTTCTTCTCCTCTAGATACTGCTCCATCTCTCCCTCCTGCCGACACGCCGCGCTGAGCGCCTGCTCGAGAGTACGATGGTCGAAAGCTACCAACCTCGTCCTCAGCGATGGTTTCAGACCCATCACGAATTTCTTCGCCTTCCTGCGCTCATCAGCTACAATATGAGGGGCGTACTTTGATAGCTCGGCAAACCTGGCCTCGTACTCCAGCACAGTCATGGAGCCTTGAGTTAACGAGAGGAACTCCTGCTCCATCTTGTCTTGGATGTGCTCCGGAACAAACTTGGCTCGAAAAAGCCTCACGAACTCATCCCAACCAACCTCCACAACACCATCCTCGAACCGAGTATGTAACAACGAGGACCACCATACATCGGCTCGCTCCTGCCAAAACCATCCATGAGAACTAACCAACATAATCTATACTTAAAGTAATAACCATTAGATTAAATTACACATACCTGTAGCATATAGGTGGCTAAAGTGACCTTGTTGTCTTCAGCGCACCTAATGGCCCGAAGATCTTCTCAATCTCCCTCATCCAGCTCTCAGCTAATAATGGATCGCTCTCCCCCTTAAAAGAGGGTGGCGACATCCTCTTGAATCTTTCCATGATGGAGGGTCCACCATGGTCAGCCTGGGGAGCTGGCACCTGAGCCTGCTACAACAAACGACATAATTAACACATATAACATAACAATCATGCATTTAATAAAATAGACTACTTTATCTTATTATTCTAACCTGAGCCTCCAACTGAGCCTGGAGTGCAGCCTGAGAGTGGGCCTGCGTTTGCATGGCTTGCACCAAACCCTGCATGAACACTCCATAGTCTACTGGTGCGGTGGGGGAAGTACAGGACCCTGGGGTGCAGGGGCCTGCTGCTCACCCTGATCCTCTCGCCGAGGCTCATCTCTCCTCTGCTCGCCATCACGAGCAGGAACACCACGCCTACCACGCGAAGCATATCCTGCAAAACAATTAATCACCATTTAGAACTAAGCTATCTAATTTCTAACTAATTACTTATCTATGTGGACAATCTACAAAGACTTAGCATAATGAAGATGATGGTATATGCATATTTATGTACAATTTCAGCCTGACTCTCTGATACCAATCTCTGTAACGACCCTCTTTATATCGGTACGGTTCCACCAACCCACGTCGATATAGAAAGCGTCGCCACAGTGGGACATTTACCCAACACTAGTACGATAGGCTGAAACATACACAAATATATATGTATCACGTGACAGCGGAATTTAAAGAACTGAAAAGAAATCTTATTCCATCATCCACATTCTATTCCACAGTCCGTATAGAAGAAAAGAGAACTAATTTTCATAACTGAAATAAAATAAATACATTGTCCACATGAGACTACGCAGAGTCTTTATTACATACTATGAAGTAAGGAAAAGTACAATGCAAATCCACAACAAGCTCTCCTACTCTCGCTCCGAGTCGCTCCTAACGATCTCCTCGGAAGAAGTAGAAACGTCTGCACCTGTACGCCGAAGCAAGAATGAGTTCAAAAGAACTCAACAAGTAACACCAAGCACACAAAACATACATGTATCAAGTAATCGTCATCTCCTTATGCTACATCATTAACACATAATGCATGAAATGGACAGTTTATTCAAATAGAGACCTATGCATAATTTCTACACATACTACACATGGAATTCCATTTTTTTATACAAAATAACCTAATCCTATCACATGCTTTCTACACACTTTCAACATGCTAAACTGATTTCATTCAACCATTCATATACTAAATGTTGATCATTTTACACAAAATTTTACACATATCATAACGACTAATTTAACATGAATTCTAAAATAAATTCTCACATAGATAACACATTTACATTAGTGAAAAGCTCACTGTTTTTCTACTATTATGTCACATTCACAAGAAATTTATCCTTTTTGCATGTTTTCATAAGAATTTCATGAACACATATTCACTTACACAGGTTCACAATTTACACATTTCTTTTCACTTAAACACATTTTCACTTTTTCTTAATGCCGTGACACATAGCCCAAACCACTTTAGAAGGACACACACTAATCACATCACATGTCTATCACCTAGGCATTCCAGTGATAAATCTTAGTTACTGCGCAGAACCGGGAGAAGCACTCTCCACCCTAACCAGCGATACTTGTTCGCCTCCAGGATTTAATCCCAATGCCCATGGGATATCACACACTTTGAACCTTCCCGTGGGGACTTTACCACATTACAGTTCCACAGCCCTCTAAGGTAGCAGTGTCACCCATTGGCACATTTATACATTTTCTCAAGTTTCAACACACTTCTAAATGCACAATTTTTACACATTCATCTCATGCTTGCACATTTACATTCTTCAGTATTACCTAGCATGGTACTACTATCTTCAGTATTAACCAAGCTTTTTTACAACCATTCTAATCATGCTGCAATTTACAGAATTAAACACTAATCATATTAACATGCATTATTTGTTAATATCTAACATAAAACAATTATATATAGCTATTGTCATCAGTTCAGTACAAAAATTTAACCAGAAATCTATCACGATTTAACCATCATGCATACCAAAATTTACATTTTTCTGAATCACGCATAATTTCTGAAAATTCTAACAGTGATGTTATCAAATGTAAAAATAGTCAAATTGACATGACTTTTCATTGTTCAGACCCACAACTTAATATATACATGAATACTAATAGTACTAATTATATGTCAATTTATAGGAATTTAAAAAATTTCGCACGAATTATTAACTTTTCTACATTGAGTAGACATATTCACTACTTTTCGGTTCAGAAAATTTAATAAACTATACAGATATTATAAATTTCTCAAATTTTTATATCATGCATTAGACCTCATAAACAGTGTACAGAAATTTCATGACAGTTAAATTCTATACATATTTCTCAAACAAGATTTTTGAAGATTAGAATTTTATCGGTAGCACATTCAAGGAAATTCTAATAATTAGGGCAAATTATAAAATTTCAAAATACCTCACAGTACACCCAAACATGTATATTTACATATTATATAAAATTTACCGTATATCCTCATGCGGAAAAATCTCAAAAATTAGCTTATAGAAGGGCAGACCTGCACACTGTTGCAGTCTGAAGAACTTGACGGCATGGGGTAGCCGTCTATAGGTTAACGACAACATATGATGCCGCCAACGCATGATATTAGCGGCAAGGGATCATGCCGTTAATATCCTGTCTGCATAAACACAGACTGAACGCTAACAAATCACTTGAATGGGGGGGGGGTTCCAGGACACGAGAAAAATCCGTAAAATTTCTGGGACATACTAGACACATGTAGGGTTGATATGAGTGGGGTACTTGCCTCTTGTAAAATCCACAAGTGACGATTCAAGCCAGAGAAGCCCTCCTCGGCTTGTGCCAAAGAGCCTTCAAATCTCTCTTTATCCGGGTTCTCTGTTGATCTTCACAGCACACCAGCATGGGGAAGTCGTTCCCGGATGTTCAGAGTTGTCACCAGTCGATGCAGATCACCGGATGAAGCCTCCCAAAGTCGGATCTCTCAGATTCAAGTTGGGGTTTTCGCATAGAAGAGCTAGGTTTTTGACCCAGGAGTCAAAAGGATGGATTTGGCCGAAAACTGGGTAATATAAAGGGTTGAGGGCCAGACATGCTAAAGGGGTAAGTCTTAGAGCCGTTGGGGACGGTTTCTAAAACAAATAGCGAAATTTCCGGAGGCGTTTCCGGATCTGGAAACGTAACTGGTCTGGGATATTAGTGTCCATATCTATGGTCGCCTATCCAGAGTGGGCGTCCATCGATATTGCCGCCTACTCCTAGTCAACGTCAGCCGATGTTGACGCCGACTGGCCGACAAAATTCACTTAAAATATTTAGAATTTATAACACCACACACTTATATATATATATACATATATATATATATATACTTGTATACAATATGCATATTACAATAATACTAATTCATACAATTTGTTTAAATGAATACTATGCACAATAATCTATACATCAATAGAATACACTTTATATATATATATACCTAAGCAAACAAGGTGAAAATGAAGGGCCTTACAGCAAGTGAGAAGATTTTGGACTTTTCGGATTTTGAAAGAGAAGTATAGGGAAGAATGGTGTGTAAATGATCTGAAAGATTTTGAAAGGGTAGGTTAATGATGGTGGCAAGAACAACTTTGGAAAGGTATTCCCTATACCGTGGGTTATGTTTGTTGTCCACTATGAGAGAAAACCATAAAGGTGGGTAGCTGGGTTCAGAGGAAAGGGAGGAAGTAGAAGTGAGTTTCCTCTTCTTGGGGGCAGGACTGGAAGGGTCTGCCCTATGAATGTGCTCCCCAACCTTCAGCACAGACCTGAGAATGCCTTCCTCAAACTCATCCTTTATATTTTCCATAAAGGGAGAGTTAAGCTGGGCTCTTTCAGGTATGATAGTGATGAAAGAGGGTGGAGGAGTAGGATGAAGAAAAGAATGTGATGTAGTAGGGAGGTCATCAACTGGTCCAAGGGAGGGATCAGAGGAGGAAGAGGAGGCTCCAGCTGAGGATGCTGGAGGGACCTCAAGGATAGGAGAAGGAGAAGGAATTGTAGTAGAGGAGGCAGGAGATGAGGTGGAATGAGGAGGAAATGGAGTAGGTGAAGAAATTGGTCTGGATTGAGGCTTTTTGAATGTTTGGGGAGCAGGAGGAGCTGTAGGAGCTGAGGGTGGAGTTGGAGGGATAGGTGTGTGAGAGGGAGGAGGGAGCTGGGGGCTTGGGTGCCAAGGATTCTTCTGCCTCTTTCTGCACAGACTCACTCTCGAATGGCCATGATGGCCCTGACCCTTGCTCAGATGGCCCTGGAGGCCCTTCAACCTGATCACCTGGCCCAGATGGCCCTTCTGCCTCTTTCTGCACAGACTCACTCTCCAATGGCCCTGCTGGTTCTGCTGCTGCTTCTGGCCCTGTTGGCCCTGCTTCTTCTGGTGATGTTGCTGCTTCTGGCCCAGACACATTTTCTCCAGGCTCCTGAGCTGCTTGAGGAGGAGGAGATTGAATTCCAACTGCCTTGATAATATCCGAGAGCATGCCTTTCATGCTACTCATCTCCTTATTAAACCATTTCATAGTATTTCTGATTTAAGCTAACTCTTTGTTGGCTGAAGCTTGGCTCAGAAATATAGAATTTACATATGACTAGAGAAAACATAATAGCTCACCTTGCACATTCAGCCTTTCAATCACTGGCTTCAAATTTATAACAATTTTCTGTTTGACCTGCCTCTCAAAAGGTGTATCAGCCAGGAGGGGAACTTCAAAGGCAACTTCTTTTCCTTTCTTCTTGCCTTCTTTTGCTAGAGGAGGTTGATCATCATCTGAGCTCGAAGAGCTTGCAGTCTCCCCTTCTCTGTCATACAAGTTTGGAGAATCTCTATGCCTTTCCTCCTGACCATCAACAACTGGAGTTGCTTCTACTAATCCTTCTTTTGATAGCTCCCCCTCAATAGGAGCATCTTCATCATTTGGTACTTGCTCCCCCAGAATGGGAGCATCTGCCATCACAGAGTCATCCTGAGCAGCTGGGTGCTCTAGCTCTACTAAAATATCTTCCATTGGTACATCAATGTGGCCTGATGCCACTGCCTCTTCAGCAACTCTGCCACTATTTTCTGGAGAACTAGTGGTGGAAGGGATCGAATCAATAATATCTGAGAGAATAGATGCAACGACAGTTGAGGGTAGTGGGTCCTCAATTGGAATAATATCCTCTGGGAGAATATCCTCAATTCTCCTCTCTGTAAAATTTAGAGCTAATTCTTCTAGAAATTCTGAAGCTGCTACTGATACTCTTTCTTCTTCTACTGCAATTTCAGGCTGAACTTCTGCTATAGAGGGGCCTGATGGTTCTGCTGCCCCAACTGCTGAAACTGACTCCACTGGCAATTCTGGAATCATAGCAGCTGATTCTATTTCCTGATGAACAACTGAGGCGTCGTCAAAGATGGCTTCACCTTCAGCGACTGAAGCCTTGGACCAGACATCATTTTCCACAGAGAAGCCACTCTTCTTCAGGTTCCTGGACCTGATTGCTTGGCCCATTTTCTCTACAACTGCCCCAGAAAGATCAACACCGAAGTGTTTGAAGATCTTGGTAAGTAGGTGGGCATAGGGCAGGGACACATTTAACTTGCTCTTGGTGTCCCAAATCTGATATCTGGCAAATTTCATTCTTTCCATCATCACTGCGGCCATATTTATCTCCTTATTTTGAATGGCCCAGTACATCATGTCAGAGTCGGCCTTTGTGCAAGATGAAAATGTTGCACTTCTGGGATCTAGGATTTGACATACAATAAAATGAAGGAGGCGGTTGAAAGTAGTTAGTTGATTTATATCAAGCTTGCCATCCCTTAGCTTGAAGCCCGGCCCTACAATTCCCAAACCTTTCACTTGGGCGTCCACAGTGTGAACCCCACTAAACCCAGAAGTCTTCACATCAAACAACATCTTCAGCAACTCAGGGTCTATTCTAATCAGGGTTCCCTTTACTGAAGAAACTAGGGACCCATCTTCCTCTGATTTCAAATAAACGAAGAATGCTTTTACCAGGTCTGGATAAATAACCTCCGAAAAGGTGGTAACTCCCGTCCACTGCATCTGATTGATCAATTCTACCACACTGCTCATTCCATTTTCCCTCAGATTAGCAACATCAACTTCTTTATTGCCACAGAGCTTCGTCTTCACAAAGGTAAACCTCTCCTGTTGCTCAGGAGTGAGAAATTTGGCGCTGTAGCCACCCAAACTGCCGGCGATGACTGGAGCGGCCATGGATTCAGGTGGGAAAGTCTCTGGAGGGTTGAAATGGAAGGAGAAGAGAAGGAATCCTCAAGAAATTTTGTGGGAAGGAGGAGGAAGGTTCAAATTTGTATAGGGTTGAGGTATGAGTTGTTAGGGCATCGGCTCATGCGACAGGATGAAAGAGGGAAAAAGTAGACGATGAGATACGAATCGTTGTGTCATTGATTTTATGAATAAATAAATGCACTGGGGAAAGTGAGGCGCCAAAAGGCGGCAGAAGAGGACAAAAGAGTTTGACTATTCAACCCGACTTCAATCAAAGAGCGGTTACAAAGGATAATTTGAATTTCTTTTGCTTAAAGCCATGGAAGGAAAAACTACTTAATTCTGAAATTTAATGTCCCAGTTTTAAACAAACCTTTTTCTCAAATTGTACATGCCTAATTCCCTTCTAAGAGATGTGAATCTCTCCTCGGGTAAGGCTTTTGTGAAAATGTCTGCTAACTGACCATTTGTATCAATAAAGGATATTTCAATATTACCATTTGCTACATGATCACGAATAAAATGATATCTAAGCTCAATATGCTTGGTCCTTGAATGTTGAACTGGATTCTTGGTGAGATTTATGGCACTGGTGTTGTCACACAACAATGGGATGGATTTGATGTTTAATCCGAAATCTTCAAGTTGTTGCTTTATCCATAAGAGTTGTGTACAGCAACTTCCAGCAGCTACGTATTCAACTTCAGCTGTAGATAGTGCCATTGAATTTTGTTTCTTTGAAGACCAAGATATCAAACATCCTGCAAGAAATTGACAACAACCACTGGTGCTTTTTCTATCTAATTTGCATCCAGCATAGTCAGCATCAGAATAACCTACTAAGCTAATTTCACAATATTTTGGATACCACAGACCTAAGTCATGAGTTCTTGCTAAATATCTAAATATTCTTTTCACAGAAATTAAATGTGATTCTCTAGGATCTGCCTGATACCTAGCACACATGCATACACTAAATAGAATATCGGGTCTACTAGCTGTTAAGTAAAGTAATGATCCAATCATACCTCTGTAGATCTTTTGATCTACTTTCTTACCATCTTTATCACTGTCCATCCTTGTTGATGTACTCATTGGTGTTGACAGTGGCTTGGTATTATCGTATCCAAATTTCTTCAAGAGTTCTTTTGTGTACTTTGCTTGACAGATGTGAGTTCCTTCCTTTCCTTGTTTGATTTGTAGTCCAAGAAAATAATTAAGTTCTCACATCATGCTCATTTCAAATTCTCCCTGCATCAACTTTTCAAAATACTTGCAAAGGGATTCATCAGTAGAACCAATAATAATATCATCTACATAAATTTGGACTAGTAGAATGTTTTTGACCTTTGACTTTATGAAAAGAGTACTATCTATTTGACCTCTACTGAAACCATGGTTTAAAAGAAAAGAACTAAGTCTTTCATACTAGGCTCTAGGTGCTTGCTTTAAACCATATAATGCTTTGTGTAATTTGAAAACGTGATCCGGAAAATCAGTATCATCAAAACCTGGAGGTTGTTCTACATAGACTTCCTCCTTAATAAAACCATTCAAAAATGCAGACTTAACATCCATTTGAAATAATTTCAAATCTAATGTGGATGCATATGTAAGCAAAATTCTAATATCCTCAAGTCTAGCTACAGGTGCATAGGTTTCATCGAAATCTATGCCTTCCTCTTGTGAATAGCCTTAAGTTACCAATCTGGCCTTGTTTCTTAGGATCACACCAGTTTCATCCAGTTTATTTCTGAACACCCATTTGGTGCCAATGACTGGATGGTCTGATGGTCTAGGAACAAGTGACCATACTTGGTTTCTCTTGAATTGATTTAATTCATCTTGCATGGCTAATATCCAAGATTCATCACAAAGAGCTACATTGACTGTCCTCGGCTCTATTTGAGAAACAAATGCTAGGTAATCACAGGGAATTACATTACCTCTTGTTCTTATCCCTACAGATGGATCACCAATAATATTTTCGAGTGGGTGATCTTTCTTGTGTCTCCATTCCTTTGGAAGATTTTCATGAGTAATTTCTTCTTGTTGCAAGTCTTCCAGAGGTGGATCATCCTTGTCCTCAATTGATGTATTCTTTAGTTTCTTGGACAGCTTATCTGCATCATCATTATCACTATCTTTTTCCTTTCTCAAGGAAGGGTTAGTTTCATCAAAAATAATATGTACAGACTGTTCAATTAACAAAGTGCCTTTATTAATTACTCTATAGCCTTTGGGTTTAGAGGTGTACCCCATGAAGATGCCTTCATCTGATTTGGCATCCAGCTTACCAATGTCCCTTTTTCCATTGTTGTGGATGAAACAAGGACATCCAAAAGTCCTGAAGTGGCTGATCTTTGGCTTCTTCCCTTTGAACAGTTCATATGCAGTCTTCTTCAGGATTGGCCTGATCATTACTCGGTTGATAATGTAGCTTGCTATGTTGACTGCTTCAACCCAAAAGTATCTTGGCAGATCATATTCTGAGAGCATAGTTCTTGCCATATCCAATAGGGTTCTATTCTTTCTCTCAGCGATACCGTTTTGCTGTGGTGTTCTTAGTGCTGAGAAATTATGCTCAATTCCCTGATCATCACAGAATCTAGCAAACTTTTCATTCTGAAATTCACCACCATGATCTGATCGGATAGACACAATGCTGAACTTCTGATCTTTCTGGACTTTCTTGCTAAAACTGACAAAATTTTCGAAAGTGTCATCTTTATGCTCTAGGAATGATACCCAAGTGAATCTTGAGTAGTCATCAACTATGACAAATCCAAAGTCTTTTCTTCCAAGACTGGTAGTCCTCATTGGCCCAAATAGATCCATATGAAGGAGCTCTAAGGGTTTTGAGGTGGTCACCACCGTCTTTGACTTGAAGGAGCTCTTGGTGTGCTTTCCCTTAGCACAAGGTCTACAGACACCATCCATTTTTACACTGACCTTAGCTAGACCTTCCACAAGATTCTTCTTCAGCAATTTTCTCATGCCATCTATACTGCAATGACCTAGTCGTCTGTGCCATAATTCAGTAGATTTATCCTTATTTGCTGCCAGACAGACGTCTTGTTCCTTGAGTTCCTCAAGATAGAGCACATACAAATTCTTTTCTCTATTAGCTTCAAAGATGACTGCTCCATCTTTCAGTATGCTGCACTTTGACTCTTGAAACTTGATTTGATGGCCTCTGTCACACAGCTGGCTGATGCTAATAAGGTTGTGCTTCAATCCCTTGACTAATAACACATCTCCTATGACTGTTTTTCCTTTGTTATTCACAAAGCCACTGCCTATCACTGTTCCTTTCCCATTATCTCCATAAGTGACTGTTCCTTCTTCAGCTTGGAGATGAGAGAATAACTTCTGGTTTCCTGACATGTGCCTTGAGCACCCACTATCCAAATACCATTTGGATGCTCGAGGGATAACTTGAAATAAAAACATCAAGTTTTAGGTACCCAAATTCTTTTGGGTCCTGATGGGTTAGTGTCATTTATTTTACCTTTTATTATCCATTTCTAATGTCTTGTTGGGCATGTCGTTATGATATGTCCTAACGTGTTGCAGTGACTACAGCAGGATAATTTGGTTACTTTTTCTATATATTTGAAATCAGCTTTGTATGCTATATCTTGTTCAGGTACAAATTTTGGTGTTGGATATGTTTTAGGATAAACTATGGTTTCCTCATTATCTGGGGGTGTATATCCTAATCCATTTTTCTTCTTACCTGATCTTCTAGCACCTTTTAATATGAGGGAGTTTTTACCATTGATGATTTTTTCTAATGTGCTCGATAACTGTATATTTTCTTCTGTTAGTGTTTTGATTTCAGTTCTTAGTTCATTATATTTTCCTATTTTTCAAGTTCAATTATTTGTTCATTCTTAGCTTTTAAGTCTTCACATAATAGTTCATTTCTTCTTTTAAGTTCAGTTATTTGACTTTCTAATTGATCATTTTCTGATTTTAGATTTGAGTTTGTATTTTCTATACAAACTATCTTTCTCTTGCTTACCTTTAATAGTTTGGTTACTTCTTTATATTTTTCATATAGTTCATTGAAGGCCTCTTCTAAACTATCGGAATCTGAACCATTACATGAATCAAAAGAAGAGTCAAAGGTTACCTTTTCTTCAGTATTAGCCATGAAGGGCAAGTTGGCTTCTTCTTCATCGCTGCAAGAGCTTGACTCACTGTCTGAGTCGCTGCTGTTTTCCCATGCTACTGCCATCGCCTTCTTTTTGTACTTTCTGAACTTCTTGGAGCTGTCTTTCTTCCTAAACTCCGGCTTCTTAAATTTTGGACACTCAGCTTTAATGTGTCCAGGCTTCTTACACTCATAGCAGATGGGTTCTGCTTTCTTCATCTCTTTTCCATCTGGCTTCTTGAAGTTCTTATTCCTTTTGAAGTGCCTTCTACCTGATTGAAACTTCTTCTTCTTAGCCAAAATCCACTGCAATCTTTTAGATATCATTGCTTCCTCATTCTCGCTGTCTGCATCACTTTCACTCTCAGCTGAACTTGCTTCTTGTGAATCTTTTTCAGCTTTTAAGGTGTCGGAGTGCTTCTTTCTGCTAGATGACTCTCCCAGCCTTTCCATGTTGATCTCATGGGCCATGAGGGACCCAATGAGCTTTTCTACTGACATTCTCTTCAGGTCATTGGCTTCTTCTATTGCTATGACCTTTGGGGTCCATGAGGACGGTAAGGATCTAACTATTTTTCTCACCATGTCTCCAATCTCATAAGTTTTCCCCAGACCAGCTAGTCCATTTGTGATGTCAGTGAACCGGCTGAACATTTGAGTTATGGATTCACCTGATTGCATATGAAATCTCCCATACTGAGTGACAAGAATGTCGATTCTTGTTTCCTTTACCTTGTCTGTGCCTTCATATGTGATCCTGAGCTTTTTCCACATTTCCATTGAGGATTTGCAGGCAGAAACTCTGTTGAACTCCTTCTTACTTAGAGCACAGCATAAGATGCTCTTTGCTTTGCAATTCAAGGAGATCTTCTTTCTGTCATCATCTGTCCATTGAGCTTTTTCATTTGTGACTACCAGATCACCTTCTTCTACTATGGACCAAATTTGATAGTTGTAGCCTTATAGAAAGTATTCCATTCTGGTCTTCCAGTAAGGATAATGTTCACCATCGAAGAGAGGTGGTCGGTTGACAGACTGACCTTCAATGTTGCCTTGGGCTGCCATGGATCTTTACTCTTCAGATCGTTGGATCCTTTCTTTGTCGAAGAGACTAGCTCTGATACCACTTGTTGCCCAGTTGACGAGCCCAGAGGGGGGTGAATGGGTCTTTTAAAATAATCTACAAGATACCTGTAACTAAAAATTATTCACACAAACGTTCTTCGAAGGAGGTTAGTGACTGTTAGTTTAAATATCAAACACACAAAGAAGACAATCACACAACACAAGAATTATTCTGGTTTGGACCTCCTTTCCTTAGGAGTCCTACGTCCAGTCCCTGAGCAATAACTCAGGATTTCACTAACTAGGGTACAGTCCCCCTAAGGACGCAACAACACCCAGCTCAGCTGGTCTTCCTTCACACCCGAAGGGAACAACAACACCCTGGATACCTCACCAGGTCTTCCTTCGCAACCGAAGGGAACAACACCCTGGATACCATCAGGTCTTCCTTCACAACCGAAGGGAACAACACCCTGGATACCACCAGGTCTTCCTTCACACCCGAAGGGAACAACAACTCAAAGAGAATTGAATGAAATTCAAGCCCCAATATCAAGCTTTTAACAAGCCAAGATTTGAAGCCACTAGCACCGAGAGCAAAGAATCTATGCTAAGCACACTCTCAGAACTACACAAGCTCTCTCAGGATTTTCACTACAGTGAGGAGAGCAAAGAGCAAAAGCTAGGAGGAATGAAGTTCTTGGCTCTGGACTTCTTGCAGAAGAATTTGAACGTTTGAACACGAGATGCTTGTTCTCTACTGCGTTGGTTCTTATTCTTTTCTTCTGTCTTTGAGTTTATATCTTCTCTTTGAAATACTGCCGTTGAAGTAACCGTTGTCTCTTGGATTGATAGACGTTAGACTGTTTGAAAATTGGAAGCTTCAACTATCTTTTATCCATTTGAGCATGCAAAGAGATAAGGTCTTCTGATGTTCATAGGTCCAACGTTGTATGATAGAAAGCCTTCAGGACTCTACACACATTAAATGCTAGAACAACAGACAACTCAAACTGTCTCTTGTTGTCAGTATGCGTTGATGTGAGTATTCATTAGAATAGCAATCCCAAATAGCTTGTTTTTAAAGATGTTTGCAGAGTAAGCACAATAATGGACGATATTGTCTGCATGCATGCAGAGATACGTTCAGAACTCATAAATGCAGGAGTGATAGATAGATATATGCGTGACTTTGACTAGTTAATGCTTCAAGAGATAAGATAAAAATCAAGTTGATATAAACTGTAAAGTCGTTGTCTATATGACTTATGAAATCGTTAAGAATACTAACAAGTCATTATAGAGAGCAAATCGTTATGAACATTTATCAAGTCGTTATGAGCTCTAAAGAAATCGTTGTGCAAAGCAAATCATTGTGAGCGCTTAAAGAAATCATTGTGCAAAGCAAATCGTTACGAGCGAGCAAGTCATTGCGAGTTCTTAAAGAAATCGTTATGGTGACTTATGAAATCGTTACGACAGGCAAGTCGTTGTGAGTTCTAAAGAAATCGTTACGGTAACTTATGAAATCGTTACAACAAGCAAGTCGTTGTGAGTTCTAAAGAAATCGTTACGGTAACTTATAAAATCGTTACAACAAGCAAGTCGTTGTGAGTTCTAAAGAAATCGTTACGGTAACTTATGAAATCGTTACAACAAGCAAGTCGTTGCGAGTTCTAAAGAAATCGTTACGGTAACTTATGAAATCGTTACAACAAGCAAGTCGTTGCGAGTTCTAAAGAAATCGTTACGGTAACTTATGAAATCGTTATGACATCGACTTGATTGAAACAACATGATTTTTTGGTCTTATAAGGAAATCATTATGAATTTTAACAAAAATCGATATGGACTTAGAGAAATATCATGTTGAGAAGATTAAAGCTTCAGAGAAGTAATGCATACCTTTATTGGCTTGATTGACCTTGGAATTTTTTCTGTACTTTAAGACTTATGAAATATTCATTAGATATTATATATAAAAACTGGTTTAGTTTTGTTAATCACCAAAATACATATGTAATTAATTAAAATTACATGGGGACAGACTGATCATCAGGTTATGCCTGATAGGAAAGACTAATCAGAAAGGTTAGATGATGCATTGTGGGCTTACCGAACTGCTTTCAAAACTCCCATTGGAATGTCCCCTTACCGGCTTGTCTTTGGAAAATCTTGTCATCTGCCGGTAGAACTTGAGCATAGAGCCTATTGGGCTATTAAACAGGTAAATCTTGATTTAGCCCAAGCTGGTCAACAAAGGACCCTACATTTGAATGAGCTAGAAGAGCTCAGAAATGAAGCCTCTGAAAATTCCAAGATTTATAAAGCCAAGGCCAAAGCATTCCATGATAAAGACATTCATAGAAAAACTTTTCAAGTGCATGATAAGGTTTGGTTGTTTAATTCTCGGCTTCGTCTATTTCCGGGAAAATTGAAGTCCCGGTGGGATGGTCCTTACACTGTTGTCAAAATCTATGACAATGGCGCTGTCATTATTCTTGATCATAAAACTGGACAATCATTCACTGTTAATGGGCAGAGGTTAAAATATTTCTTTGAAAGCCCACCTTCTTTAAAAATTGAGTCTACCAAGCTAGCTGAGCCAAATGGAGCCTAATTGCGTCTGGCTGAAGACAATAAACTTAGCGCTTCTTGGGAGGCAACCCAAGTGTACAGATTTCCTTCATCAGGTAATTCTTTGTCGTACTTTCTTTTCCTGTGAATAAGTAAGGGGGGGAGAGGTAGAATAAGCATGCATTCATAGTCCTCATCCCGAACATTGCTTCATTTCTTTTTCTTGAGCTTGTACATATGCAAATAAAAATTTCACAATGTTTCATCTTTAAATAAAAATGCGTGGCTTTGTGCATCCCAGACTAGGTGTATGATCTTTAACCATTAAAATTTTGTGGTTGTCACACTTCTTTGCGAACATCGATGTTAGGTAGCCTCTAGTAAAGGATTACATGTACTCCTTGTCTACCTTATGTAAGGATTTATGGCAAGAAGTTTTCATACACACACTACACAGCCACATAGACTAGCTGAACCTGAATGTAGCAAATTTGTCAAGGCTAGTAGGAGAGAGGTGATTGGTTTTCTCCCCTCCCCTTAAGTGAATTGTAAAGGAAGTGGAGGCGTGTGATCAAGGAACCTGACTGTCCATCCTTCCTTTAAGAGGAAAAGAAAAGAAAAGTAAAAAGCAAAAAGCAAAAGAAAAATATATCCATAAAAAATGCCCCAGATCTGAGTAAAGTTGGACTCGCTACTCTTGAAAAGTGATGGGTTGTGCAGCATTATGGATGAAAAAGAAAGAAAGAAATTTTGAGTGCACAAAGTGCAAATAAAGGGGCAAAGTCCTCAACTCAGAGAAATAATCCTCAAGTAAGTTGGGCAGAATGGAACTGAGAGAAACAACCTAATCTGACTGAGTAATGATCTTATTCCACAATTATTTTCTTCTCCCTCGAATTAATCTAATCTCAAATATTAGCCGAGGCAGAGGAGCTCCAGGAGGGCTGATGTGAACTCTTAAGTGAGCTACCATTTGTGCACTAATTTCTTGCCATAAGCCTTTACAATTAGGAAAGACATGTCTTTACAAGAATCTTTTACATGATGGCTATTTAGCATGAGACACTGCATCTTCTAGTCCTACATTTGGAGTAATTTTTATTGCTAAGGGACTAGCAATGTTCAAGTAGGGGGGAGTGATAACTACACAATTTGTCGTGTTAAATTTCATACATATAGTAATTTTAGACATCTTTTGTCGGTAAATAGTGTGCAGTTTGATTTTAATTCTCATTTTCATCCATTAATAGGTTTTCGAGTATATTAGTTAAATAATTCTGGTAGAATACACTAGTTAGATTTTCATTAATAAAGTCAATAATTCTTTGAATAGTTTGACTAATAAAAGTATTTTCTCTTTTTGTAAATACATTGTACAAAAATAATTTTTGGTCTTCTTATATTCTAATAATTATTGTAAATAAATTAGATTTTAAATAAACTTTAGTCAATTAAATAAATCAAAAACCAATCATGCCACATACCCTCCTCATAAATCCATTGCGCCATTACCCTTATCTCAGCCAACCCACCACTGAAACTTTTATTAATAAGTTTTTTTTTATTACCTCACCTATCATTTTGCCACATGAACCATTAAAACCCCACTTAATAAACCCATTTTTTTTGTTCCCCACCAGGTCGGCGGAAGCTGCTGGAAGCGATTTGGGGCAGAGGAGCTTTGGCGATGGCGCTTTGGAGATCTGGTGGAGACAGATCGTGCAGACCTCCTGGGGCGGTGCAGACCAGCGGCCAGGGCCAAGGTGGGGAGCGCCCAGATCTGAGGCAGGGGCGTACGGCTGGCGCTGGTGATCAGGCAGGAAGCGCCGTGCGAAGCATCAGATGAAGGCGGGCCGGTGTGTAGCTGCTTGATATGGCGGTGTGTGCTGAGGCAGATGGACGGATGGCTGCTGGCTTGGGCAATTTGGGCGATGGAGGGCCCGGATCATGAGGCTGCTGGGTCACTGCTGAGGTGGCGGAGGTCACCAGGGCGGATGGCTGTGGGTGAGGTGTGAAGGCGGTGAAGCTTCGAGGCGTTTTGCAGGGATTTGATGTCTGGTGTGCAGAGCAAGTTGTGCGCTGCTGTGGCGAGCCCGGAAGCAGAAGCTGAGGTGGCTAGGTGCGTGGCCTACTTAGGGGCCAGGATGCGATGGAGGCACGCAGAGGAGCTCGAGAGGAGGCGCCCGGACATCTATAAAAGGACCCGAGGTCCTCTTCTCCGGGGGTTAGACTTTTTTTTGGGATTTATTTTTCCAGTTTTCCTTTGTAGTTTTCCTTTCCATAATGTAGATGTGGGCTGGTTCGATGTATTTTGGGGTTTTCCATTTCTTTTGTAATGGGATTCCTGGGAGCTTCTCCTTCGTTTCTTCTGTAAAGAGCAGTGCAGTGTTCTACATGTTGGGTATTCGATTTTTCTAAGAATTTTAGTTCTAGTTTTTCCTGTTCTTCTTTCAAGCAGTTCTGCAGAGCAAGCGAGTTGGAGTTTTGAGGATTTTAGGTTGTTTTCCTGCTCTTCCCGAATTCTTGGCTTGGCCAGTTCAATTTTTAGGATTTTAGCTTTCTTTTCATCGGGAGATCAGAGCAGGGGAATGAGATTGGAATTTAGTTTTCTTTCTTTCTTCTACTGTTCTTTACTGTCGTGAGAGGGAGTTTTGAGTTATTTCTTATTTTTCTGATTCGACTGGAGGAGAGCTTGGAAATTTCTTCTGCTGTAAAAGGTTCGACATTTTCGGGGAGATTTCTCTGGTTCAGCATGGATTTTTGTTTTTTTTTTTTTACTTCTATGAATGGTTGGGCTGTGGAATGCTCTCCTTCATTTCTTCTTTGTTCTAGAGATGTCAATTCCTTATAGTATTCCATTTATCTTTGTGTTGTTCTTCTTCTATAACTTCTGTGTTCCAGTTCCATTTAGCAATCTTTCTCTGATTCCTTTCTTCTTTGCTACTAACGGGATATCACTACTGTTCTTGCTGCTGGAAGGGAGACCAGGTGGTTTTCTATTTCATCTGTTAGAATTTCTGGAGAGTCCGACATCTGGGATTTTTAACTTTTCTTTTCTTCTTGTTGAGCATTTGTGATAGTTTGATTGCTGGGAGAGATCGTTGGGTTTGGCACTCCGAGA
The DNA here is from genome assembly GCA_014218235.1 of Colocasia esculenta. Taxonomy (NCBI): domain Eukaryota; kingdom Viridiplantae; phylum Streptophyta; class Magnoliopsida; order Alismatales; family Araceae; genus Colocasia; species Colocasia esculenta. The sequence goes on from CM024755.1 coordinate 71,325,330, forward strand.
GTTCAGTCACTTGTTTGGATAGTTTTACTGTTGTGACATTTGAAAGTTTTGTTAAGTTCTTCTTCAGTTCGGCTGCTATAGGATGGGGGTGATTTCATGAGGATTAGGAGATTGTTTAATTTGTTTTGGAGTTACTATTTCGTTCTTATTTTCTGTTCTTCATAGCACGAGGATTCCGAATTAGTTGTTCTTATTTTCCGTTCTTAATAACTGTTCATCCCCTGTGCTCCATGGGTACATTGATATGAAAGTTTTCTTTTAAAGATTTCTGTCTATTGTTTTCATCCCTCGAGCTATGAGGGTACAGTGACATCATATCTCTTTTCATTTCAATTCAGCTGGTTCTTTCATTAAATTTGATCTGTCATGATTGTGCGGGATTTGATTGGTGTTGTTTACACATTCACTTTTAATGCATTGTTGTTAGAATGATTTCAAGTTAAAGTAGTTTAAATCATGTTCTATTCGGCCTCTCCGTGGATATGACTTGTTCTCACCACTGTATGAGTTCATCTTTGTTATTTTAATTTTGTGAGACAGTTTAGAGGAAGTGCGCATCTTGACTTGTGCGAGGAACTCTGGACAACGAAAATGCACAGTCAACTATGTCGCGCGTTCAGATAACATAAACAGTAATTTACAATATTCAGAACCTGTTTAACATGTATTTCAAAAATTTTAATAAATAATATACTTAACGAAATTTTGCAGAAATTACACAACACGCTCCACTACACATATTACATAGTATAAAAATAGCTTATAAAGGCAGACAGTCCACTGTTCTTGCCTGAAGAACTCAACGGTAAGGGTATGCCGTTTACTCATGTTAACGGCAACGTAGGGTGCCACCAACTCAGGATCTTAACGGCAAGGGATCCCGCCGTTAAGTTCCTGTCTGTGCAAAACACAGACTGAACGCAAAACTTGGTGAAATTGGGGAATCCAGGACTCGAAATAAAATCCAGAAAATTTCTAGGACTTACTAGACAGATGTAGGAATGATGTGGATGGGGTACTTGCCTCTTGGAAAATCCACAAGCAACGATTTAAGCCGGAGAAGCCCTCCTCGGCCAGAGCCGAAGAGTCCTCAAAACTCCCTCGATCCGAGTTTTGTGTTGATGCAGAGTGCAATTAGGTGTCGTAGAAGTCTTCTCTAATGTTTAGACTCTCCTCCAGTCATTTTAGAACACCGGATGAAGCCTCCAGTCGTCGGATTTCAGAGCTCAAAGATTGGGGTTTCACACAGAGAACTAGGGTTTTGACTCAAGAGCTAAAAGGGTTAGATCTGGCCGGAGATGGGGTGTTTTATAGGGCTAGGGTCGGAGACGAAGTTGGGTAAGGTTGGGTTACCGTTGGGGGACGGTTTCCTAAACCAAGGGTGACATTTCCGGAGGCGTTTCTGGATCTGAAATTGCAACAGATCTAGGACATTGATGTCAACATCATAGGCCGTCAATTTTGAGTCGGCATCCATCGATGTGGCCGCTTACTTGGGATTGACGTCCACCCATATTGACGTCTACCGGCCGCCAGAACTGAACTTAAAACTGCAGAAACTTTATGTACACCACACAAGTATATATATATATATATATATATATATATATATAACCTACAATGCACACATTAAAATAATACCTATTCACGCAATGTAAACAAGTAAGTACTATACACAATAAAGTTTATACATCGATGGCATACATTTATACATACATAAGAAATCACCCAAAGATGAAAAATCAAGGGCCTTACATAGCAAGGAGGCAAAAGTTCCTCAGTAGAAAAGTTCAAACTCAAATGAGAAGTAAGTCTGGTGAATCAGAATCATCAACTACAAATAAAGGTCAGTTGCCTATAAATATCAGAATGCTCAGAGATCATCATCTAGATAGCATAATTGGTAATTTGCATGATTCTACAAAAACTAGATCTCATTTTAAGCTTATTGAGGAATTGGATCAAATGACTATTGTTTCTCAATTAGAACCCAAAAATGTTGAGGAAGCCTTAAAATAAGAATTTTGGATCAATGCAATGCATGAGGAACTAAATCAATTTCAAAAAAATAATGTGTGGAATTTAGTTCCTAGACCATTATCACAATTTGTAATTGGAATAAAATGGGTTTTCCGAAATAAAACAAGTGAAGAAAGGAAAATAATAAGGAATAAAGTTAGGTAGGATGCAAAAGGTTCTAATCAGGAATTTGACATTGATTTTGAAGAATCTTTTGCTCCAGAAGTTAGATTAAAAGCCATCAAAATTATGCTTGCATTTGCATGCTCTCATAACATTAAACTTCAACAAATGGATGTTAAAAGTGCATTTCTGAATGGCTTGATAAAAGAAGAAGTGTTTGTTGAACAACCCCCTGGCTTTTTAAACTTTGAATTTCCTAACCAAGTGTTTAAATTGGACAAGGCTATCTATGGACTCAAACCGGCCCCTCGGGCATGGTATGCTAGACTGAACTCATTCCTCATAGGTAAGGGATATTCGAGTGGTAAAGTTGATCAAACTCTCTTCACTAATGTGCAAAAAAAAATGATATTTTGATTGTCTAGATTTATGTCGATGACATTGTATTTGGATGAACCAAATTTTCATTATGTAAAGAGTTTGCTGATTTAATGACCATTGAATTTGAGATGAGTTTAATGGGAGAGCTAAAGTTCTTTCTTGGACTATAGATTGGTTAAGATAAAGAAGGGTCATTTATCAATCAATCAAAATACATCTTGGAGTTGCTGGATAAATACAAAATGGAAAACACCAAAGCCATGGCAACTCCAATGAGCACCATAGTGAGTCTTCATGCAGACCTGAAAGGTAAAATGGTAGATGGAAAAATCTACAGAGGTATGATTGGATCTCTATTATACCTTACTGCATCTAGACCTGCTAGATTTCAAGCTTGTCCTAGAGAATCCCACATGAGTGCTGTGAAAAGAATTTTCAGATACTTAGCAGGATCTCATGACTTGGGATTATGGTATTCAACATCATGTGAGTTTAATTTAATTTCTTATAGTGATGTTGATTATGCTGAATGTAAATTATATATAAAAAGTACTAGTGACTATTACCAATTTTTGGGAGTGTGTCCAGTCTCTTGGGCCTCCAAGAAACAGCACTCAATTGCACTCTCCACTGCAAAGGTAGAATATGTTGCTACAGGGAATTGTGGATCTCAAGTGTTGTAGATTAAATGCCAACTTGAAGACTATCAAGTGGATCTTGGATGTGTCTCAATATTGTATGACGACACTAGTGCCATCAATTTGGCAAAAAACCCAATCCAGCACTCGAGGACAAAACACATTAAAATTAGACACTATTTCTTAAGAGATGAAGTCAGTAAAAGATGTTTTGAACTGCACTACATTGAAACTGCAAAATAAATTGCTGATATTTTTACCAAACCTCTGTGTGCTGAAAGATTTTTATGCTTAAGGAGAGAACTAGGCGTGTGTAAGATTGATTGATTGCTTGTTGCTTGAAATAGATTGTTTAAGTGATATTAATGTTGCATTATATATCTAGATTTTTATGGTATATCAAATGATGATTTTTGGAAGGACAAGTCAGACTTGTCTGGAAACTTTCATTGTGCGTGAGAAATACTCCATCAAGTGCCAAAAATCACATAGTATATGATGAAAATTGTTTGACTTGTCATGTAAGTACTAATTGCATATCATTTAGAATAGTGCACATAGTGGGGAAATTAATTTGTTCTCTAGCAAAGTGGTTTAATGAATTGTTGCTTGAGGTGATCAGAACAATGTGGTAAACTGAATGGCAGTCATAGCTAGAAGTGCTAAATGGCAAGATTATTCAGAGAAAGTGTTACTAGAAAAAGTGAAGCTTAAACCGAGTTAGGTCGACACTACTTGATGGTTGTGTCAACACACTTTTTGCTAATTCTTGATCGTTGGTTATCTTCTTCTTGTTGCCCAGCAAGCTAGCCCAGAGGGGGGGGGTGAATGGGATATTAAAAATATTTAATACTTAAAACCTGTTCACACAAAGGTCACAAAAACACACTTTGTAGATTGTTAGTGTTAGTTAAGGAAAAAATCAATCACACAAAAGCATTCACGCGACACAGAGAATTATCTTGGTTCGGATCTCCTCTCCTTAGGAGTCCTACGTCCAGTCCCTGAGCAATATCTCAGGATTTCACTAACAAGGGTACAGTCCCCCTTAAGGACACTACAACACCCAGCACCCCAGCTGGTCTTCCTTCACATGAAGGGAACAACACCCTGGAACCCACCAGGTCTTCCTTCTGCACAAAGGGAATCTCACACCCTGGATCCCACCAGGTCTTCCTTCTGCACAAAGGGAATCTCACACCCTGGATACCACCAGGTCTTCCTTCTATACGAAGGGAACAAACACTCAAGAAAGTGTTCAGAGATGAAGCCCCTAGATCAAGCTTATAGAACACAACTTGATCTGAAACTAAGAACTGAGAAGGAAAAGATCTACAACAAAGAACTCTTCTCAAAACTAAAGACTCTCTCACAGATTTACACTTAGCACAGAGAGCAAGAGCTAGAATAGATGGGAATTTTTGCTTGTCTCTGGGAAAGCTTGCAGAAGGTTGTAAGCGTTGTATCACAGTTGTTCTCCTTGTTGCTCGTTAACTTGCATGCTTCAGGAGCTTCATTCTTCTATATATATATCACTCTTTTAAAATTTGAACGTTGAAGTGTCTGTTGTCTCTAAGTTCTAGTTTACATTAGACTGCATGGTACTGTAGAAGTTCAACGATCTTTTGGCTTTCCATGCACGCAAAGAGAGAAGATCTTATGTAGTATCATTTGGCTTCTATTTTGTCCAACGTTGTATGACGAATGTTGTTAGAGACCTGCATACATTAAATGCTGAACAATAGACAGCTAGACTGTCTCTTGTTGTTAGTCAACGTTAGATTGATTTTATACAGAAGTAGAAGTTCCATTCTGTTCTTCTAAAAAGATGTTTACAGAATAAACAGGAGAATAGAAGATGTCATCTACATGTATGCAGTGATACGTACTATCGTAATAAATGCATGACTGTCAAAAAGATATACGTGAAGACTTTGACTTTTCAACGTTATTCAAAAAATATCTCAAAAATCAAATCATTATATTTCACGAAATCGTTATATGTATGACTTATGAAATCGTTGTGCACATGAGTGAATCGTTGTGCATTCATAAGTAAACAAATGCATACACAAATCGTTATACATGAATAACCAAATTGTTATAAGCGAATCGTTGTGAAATGTATCGAATCGTTACAGGGACCAAGTCGTTATGTAACTTGATGAGCTGTTACAGTGACATAGTCGTTATTTAACTTATCGAATCGTTGTGAGAGAAAATCATTGTGATCACTTAAGAAATCGTTGCGGAACAAATCGTTATGATCACTTAAGGAATTGTTGCGAGAGCAAGTCGTTGTGATCACTTAAGAAATCGTTCTGGAACAAATCGTTATGATTACTTAAGGAATCGTTGTGAGAGCAAGTCGTTGTTCTCACTTAAGAAATCGATGTGAGACCAAATTGTTGTTCTCACTTAGAAATCGATGTGAGACCAAATTGTTGTTCTCACTTAGAAATCGATGTGAAAACAAATCGTTCTGATCACTTAATGAATCGTTATGAAAGCAAATCGTTATGAACACTTAACGAATCGTTGTGAGAGCAAATCGTAGCAATCACTTAACGAATCGTTCTGATCACTTAACGATATAACACATAGTGAATCCTTGTAAGTATGAAATCGTTATGGAACTAAGGAAATCGTTATAACTCTATAGAAATCGTTATGACCTATAGTAGAAATCGATGTGTACTTAGACAAATATTGATGCTTTGAACTCACATTGTTGTATTGTGATGAATACTTACTTGATTGGCTTGTTTTCCCTTAGTTTATTTCCTGTGCTTAGACTTCATAGAAAATATGTTAGTAACCTTTATCATAGTTTTGTTAATCACCAAAATAGGTGTGTAATTTATTTAAATTACATGGGGATAACCTGATCATCAATCTCCCCCTTTTTGGTGATGACAAAACTTAACAATAAGCACACATTATCTGAAATAATTCTAAGTATGATTGGAGAAATGTATTTCAGAAATGTAATATTTCTCCCCCTTTTTGTCATTTAAGCAAAAAGATTAAACGCTTGAGACAAAGAAGAAGAGAAAAGATAAATGAGAGAGCACAAAAAAATGATTGTATTACTCTTGAAGGGGTACAGGGAGATAGAAATTTGGAGAAAGAAGAGAGGCATGCTGGGAAATAAGTTCCCAAGCCTTAATCTCCTGTTCTTCAAAAAAATGTTGGAAGATGCCAGAATCTATAGTGAAGGATACACCCATCTCAGGACGCATGCACTCAATGTAAAGTTGTCGTTGCTCTTCTAAGAAATGCACATACTGATCCTTATCAAGGGTGAACCTAAAATGGCTGGACTTCCCAAAACTGGCACGCTGAAGGAAGTGAGCAATGGTAACAGGATAGAAGAGCTGATGATCCTTCAGGTCTTTTAGCAAGGAAATAAAAGTGGAGTACCGCGCAGCCCATTGCACAAACAGTTCCTGAACTGGATTGATGGAATTCAAATCTAGGAAAGCTTCAGCAGAGAGAGGTGGCTTTCCTGCTTGGACCAAGGAGGTGTTCAAGGATTCCAACTGGAGAGTAGATTGATTGTAGTTCTTCTCCCAATTTGTGGGAGAGAGCCTTTCACATTCAGATATCAAAGGAGCAAGCACTGCAGAAGAGATGTGGCCCAGATGATATTTGCGAAAGATAAACCTCTGAAAGGAGGGAAGGCGACCCTGCTGAGCTGAAATTCTCCCCATGACTCGTGCAAATCTTTCAAAGGCATGAGAGCCAATGGAAGAATCCAAGACCAAGGAGTGTAACTTCGGGAGAAATACTACTTCAGGCATCTTCAGAGTGGTGAAGTTCACTGTGAAGGGACAATTAATGGGACCTTCAGATCGAAGAATAGCAAGAGCCCCATGTAATTGACCAAGCTGAACTTCGGGTAGCTTGCGTAAATAACAAAAGTCATTGTAATGCTGGAAGCACCTGGTGATTCTGATTTCTTTGAGAATGAAAGGGCCCCAAAGTGCTTGATGATGAAATACAAACCATTCAGAAAGGGTGAGAGGATGATTCTGTCGAGAGGTGCTGTCTGATCTGGCAAGAAGATACTTGCTGTAGAGAGTCTTATGCCCTTTGGCCCACTTTTCTTCAGTCTTGCATTCAGCCAATTGGAAGATTTTGAGTTGGTCGACTTTGGAAAGGTGGTAGTAGGGAAATACAATGTTAAGGTGATCAGTAAGATCGAGAAAAGGAATGCCAAAAAGGTTGGCGAGAATACATTTTTGGAGATATTCGTAGTAAATTGGTCTCCTTCGATTTTCAACTGTGAGGGAGTACCAAAGAGGAGGAAACATGGGTTCAGAGGAAAGAGCAAGAGTTTTTGAAATTTTCCTCTTTTTAGAAACAGGACTAGAAGAATCAGTCCCGTGAACATGTGAAGCAACTGCCAGGATTGAGATGAGTGTGGTGCGTTCCAACTCATCCTCAATTTTATTTTGAAAAACACTAGCATGTTGTGGATTAGTAGTAGTAATTGTAACAGATGTAGGTGGAGTAGGAGGATGAAGAAATGATCTAGGAGAAAGAATAGTGGATGCCCTGGCTGATGAGGGACCAGAGGAGGAAGAGGCTCCAGCTGATGAAGAAACTGGAGGATCAATAACAGGAGGAGAGGGAGAAATGGATGTGGAAATGGTAGTAGGCATGATAGGAGACGAATGAGGTTCAGAGGGAAAAGGTGCTGGAGATGAGATGGTTCTTGATACAAGTTGTTTGAAGGTAGGTGGAGCTGGAGGTGTTGTGGAAGAAGATGGTGGTGAAGAAGGGGCTGGTGTTGCAAGGGATGAAGGCTCAGGGGCTTCAGGAGCAACTGCTAGCTCTTCTACACTTGACTGCACATCCTCGGTGACCACTGACCCTGTTAGCCCTGAAACAACCTTGACTGACCCTGATACCACAATTTGCCCTGATGGCTGATCTTCTGCTATACCAGATGGCCCTGATGGCCCAACCTCTTCTTCTTGCTGCCTGGCCTGAGAAGGCCCTGAACTACTGACTGGATCAGCAGGAGGGGGAATAGGAGGGGCAGAGGAGGATTGCTCCCTTGAGGAGATGAGCTTCTTGACACTGCCGAACTCACCTTTCATCCATCAGCATAATTGTTTGAACATTTTAAAATCATCTCTTAAGCTGTGCACTTCAGTGGACAAAGTTCCAATTTCATTGGCTGCAGAAGTTTGGCTGAGAAGAAGAGACTGAATATCAGACTGTAGAGATGAGAGAGTCTTTCCTTGCTCATTCAGCCTTGAAATAACAGGCTTCAACTAAATCTTCAGCTGCTTCTCCTTGGGCTTCCTATGAGCTACTCTTTTCCTTTTGCTATGTGCCCTTGCAATGGGCTCCTCGAATTCAACATGCTCTTCATTATCCATGGGGACACTTTCAGTGTGCTCCCCCTGAGGAGCTGCCTCCTCATCAATAGATTGCTCCCCCTCAATAGGAACATCTTCCACTGATATTTTCTCATGAGCAACTGCTTGCTCCCCCTGACTAGGAGCTTCCTCTATGATGATCTCATCTGTGTGGCCCGATGCCACAGCTTCTGGAGCTACTGATTCACTGAACCTCTCAGACTCCCCTTGAGTGCTAGAGATGGATTCCAGCACATCTCTAAGAATGGATGCCACAATAGTGGTTTACATTTTCAGAGGTTCACACAACTGGCAAAATATTCTCTGGAGGAATTTCTTCAATTCGGCTGCCAATGGCCACAGATTCTTCTGCTCTGGCCTCTGCTGCTGCTGGTGCTTCTTCAGATAGAGCTGCTGCTCTTTCTGCTGATGTTGCTGCTTGGTCTGCTGCTACTGGAGCTTCTGCCTGTATAGATTCCTCTCGAACCACTGCAAACTCTGAACTGTGACCTTCTTGATGTTCTTCTTAGACAACAGGTACCTCTGCTGCTGATTCTTCTTGAGCTATTTGGGCTGCAGCCTCTCCTACCTCTTCCAGGACTTCTTGGGCTTCGCCAATTATGGCCTCACCCTCAGCCGCAGAAGTTTTGTTCCATACACCATTTACCACAGAAAATCCGCTTTTCCTTAGATTTCTGCTGCTGATAGCTTGCCCCATCTTCTCTACTACTGCTCCAGATAAATTTAAGCCAAAATGTTTGAATATTTTGGTGAGCAGATGGGCATATGGCAGAGACATATTTAGTTTACTCTTTGTGTCCTATATTTGAGCATGGGCAAACTTCATTCGCTCCAAAATAACTTCAGCCATGTTTATCTCCTTGTTCTGGATGGCCCAGAACATCATGTCCGAATCTGCCTTGGTGCACGTGGAGAATGTAGCACTTCTTGGAACCAAGATTTGACAAACTATAAAGTGCAATAGACGGTTGAATGCATTCATCTGATTAATATCAAGTTTTCCATCCTTCAACTAAAATTCGGGACCTACAATCCCTAGTCCCTTTGCCTGGGTATCCACAGTGTGAATCCCACAGAGACCAGTGGTGCTAACACCAAATAAAGACCTCAAAAGCTCATGGTCGATTCTAATCTGGGTACCTTTGACAGATGACGTCAAGGACCCATCCGCCTCAGTGCTCAAGCAAACATAGAACGCCTTCACCAAGTCTGGATAGCTTACCTCAGAGAAGGTTGCAATCTCTGTCCATTTCATTCTTTCCATAGCTGCCACGATGCTGTGCATCCCATTCTTCTCCAAGTCTGCAATATCCACTGCCTTGTTTCCACAGAGCTTCGTCTTTACAAAGGTGAACCTTTCCTGTTGCTCTGCTGTGAGGAACTCGGCTCCATAGCCCCCGACGCTGTTGGAAATAACAGGTGCGGCCATGGATTTTGATGGGGAAAGTTTCTGAAGGGTTGGAGTGAGGAAAGGAGTAGAAACCCCAAAGACATTTCTCGCGGGAAGGAGTTTTGGATCTTGAAAGCTCAGAGAGTCGGTGCTGGAGTCGATAGGGTATCGCCTCAAGAAGGAAGAAGGGGATGAAAAAGGGATGTGAATCGTTACCACATGGATTTCGGGTATATCAAAGAAATAATGACTTTTTCGAAATAGGAGCCGCCTTTATGGCAGAAAACGACAAAATGACTGGTTTGATAGCAATAAAAGCTTGTAAAATAGCGAATCACCCGAAATGACTTAACACAAGAATGTTTTAGGAAATTTGCTTAAATCTAGGGAGGAAAAATAATTAACATTCTGATAATTTATATTTCAGTTTTATACAAATAAATCTTTCACAATTTGCACATCCCTAATTCCCTTCTAAGAGATGTAAACCTCTTTTCAGGTAAGGCCTTTGTGAAGATATCTGCTAACTGATTATTTGTATCAATAAAGGAAATATCTATATTTCCATTAGCTACATGATCACGAATAAAACTATATCTAACCTCAATGTGTTTTGTCCTTGAATGTTGTACTGGATTCTTGGTGAGATTTATAGCACTGATGTTGTCGCATAACAGGGGAATTGTCTTGATATGTAGCCCATAATCCTCAAGTTGTTGTTTGATCCATAGAAGTTGTGTACAACAACTTCTAGCAGCCACGTACTCAGCTTCAGCTGTAGACAGTGCTATTGAATTTTGCTTCTTTGAGGACCATGATATCAGACATCCTGTAAGAAATTGACAACAACCACTGGTGCTTTTTCTATCTATTTTGCATCCAGTGTAGTCAGCATTAGAGTATCCTACTAAATTAATTTTACATGATTTTGGATACCAAAGACCTAAATCATGAGTTCTAGCTAAGTACCTAAAAATCTTTTTAACACTAATTAAATAAGACTCTTTAGGATCTGCTTGGTATCTAGCACACATACATACACTAAATAAAATATCAGGTCTGCTTGCCGTTAAGTAAAATAATGAACCTATCATACCTCTGTAGATCTTTTGATCTACTTTCTTACCATCCTTGTCACTGTCCATCCTTGTTGATGTGTTCATAGGTGTTGACAGTGGCTTGGCATTATCGAATCCGAACTTCTTCAAGAGTTCTTTGGTGTACTTAGCTTGACAGATGTGGATGCCTTCCTTTCCTTGTTTGATTTGCAGTCCAAGGAAGTAGTTAAGCTCCCCCATCATGCTTATTTCGAATTCTTCTTGCATAAGCTTCTCAAAGTACTTGCAAAGAGATTTGTTAGTAGAACCAAATATTATATCATCAATATATATTTGAACAAGCAGAATATGTTTGACCTTAGATTTGACAAATAGTGTACTATCTACTTGACCTCTAGTAAAACCATGGTCTAGTAGAAATAAGCTAAGTCTTTCATACCAGGCCCTAGGTGCTTGTTTTAAACCATATAAAGCTTTGTGCAACTTAAAAACATGGTTGGCAAAATCAATATCATCAAAACCTGGAGGTTGTTCTACATAAACTTCCTCCTTAATAAAATCGTTTAGAAAAGTAGATTTCACATCCATTTGAAATAATTTTAAATCTAATGCAGATGCATATGCAAGTAAAATCCTAATAGCCTCAAGTCTAGCTACAGGTGCATATGTTTCATCGAAATCTATGCCTTCCTCTTGGGAATAGCCTTGAGCTACCAATCTGGCCTTGTTTCTTAGGATCACACCAGCTTCATCCAATTTATTTCTGAACATCCATTTGGTGCCAATCACTGGATGATCTGATGGTCTAGGAACAAGTGACCACACATGGTTTCTCTTGAACTGATTCAATTCATCTTGCATGGCTAAAATCCAAAATTCATCAGTAAGAGCTTCATTGACTGTCCTAGGCTCTATTTGAGAGACAAAGGCTAGATAATCACATGGAATTATATTACCTCTCGTTCTTACCCCTACAGATGGATCACCAATAATGTTTTCAGGTGGGTGATCTTTCTTGTATCTCCACTCTTTTGGAAGATTTTGATGAGAGATATCTCTTTGTTGCAAGTCTTCCATAGGTGGATCTTCCTTGTCCTCAATTGAAGTATTCTTTAGTTTCTTGGACAATTCATCTGCATCATCATTGTCACTATCTTCTTCCTTTCTCAAGGAAGGGTTAGTTTCATCAAAAATAATGTGTACTGACTGCTCAATTAATAAAGTACGCTTATTAAACACTCTATATCCTTTAGGTTTAGAAGCATACCCCATGAAAATGCCTTCATCTGATTTAGCATCTAACTTACCAATGTCTCTTTTTCCGTTGTTGTGGATGAAGCATGGACATCCGAATGTCCTGAAGTGACTGATCTTCAGCTTATTTCCCTTGTACAATTTATAGGTTGTCTTCTTTAGAATTGGCCTGATCATCACTCTATTTATGATATAGCTTGTTGTGTTGACTGCTTCAGCCCAAAAGTATCTTGGCAGATCATATTCTGATAACATTGTTCTTGCCATGTCCAATAAAGTTCTATTCTTCCTCTCAGCAACTTCATTCTGCTGTGGTGTCCTTGGTGCTGAGAAATTATGTTCAATTCCTTGTTCATCACAGAACTTTGCAAATCTTTCATTCTGGAATTCTCCTCCATGATCTGACCGGATTCCAACAATGCAGTGCTTCTTATCTTTCTGAACCTTTTTGCTGAAGCTTACAAAACTATCAAATGTATCATCCTTGTGTTCCAAAACTATCAAATGTATCAACCCATGTGAATCTTGAATAGTCATCTACAATAACGAATCCAAAACTCTTTCCTCCAAGACTTGTGGTCCTCATTGGCCCAAATAAGTCCATATGAAGTAGCTCTAAGCGTTTAGAGGTGGTTACCACAGTCTTTGACTTGAAGGAAGACTTTGTGTGCTTCCCTTTTGCACAAGGTCCGCAGACGCCATCCATTCTTGTGCTAATTTAAGGTAGACCTTCCACTAGGCTTCTCTTGATCAGCTTCCTTATGCCATCCAAACTACAGTGACCCAATCTTCTGTGCCACAGCTCAGTTGACTGCTCTTTGCCTGCTGCTAAACATATATCCTGACCTTTTAAATCTTCAAGGTAGAATACGTACAAGTTCTTTTCTCTATTGGCTTCAAAAAGGACCTCTCCATCTTTCATAATGCTGCACTTTAACTCTTGAAATTTGATTTGATGTCCTTTGTCGCACAGCTGGCTGATGCTGATGAGGTTGTGCTTCAGTCCTCTAACGCATAGGACATCTTCAATAACTGTTTTGCCTTTGCTGCTCACTGATTCGCTGCCTATCACAGTGACTTTTCCATTATCTCCATAGGTGACTGTGCCTTCTTCAGCTTCTAAGTGGGTAAACAACATTCTGTTTCCTGACATATGCCTTGAGCATCCGCTATCCAAGTACCACTTGGATGCCCGAGGGTTTTTCTGAAATGAAAACATCAAGCTTTAGGTACCCAAGTTCTTTTGAGTCCTGGTTGGTTAGTGTCATTAATTTTCCTTTTTATTATCGATCTTTTATATTTGGTTGGACATGATATCTTGGTGTGTCCTAGCTTGTTGCAGTGACTGCAACATGTTGTTCTAGTTACCTTTTCATATGGAACATATTTAAGGTTTGATTTATATGATGTATCTTGTTCAGGTACGAATTTTGGAATTGGATATGTTTTAGGGTATACTGTTGTGTCTTCATTATCTGGGGGTGTATAGCCTAATCCATGTTTCTTCTTTCCTGACCATCTAGCGCCTTTTAGTATTAATCCAGTTTTCCCATTAGTGAACTTTTCTAATGTTCTTGATAGTCTTTCATTTTCTTCCGTTAGTATTTTAATTTTATTTTTTAACTCGTTTGGACTTTCTTGTTTTTCTAATTCTATTATCTATTTGTTTTTATCTTTCATATCTTCGCATAACAAATTGTTTCTTCTTTTAAGTTCAATGATTTGTTTCTCCATTTCCTCATTTTCTGACTTTAAATCTGAATTAGTGTTTTCTAAGCAACCAATATTTTTCTTACCAGCTTTTAGTAATTTAGATACTTCTTTATATTTATTATATAACTCATTAAAAGCTTCTTCTAAATTGTCAGAATCTGAATCATTACATGAATCAAAAGAGGAGTCAGAAGTTACCTTTTCTTCTGTGTTGGCCATGAAAGCCAAGTTAGCTTCTTCTTCTACCTCGCTACTTGAGCTTGACTCGCTGTCCGAGTCGCTACTGTTGCTCCAAGCTGCTGCCATTGCTTTCTTCTTGGATCTTCTGAACTTCTTGGAATTGTCTTTCTTTTTGAATTCAGGTTTCTTGAGCTTCAGACATTCTGCTTTGATATGTCCGGGCTTCTTACATTCATAGCATATGGGCTCACCTTTCTTCGAGTCCTTTCCTTCTATCTTCTTAGACTCCTTATTTTTCTTAAAATATCTTCTGTCGGATTGATATCTTTTCTTTTTGGCGAAAATTCGTTGAAGCCTCCTAGATAGCATAGCTTCTTCGTCTTCACTGTTGTCTTCATCTTCAGATTTTTCTTTAGAGCTGCCTTCTGCTACTTTGAGAGCATTTGGGTGCTTCTTCCTACTAGATGAGAGAATATCCAGGCAAGCCAGTCACAAAATCCATTGTTATCTGCTCCCATTTCCACTGAGGAATATCCAGCTTCTGCATAAAACCTGAAGGTCTCTGACGCTCTGCCTTCACCTAGTGGCATATAAAACACTTTGCCACAAAATCTGCAACATACCGCTTCATGCCAGACCACCAAAACGAAAGCTTCAGATCCTGATACATCTTTCCACTGCTTGGGTGAAAAGAGAACTATGATTGGTGAGCTTCTTCCAAAATTTCCTTTTGCAGTATCACACCATTAGGAACACAAACCTGATGATTCAGACGAATAACACCATCTTCATCCCTTACTACTCCCGACTTCCCAACCAATTCCTGTAATAGAGGATCATCCTTTTGCAAGGTAAGAACCTTATCATGCACAGAAGATCTAATGGTCAAGTGGGCCAAGAACATGCTGCACAATTGTGGTTTCAGCATGGCCAATGAACAAGTCGCATCCTCCAACATCTTCTAGTCTTGGCGCAACATCTGTCTCTTCCTGCTTAAGGCATCAGCCACCACATTATCTTTTCCTGGGTGGCAGGTAAACTCAAAATCATAATCCTTCAAGAATTCAATCCACCTTCGTTGCCTCAGATTCAGCTCTTTCTAGGAAAACAGATACTTAAGACTCTGATGGTCAGAGAATAGCTCAAATCGCACACCATAAAGATAATGCCTCTAGATTTTCAAAGCAAAAACCACCGCTGCAAGTTCTAAGTCATGAGTCGGATAGTTACGTTCATGCTCCTTAAGTTTCCTAGAAGCATACGCAACAACCTTTCCACAATGCATTAGAACGCAACCAAGCCCAATCTTCGAAGCATCAGTGTAGACAGAGAAAGAATCCACACCATTGGTCAACACTAGCACTGGCGTTGTAGTCAACCGAGTCTTCAGCTCCTTGAAACTTCTTTCACAAGCTTCGGTCCACTCGAACTTAACTCCTTTCCTCATCAGGCTCATCAATGTAGCCGCAATAGAAGAAAACCCCTCTATAAATTGTCTATAATAACCTACCAAACCAAGGAAGCTCCTAATCTCAGTAGACGATCTAGGTGGTTCCCAATCTAGGACTGCTTCCACCTTTGCCGGTTCTATAGAAACACTATCTCTAGATATAACATGCCCCAAGAAATGAACCTCCTTCATCCAAAAATTGCACTTACTGAATTTGGCATACAGTTTGTGCATTCTTAAGACTTTAAGCACAATCTTCAAATGCTCCCGATGAGACTCTTCATCAGGCGAGTAGATCAACACATCATCAATGAAAACCACAACAAAAGAGTCAAGGTACTGCTGAAAATGAGAGGAAGCTTTGATCTTCTTAGGTTTGTCCATCAAATCATTAGCTTCATGAGCCCCAACGTCTCTAGGCTATATGTTGTAGCTTCATTCTTGAAGGACTTGTTTCATGATTGTTCTGCAGGTTCCATACTTTGTGCAGAGATTTAGCCATTCCTTATTAAATGTTCTGCAAACCTGAAAGGATAGGATAAGAGCAAATGCATCCATATATGCTTTTGGAGGTAGGTGAGATAAAGGATAAGATATGAAATCATTTAGATAGAAGTTCAGAACATTTAAGAATGAGCAGACAATTGCACACATTTTTCTTCTGAAAGTCATGGTATTTCTGACAGTAGTAGGTAGGTTCTGATAGATAGCCCATAAGACTTATCAAGCATTTAATTTTTGACCATCTGTCAACCAGAGATCAACTTATCTGAGATAGCAAATATATCTTATATATTATAGATCCCAAAGGAGATACTACTCAGAAAATAATTTTGAATAAAATATTTTTCCCGCCAAAAAGAATAATTGAACTTTAAGAAAACTTTTTCAAAGTAAGATATAATTCAATGCAGAGTTCATGTAATGATGTATGTTAACTAGTACTTATAAATAGAAGTTTGAATTCTCAACTAAGTACAGATATGTAACAATCAACAAGAGATACATCGACTTTTAAGAAGTCGGAGTAAGATTAATAGAGACAATAAACTTCGACTTTAGGAATACTACTACTTCGACTTCATTGAAGTTGGAGTGAGAAAGCAATGACTTCGACTTCTTTTGGGAAGTCGGAGTGCCAACAAACAGATAGTGGACTTCGACTTATATGAAGTCGGAGTATGCCCAACTTAGACTTTTAAGAAGTCGGAGTTCCTTCAGACTTCGACTTTCCAGGAGTTGGAGTAAGGCTTAAAACGATACAAAGACTTCAACTTTTCAAGAGTCAGAGTAAGGCTAGACTTCGACTTCCCAGGAGTCAGAGTAAGGCTGGACTTCGACTTTTAAGAAGTCGGAGTTCTACCAGTACTTCGACATTTCAGAAGTCAGAGTGTTGCCAGATTTCGACTTTCCAACAGTCAGAGTGTCTAGTCTTAGACTTTCCAGAAGTCGGAGTGTATCTGATTAAAGAATTACTTCGACTTTTCAAGAGTCGGAGTTAGAGTGATATACAGTATATGCTGTGGACTTAGAAAAATTTCGCTGTGATATGCATCTGTGGACTTAGAATATGTGTAGGCATAGTTTTTGTCAGAAGGTATGCTTATATATATAATAGCTTTTTGATTTCCATAAAAGGTGAAAATATTAAAAGGTTTGGTGAAAGTATTAAATGGTTTTGTCATAATAAAAATATTGTGATAGATATTTTAGTAAACAGAGAGATAAGAAAAAGAGTTGCTCAACAAAGCTAGTTCAAATACTAGCTATGGGCTCTTGTTTATTCCCATTTCGCTAAAGACCACATTAAGGTTGGGTGTGTATTAAGAGAAATTGGTGCTTTACAATCGATTTTCCCTGGTTAACAATGTCAATACTAAGGCCATGCCCTTGAAGCCACCTAACCTCAAATAGAGATGGAAGAAGGTTTGGGGGAAAGCCTAGTGTAGGTTTAAAGGGTGTTAGGTTCACCCCCCTCACATGGCACGATCCTTAGAGATTTGGTCTATTAAGTTGGGGCTTTTAGTTTGATTTTTAATTGAGCCTATTGATTGAGGCATACATGTGACCAGGCTCATGACGCCCCGTGGAAAACTGTACTTTCACTCTTGCCATGCCTTTGCATTTTATTACATGTTTTATTGATTTTGATTTTTTTTCTTAGATTTTTATGCTTTTTATTTGACTATCCCTATTTAAGACTTGTTTTCGTCAGAGTGTTCTTAGGTTGGTTTTCTCACTAGCACAAACTCCTTTTTTGCCACTACATTTGGCTGAGTTGGGAGAGAAAAGACTTTTGCACGCCCCCAAGTATGGCCTAGGTAGAAATGGTATTTTCTAAGGGAACCAACTAAAGTTTTTGTGTGAGTGTGTGATACCCTAAACTTAGAATGGCCTTTAACAACGAAGAAGGAATGTTAGACTCCTAATGTGGAGTTGTCCCTAACTTGAGTGTTGTAGAAGCATAATTTTAAAGTGTTTGGTACACTAAGATACTAATGAACTAGATGGCCAGTCTAAGAATTGAGAGGGGGAGTGATCGACCAACTAAAATTATGCACACATTATTTTTAGAAATTTTCTTATCTAAATAGAAATTAGACTCTAGAAAAATTACTTTGCACAACGAAACGTCTAACCTAAGACTCTCATAGAATGGTAGTAGAAGATAAGGAATAAACCATAGATGATGCATAATATTTTTAGGTTGTTCGGTAGCACAAATGTGCTCCTACATCCATTTCTCACACACACTACAAAACACTCCTACGACAGACACACAATCAAACGACCAGTCGACACACACAGTGCAAACACGCACCACACTCACGTATGTACTAATAAGGCAACACAACACCAACACACTTATACGCTCAAGTTCAAGTAGAAGAATAAATATAGATGGGGTAGAACAAAGAATCTAATAATATGGAATAGAATCCCCCTATCTTGATTGGCTTCTTCAACATAACGCTCGATGTAAAATGCCTGGTGTTGTCTCCTAGTGGCACGATCGATGTTGAATAGAAAGCGAGTCTTCTATTTAGAATAAAAATAATTCTTACACACATTAAATCAAAATTGGCTTCTGCTCAAATATTAAAACAACTCTAATAAGTTTTAGCACCCTGGAAAAACAGTCACTTAAAAATTTGAAATAAATTGAAAATGATAAATTTAATATTATCGAAATAGTAAAAAAAACATGCCATTATTGTTTGTACGAGAACACATCGGAAAATTTCATAAAAATCATAGTTCATCCTTAAATAATACTCCCTAATGACCCACGAAGAAATTCATGCAAAATAAAATCCAATTAGTCAAGTTTAAGGTGTTTTGTGATGGATTATTGTAATTAGGGAATAAGTCAGAAAATCATTATCACATATACTTAATGGAGTCCAAAAATATAATAAGATTATGGGTGGAATCCAAACAATATGTGGTGATAGCCCATAATAGGAATTGGGCCAATGGACAACTTATGGCCCATGAATAAATTCAAGTAAGAGAAGATCAAGAAACTTCGTAGCTCCAATTGGGCATAAATTGGAAAGGGTAGTTAAGGCAAAATCTAAGACATTTGGACTTCCATGTTGACCCAAATTTGTGCCCAACCATGTTAGGATGTTTCCTAAAGACTCTACTACTCCAATTGGGAGAGGAATCCTCAAATCTTGGAAGGTATCAAGCTAGAATCGCAACCCCACCTTCCTAGCTACATTAGGACTTGAATTAACCCTAAATCTATAAAAAATCATCATAACTCTCTTGGGGAAGGGTTACCATCGTGTTGG
Source organism: Colocasia esculenta (assembly GCA_014218235.1). Classification (NCBI taxonomy): domain Eukaryota; kingdom Viridiplantae; phylum Streptophyta; class Magnoliopsida; order Alismatales; family Araceae; genus Colocasia; species Colocasia esculenta. The sequence goes on from CM024755.1 coordinate 71,344,729, forward strand.
GGTCGTGAGGGGTCAAGCTAGGGCACCAGAGGAGGAGGAGAACGACCACAAACCGAGCATCTTCTCCAACTGTTGTGCTGTTGTGACATGGAGAAAGTCTTCTCTTAAAACCAACCAAAGGTAGGTGTTCTTGGGCTTAAACTAAATGTAGCACATACCATATGAAAGAGCATCGAGTCTAGTTTCATATGCACTTGTTTTCACTAATTTTCATCGACCGTGCTATGAGTATTAAGTGTTTTCTAAACATCACACTTGATTAGGGCTTTTAGAGTTCAAGTCATATTTCACGCATTCCAAGACCAAATTAGGTCAACCCAAAACCATAGTTCTCTTCTACTCATCATCCTCTACAATTTTCATGTTCTAGTTTTGCCTAAAGAGCCCTAGATCTCGAGTTATAAGTGTTGCATGCATGATTGCACCGTTTTTACCTGTTTTCAAGTTGAAACCCAAAATCGCGACCACTTCAGATGTCGTGATTTAGAGACTGGTATCACGACAGGTATACCCGTCACGTTTACCTAAAAGGCGACCTCTTAGAATATCGTGTTTTACATTTGTTCTGATAGGATCTGACAACATAAAACTATGTGCCACATAGGTCTCAGTGTATGTCTGAATCGTGACGGCATAGTACATCTCAATTTTTGTCTATTTTCCCGCCGTCGGTTTATGTGCATGGATTTTGTATTTCAAAGATACATGAACGCGTCGTCACCATACGTCACGATTTAGAGTCACATTCGATGGCCTACCGATTACCCTTGAACGCATCCATGATGGCCGTCGCGTTTCTGTACTGAAGGTCATAAACGCATCGACCTGTCCCGTCGTATTTTTGTTCTGCAATCATTCCCACATCGATTCCTTTTAAAAAGGCGTTGATATATCCCGTCGCGATTTAAATGCGACAGGTAACCCCGTCGTGATTTAGTGATTTCACACAGAGTCTTGTTTTGACTGTGTACGGTCTTTTGTAGTGCGACGACTAAACCCGTCACGTATTTTAGAGCCTACCTGAGACCTGTTTATTGAGTTTTAAGTGTATGTCTTGCATGCCATGTGTTATAGATGCATTGTTCAGTCTGTTCAGTGGCTTAAAACATGTTAACCCATGAAAAAGTCATAATAAATTGAAAGCTTATTCTAATTGTTCTTAAATGCTTGATCTATTCTTGTTGAGATTGATGTGTCCATCTTAATGATCTAGCTTATTAAAGTGAATGAATATCATGTTAAAATAATGCAAATCATGTTGATATGTCTATATTGTGTCATCATGTTACTTGCTTTCCGTTATGTTTTCCACCGATGGATTGTTATATTGAGACACGTTCTACACTACACGCTTGCACATATAGGTAGCCCTTTCTTGGGGAATTGGAAACTCTCCGTTGGTCATTCCGTATCGACAAACTAGTGAACTTTTCTCTAAGACCTCCGTAAATCTCCATACTCCGTGGATTCCCTCATGGAGACTGACTTGGTTGTACCATTGAAGTTCCCAGAAGATAGAAAGCACTTCCATTCTCATCTACTTCTCGTGAGAGTGATTTTATTACATGGAAACGAAGCCATTAAATGTAAAGATTGAACTAATGAAATTAAGCCGTTATAGTGCCAAAATTTACTCTGGATCATGTTCACTTGCCTTGTTCCTTATAATCATTGACATGATCTTTAGTACAATACTATCCATTACTAGGAAATCTTATTGGCCATAAATGAAATGGAATTACCAGAAATTATTGGAACTTCGGTTCATGACTGATGCCTAAGCATATAAGGGCCCAGTTTGGTCTTGGGAGGAGCACCCAAAATACTTATAATCGCGAGAGTATATGATCCATTGAGGTGTTTGGCAATCACCTAATTGAATGCAAGATTGATCTGGGTAATTTCCACATTGTTATTGAATGATTGAATGATTGATTGAGGTGTTATAAGTAAAATGGCCAAATCTATTGTACATGTCATCGTTATTGAATTCACTATGTCATCGTCCGCTGGAATTCTATGGAATTCAACTTGTGTTACTCACTGTACATGCTATAGATTATTGAATCTCTTCTATTTGACAATTGATCGTACTGTCATCTGTTCAAATGGAAATCGTTCCTTCTCACATGATAAATGTCATTGGACTTTATTTATTTAATCATTTTCGTGCATAATATACCTTTGGATATTGTTCCATATTGTTATTATGATCATCTTACCATGAGTATTGCATGATAGTATCTTGCCTATTAAATTGTTAATCCACGTAAAGCATGCCCGCACCACGAGATGGAAATCCCACTGAGCGTTAGCACGCTCACACTTGCTTTCCATAATATTTCAGGTGACGACTATGAGGATATAGAGCATGATGGGGCTAGGGAAGAGTGATGAGCTTCTCATAATATACCCGTCAACATAGCATGTTGCCAGCAAGTTAGAGTCCATAGAGTCTGTAATAGTTAGTTATTTTCTTGTGTTAATATACTTTGAATTACATTAATAGGCCCTGTGTTTGGGCTCTGATTATGAGGTTGTAAGTTAGATTTGATGGAAATGAAATAAAAGATTATTTGACTGGCATTATTATTGTCTCAAGTCTTTGTTATATTTAGTTGTCGCTTTGAATTACTCGACTGATGATACTTGTACTTGTATCGCTCACGCTTCGAATTTTAATTCCGCTGCTAATTTCTGGGGTGTGACAGTTTGGTATCAGAGCTTAGGCTTTCCCTTAAGTTCTAGGCAAATAGGAAATAGCTAGGCTTAGCCAAGACCAAACTCTCCACATGTCAACTTGTTAAAAACTGACTGTGAGATTGGGGTAGAAACAAGGGCTAAGTTCACCTAATTAGGATTATGCTAAATTAAGGTTAATACCTAATAATCATGATGTTGTTGTCTTGAAGGATTTCAATGGCTGCTGCACGTGAAAGAGATCTGTAGAGGACAATCAACACCCTAACCCAAGCCCTGCTACAGACAACCCAAGGTAGGTGTGAAAACCATGGGGACCTTCTTCGAAACTTTCGCAGCATGAATCTACCAAGATTTGGTGGTAGCACTGATCCAGACAAAGCCAAACACTGGCTCAAGGAGATGGAATGTGCATTCCATGTCATGAGATGCACGGATGAAGATAAAGTCACACTAGCAACTTATCAATTAGAAAGGGAAGTTCACGCATGATGGGAATCTATTAAGGCTACTCTGGGTGATGCACATGTCACCTGGGCACAATTCCAAGAGTACTTCAATAATAAGTACTTCTCTGATAGGGTACAAGAAAGGAAGGTGGTGGAGTTCACTAATTTGAAGCAACGGGGCCTCTTTGTGGCAGAATATGAGGCCCAATTCTCTATGTTGTCCCGCTATGCTCCTCACTTGGTCCAAACTGAACTATTGAAGGCCAAGCGATTTCTGAAAGGACTCAAGTCTCAGTATATCACCCAATTGGGACCGATGGATCTATAGACATATCCTGAAATGGATCAAGAATTTTTTATGTTCATGTCAAACTAAAAGTGAATACTTTATCAGGAACCATAAACTGATATGATGAATTTACCTATTCTATAAATATTTGTTTATCCCTATCTATACATCAAGAACATCTTATTTAGGAAATAAACAAATTTTTTATTCTATCAAAACATCCTAATAACTCAGACATACTCACGAAAGAGTTCAGAAATTTAAATGTGCATTTAATGCATCTATTAAACTCTAATAAAATATCTAAGTAAAATATTTTATGATGTCATTATATGCCTTACTTTTTCTTAAACAATGCGAGGAAGGAAAGTTACTTTTTGAAAGCACCTACCACTATCAAAGTACTTTTTAAGGTATAGACACTTGCAGAACGAAGTAAGGAAGATATCCAAATATGGAACACATTTAATGGCCTGACAAGAAGATCTGAATAGTATTTATGATCCAAGACAGATGACAAGGACAAGCCAAAAATAACTCTCGATGTATCTAATGTACAACAAGCCAATACAACTGGAAAAATATTTTATTTAGCTATTTACCCACTGCATACAAAGCTCAAGAATGTATCCAATGGTTGAAATCTAAAGATTAAATAGGTATCAAACAAATGGCAAGCTCATACATAAAATAAGTTCAAGCTTCATCTAACGGTTGTCTCAACGACAATGAAGATTGTATCTAACAAACAGAAATGTAAGACACAATGAATAGTTAATCTTAAGAAAATTTTTGAAGAACGCATGAAGAAAAAAGAAGATTGACCATTTGAAGAACATTTTAAGATTATAAATATTAGTCAGGATTCAAGAAGAAACAAATTTTACGCTCTAGAAAACATGAGCATTCATTATGATCAGGAGAAAGAGAATAGTGAGCTGATCAAAAAATTCTTTTGAGAAAGAGAGGAAGAGAGCTACAGGTCTCAAGCATGTACAACATTCAAAACTCAATCTCATGTCATCTCCTCACATCAACTCAAGCACTAAAGAGGGGAATAACATCTGCAACGACAAAAACTTCTCATCATCAACCTGCAGAAGAAATACACATGATCTACAACTCTTCATTTCTCATTTATATTTGATCTGTGTGTCAAATTTTAGAGCATTCATTATAGATATCATCTACCTAGGTAGAGGCATCTTAGAAGTTGGTAAGAAAATCTTGTATAGGTGACAGACTGAGGATCTGTCCACCTGAGCAATTCTAGCTCTTGAGAGAGAGATCGTGTTGGGGTCTATTCTAGTGGGTGGTGCTGCTCCCTTGTAAACATAGTGGGCTACCTTCTTGGCAAAAAAGAGATGATCTATTGGGGGTGCTTTTGAGTGAGTTGGCTTCTCAGTTGTAAAGAGAATTGGGTTGCCTTCTTAACCAAAAGATAAGAAGGCTGGTAGTTGTTAGGTGTTAGTGGAAATCTGAAATCGGTTGGATCTTGGGGACTAGACATAGGGCTGAATTGGTCAGCACTGAACCAAATAAAATCTGGTGTCCATTGTGTGTTTGTTTGTGCTATATTGATTCTTGATATTGGATGCTTATGCATTTAGAAATTTAGGATTGTTTCATTTTTGCTGCAACAAGTCGTTTCATACATAAGTATTTAAGAGTTTAAGATCATCAATTCATCATCTACAGTCATTTGTTGAACCACTCTTATATTTTATCCTTTATTTTGGTGATAACAAAACTCATGATTAACTTAAATATCATGAATATATTTAATATCATGTTTTCCTCATAAATGCAACATACTATGGCACTATCGTTTCATGATTTGCACTGGAAAGCTAAATCGATTGGTGTTCAATGCATATAGATTACTGACTAAGTGACACATCGATTAGAGAACAAAGGTTCCATCGATTACTATTTTAAGCCCACATCGATTACTGTTTCAAACATCGATTATGTTCAAATATTGATTGTATTTCACATCGATTACATTACAACATCGATTACATCGATTACATCAAAACATCGACTGCATTGCAACATCGATTGCCTTAGAACATCGATTGCTTTCACATCGATTACTTATATCGATTATCTTAAATTATCGATTGTTGACTATTTGAAGATCGATTCTCTTTTAACTTAAACATTGATTACCTTAAGACCGATTACCTCTACATTTCAAATATTTCAAAATGTCTTTGGCACCCAATGAAAATTCAAATGCACTTCATATGCTTAACTTATTGTTTCTCTGACTGAAGATCTTTTTACCTAGGATCTCTTCCATCCTGCAACGAAAGAAAAACACCTACAGTCTATTTCTAGCTATCTGCAGGAAATACAGACAGAAGGCAAAAAGAGGTATGAGACACCTGACAAAAGACTTCACGAGTTTGATCATCTGCTTTGCATTTAATGTCTGCAGGTCTACTTCTACTCATAGTCGACATCTTGGACCTGCTGCTGGCATCCTTGGAAGTGCACACTAGCTGAACATATTCCTCCATTCTAAATAGTCAGTAGACTCAAGAAGACATCCGTTAGACTCAACAGAAGGAGAGTAGAAGAAGAAGAAAAGGTCCAAGAAACTCAACAAATCCAAAAAGCTCCAACGGCTAGTCTTCAATAGATTTTATCAAGCTACTCTATAAAAGGATGAAGTCTTGTAACTGAACAATAGGAGTGCAAACCTGAAGATCATTCAAGGAGTGTACATCTAGTGAGCATCCAACTCTATACACACTCAAAGCAAGAAAGGAAGAGTGCTTGAGCCCATTCAAGCTAAAGCATTCAAGCCATCTTCCTTCTTCCTCATTCTCTCTCTCTGTGTCTTTGTGTATTTGAGATAGAGAGAGCTGAGGGTTTAGCCTAAGGAGAGTCTTGTCTGGTAAACTCTTTCCTTCCTAGGCTCAGTCTCAAATCAAGCATTTCATTGTTTATCTTGAACTTGATCTAGGGGCTTCAGGTCCTTGCTTATGTGTAAAGAAGTATACCTCCTCGGTTGGAAGAGAAGGCTTGCTGTGTACACATTCCCCTTGTTGAGAAGGGAAGACCAGCTTGCACCTGGTAGTGACCAGCTGGGGTCTATAAAAGTGTTCCCCTTGTTTGAAGGGAAGACCTACTGGGGTGTGTACTAGTAAGTTACATCTAAGCTCGTGAAAGAAACATCTGGCTGAGGTGAAACAGTGGGTTGCCTTCTTACCTGGAAAGAGAAGAAGACCAGCTTGTGTCTGGTGGTGTAACCACGTTGGGGTTTGTTCCAGCAGGTTTGCTTCTGAGCCTGTAAAAGAAGTGGGCTGCCTTCTTGCCCGGGAAAGAGAAGAAGACCAGCAGTGGCTGAGTGTTGTATGTCCTTAAGGGGGAATGTACCCTTGGTGTTTAGTGAAATACGAAGAGTTTGCTTGAGGACTGGACGTAGGACTTCTATTTGAAAGGGTCGAACTAGGATAAATTTCTATGTTCCTTGTGTGCTTGCTTCCGGGCTCTTTACTTCAATTGCACACGTTTATCTATACTAACCAAACATTTTCAAATGGTGATATTCATTTCAGTGTTCAGATTTCCTATTCACCCCCACATCTAGATTAGTCTTGCTGCCACATCTACGGGCCAACAAGTGGTATCAGAGCGAGGTTGCAGGTTTGAGTCCCCCGGGTGTCGCTGGGGGGGAGTTTGTTGGATTATGGGGTCCAGCATCTCCCTTAGGGATTCTCTATTACTACATGCTGGCCCGGGATCGGGTGTGTGTAGTGACATCAGTGCTTGATAGCCCAGCCCGCCGCAGGGACTAACTGCCCTGTGTGAAGCCCCACTATTCATCAAGTCCATGAAAACAGCTGGAGCATTCGTCAAACCGAATGGTAAGACCAAAAATTCATATTGGCCATATCTTGTCCTAAAAGCCGTTTTAGAAGAATCCTCAGGCTTGATTCGGAGTTGATGATAGCCAGAATGAAGATCAATCTTAGAAAACACAGAAGCTCCCCGCAATTGGTCAAACAAGTCATCAATACGTGGAAATGGATACTTGTTCTTAATAGTCACCTGATTCAGCTTACGGTAGTCAATGCACAGCCTCATCGACCCGTCCTTCTTCTTCACAAAGAGTACAAGCGCTCCCCAAGGTGACACACTTGGCCGAATAAAACCCTTGTCTAGTAATTCCTGAAGTTGCTTCCACAATTCTGCCAATTCTGTTGGTGCCATATGATAAGGAGCAATCGATATAGGTGAAGTACCAAGTACCAACTCAATACCGAACTCAATTTCCTTCTCTAGTGGCAAGCCGGTCAAGTCCTCAAGAAACACATCACCGAAGTCCCGGACGACTTCAATATCTTCCACGGTCGGTGCCCTCTTCGGATCCGCAGAAAACACAACACTGGCAAGAAAACCATTACAACCTTTGTATAACGACCCAGAATCCGCATTACCAGTAAGTAACCAGTAACCCGAATTTTGACCCGCTAACCCACGAGACAAGCTCGGAAGGGTAAAAAGTTAAAGTCCGAGGAGACTATATATAAGAAGATACAAACCATGCAAAGCTGTAAAATTTCACTATACATGAACATAACATGTACAACTCAGAGTCCGAGCTAAGTACAGAGTACAAAAGTAAAACAAAAAGTACTACTCACTGCAGCTAGGGCACACCAACACTGGACTGGCTAGACTCGCCTGGAACGGGAGTCGACGACAACCCACCTGAAATGGAAGGGAGTGAGTCTCAACAAAAGAGACCCAGTAGGGAAAAGTAACCCCACCGGTAACAGGACTAAAGTGCGGAAAGTAAAAACAGAAAGTAAATACACGTCGCAACACAACCCAAAACTGTAAACCTCGCGGCTCAGTAACACACACTCACACACACACAGTAAGTAGGACTCAGCTAGGGTATGTGGCTCGGCGTCCCGTCACCACAGAGGCTCTCAACCCCAGTCAAGTGTGCACACTAGAGACGCTCTCTCTCGCGTCTGGTCCACGACCGATTTTCCCCCTACGCCTGACCCTAGCGGTAGAGAAGGGGCTCCACGGAGAACCGGCTCAAAACCACCACAAGGAGTACGCACAGGACAGAGTCGCACTCGGCGTCCTGGCTCACTAGCGGAGGACAACCACATGCTAGTCATCTAGACGGAGTTGCACCCACGCCTAGGAAACACAACAGAAACTGGCACTCGGTAACACAACACGCGTACAACAGACAGAGCACACTCAACGTCTGAAACTCTGTACAATAAGTGTACACCTCGTGTCACAACTAATTACTTCTATGCACAGGCGGAGTCACACTCTAAGCCTGGCCAGAATGTGTTATCAGGGTGGACATCACACGTCAACACCTTAAAACACAAAACCCAAGCCTGCTGGGACACAGGATATCAACGGCAGCATCGATTGTCGCCAACCTTAATGTAGATGGCACACACAATGCCGTTAACCCTAATTCAACGGCAATCGACCTTGTCGTTTATATCAACTTTGAAGATCTCAACGTCAACAGATGTGGACGTTAAGCTCTTCAGTCCCCAAAACCCAAAACAGTGCTCGGTCAGTCCAATTGGGTAGAATCACCTAATAGAACGCCTACTGATGGAGGGAAATACTTCCTCACATCATCTAACACTACCAGAACTTCATAAATAAGTGATCCAACATTTGAATCACTCAAAACACCCAAAATCCCGGCATGGTATAACCCAACCCTAAAATGCAAATAGCATACTAAACTACACAATTAAGCATGCTAATCTGCTAAGGAGGGTTACAGGAGTTAAGTCCCTACCTCAGAACGCCTTAAAAACTCCCAAACAGCCACTAATCGCGCTGGAACCCCTCGAAGTCTCCGCGCGAATCGCACCAAATCTTCGCGTTTTCCGCTCGATCAAGCACCGCCACGCGTACCAGAGCCTTCCCACGAACTACCATCAACCAACAGAAGCAGTGGAAACAGACAAAGGCAAAAGTGGAGGGAAAGGAAGGAAAAGAGAAGAAGAAGTTCTGCTCTCGGGTTGCCCTATTTCTACAGGCTCGACCAGTAGACGTCCACATGTCTTGCCGCCTACTTGAACCGCCAATGGGTTGATGTCCGGACCGCTTGCCGTCAAGTTCAACGACAAACGTCCACATCGCTAGACGCTAACTCCAAGTCAACGGCTAGACCCTGCCGCCAACTACAAGTTAACGACAATAGATCTTGTCGTCAACCACACAGAACCTTTACAAGACCCAATAAGGATCCACTAAGACCCGAGACCTTACAGCCCTCCCCCCTTAAGGAATTTTGCCCTCAAAATTTAAATAACGAAAAGAAAGAAGACTCACCAAAGAGGTACGGAAACTGCTCACGCATTTCGTCCTCTCGCTCCCATGTTGACTCACCACCTGAATGTCGCTGCCACGCAACACGAACTAATGGGATTGCCTTGTTCCTCAACCTCTGAACTCGGCGATCCTCAATATGCAACAGAAACTCTAGTACAGTCAACACTGGAGTCATCTCAGACCACTCTGTACTCTGGAGAACGTGAGACTCGTCAAAAAGGTACCTCCAAAGCATCGACACGTGGAACACATCGTGGACTACTGCCAACTCTGACTGAAGCTCAAGTCTGTACGCCAAACCTCTGACACACTCAGTAATGGTAAAAGGTCCAATAAAGCGAGGACTCAACTTTCCACGCTTACCAAACCTCACCACTCCCTTCATAGGAGACACACGAACAAACACCTGGTCTCCTACCTGAAACTCGAGCGGTCTTCTGCGCTGATCTGCATAACTTTTCTGCCGACTCTGAGCTGACTGAAGCCTCTGCCTCACAAGCTGAACTACCTCAACTGCCTGCTGTACCAACTCTGGCCCTGTGACAATCCGTTCGCCAACCTCGAACCAGTCAAGAGGAGTGCGACACGGTCGTCCATAGAAAGCCTCATATGGTGCCAAACCGATACTGGAGTGATAACTATTATTATATGCGAACTCGACCAACGGAAAGTGAGCTGTCCACGACCCCTGCCACTGCAGACAACAAGCTCTAAGCATGTCCTCTAAAGTCTGGATAGTCCGCTCTGACTGACCATCTGATTGAGGGTGGTAGGCGGAACTAAAAGCCAACTCTGTTCCCAAAGCTCTCTGGAAACTGCGCCAGAATCCAAAAGTGAAGCGAGGATCCCTATCTGACACAATAGAGATCGGTACTCCGTGCAAAGGAACAATCCGCTCTACGTACAACGCGGCCAACCTACTCACACCCCAACTAGTCTTGACAGGCAAGAATCTGGCAGTCTTCGTCAATCTGTCCACAAGAACCCAAATACTGTCAAAACCTCCAGCTGTCCTCTGCAAACCACAAACAAAGTCAGTCGTCACAAGGTCCCACTTCCACATCGGAATCTCTAACGGCTGCATAAGTCCTCCTGGATGTTGATGTTCGGCCTTCACCTGCTGACAGACCAAACACCTAGCAACAAAAGCCGTTATGTCTCTCTTCATCCCAGGCCACCAAAACTGATGTCTCAACCTGTGATACATCTTGGTCGACCCTGGATGAATCGAGTACCTGGAACCATGTGCCTCCTGCAACACCACTCTCCTAACAGACTCCTCAACAGGAACATAGAGTCTATCTCGGAACCTAACAGTCCCGTCCTCGCAAAGCTCAACCTCTGGGAGAAGCAACACACTGTGCAACTCGGGATTTGCCTACTGAGCCTCAGCAACCTGTCTCACAACGGAGGGAGCCGCCAACAAACTGCCCAACACACACTGTCGACGACTGGACGAAACTCTGAAAGATCCCTCTGTCACAGACTGCCACAACTGCCACTCTCTAAGCATCGGATGACTCATCTGTGCTTTCCTACTCAAGGCATCTACAACTACATTCGCCTTTCCAGGCTTATACTCAATGCTAAAATCATAGTCTTTCAAATATTCCATCCATCTACGCTGCCTCATATTCAGATCCCTTTGAGAAAACACATATCTCAAACTCTGGTGGTCGGTATGGACAACAAAGCTCACTCCGTACAGATAAAGACGCCAAATCCTCAAAGCAAACACCACAGCTGCAAGCTCTAGGTCATGGGTCGGGTAACTCTCCTCGTGGGGCTTAAGCTGGCGAGACGCATAAGCCACCACCCGGCCTTGCTGCATCAAAACCGCACCTAGACCAACACCTGAAGCATCTATGCAAACCTCAAAACCCTCCTCACCTGAAGGTAAGGCAAGGACTGGCGCTGACGTAAGCAGTCGCTTCAACTCTATGAAGCTCTGCTCACACTGCTCCGACCACACAAACGGAACTCCCTTTCTCATCAACCGAGTCAAGGGTGCAGCAACCTGAGAAAAGTCTCGAACAAACCTGCGGTAGTAACCTGCCAAGCCCAAAAAGCTACGAATCTCAGACACAGATCTGGGACTCTCCTACTGCAAAACTGCCTCGACCTTCGCTGGATCTACAGAAACTCCCTCACCTGAGATCACGTGCCCCAAAAAGTGAACCTGTTGTAGCCAAAACTCACACTTACTAAGTTTGGCATACAACTGGTGCTCTCGCAAAGTCTGCAACACGATCCTCAGGTGCTCAGCGTGCTCCTCGTCCGAAACGGAGTACACCAGAATGTCGTCAACAAACACTACGACAAACCGGTCCTAGAACTGGTAGAACACCCGGTGCATCAGATCCATGAAGGCCGCTGGAGCATTGGTGAGCCCAAACGGCATCACCAAAAACTCAAAATGTCCATATCTGGTCCGAAAAGCAGTCCTCTCAATGTCAGAATCTCTAATCCGCAACTGATAGTAGCCCGACCTCTGGTCGATCTTCGAAAAGGCATGAGCAGACTGAAGCTGATCAAAGAGATCGTCAATCCTAGGCAAAGGATACCTATTCTTCATGGTCACTTGGTTCAGCTTCCTATAATCAATACACAATCTCAGGCTACCATCCTTCTTCCTGACAAACAGAACAGGTGACCCCCAAGGAGAAAAGCTAGGACGAATATAGCCCTTCTCCAACAACTCCTCAAGCTGCCTCTTCAACTCCCTCAACTCTGCTGGTGCCATACGGTACGGTGCCTGTGCAAATGGTACAGTGCCAGGAACCAACTCAACAGTAAACTCAATCTCTCTCTCTGGCGGTAGACCAGGTAACTCTTCCGGAAAAACATCCGGAAACTCACACACTACGGGAATGACCCCCACTCCCGTGGCAACCTGGTCAAGGGTAATAGCAGAAACTAGAAAACCCTGACAACCAGAGGCAAGCAACCTCCCTGCCCTCAAAGCAGAAACTAGAAAGCGAGAAGTAAGAGGTACGATACCCTAGAAGTAGAACGCCGCTTCCCCAGGTATCCGTAACTACACCCTCTTCTTCTGGCAATCCATCACTGCACCTTACCGCTCTAACCAGTCCATACCCAAAATCACATCATAGTCCTGCAACTACAAAGCAAACAAGCGAGCTGACAACCACTGATCCTGCAACTGCACAGGTACCTCCTCGAGACAGTAGGACGTAAGAACAAAGTCCCCTATCGGAAACTCTACTTCTAGCTCAACAGACTCTCCCGAACTCAACTCTCCAAGGGAGTCTAAAAACTCCTCAGACACAAAAGAGTGAGAGGTACTGGAATCAAACAAAACTCTAGCAGTATAACCAAAAACTATAACAGTACCTTCCACTAGCTGAGCTGCCTCCGCGTCTGCACGAGTCAAGTGAGTAACACGACCTCTACCTCTCGACCCACCAGAACCTCCGGTCTGCTGACGCTGCTGCACAGGTGCCTGCTGCTGCTGCTGCGGCACACGAGGTAACAAAGGACAATCTCGCGCCATGTGACCCATCTGGTCACACCGGTAACACTGACCAGCAAAAGTACGCGGTACCTACTGCGAAGGCTGCCCTACAGGCTGATGAACACTCCCAACAGACTGTTGTCTCTGCTCTGCCTGCCTCTTATCACGCCGAAACTTCCTCCGAGATCCTGACTTCGCCGTCGTCCTAGTAGAAGTGGACGCGTAGGAAGTCGCAGTCCTCGGAGTCGTCTGCACACTACCCTGTTGTTGTCGAGGCTGAGTCGGAACTACCTGCGTCTGAACCTCTGCGCTCCGAGCACGGGTCTGTAAAGTGTCTACCTCCAATGCTGCCGCTGTCTGATAGGCCGCGTCCAAATCTGTAACGCGCGCAACTATCAGGGCCTGCCTGAGCTCTGGCCTCAAGCCCCTCACAAACTGCTGAGTCCTCAGACCCTCATCTGCCATAATCTGCGGAGCATAACGCCCTAGCTCTACAAATCTGGCCCTGTACTGCACTACAGTAAAGTCCCTCTGCTGCAAGTCCAGAAACTGGTACAACCTCTCCGTCCGGACGTAAGTAGGACAGAAGGCTCTCTCAAAAGAAACAACAAACTCCTGCCACGGAATCTGTCTAAGTGGGCGAGACTGAAAAGTAGTCTCCCACTCAGAGGACCACCAAGTCAACGCCTGCGCCTGCAACTGGTAACTAGCTAGAAACACTCGCTCCTCGGGAACACACTCCATGGAACGGAAAGTCTGCTCCACTGCATCTAACCACGCCCGCGCAATGTCTAGATCAGGCTGGCCCAAAAACTGAGGAGGATGAAACTGTAAGAACTCCCTCAACACCTTCCCAATACCACCCTGGGGTACCGGCACATCTCGGTGCTGTGCTACAAACTGAGCCATCCCCTCAAGAAATTGAGTCATGTCTAATCCCTGAGCTACCTGAGGAGGAGGTGGCGGCGGTGGCGGAACAATACCACTGTGTGCGTCCTGTGGCAAAGGCTGCGTCTGCTGAGGTGGCGGAGTGTCTCCAGCCTCCTGACGAGTCGCCTGCTCAGCCACTCCCTCTCTAGGACGTCGCCTAGGTGCCATAGTACTATACACAAAGCAAAAATATACACACATGAATACACTAACTAACTCCGGGTTAAATAGCTGCAACTATACTCTTTGTACTCTGAGTCTACATAATTGGTATTTCCTTATATATATATCTCATCAGACCAGGCTCTGATACAGAACTATAACGACCCAGAATCCGCATTACCAGTAAGTAACTAGTAACCCGAATTCTGACCCGCTAACCCACGAGACAAGCTCGGAAGGGTAAAAAGTTAAAGTCCGAGGAGACTATATATAAGAAGATACACACCATGCAAAGCTGTAAAATTTCACTATACATGAACATAACATGTACAACTCAGAGTCCGAGCTAAGTACAGAGTACAGAAGTACAACAAAAAGTACTACTCACTGCAGCTAGGGCACACCAACACCGGAGTATCTAGACTCGCCTGGAACGGGAGTCGACGACGACCCACCTGAAAGGGAAGGGACTGAGTCTCAAGAAAAGAGACCCATTAGGGAAAAGTAACCCCACCGGTAACAGTACTAAAGTGCGAAAAGTAAAAACAGAAAGTAAATACACGTCGCAACACAACCCAAAACTGTAAACCTCGCGGCTCAGTAACACACACTCACACACACACAGTAAGTAGGACTCAGCTATGGTCTGTGGCTTGGCGTCCCGTCACCACAGAGGCTCTCAACCCCAGCCACGTGTGCACACTATAGACGCTCTCTTTCGCGTCTGGTTCACGACCGGTTTTCCCCCTACGCGTGACCCTAGCGGTAGAGAAGGGGCTCCACGGAGACCGGCTCAAAACCACCACAAGGAGTACGCACAGGACAGAGTCGCACTCGGCGTCCTGGCTCACTAGCGGAGGACAACAACACGCTAGTCATGTAGACGGAGTCGCACCCACGCCTAGGAAACACAACAGAAATGGGCACGCGGTAACACAACACGCGTACAATAGATAGAGCACACTCAACGTCTGAAACTCCGTACAATAAGTGTACACCTCGTGTCACAACTAATTACTTCTATGCACAGGTGGAGTCACACTCTAAGCCTGGCCAGAATGTGTTATCAGGGTGGACATCACACGTGAACACCTTAAAACACAAAACCCAAGCCTGCTGAGACACAGGATATCAACGGCAGCATCGATTGTCGCCAACCTTAATGTAGACGGCACACACTATGCCGTTAACCCTAATTCAACGGCAATCGACCTTGTCGTTTATATCAACTTTGAAGATCTCAACGTCAACAGATGTGGACGTTAAGCTCTCCAGTCCCCAAAACCCAAAACAGTGTCGGGTCAGTCCAATTGGGTAGAATCACCCAATAGAACGCCTACTGATGGAGGGAAATACTTCCTCACATCATCTAACACTACCAGAACTTCATAAATAAGTGATCCAACACTTGAATCACTCAAAACACCCAAAATCCCGGCATGGTATAACCTAACCCTAAAATGCAAATAGCATACTAAACTACAAAATTAAGCATGCTAATCTGCTAAGGAGGGTTACAAAAGTTAAGTCCCTACCTCAGAATGCCTTAAAAACTCCCAAACAGCCACTAATCGCGCCGGAACCCCTCGAAGTCTCCGCGCGAATCGCACCAAATCTTCACGTTTCCCGCTCGATCAAGCACCGCCACGCGTACCAGAGCCTTCCCACGAACTCCCATCAACCAACAGAAGCAGTGGAAATAGACAAAGGCAAAAGTGGAGGGAAAGGAAGGAAAAGAGAAGAAGAAGTTCTGCTCTCGGGTTGCCCTATTTCTACAGGCTCGACCAGTAGACGTCCACATGTCTTGCCGCCTACTTGAACCGCCAATGGGTTGACGTCCGGACCGCTTGCCGTCAAGTTCAACGACAAACGTCCACATCGCTGGATGCTAACTCCAAGTCAACGACTAGACCCTGCCGCCAACTACAAGTTAACGACAATAGATCTTGTCGTCAACCACACAGAACCTTTACAAGACCCAATAAGGATCCACTAAGACCCGAGACCTTACACTTTGTTCAATATCCGAGTTGCCTTCAAAGCTGAAATCACAAACTTACCAGTCATATTCTTGGGTAACGGATGGGAAAATTCATCCTCACCTGGAATTTGGAAAATGATTATCTTCTTCCTACAATCCATAAGGGTGTAATGCTCCTCGAGCCAGTCAAAACCCAAAATGGCATCGTAGTCCTTCATCTTCAACAAATAAAAACTACCTGGCAAGTCTCGCTCCTTGATACACACATGGAGGGAGGAAAAACACTACCCAATCAACATGGTTCCTGATGGGGTGTGAACTAACAATGGAACCTCCATGTCCTCAGGGGCCACATCAGACTCCTTCATCAAGACCCTTACAAACTTCTTAGAGATAAAACTATGCGTAGCCCCAGTATCAAATAAAACATGAGCATGTATACCCATAATCAAAATAGTACCTTCTATGACGTGCTTTGCCAACTCCGCCTCATCTCTCGCTAAAGCAAAAACCTGAGCCTGGGCCCTTGGTCTCCTTTCTGCTCTCTGTGTTGGTCTAGCTGCTGCTGGTGCTTCTACTGTTGCAGTCTACTGTGCCATCTTCGGACAGTCACAGATCTTGTGGTTTTTGTCACCACACCTCAGGCATCTACCAGAAATCACCCAACAGACATCTCCTCTGTGACGCTTCCCACACTGAGAACATAAAGGCTTCTCTGCAACTGTACCACTACTCGTAATCGGTGTAGCCACTCTCGCTGGTACCACTACTCTGGGCTGGAACACTGAAGTCTTCTTCTATTTGTCCTGTTGCTGAAATACTGATCCTGACCTCTTTAAAGAAGCCCTCTTCTCTTCTAGATACACCTCCATCTCCACTTCTTGCATGCATGCCACTAACAATGCCTCATCCATCGAATAATGTCCAAGAGCCACGAGTCTAGTCCTCAAGGACGGCTTTAATCCCATCACAAATTTCTTCACCTTCCTCCGCTCGTTAGCTACTATGTGAGGTGCGTACTTCGACAGCTTTGCAAATCTAGACTCATACTCAAATACACTCATCGACCCCTAGGTCAACGTCAAGAACTTCTGCTCCATGCGATCTTGCACGTGCTCTGGAATATACTTTGCTCTGAATAGGAGAACAAACTCAGTCCATGTAACCTCAACAGCTCCATCCTCGAATTATGTGCGTAGTACTAATGACCACCACACATCGGCACACTCCTGCAAAAGAAGGTAGATAATTCTAAAAGTGTACTAAGAGCAACACACAACACTTCAAGAATCTTCATTACCTGCAGCATATAAGTGGCCAGAGTCACTCGCTCCTCTTCCGTGCTTCGTATAGCACAAAAGTTCTTCTCAGTCTCATGCAACTAACTCTCCGCCATAATTGGATCACTCTCCTCCTTAAAGAAAGGTGGAGTCATATGCCTGAACCACTCCATCATCGATGCACCTCCAATACCTGCCTCATGGGCAGGTGCTTGTGCCTACATCCAAGTCAAGTCCTTAGTTGGATTCGTCAAATCAACAATCTGATAATTACTTCCTAAGTACCAACCTGGGCCTACACTTACTCCTGCAAGGCAACTGCCATCTGTGCCTGGGTCTGCATCGCGTACACAAGTCCCTGCATCAGTGCTCCATAGTCCATGGGTGGTGGTGGGGGCGGTAATGGCATGCCGGCCTGCTCTGGTGCCTACTGATCTGGAGCCTGTGGACCTCTAGCTGGCTCATCACCTTGGGCCGAGCCTACTCCTCTATGACTACGCATAGCCATAGTCTGCAAAACAAGCATTTATTATAATGACCTATTATTCTAATTAATCTTGGACTAATTCTTTATGCAGACTTAAGGATATGAACACATTGTTCATAATTCATTTATGTATAAACTAAACCTGGAACGCTCTAATACCAATCTCTGTAACGCCTCTCTTAGAACCGGTACAGTTCTACCAACTCACATCGGTTCCAAGGGTGATGCCACAGTGGAAACATCCAACATTATCGGTTCAGATTGAGTTATACACAAATGACAATAAATGACAAGAAATTTGCAACAGAATGAAAATTTTGCTTTTCCATCAACATTGTATTCAAATACCAAGTCTAGAGCATAAAAGAAGAAACTACAATAGTCCAAAATAATAACAGTCCCACAAGTCTATAAATGACACAATGTTCAAATTACAATTTATTCTCACATACAAATTTACTCAAACACACTTCTGAGACAAAGATCTAAGCCTCCATGTCCTCTCGCTCAGAGTCAGAATGGACTAACTCCTCTGTACCGATATCCTCTGCCTCCCATGAAATATTAATCAAGTGTGAGTCTACTAGACCCAGAAAGCAACAAGGAAAGATAGTTCAAGATTTATCATATAACTACTTTTAAAATATGATAACATATTCAATCACTTGACCTTGATACAATATAGCTCTTACCTGTCAATGTACTCTAAATCATTTGTCAATCATTTTTCCATTGGAGATGATCACTTATCAATTAAAGAAAGCAATTCATATGGCATGTGATAATGGCATGTAGACCTTATCATGTAGTATGACATGTAGACAACATCATGTAGCATGTAGACAATATCATGTAGCATGTAGACAATATCATGTATAGTTGCCAAGACATAGCCCCACTATTAATAGAGTTCATGTAGAGTGTAACATTCACTTATCACCTACGCAAATTAGTGATGAAATCTTGGTCATTGCGCAATACCGGGGGAAGTCCTCCCCATCTTAATCAGTAGAACATGTCTACCTCTAGGATTTCATCCGTTGCCCATGGATTCATGTAGTCAATTTCATGTAGGTGAACCATAATCATAGGGGCATTCTATGGCATAGTTCCATGTAGACATCTCTATAATAGCAATGTCTTATTGGCCATATCATTTCAGAAATCTTATGACATGTTTTCAAGCAATTCATATCTATATATAATTCTAGAATGCTTTTTCGTAAAATTTTGCATGGTTGCCAATTCATTTAGTAAGACAACAACATAAGATCACACAACCCATTTCATCATTTCTGAAATCATTATTCTATTGTACAAAAGTGACCTATCATGATACTACATTAACTATTTAGATTAAAATCCCACATTCATGTATTCTCTCTCATATCTATTGATTTCCATATACATTTTCATAGTTCAGAAAATTGTAGCAGCAAGTATAGTGCACAAAAAATCATGAAATTTTGACAGTAAGTCTCTTCCTAGTCATGCATTACACATACCAAATTTCAGATTTTTATGAATCAAGTATCATTTCTTAGGATTATTTCTCACTACTTGAATTAACTAATATGGCACAATGCTCAAATGAAACAAACATTTACTGTGCGAAACTGAGCATGATCAGTCTATGTACTTCTATCTAACAACAATAATAACTCAAACAAAATCTCACAACATAGATCATACACAATTTATCTTTCTTCTCACATATCTTATCAAGATAACTAACTCTTAAAGAACCAATATGCATAGTCCATGTGATACTCATGACATTTTTGTTGTTTAACAGTGCCTATTTACACATAATATAACCTAATCCAAACCTTGTATCTGCATGAATCACAACTTATAAGCAATTTAAACAGATCTATAGAAAACAACACAGATGAACTTAACGGTATTGCAAGTTGACATTTACACAGGTTAATGACAACATACCATGTCGTTATGTTCAGTTGACGGCAACACATCATGCCATTAATATATATATAGACGTCCAATACATTGACGTTTACATGAAATAAATGGCGGTCGATGTTGACGTTAAGTTCTTCCGTTCAGAAAACTAGAAAACACACATGAAATACCAGAACTTTGACCCCATCCTACTCTCTTAATCATGGGTTTAAAAATCAATAAAAATGATATATCTATAGAGTCTAATATCCTAAACCGTTCCCCCATGTTACTTGCCTCTAACTCTCCTTCTGGAGTCACGAAGAAAAAGTTGAAGATGCCCACCTTGGCAACAAGGCAGTCCTCTTCACCGCCTTTGATCGCCCGATCCATCCTCTAGAATAGATCCTACACTTGGAGATCTTCCTAAGCACAATCCTTCAAGTTGCCTCTCTACCTAGCTTGCTTCGATTTGCATGAATCGCCGCACAGAAACTCATCCTTCAGCCCTCTTTTCTCACCTCTAAACTAGTCGAAAACCCCCTTCCTAAAGGCCAAATCGGGGTCTTATAATGACTCATGCGGTTTACCCCATCTCTAATCCTGGCCATTGAACTGAAAACGTCCCGATCCATCGGTTAAATGCCAAGAAAACGACCGATCATTTCACTCCGGAATGATAGCAGCAAAAACTGGCAAGTCAAGTTAACGTCAACATATGTTGTCATCTACCAAAAGGTAAATGACAATCGATCATGCCGTCTACATATCTGACAGAAAAATCAAATATTTTAGAAAAACATAAACGACACAGACCCCTGTCGTTTACAGCAAGTAGATGACAATCGATCATGCCATCTACTGTAGTCAACAACAGTGAATTGTGACGTTAATTCATCAATTTCACAATTCAATACTAGAAGTTGAAACACATACACACAATTATAAAATTCTAACAAGTCAAAGATCTAGGGCACTACACTTCCAGACTGTCTAAATCAGATTCTGAATGTGAAGTAAAGGAGGTTTCAAAATTTACCAAACCTAGTCCTGCCATGAGGGCTAGATTTACTTTTTCTTCTTCTTCTGATTCTGAGCTTGGTGAGTCTGAACTTGTTGCTTCCTCATTGTCCTAAGCTTCTGACATTGCTTTCTTATTGTATTTTTTTGAACTTTCTTTCTTTTCTTTTCTTTTTCTCATGCTTGTCTGCCTAATCCTTTCTTTTGAGTTTTGGACATTTAGTCTTGAAGTGTCCTGGATGCTTACATTTATAGCATATTGGTTCCTTGCTCTTCTTGTCCTTCTTGAAGTATCTATTGGATTCATACTTTTTCTTCTTAGCAAGGATTCTCTGAAGTCTTCTAGATAGTATTGCTTCATCATTGCTGTCTTCAGATTTTTCCTTAGAGTCGTCAGAGGATGAAGAGGAAGAGTTTGCAACTTTCAAAGTATTTGGCATTTTCTTTTTCGAAGAGCTTTCAGAAAATATTTCCATGTTAATTTCATGAGCCAATAGGGAACTAATTAATTTATCTATAGAAAGTTCTGTAAGATCATGCGCTTCTTCAATAGTAATAACTTTTGGAGTCCAGGAATGAGTTAATGATCTGAGAATTTTTCTAACTGTTTCTTCATTAGTAAGTTTTCATCTAGTGAACTTAAACCAACTGTTATATTAGTGAATCTATTATACATTTGAGTGATGTTTCATTAAGTAGAATTTGTGTGACGGACCACATCGTTCAAACCCGTTAACCTAATAACGAGCTTGACCCGACTCCGCCTCCCGCGAACAAGCCGAAGCCTCGCCAGGGATATCACACACAAGTCTGTGAAAACACAAAGGAACACACTGATATATATATAAGATTCGTCATCCCACACATATTTACAATGGATTTACATAGCGAAATTTCAACAAAAGTCAAACTCAAGTACACAGATTTGGGGCATACCTCTGGGCAGAATAGAAAAGTAAATTACACTGCTGGAGGCGCCGACCAACCACTGCTACATTGCGGCTCCGGACTAGAAGACGGGCGAGAAACCTTCTGCTCTCCTTCACCTGAAAGTAATAAGGGGTGAGCCTCACAAGTCACTGGCTCAATAGGGAAATTCCCTCAAAAGTTGTAAACCACAAAACACAAGAGAAGCAGGAGTAGAACATAGTTATTTATAGCTAACAAGTCTATCTGAGCATGGACTAATAATCACAATGCTTCAATGAACTTAAGCTAATAACAACAACTCAACTTAAATAAATAAATGGCAAACCACGCTCAGAAGTACGAGCTAAAGAAGGGTAATGTCAAACACGAGTCATGAAGACTGGTTCGCGACACCAGCTACAGACCCGGACAAGCAACACATGTCTACCTCTCAACCTCGTAGCCAAGGACAAAAGGTCCAGCTACCGCTCCACCACAACAGAACCAACAAGCTGTGGAGACAAACACACAATATAACTGCAGCTCACACAGCTACAGTTCCATGCCTGGCACCTTTAAGGTCTCTGGCCCGAGCACCCTAAAGTGAGGCACTGGAAACAAGGACTAGCTGGGGACCAGTACGTCTACCGGTGTCCGTCCCCCAACCAAGAGCGCGCTACAAGTGACTAAGTACACCCACAACACGCAAGCCATTGTCCCATTGTCGTCTTTCCCTCAGCCAAACATACTACTCAAACTACGGAGTGAGGGTGTCCAGGAAGATGACACAGACCGTAGTGGTACACAAGTATCGGGACAAGACCCGGAGCACTACGTGCCTGGCTCACAGAGAACCTGGGGTACCCGACTTGAGAGGTAACCACGGGCGGCGCCGTATACCCTACTTGCCTCGGATGCATAACCACGCAAACTCAGTAATGCCACTTACCACAAGTGTCAATGCACCGCTTAATAACCATAGTATGCAAACCAACACCCATATGGGCCCATATGTGAAACCATAACATAACATTGTGTAGACACACAAGGGCTCGGGTAGCAGTCATCCAAATCGCGTCGTACTTAGATGTCGCCATTTAATGACTAAATCGTGACGGACCAAGCCGTCGCGATATAGACTGAATCGTGACAGCTAGATCCATCGCGATTCAGCTGCAGAACCCTACCCAAAAATCCCCTCCGGGGGAAGCCCAAATCAGTCCTATACAGCCCATTTACACGCTATTTTGCCATGAAATAAGTCTCTACACATGCTATCTACCATGTTTAACCCATTAAAACCATTTAAAATCTTATTCATGCTCCATTCACATCGGAAAGGAGAAGAATCTCCCTACCACATGAAGAACGCAAAAGACGCGTAAATCGGTGCTGCCTTGGCATTTCCCGCGCTCCACGCAACGTCCTCGCGTCGAAAACCCGCCAATCCGCACGCCGGAATCGCCAAAAATTCCCACGCAAAACTTGCACAGGTCACCCCCACGGCTAAGTAGTGCTACCTGCACTGCTCGGCCTGGGGTGGCCGACTTTAACTACGAAGCAGAATCGCGACGGGGCTCGACGTCATGATTTAATCACGACGGGTAAAGCCGTCGCAATTAAACACGACGCTTCTGCATGCGCCACGCGGCGTGCATGCAGATGCGCACCCCGGGGAAGTGGCATTAGAAACGCGATGACTAGGGCGCTCACGATTCTCAGAATCGCGTCACCTGATCTGGTCGCGTTTCTAAAAATGCCAACAGAAGCTGGTGTAGCCTAAGTTCCACGCCTCCAGCCCATACGACCTGTACACAACCTGTCAAAGACATTTCATACACACTATTCTGGGCCGCACACCGGCCACCAAACCCGCTAAGCGAGGATCTGCGAGGATGCAAGAAATGCGCAACGTTACATTACTATCATCTAAAAAGAAATTTCGACCTCGAAATCTAAGGAGAAATCTAAATACATAAAGCATTAAACACAACACCATCTACTATCATCTAAAAAGAATTAAAAGCTTACTCAAACATGTAAGTATACGCTTTAAACATTTCCTCTGCTAACTCCCATGTATATTCTCCTCCCTGCCTGTTCTCCCATCTGACTTTTACCAATTCAATTACTTTATTCCTCAATTTCTATGTTCTGTAGCCTGTGATATGCACTAGGTATTCTGGCATAGACATGTCGGGCTTTAAATCATCTCGTTGATAACTGACTACCTGTGATGGATTTTTAATGTACTTCCTCAACATAGAGACATGAAAGACGTCATGAGCATCCGTAAAATCTGCCGGAAGATCAATTATGTATGCTGTCACTCCAATTCTTTCCCAAACCTGAAAAGGACCCACAAACCTCGGGCTTAACTTACCTTTCTTACTGAACCTCAAAACACCCTTAGTGGGAGAAACTCTTAGAAAAACATAATCCCCAACCTCAAATTGAAGTGGTCTACGTCGGGTGTCTGCATAACTTTTTTGTCGGCTTTGGGCTGTTTGCAACTTCTCTTTAATAAATCTGACCATCTCTGTAGTCTGCTGAAGTAACTCAGGGCCCATAACTTGCCTCTCCCCAACTTCATGCCAGTTCAATGGTGTTCTGCATGGCCTGCCATACAAGGCCTCATAAGGTGCCATTCCAATGCTGGTGTGATAACTGTTATTATAAGCAAATTCTACCATTCCAAGATGGTGTTCCCAACTGCCTCCCCACACTAAACAACAAGCTCGTAACATGTCTTCAATTGTCTGAATAGTTCTTTCTATCTGGCCATCAGTTTGTGGGTGATAGACTGAACTGTACCTCAACTCTGTGCCAACAACTCTTTGTAGACTCCTCCAAAAACCAAAAGTAAATCTTGGATCCCTGTCAGAAACAATTGTCTTTGGAATACCGTGCAATGGTACAATTCGGTCAACATCAATCCTTGCTAATCTGTCTACAGTCCAAGACATACTCACTGCTAGCAATCTGCATACCTTGGTCAATCTGTCAACAAACACCCATATGTCATTGTGTCCTGTAGCTGTCATCGGTAGTCCTGCCACAAAGTCCATAGCAATATCATCCCACTTCCACTACGGGATTGGTAATCGCTGAAGTAGCCCTCCTGGCTTCTGATGCTCTGCATTTATCTGTTGACAAAATGAACACCTTGCAATAAATTCTGCTATTTCTCTTTTCATGTGGCCATCAAAAGTACTTTTTCAAATCTTGATTGTAACGACCCTCTTCATACCGGTACGATTATACCAATCCCCATCGGTAAAAAGGGCGTCGTCACAGTGGGACATGTACCCAACACTGGTCAATAGGTTGATATGTACCTGAATAGCAATAGAGTACAGTGGAATAAAATAAACAACTCAACTCTTAACCCGTCACCAACACACATTCCACAATCTAAATAGCGAAATGGAAAGACAATGTCCACATTAATACAAAATAAAGGGAACTGCAATGTCCAAATATTGTTCATACAATAATCCTTTTGCGCAAAAGAAAAGTACAACTGGTAACAGCTCCACAAAATAGTCTTCTATATGATGATCCTCGTCACGCTTCCTTCTAGTGCACGATACCTGTCAACCTGTACGCCGAAGCAAGAGTGAGTCCAAAGACTCAGCAAGCAACACTACCCATAACATACACGTATAAGTCATAGGGATTTTACATGCACATTTACAATTTTCAAAACATGGCATACTAGTCATTTTCGAGTTTTCAACCTATCATGAAAGTTTTACAAGTTTATACATGGATCATGCTTTCAGATTTTGTAGGAATAAAATTTACCTATCACATGCTCTCTATTAATTTACTTATGAAACTTGTCTTTAAAAACCAAGACATGAGAGCTACTAACATGAACATTGTGCACACATGAAAGGAAACACAACTAGCATAGATCTTACATGTTTTTAGACAAATACATGGACATTTCTACATGCTTTAGGTTGCTGATTTCACATGATTCAATGGCTATAAATCTACACATGAGAGCTACAACGTTGCTTAAAACATATCATGTGAACAAACAATCATGCTATCTTGTACCAGTTTTCCCCAATTATCCCTAACATGGATCCTAGACATCTTTGCACATAATAACATGATGATAATAACATAAATTCACTGATTTCACATGATTTCAGATTTGTCTCACATGGGTTTCAATAACATATTTTCGCATTTTCAGTTTCACATGATTGCACACTTACTCATTCACATTGTTCGTTTTTACACATTTGACATGTACACATGTTCACACTTACACAATTTACTCATTTCCACATCATTTTCTCTACCACTTTCACTTATCACATATCACGTCGATTGCACTTACCACGTGCATCTTAGGCACTTACCACATGCCATGTTCACATATTTCACACTTTATTCATGTTTCATTACTTAAATAATTTGCCATGACACATAGTCCTAACCACCAGTAGAGGACACTAACAAATATCTCATAGCTCGTGCTCATTCCTTAGCACAGCTCTCAACACAACTCATAACACAACACATGACACAACTCATACACATACTCACCACCTAGGCAATACAGCGGTGAATCTTGGTAACTGCGCAGACTGGGAGAAGCCCTCTCCACCCTATCCAGTGGTACTTGTCCACCTCCGGGGTTTTCCCAATGCCTTTGAGACAAACTTATATCACATGGAGCCTTCTATAGGGACTTTTCTATATACGGCTCCCGATGCCTCTAGGGTAGCAGTGTCACATAGGCACAACTTTTACACTTTACTCATACTGAGTTTTAACATGTGTTTTACACATAACATAACACTCACATCTCCTTCGTTTTCTCATGCACAATGTGTCTTTGTTTTTCTCCTAATCATGCTACTACAGATTTCAGGAGTTTAACATAGTAAATTCACCAATCAAGTTGGTTTTAGACAATAACTAATCACATTTCGATAGTATACGTGGATTATCACAATTCACATGAAAATACATAACTTCTTGTTTACTGATCCAAATGACCTGAAATTTTAACCACATGTTGTTTTCGGGTTCAAGATCATACACTCAAATTTTCAGATTTTTCTGAGCTAAATAGAATTTACAGAAAATAAAACACATATTTAGCATGCTATTAGTAACTTAAGTTAACATGGGGTTTAACACGTCTTGTAATTTAGCCACTTGCTGTTTAAACATAAGCTACTAACATATGCAAGAATTTAGGATACAAAATTACCCTAATTCATACATCTATGGATTGAACCCTACAAACCATTCTTGCATGCTTCTATTTTTACCGAACCGAGCTTATTTACAAATTGCACAAGCATGGATAAGTTACCAAAATTTGTAAACACAGATGCTGACCCACTGATCTTCATGATTAGACTAAACCCAAGGCATTCATACTAATTCAAATCATGAACAAGGATTTGGAAGATTATCTACAAGTCATGCTCACAAGTTTAAATGATACCATTATCCCACATTCACCATCACACCACATTCATCCACACATCACAACTAACGATATACATAGAGTATAAGGTTTACCATATATCCTCATCACGGAAAAACATACCGAAATTAATGTATAAGGAGAACAGAATAGCTCACTGTTCTGTTCAGAGGAACTAGGCGGCAGTCTTTGGCCGCTGACTCAGGGTCAGCGGCATGGTCGATGGACGCCAAGCTCATCACAGGCGTCCAGGGACCTTGCCGTCGAATCAGGTCTGTGCATAAACACAGACCCGAGCTCTGAAACTTGGGTGAATAGGAGGATCTAGGACTCGAGGAAAAATCCATAAAAATAGCAAAACCCACCTAGACTCATACGGGGACACCATAGATAGGTCACTTGCCTTTCACAAATTCCTCCAAGGGATTTATGGCTTGGTGAAGACCTTCATGGGCAGTCCCAAGAAGTTGCAGAAACGCCCTCTAGATCGCTTTCCTCCGGGCTCCTGGGTGAGCTCCACAGCAAGGGGATGATGGGTAGGCCTTCTCCTTTGCTCCAGCTTCCTTCTTGTCGCAGTAGATGGCCGGATCAACCTCCAGGGGGTCGGATTTGGGAGTGCTAAAAGGGGTTTTTCTCACAGACTTTCTCTAGGGTTTTTCTTTCTCTATTTCTCCTCTTGCAAGGTGAAGTGAGGAGTGGGAGGGACCAAATTCGGGTTCAGACCTAAGGAGAGCCCCTCACCCACTCACCATACCGATTTGACAACCTGAGAGCCGTTGGGGGACATCCCCCAATGGTGGCCATACCTTGCTCCCGGATTTTCTGGCTCTGCAACGCATGCAGGTCAGAGAAATTGGCGTCAATATCGCTGGACGCCGGAGTTAGTGTTGGCGTCCATGTCTGGACGCTGACACTGGCTCAACGGCCTGGGCTTGACGCCAAGGTGCCTTCGGCCAGAACCCTAAATTACGCCGAAAACCATGCATACCAAGCTTATATACATGCAATATGTATACGGTATTATATCCATACTATCACCATGCAATACCTACCTTATTTATATTTAATATAAACATATTGACGCTAATTGGCCCTTCGGCCAGAACTTAAAAACATGCAGAAACTATGCTTACTCTATATATATATACATACAATGTATTAGGTGTAACATGTACATTACCATACCAGGCAATCAATATCATTCATACCTAGGCATACACAAGCATACATAAATACACTAAGATAGATGTACGTAGATATCTACCTATGCGTACATGATGTTTTACATAAGTGTGACTCAACACCCGGCAAAGTAAATGACAAGAATTATGAGGCTTCGCAAATCATTAGGGGGTGATATGAATTATGTTAGCTAGGAATAATCTATTCGATAAAATAGTCCTTGCACACACACACTTGATTTGACATATATATAGTATACACACACGGGTGTAGCATACTTATGTACATTATGCTTGGAATAGATGGATACAACATGCGCACCAGTAATTAGATTAACTTACACAACTTTACCTAACATTGCTTAAGTACTATATGCATAGGATTCCTTAATATGTACTATATGCATAATTTAGCCAATTGACTATTCTCACCTAAATATCATAAAAATACATGCATGTTAGTCTTGAGGAGTATAGAATTTCAATATAAACCACTAATTACACCTACCATGCTTGAACTCTTTATGCATATGCAATGTACGAAGTACAATATACACATTAGCTAAACTATGCAAATGAGCAACGCTTACAACTAATCATACACATGCATACACAAATACACCAAGGTGTTATGCATGTAGAATTAGGTATACAATTGTCACACGCACAAGATAACATACATTCGTACATACACATATGTACTTCATACACTCCCATACAAAATTCCATGAAATAGGTAGTATAGGATATTCTTCAATATTAAGATAGCACACGCATAGTATTATTCAAGTATCCTAAGTCAGAGATTCTTGGTATTCATAATACACCTCTAATTAGCTAATTGTTCACTTCCACATTAATCATCATATACACCTATGTAAACATATATAGATATTCGCACATGCTCATGTTCAAAAGAAGGATAAAACTTATAGTAGGCACAATGAACTACGCATGCTAAGCACACAACAACCGAACACCCAACACACCATTCCTATACATACATATATATAAAGAGAAAAAAAAATCGGGGTCTCACATTGATACATTTTAGTACTGCCTAGGTGAATGGTGTACCTGGATTTATGTGCCTCCTCTAGAACTCTTTGCTTTACTTCCACTTCTGCCAGTACATATAACTTGACTCTGAGCCTGACTACGTAGTTATCATCAATTGTGACACCTTCCATCTTAACAATTTCTACTAAATTTACATTTTTCCTCTGAGCTTCAACAATTTGCCAATACAATGATGGCTCAATAGCACTACTAGCTAGCACTGTTCGCCGCTGACTGCTTGGAACATATAATGAATTTTCTGCTATTGCTTCATACAATTTCCACTCCTTAATCATCATGTGACTCACATATGCTTTTCTGCTTAATTCATCTGCTACAACATTTGCTTTACCTGGATGGTAAGCCAAACTGAAGTTATAATCTTTCAAATATTCTACCCACTTGCACTGACGGAGATTCAAATCTTTCTGAGAGAAGATATATTTCAAACTTTTGTGATCTGTGAAAATTTCAAACCTCTCTCCATAAAGATAGTGTCTCCACATCTTCAAGGTAAAAAAAATGCTGCTAATTCCAGATCATGTGTTGGGTAGTTCTCTTCTGCTGGCTTCAACTGCCAAGATGCATAAGCTATAACATTGCCATGTTGCATTAACACTGCTCCAAGCCCTCTTCTAGACGCATCTGTATATATCATAAAGCCTCCACTACCTACTGGTGCTGTTGTAAGCCTTTTCTTTAATTCCATAAAACTTTTCTGGCAATCACTTAACCATACAAAAGGTACATCTTTCCTGGTTAATCTGGTCATTGGTGCTGCAATTTTAGAAAAATCTTGTATAAAATGCCTGTAATAACCTGCTAGACCCAGAAAACTTCTGATCTCTGTAATTGTCTTTGGCGCTTCCCATCTCATAACTGCCTCGACCTTGGCTGGATCAACTACAACTCCCCCTGCTGAAATAACATGACCCAGAAACTAAATTTCTTTCAACCAAAACTCACACTTATTAAACTTAGCATACAACTGATTTTCTCGTAAAGTTTGCAAAGTAATTCTTAGGTGTGCTGCATGCTCCTCCTCTGACGCTGAATATACCTGTATATCATCTATGAAAACCACTATAAACTGGTCCAGATATCGATGAAAAATTATGTTCATCAAGTTCATGAACGATGTTGGTGCATTGGTTAGCCCAAATGGCATAACCACAAACTCGTAGTGCCCATACCTGGTCCTAAATGTTGTCTTATCGATGTCTTTCTCTCTAATCCTTAACTAATGATACCCGGACCTCAAGTCAATCATGGAAAACACTTTAGCTGATTGAAGCTGATCAAACAAATCATCAATTCCTGGCAACATATACTTATTCTTTATAGTCACTTCATTCAGCTTCTGATAATCAATGCACATTCTGAAATTTCCATCTTTCATTCTTACAAATAACACAACAACTCCCCATGGTGAATAACTTGGCATGATAAAACCTTTTTCTAGTAATTCCTGCAACTGCTTCTTCAATTCTTTGAGCTCTGCTAGTGCCATTCTATACGGTGCTTTAGAAATTGGCATAGATCCTGGCTGCAATTCTACTGTAAAATCCACTTCCCGATGTGGAGCTAAACCTGGTAAATCATCTAGAAACCCATTGTTGAACCACTCTTATATTTTTACCCTTATATTTTGGTGATAACAAAACTTATGATTAATTAAATATTATAATTATATTGAATATCATGTTTTCCTAATAAATATAAATTTATGGCACTATCACTGTGTGACGTGCACTGATAAACAAAATTGATGTCTATTCAATATACATCGATTTCAGTTCAAAGTGCCACATTGATTTCAACTTAAACATCGACTCTATGTAAAAATCAATTTCGGTATAACATCGACTTCATATGAAACGACAACTTCGTTACTACAACAATTTCACTTGAACATCGATTCTGTTCAAACATCGATTTCACTTAAACATCGATTATGTTCAAACATCGATTTCACTTAAACATCAATTCTGTTGAAAACATCGATTTCACTTAAACATTGATTCTGTTGAAAACATAGATTTCAACTTAAACATCGACTCTGTTGAAACATAGATTTCATTAGAACATAGATTCTGTTCAAATATAGATTTCAACTTAAACATCGATTTCCTTTATACTCAGATATTTCAAAATGTTTTTGGCGCCTAATGAAAAGTCAAATATATTTCATTTGCGTAATCTTCTATCTTTCTGATAAAAGATATTTTTGCTTATCTCATAGGATCTCTTCTTTCCTGTCAGACAAAAAGGGCTTACCTACCACTTCTGGGTGACTGCAGGAAACACAGAAGTATGAGCCTTTTTTACTGAAACACACTTTAATCTAAATACTTTCTTCTATGCTTGTAGATCTCGAAGACCACCAAGTGATTGACAGTCAGAAGTAGAAGAATAGAAAGATCAGCAACAAGTAGAAGAGTTCCAACGAATCTCTTTAACTGATCTAATCAAAGCTGCTCATATAAAAGATAAAGCAAGGTTGTAGAACAAGAGAAGAGAGCTTTCCTGAAGATCATTAAAGGAGTGTACATCCTGTCAGGAACCTCAACTCCACATACACTCAAAGAAAGAGAGAAGAGCTCAAGCCCAATCGAGAGAAGCTTTTCATAGCAGAAGTTTTCGAAGCTTTCAAGCCTTATTCTCTTCACTCTCTCTCTATAGTCATTGTAATTCCTGGGGAGAGTCCTTTGCTGAGAGTTTCTGGGTTAGAGTCTATTCTTGTAAAACTCTCAGCTTTGTTCTTTCTTTTCTAAGAAAGATTTCTCTCTAGCTGTAGGACTGTATACAGTGAGTCTCTTCCTATGTGAAGAGTTGGCCAGTGTAGTTGCTGGCGTTTTCTGTCCAGCTGAGAGACTTTACTCAGTGTAGAACCTAGCTGGAGGTTTAAGTCTAGCAGAACCGCACTGGGGTTTGTACTAAGAGGTTGGCTTCTTGACCTGTAAGAGAAGTGAGCTACCTTCTTGCCCAGAAAAGAGAAGAAGACCAACTGGGGTGTTGGGTGTTGTATTGTCCTTAAGTGGGACTGTACCCTTGGTTAGTTTAATCCCAAGAGATTGCTTGGGGACTAGACGTAGGACTTCCATATGGGAAGGGCCGAACCAGGATAAATCTCTTGTGTTTTTTGTGTGATTGTTTACTTGCTTCCGCACTGCTACTCTCTATCACACTTAACTAACCAAACTTTCAAGTGATAATTTTCTGTGTTTAAGTTTCTGTTTCAGATTTCAGAAAACCTATTCACCCCCCCTCTAGGTTAGCTTGCTGCCGTACCAAAAGGGCCAACACACATATGCAAATTCCCTAACCACTGAAACTGCTTCTACTGACTTACCAGATTCAACCAAACTCACTGAAGCTAGGTAAGCTACACAACCCGCATTCAACAACTTTCTAGCTCTAAGTGCTGAAATTATAAACTTGGAAGTGTAAAATGACATACTTTGAAGTTCAAATACTGCTCCATTAGGGTGACAAAACTTGACCCTCTTGTTTCTGCAATCAACCATTGCTCCATAGGCTTCCAGTGAATCCATTCCCAAAATGATATCATAATCTCTTAACTGCAAAGCATATAATGTAGCAGGCAACAAGTTCCCTTGAATCTCAATAGGGACCTCATCGATATAGCAAGAAGTGAGCATAAACTCACCTGAAGGAACTTCTACAACTAACTCACACAACCTTTCTTCTAACGGGTGTACCATATTATCCATAAATTCCTTAGAAATAAAAGAATGTGAAGCACCAGGATCAATTAAAACTTTTTCTGAAAATTCATAAATGGGCAATATACCTTCTATCAGATTAGAAGCCTCTACTTGCACCCGAGTGATAGCCATAATCCGGCCTCTACGACGTTGGTGTGGTGCTCCTCTACCTCATGCTGTTGGTGACTACTGGGGCTGCTGTTGATGCTGCTGCTAAACTCCTCTTCCATATCCATACTCCCTTGGTTAGGGACAATTGCGAATCAAATGTCCCGGCTGATCACAGTTATAACACCTGTAGCCCGGTGGAATTATAGGCTGCCTTGTTGTACCCTGTTGCGATTCTTCCGCCTACGGTCTGTAACCTTGCCCTTGTTGAAACATTTTCTGGCGACCTCCTCATCCTCTAAATATCTTCTTCAATTTCGAACCCCACTTGCTGAAACTCGAAGAAGATGACCCCACTGGTGCCTTTCCTTTACTGATTCCTGAGGATTGTTGTGGTAGTCGAAAACTACTAGAATCCCCCGCCTAACGGGTCTGAACTAACCTCTCTAAAGTAGCTGCTCTCTGTGCCACTTCCTCCACAGTCTTGCACATAAGTAGTATCATCGCATTCTGCAACTATATCCTTAATCCACGAATGAAATATTCAACCATCATTGCATTATTTGTTATAACATATGGTGCATATCTACTAAGTGCCATAAATCTCATCTGATATTCTAAAACAGAAGAAACCTCCACCATTCCTGTGCAAAACCCTGTAACTGATAGGTAGCCAGAACTACTCTATCTACTGGTGGACACCTCATAATCACAAAGACCCTTTCTATTTCATGGATCCAATGCTCAGTTGTGTCTGGATTGGGTCCCTCTGTATAAGTACGTGGCTGTAATCTCAGAAATCATTCAATCTGCATGGTTGGTTCAGCTGCTGCCCTCACTGGTGGTGCTAGTGGCACAGGTACCACAAAAGGTACCTCCACTCCTGGTGGTGGTGGGGGTGGTATAACTGGTACCGGTCCTGCCTCCTCAACAATTGAAGGCCCTGCTACTATTGGCTGTGCTGGACCCTGCTGGTCTAACCTTGTTCTTATCTGAGTTATACTCTCCCATAGCCGCTCAATCAACTGATGGGTTGTTTCCTCCGGCTCATCTCCCCCTGTAACGACCCTCTTCATACCGGTACGATTATACCAACCCCCATCGGTATAAAGGGCGTCGTCACAGTGGGACATGTACCCAACACTGGTCGATAGGTTGATATGTACCTGGATAGCAATAGAGTACAGCGGAATAAAGTAAACAACTCAACTCTTAATCCGTCACCAACACACATTCCATAATCTAAATAGCGAGGTAGAAAGACAATGTCCACATTAATACAAAATAGAGAATTTCAAAGTCCAAATATTGTCCATACAATAATCCTTTTTGTGCAAAAGAAAAGTACAACTGGTAACAGCTCCACAAAATAGTCTTCTAATGATGATCCTCGCCACGCTACCTTCTAGTGCACGATACCTGTCAACCTGTACGCCGAAGCAAGAATGAGTCCAAAGACTCAGCAAGCAACACTACTCATGTATACACATACAAGTCTTAGTGGTTTCTACATGCACTTTTACAATTAACAACACATAGCATGCTAGTCAATTCAAGTTTTCTACCTATCATGAAAGTTCTACTATTTTATACATAACTCATGCTTTCAGATTTGTAAAATGAAATTCACCTATCACATGATCTCTATTACATTTGCTCAGGAACTTTAGTCTTTTAAAGAGCTAAAACATGAAAGCTATCAACATGAACAATTTACACACATGAAAGGGAACACAACTAGCATGGATTTCACATAGTTTTAAACACATACACGAACCTTTTCACATGCGTTAGATTGCTGATTTCATATGATTCAATGACTATAAATCTACACATGAGAGCTACAATAATACATAAAACACATCATGTGAACAAGTAATCAAGCTATCTTGCACTCATTTTCACTAATTATCCCTAATATGGATTCTAGGCATTTATGCACACATAAGCATGATAATGACAACATGAGTTTACTGATTTCACATGGTTTCCAATAACACATTCTCACATTCTCGGTTTCACATGATTTCATACTTACTCATTCACGTTGTTCACTTTTACACATTTGACACGTACACATGTTCACACTTATACAATTTACTC
The DNA here is from genome assembly GCA_014218235.1 of Colocasia esculenta. NCBI lineage: Eukaryota > Viridiplantae > Streptophyta > Magnoliopsida > Alismatales > Araceae > Colocasia > Colocasia esculenta. Next base: position 71,380,298 of record CM024755.1, read on the forward strand.
ATTTTCACATCATTTTCTCTTTCACTTTCACTTATCACATATCACATCGATTGCACTTACCATGTGCATCTTGGGCACTTACCACGTGCCATATTCACATATTTCACATTTTACTCATTTTTCATTACTTAAACAATTTTCCATGACACATAGTCCTAACCACCAGTAGTGGACACTAACAATATCTCATAGCTCGTGCTCATTCCTTAGCACAGCTCTCAACACAACTCATAACACAACACATGGCACAACACTTACACAACTCATACACATACTCACCACCTAGGCAATACAGCGGTGAATCTTGGTAACTGCGCAGACCGGGAGAAGCCCTCTCCACCCTATCCAGTGGTACTTGTCCACCTCCGGGGTTTTCCCAATGCCTTTGGGACAAACTTATATCACATGGAGCCTTCTATAGGGACTTTTCTATATACGGCTCCCAATGCCTCTAGGGTAGCAGTGTCACATAGGCACAACTTTTACACTTTACCATTTTACACATGGTTTTACACATAACTCTTCTCATTTCATTCACTTTCTCACTCACATGAACATTTCTGTTTTTCCTTAACATGGTACTACAGAATTTCAAGAGTTTAACATACAGTGACCACACTAATCATGTTGGTTTTAGACCATAACAAACCACGTTACAATTATATGCACGAATTATCACATTTCACATGAAAACACATAACTTTTTATTTACTATTCCAATTGACCTGAAATTTTAACCACATGCTGTTTTCGGGTTCAAAATCATTCCCTCAATGTTTCAGATTTTTCTGAGCTAAATAGGATTTACAGAAAATCAAACACCTAATTAGCATATTATTCACAACTTAAGCTAACATGGGTCTAACACATTTTGCAATTTATCCACTTACTGTTTTGCACAGAGACTACTAATATATGCATGATTTTAGAATACAACATCACCCTAATTCATACATCTATAAGTCAATTACCACAAACCATTTTTGCATGTTTTTATTTTACCGAACCGAACTTATTTACAATTTCTCAAGCATGGATAAACTAATAAATTTGGCAAACACATATGCTGACCCACTATTCTCAATGATCAAACCGAAACCAAGGCATTCACACAAACCCTAATCATAAATCATGGATTTTACAAGATTGTCTACAAGTCATGCTCACATGTTTACAAGATATCATTATCCCACATTCACCAACACAACCCACATTCATCTACAACCACAATGCACAATATACATAGAGTATAAGGTGTACAATATATCCTCATCGCATAAAACATACCGAATTTAATGTATAAGAGGGACAGAACAGCTCACTGTTTTGTCCAGAAGAACTAGACGGCGGTCTCTGGCCGCTGACTCAGAGTCAGCGGCAGGATCGATGGACGCCAAGCTCATGATATCGGCGTCCAGGGACCTTGCCGTCAAACCAGGTCTGTGCAGAAAACACAGACCGAGCTCTCAATCTTGGGTGAATTGGAGGGTCTAGGACTCGAGGAAAATTCCATAAAAATCATAGAAACATCCTAGACTCATAAGGGAACACCATGGATAGCTCACTTGCCTCTCTAAAATTCCTCCAAGGGATTTGTGGCTCGAAGAAGACCTCCTTGGGCAGTTCCAAGAAGTTGCAGAAGTGCCTCCAAGATCGCCTTCCTCCGGGTTCCTGGGTGATCTCCACGCCGAGGGGATGATAGGGAAGCCTTCTCCTTTGCTTCAGTCTCCTCCTCGTTGCAGTAGATCTCCAGATCCAGCTCCAAAGGGTCGGATTTGAGGGTTCTAAAATGGGGTTTTCTCACAGAATGCTCTAGGGTTTTTTTTTCTTTCTTCTCCTCTCCTCTTGCAAGGGTGAAAATGAGAAGTGGGGAGAGGCCAATTCGGGTTCAGGATGTAGGAGAGCCCCCCACCCACTTACCATGCCGATTAGACAGCCTTAGATCCGTTGGGGGACATCTCCCAATGGGTGGCCATGCCTTGTTTCAGAAGACAGCAGCTCCGCTGCGCATGCAGGTCAGAGAGGTTGACGTCCACATCGCTGGACGCCTAGGTCAGGCTTGGCGTCCAGGTCTGGAAGTTGACTCCAACTCGGCGGCCAGAGGTTGACGCCAAGGTGGCCTTTGGCCAGAACCCTAATTTATGCAGAAACTATGCATGTAATGCATGTATTCATGCATTATGTATCTAGTAGGGTATACTTACTATCACCATTCATTACACAAATTATGTACACTTAATATAACCATATGCACATTAATTATACTAATTAATATGTACATAAATATCTATATACATACACAAGCATACATAAATATACTAAGATAAAATGTACGTAGACACCTACCTGTACGTACATGATATTTTACATAAGTATGACTCAACACACGGCAAATTAAATGACGAGAATTATGAGGGCTTCGCAAATCATTAGGAGGTGATATGATTTATGCTAGCTAGGAATAATCCATTCGATAAAATAGTCCTCGCATGCACACACTTGATTTGACATATATATAGTATACTCACACTGGTGTAGCCTATTTACGTACATTATGATTGAAACAGATGGGCACAATATGCGCACCGGTAATTTGATTAACTTACACAACTTTACCTAACATTGCTTAAGTATTACATGTATAGGATTTCTTAATATACACTATATGCATAATTCATCCAATTGACTATTCTCACCTAATCATCATGAAGATATATGCATGTTATTCATGAGGAGTATAGAATCCCAATATGACCACTAATTACACCTACTATGCTTGAACTCTTTACGTACATGAAATGCACGAAGTACAATGTACACATTAACTAAACCATGCAATAACAACGTTTACAACCAAATATACATATGCATACGCAAATACACTAAGGTGTTATACATGTAGAATTAAGTATACAATTGTCACACATATAAGATAACATATATACGTACTTACACATATGTACTTCATACACTTCCATACAAGGTTCCATAAAATAGGTAGTATAGGATATTCTTCAATATTTAGATAGCACGTGCATAGTATTATTCAAGTATCCTAAGTCAGAGATTCTTGGTATTCCTAATACACCTCTAATTGTCTAGTTGTTTAGTTCCACATTAATTATCGTATACCCGTATCTATACATATATATATACAGATATACGCACATGCTAATATTCAAGGGAAGGATAAAACTTATAGTAGGCACAATGAACTACGCATGCTAAGCACACAACAACCGAACACCCAACACACCATTCACACACACACAGATATATAAAGAGAGTAAAAAAAAAATCCGGGGTCTTACACCCTCCCCCTCTAGAAAAAGATCTTCGTCCTCGAAGATCTTATCGAGTACCTGTGGTGACGTCGCCTAGGTCATCATCAGCTACTCTCGCTCCTATATCGTGGTCGGTGAAGCACCTCGCGGAGTGAGCTTCGTCTTCAGATTCGGACACTCTTTAAGCCGATGATCTTTGCTTCCACATTTAAGACACCTTCCTTCCTTACTCCAACATGCTTTCCCACCATGACGCTTCCCGCACTCGGGCTTCTCGATGCTTGAGACCACAGTTGACTGTTGACTTTCCAAGGGTTTCTCCTTGGGAGTTGCCTCCCCCTCTGGGAGAGATCCCGCTCCTTCCTCTTGATGGGTGGTCACACCTAGAAGTTCTCCTAAGGTACGTGAATCGAGTTCCAGAAGCCTAGTCCTTACTGATGGCTTAAGTCCTTTCACAAAATTCTTCAGCTTACGGTTCTGCTCATACCTCCGAGACTGAGCACCACGTCTACCACGTCCAGCCATAGTCTGCAAAATGAATAACTAAATTAGAACCTAGGTTACTATATTCTAACTATTCTCTCTATTATCTTCTATCCATTAGTAGGAGATTCTATATGTATGGACAATTCTCTATGAAGACTTTGCAATGTTGTGACGGTGATGGCCTATCCATGTACAGTCTCAACCTTATGCTCTGATACCAATCTCTGTAACGACCCTCTTCATACCGGTACGATTATACCAACCCCCATCGGTATAAAGGGCGTCGTCACAGTAGGACATGTACCCAACACTGGTCGATAGGTTGATATGTACCTGGATAGCAATAGAGTACAGCGGAATAAAGTAAACAACTCAACTCTTAATCCGTCACCAACACACATTCCATAATCTAAATAGCGAGGTAGAAAGACAATGTCCACATTAATACAAAATAGAGAATTTCAAAGTCCAAATATTGTCCATACAATAATCCTTTTTGTGCAAAAGAAAAGTACAACTGGTAACATCTCCACAAAATAGTCTTCTAATGATGATCCTCGCCACGCTACCTTCTAGTGCACGATACCTGTCAACCTGTACGCCGAAGCAAGAATGAGTCCAAAGACTCAGCAAGCGACACTACTCATGATATACACATACAAGTCTTAGTGGTTTCTACATGCACTTTTACAATTAACAACACATAGCATGCTAGTCAATTCAAGTTTTCTACCTATCATGAAAGTTCTACTATTTTATACATAACTCATGCTTTCAGATTTGTAAAATGAAATTCACCTATCACATGATCTCTATTACATTTGCTCAGGAACTTTAGTCTTTTAAAGAGCTAAAACATGAAAGCTATCAACATGAACAATTTACACACATGAAAGGGAACACAACTAGCATGGATTTCACATAGTTTTAAACACATACACGAACCTTTTCACATGCGTTAGATTGCTGATTTCATATGATTCAATGACTATAAATCTACACATGAGAGCTACAATAATACATAAAACACATCATGTGAACAAGTAATCAAGCTATCTTGCACTCATTTTCACTAATTATCCCTAACATGGATTCTAGGCATTTATGCACACATAAGCATGATAATGACAACATGAGTTTACTGATTTCACATGGTTTCCAATAACACATTCTCACATTCTCGGTTTCACATGATTTCATACTTACTCATTCACGTTGTTCACTTTTACATATTTGACACGTACACATGTTCACACTTATACAATTTACTCATTTCCACATCATTTTCTCTTTCACTTTCACTTATCACATATCACATCGATTGCACTTACCATGTGCATCTTGGGACTTACACGTGCCATATTCACATATTTCACATTTTACTCATTTTTCATTACTTAAACAATTTGCCATGACACATAGTCCTAACCACCAGTAGAGGACACTAACAATATCTCATAGCTCGTGCTCATTCCTTAGCACAGCTCTCAACACAACTCATAACACAACACATGGCACAACACTTACACAACTCATACACATACTCACCACCTAGGCAATACAGCGGTGAATCTTGGTAACTGCGCAGACCGGGAGAAGCCCTCTCCACCCTATCCAGTGGTACTTGTCCATCTCCGGGGTTTTCCCAATGCCTTTGGGACAAACTTATATCACATGGAGCCTTCTATAGGGACTTTTCTATATACGGCTCCCAATGCCTCTAGGGTAGCAGTGTCACATAGGCACAACTTTTACACTTTACCGTTTTACACATAACTCTTCTCATTTCATTCACTTTCTCACTCACATGAACATTTCTGTTTTTCCTTAACATGGTACTACAGAATTTCAAGAGTTTAACATACAGTGACCACACTAATCATGTTGGTTTTAGACCATAACAAACCACGTTACAATTATATGCACGAATTATCACATTTCACATGAAAACACATAACTTTTTATTTACTGTTCCAATTAACCACATGCTGTTTTCGGGTTCAAAATCATTCCCTCAATTTTTCAGATTTTTCGGAGCTAAATAGGATTTACAGAAAATCAAACACCTAATTAGCATATTATTCACAACTTAAGCTAACATGGGTCTAACACATTTTGCAATTTATCCACTTACTGTTTTGCATAGAGACTACTAATATATGCATGATTTTAGAATACAACATCACCCTAATTCATACATCTATAAGTCAATTACCACAAACCATTTTTGCATGTTTTTATTTTACCGAACCGAACTTATTTACAATTTCTCAAGCATGGATAAACTAATAAATTTGGCAAACACATATGCTGACCCACTATTCTCAATGATCAAACCGAAACCAAGGCATTCACACAAACCCTAATCATAAATCATGGATTTTACAAGATTGTCTACAAGTCATGCTCACATGTTTACAAGATATCATTATCCCACATTCACCAACACAACCCACATTCATCTACAACCACAATGCACAATATACATAGAGTATAAGGTGTACAATATATCCTCATCGCATAAAACATACCGAATTTAATGTATAAGAGGGACAGAACAGCTCACTGTTCTGTCAAGAAGAACTAGACGGCGGTCTCTGGCCGTTGACTCAGAGTCAGCGGCAGGATCGATGGACGCCAAGCTCATGATATCGGCGTCCAGGGACCTTGCCGTCAAACCAGGTCTGTGCAGAAAACACAGACCGAGCTCTCAATCTTGGGTGAATTGGAGGGTCTAGGACTCGAGGAAAATTCCATAAAAATCATAGAAACATCCTAGACTAATAAGGGAACACCATGGATAGCTCACTTGCCTCTCTAAAATTCCTCCAAGGGATTTGTGGCTCGAAGAAGACCTCCTTGGGCAGTTCCAAGAAGTTGCAGAAGTGCCTCCAAGATTGCCTTCCTCCGGGTTCCTGGGTGATCTCCACGCCGAGGGGATGATGGGGAAGCCTTCTCCTTTGCTTCAGCCTCCTCCTCGTTGCAGTAGATCTCCAGATCCAGCTCCAAAGGGTTGGATTTGAGGGTTCTAAAATGGGGTTTTCTCACAGAATGCTCTAGGGTTTTTTTTTTCTTTCTTCTCCTCTCCTCTTGCAAGGGTGAAAATGAGAAGTGGGGAGAGGCCAATTCGGGTTCAGGATGTAGGAGAGCCCCCCACCCACTTACCATGCCGATTAGACAGCCTTAGATCCGTTGGGGGACATCCCCCAATGGGTGGCCATGCCTTGTTTCAGAAGACAGCAGCTCTGCTGCGCATGCAGGTCAGAGAGGTTGACGTCCACATCGCTGGACGCCTAGGTCAGGCTTGGCGTCCAGGTCTAGACGTTGACTCCAACTCGGCGGCCAGAGGTTGACGCCAAGGTGGCCTTTGGCCAAAACCCTAATTTATGCAGAAACTATGCATGTAATGCATGTATTCATGCATTATGTATATAGTAGGGTATACATACTATCACCATTCATTACACAAATTATTTACACTTAATATAACCATATGCACATTAATTATACTAATTAATATGTACATAAATATCTATATACATACACAAGCATACATAAATATACTAAGATAAAATGTACGTAGACACCTACCTGTACGTACATGATATTTTAAATAAGTATGACTCAACACACGGCAAATTAAATGACGAGAATTATGAGGGCTTCGCAAATCATTAGGAGGTGATATGATTTATGCTAGCTAGGAATAATCCATTCGATAAAATAGTCCTCGCATACACACACTTGATTTGACATATATATAGTATACTCACACTGGTGTAGCCTATTTATGTACATTATGATTGAAACAGATGGGCACAATATGCGCACCGGTAATTTGATTAACTTACACAACTTTACCTAACATTGCTTAAGTATTACATGTATAGGATTTCTTAATATACACTATATGCATAATTCATCCAATTGACTATTCTCACCTAATCATCATGAAGATATATGCATGTTATTCATGAGGAGTATAGAATCCCAATATGACCACTAATTACACCTACTATGCTTAAACTCTTTACGTACATGAAATGCACGAAGTACAATGTACACATTAACTAAACCATGCAATAACAACGTTTACAACCAAATATACATATGCATACGCAAATACACCAAGGTGTTATACATGTAGAATTAAGTATACAATTGTCACACATATAAGATAACATACATACGTACTTACACATATGTACTTCATACACTTCCATACAAGGTTCCATAAAATAGGTAGTATAGGATATTCTTCAATATTTAGATAGCACGTGCATAGTATTATTCAAGTATCCTAAGTCAGAGATTCTTGGTATTCCTAATACACCTCTAATTGTCTAGTTGTTCAGTTCCACATTAATTATCGTATACCCGTATCTATACATATATATATACAGATATACGCACATGCTAATATTCAAGGGAAGGATAAAACTTATAGTAGGCACAATGAACTACGCATGCTAAGCACACAACAACCGAACACCCAACACACCATTCACACACACACAGATATATAAAGAGAGTAAAAAAAAAATCCGGGGTCTTACACCCCCACCTCCCCAGTCTCTCCTGTCAGCCATCTCAAATTCCTGCACAAACAACATTCCAACCACATACATACCAACAAATCAATACAAAACCAGGGTCAACTACCAGCAGTGGACTAATGTTGAAATCAGGCCATGTAATCTTCCAGTTCCTTCATATTTACATGGACCTTTGTCTGATACCAACTGTGACAGACCACGTCGTTCAAACCCGTTAACCTAATAACGAGTTTGACCCGACTCCTCCTCCCACGAACAAGCCGAAGCCTCGCCAGGGATATCACACACAAGTTCATGAAAACACAAAGGAACACACTGACATATATATATATATATAAGATTCGTCATCCCACACATATTTACAATCGATTTACATAGCCAAATTTCAACAAAAGTCAAACTCAAGTACACAGGCCAGGGGCATACCCCTGGGCACAACAGAAAAGTAAATTACACTACTGGAGGTGCCGACCCAACACCGCTACGAGGCAGCTCTGGACTAGAAGATGGGTGAGAAACCTCCTGCTCTCCTTCACCTGAAAGCAATAAGGGGTGAGCCTCACGAGTCACTGGCTCAGTAGGGAAATTCCCTCAAAAGCCGCAAACCACAAAACACAAGAGAAGCAGGAGTAGAACACAGTTATTTATAGCTAACAAGTCTATCTGAGCATGGAATAATAATCACAATGCTTAAATGAACTTAAGCTAATAACAGCAACTCAACTTAAATAAATAAACAGCAAACCACACTCAGAAGTACGAGCTAAAGAAGGGTAACACCAAACACGAGTCACGAAGACTGGTTCGTGACACCAGCTACAGACCCGAACAAGCAACACAGGTCTACCTTTCAGCCTCGTAGCCATGGACGAAAGATCCAGCTACTGCTCTACCACAACAGAACCAACAAGCGGTGGAGACAAACACACACCACAACTGCAGCTCACACGGCTATAGCACTTACCTGGCACCTTTAAGGTCTCTGGCCCGAGCACCCTAAAGTGAGGCACTGGAAACAAGAACTAGCTGGGGACCAGTACGTCTACTGGTGTCCGTCCCCAACCAAGAGCCCGCTACAAGCGACTAAGTACACCCACAACACACAAGCTACTGTCCCATTGTCGTCTTTCCCTCAGCCGGACGTACTACTCAAACTATGGAGTGAGGGTGTCTAGGAAGAAGACACAGACCGTAGCGGTACACAAGTACCAGGACAAGACCCCGAGCACTACGTGCCTGGCTCACAGAGAACCTGGGGTACCCGACTCGAGAGGTAACCACAGGCGGCGTCGTATACCCGACTTGCCTCGCATGCATAACCACGAAAACTCGGTAATGCCACTTACCACAAGTGCCAATGCGCCACTTAATAACCATAGTACGCAAACCAACACCCATACGGGCCCATACGTGAAACCATAACATAACACTGTGTAGACAAACAAGGGCTCGGGTAGTAGTCATCCAAATCGCGTCGTACTTAGATGTCGCCATTTGATGATTGAATCGCGACGGATCAAGCCGTCACGATACAAACTAAATCGCGATAGCTGGATTCGTCGCGATTCAGCTGCAGAACCCTACCCAAAAATCCCCTCTAGGGGAAGCCCAAATCACCCCTGTGCAGCCTATTTACATGCTATTTTTCCATGAAATAAGTCTCTACACATGCTATCTACCATGTTTAACGCATTAAAACCATTTAAAATCTTATTCATGCACCATTCACATCGAAAAGGAGAAGAATCTCCCTACCACACGAAGAACGCAAAAGATGCGTAAACCAGTGCCGAAAATCCCCACACATAACCTGCGTAGGTCACCCCCACGGCTGAGCAGTGCTGCCTACACTGCTCGGCTTGGGGTGGCCGACTTTAACTACGAAGTAGAATCGCGACGGGGCTCGACGTTGCGATTTAATTACGACGGGTAAAGCCGTCAAAATTAAACGTGACGCCTCTGCATGCGCCACGCGGCGCACATGCAGACGCGCACCCCGGGGAAGCGGCGTTAGAAACGCAACGACCAGGGCGATCGCGATTCTCAGAATCGTGTCGCCTGATCTGGTCGCGTTTCTAAAAACACCAACAGAAGCTGGTGTGGCCTGAGTTCTAGGCCTCCAACCCACATGACCTATACGCAACCTGCCAAAGACATTTCATACACACTATTCTGGGCCGCACACCGGCCACCAAACCTGCTAAGCGAGGATCTGCAAGGATCTGAAAAATGCGCGAGGTTACATTTTGAATTGCTCATATTATTACTTGCAAATAGGCTTTCATTGGTGTTGCCTTCCATTATTTCGGTGGAGCAGGGTGCTTTTGTCCAAGGTAGGAACATCATAGGCAATGTTTTTCTGGCTAGGCAATTGACTGCTAATCTGGGAAGGAAAACTAGAGGACACAACATCATTTTTAAGCTTGACATGATGAAGCCTATGATAGAGTTGAATGGGATTTTTTATTGGCAGTTCTTCGCAAATTTGGTTTCTCCTCTAGATTCAATTCTTATGTAGCTATGCTCATATCTAATTGTTGGTTCTCTGTTTTGTTCAATGGGGCTCTTGCTGGCTACTTTAAATCTACCAGAGGCCTTCGTCAAGGGGATCCTCTTGCTCCTACTCTTTTCATTATAATGGAGGAAACTCTCAGTAGGGGGCTGCGCATGCTTCTGGATAGTGGTAATCTCAAACCTTACTTGGGTCCTAGAGGATGTCATACCTTGTCTCACCTCCTGTATGCTGATGATGCACTTATTTTCCTTAATGGTCAAGCACGAAATATAAGGAAAATTATGACCTTCCTGGAAATGTATGAGGGATCTTCAGGTCAAAGGATAAACAATGGGAAAAGTAGCTTCCTAACTGCTAAAAGTGCCCCTACTCTTTTATCTAGTAAGATTAGTCGGCTTACTGGTTTTCACCGTCAAAGGGGTGCTATGATTTATCTTGGTGTTCCTATTAAGCAAGGTAGAACTTTGATTGCTGATTACAAGTTCCTGATGGATAGAGTTAATGGTCGTATTGGTTCCTGGAAATCAAGGTTCTTGTCTAAGGCGGGCAGATTGACTTTGATTAATTCTGTCCTTTCTTCCATGCTGGTATATCTTGCTACTGCCTCGGGTATCCCAAAAATAGTACTTCAGTATGTTGATCGCTCTTGTGCAGCATTTTTCTAGGGTGCATCTGGTGGTCAAAAACGCAGGCAATGGGTTCCCTGGTCAATTATTCAAAAACCAATTGTGGAAGGCGGCCTTGGTATGAGAGACTTGTGGCATGTCCAGCTGTCCATGATTATCAAGCTTGTTTGGAACATGATACATGGCTCTTCTCTTTGGGCATCCTATGCTAAAAGCAGATTTTTTAATGATGGATGCCTCTTCTCTCATCCTTTCGGTATTGGTAAGAAATTGTTTGTTTCTGCTTATAAGGTGGTTATGCAGAATACCGTATGGGTTCTTGGAAATGGTGGTCGTATAAGTTTCCTTGATGATGTCTGGTTTGGTGAGAAGCCCATTAGAGAGACTGCCTCTTATGTTTTTCAGGAGCCTTCTCCTTCTGTTAGGGAGGTTTTCACTGATTCTAACCATCCTTTGCGCCACCGTATTCCCCAGGATATGTCTCAGTTGCACCTCTCTTCCCATGAGGATCTCTGTGTTTGGGCGCCTACCAGTAAAGGAAATGTTACTCTTAAAAGTGCTTATGAGCAGGTCCGTACTCATAGTATTATAAGACTGTCGTTGCAACGAATCTGGCATCACCGTTTTAGTAGGAGGGCATCCATTTTCTCTTGGTTGATTCTTCATAGAGCGGTGCCTGTGGATGATCATATTGCTGAATGTGGCATCCCTTTTCCTTCCCATTGTTGTTGTTGCAGGTCCCCTCAAGTTGAGGATTTAAATCATTTGTTTGTGCACAGTGATCTCACCAAGGATTTATGGTTCTGGATTTCTCCATTTCTCCAGATTGGCCTAGATATCAATATGAACATCTCGATTCGCCTTTGGGAGATTATCAGTTCCTGTAGTGTTACTAATCCCCATGGTTTCATCTCTATATATTCTTCTATGCTCATCATCTGGGAAATTTGGAAAATTAGATGTAAAATGAAGTTTGAGCAAGTTGCATGCTCTAGTATTATACTCCGCCAGAACATTCATGATCTTGTTAATATCGCCCTTGATAAGTTGATCTTCAAGTCATTTGCAATAGCTCAACAAATGCATGTGATTCGGGAGTTTGGTTTTTCAGTTCAGGTTCCTGTCAAGGCTGTTAAAATCGTCAGATGGAACCCTCCTTTGCTTGGCCTCTTGATTAATGTGGATGACGCCTCTAAAGGTAACCCAGGCCCTTGTGGGGGTGGTGGTATAATTCGGGACACTGCTGGCACCATGCTTGTGGCTTTCTCTCATTTCTATGGCGCTGGAAGTAGTTTACTTGCTGAAGTTCGTGCAATGTGTGATGGTGTCCAACTGGCTTTGGAAAAAGGTTTTATCTTAGCAGAGATCTCCACGGATTCAATGATTTTAGTGAACTCCTTTCAATCGGGGATTGCTCCATCATGGGAGTGTTCTAGGTGGTGGTGGACTGTTTTTCATTTTCTGCAGCAGTATCAAGTCCCAATTAAGCATGTGTATAGAGAAGTTAATCAGGTGGCAGATGCTTTGGCTAATTTAGCTTGCAATGTTTGTTGTAATGGGACTTTCAACTCTTCCTCTGAACTTCCCAGATCTTGTTTTCCTGCTCTTATTGGGGATCGGTTGGGCCTTGTGAGTTTTAGAGTTGGTTAACTCTTGTTGGGTTTCAGGGGTATGCCCCGCAGCTTTTGTACTATTACATTCTTATATATATATAAATTCAGCCTAAGCAGTGTCCGCCCGGAGGAGTGATTCCATCTCACCCTGTTGGGGTGAGATGCACTCGACCGGTTGCTAACATTGCTAGGCCCATTTTGCCCAAAAAAAAATTGCTCATATTAAGACGCAAGAGTATATATTCTAGTTTGTTTAACTTTATCTATTCCTTTATATGTTACTTGTAGTTTATCCCACATTTCTTTTGCAGTTCTACAAGCAGATAATCTATTGAATTCTCTTTTAGATAATGCACAACATAAATAATTTTTAGCCTTATAGTTGAGAGACATATTTCTTTTATTAGCTATAGATAAAGCAGAAGATCCATCAGAAAGTATGGCAAAGTCACTTTGTTCTTTTACCAGTCACAGATCAAAGTTTGTACGTCGGATGAAGCATTCCATTCTCATCTTCCAGTACTGGTAATCTTCACCATCAAAGAATGGTGGTCTTGTAATAGACTGTCCTTTATAGTTATGAGCTTCAACTGCCATCTCTTCTCAAATCTTTCGATTCTTCTGAGACAACCTCGCTCAGATACCACTTGTTGGATCGAGATAGAGCTTTAGATGTCCTAGAGGGAGGTGAATAGGACTTCTTGCACTTTAAATTTTTTATCTCAAAGTAAGATAACACTACATAGTATTGTTAGTACTTAGTGTAGTGTGTGTGAAAACAAGTGAAAAGCTTGGCGGAAACAATCACACAAAGTGCACAAAGATTTATCCTGGTTCTGCCCTCCTCTCAATCAGGAGTCCTACATCTAGTCCCTAAGAACCCCTTGGGATTTCACTAAACTACCAAGAACACTTGGCCTTCTCTCAATCTGAGAGATATTACAACCTAGTTGCTTCCAAGCAAGTCTTCCCTTCACTGAGGGGTATTACGACCACCTATAATCATAGGTCTTTCTTTCACAGGGGGGCACTATAGGGAACAAACCACATGCTGGTTTCTTACACAGAAATAAACACAGTGTGTCGGGTCAGAAGGATGAGCAAACACAAAAGATCAGAAAGAGACACAAGCATGAATGGAATCTATGACTCTTTCTGACTCTAAGAGGGTGGACTAGGAAGAAAACTAGAATGCAGAATGCCACTCAAAAGAAAAGCTTCTAAAAGTAGGATAGCTTGGAAGTCGAAGCTTGAATCAACAGGCTCTCTTCAGATCTTGTGCTCTTCTCTCTTTTCTTACTGAGTGTTGAATGTGGTCATGTATATTCACTCTATGTGTATCACTGTCTATCTTGCATCTTGTCTAATTCAAACTTCAGCTCCATATATAGTCTTCAGAAATTTTCCGTTTGAAAGTGGCCGTTTGAAAATAGCCATTTAAATTTTGAACGTTGGGCCTTGAGACTTGGAGACTGCAGAGATCAGATCATTAGAGTGCATGTCTTTCTGACTTTTGAGTCTCAACGGCTTCAGGCTATATAGGTAGCTGCATGGCTCTTCTTCAGATATCTTTTCCTGAATTTCTACAAGCACCATACCATGTCTTTTCCTTTTCTCGGGATTAGTTTTGAGAGATATATAATAATGCAGAGAAGTAGGAGACATGTAGTTTTTATCAGATATCTATCAGTTCTTGACAGACAGACAGTCTATCCTTTGAACAGTATAGGGTTAGGTGAGCATTCAAGAGGAATGGACACCTACTTGGCGTGCAGTACAGCTGCAAGGCACTTTTCTTGAAAATCTGGAAAATAGATATTCTAAAGCATGCTAATATATGTCTTCGTAAAACGCATATCATTCTGAAAAAGAGAGACCATAAAACTGATCTTTAGAAATGACATGAAGCATTAAATAAAATAATAGAGAAGTACAAATCACATTGGATAAATTATAGTATAGAGAACAAAGAGAATGTCATAGTGTACATCATGTGTTCATCTATAGTTGATTAAATACTTCATAAGAATTAAAACATTAATTGTACTAATTATGCATAAAGAGTTCTGCAAAGATACTTAAAAACATCTAAGTATAGATGATTAAAAAAGTTGATATTATGCTTCAACTTTCAAAGAGTTGGAGTACTATTCCAATAATACAACACATATCTGTAATCACAGAGTTGCGCACCCCTCGAAACACACAACATGTTGTTTTTAAGAGCTTAAAAGATGTAACATGGATTAAAGGAAAGTGTGATCGCCACCTAGCTAGTTGCCATGATTAAAAACTAAAAGGCTAATGTTGCTAGGAAAGGAGGTGAGAACAGAGGCACTTACTGTAATCGCGATGGGGTAACTCGTCGCGATGAACTGATGTCGCGACGCCTGGGAAGGGCGCGTCTCTGATGTCGCGACCCCCGTGCCTGTCGCGTCCTCTGCAATGCGGGAGAATGTTGGTGTGGACCTTCTTCCTATCCCCCAGCCGGCCAGGGAACAAGAGCTCCTCGTTAGATGGTGCTTGAGTGCCTGCCAAGACAAAGAAAACAACAAATAAAACCCTATTAGACAATATTTAAGCGTAGCATCTATTCAAAATTGAAATGAAAGGAGATAACATGGGGGGAACGAACCTGGGGGGTGGTTTTAAACAGCTTGGGTTATAGGAAAATGTAGGAGGAAAGTGAAATATGTTCCTATCTAAGAAAACAAATAACATGCATGAAAGGAGAAATGAGGGGGGGGGAGAGGAGAAAGAGCCCCAATGGGGCAACTTCCTCGCTACTGATGATGTCTCTGAATGTTGGAGAAGCCTCAGAAGTCGCCTCCTCCATGCCCAAGCTCCATAGATGAAGAAGGTTGCATGACTTGGTAAATAGAATAGGAGAAAATGTGAGGAAAAGGGAGAGCCACGAGCTAAGTATGAGGTATTGGGAAAATCCGACAGCACTTCATGGCAAAAGGGGCTCTCTCCTTCCTCTGAAGGAGAACGGATGTTTATATAGAGGAAGAGAGAGAATATCCCGCCCTTAAGTGATAATCTCTCAAAATGAGGTGATAAAACCATGTAAATCCGCATGGGAGAGTCCTAGGGCGATTCCCAAGGGTCCTGGAACCTCAAACCGTGCTCAGGGGGATTGGGAGGTTACCTAGGATAATGATTTGGCCATTGGAGGATAAATAGGAGGTGGTTGCAGAGGCCAGTGCATGCGGCTGTAGTCGCGACGGGTCGTAGGGGCGCGACAAGGATAGTTGCGACGGCCATAAGGGTCGCGACTTTGAAGCCACGTGCATGGATATGCATGGGCTGTCGCGACAACCATGAGGGGCACAAAAAAGGAGGAACACGACGCGCCGATCCATCGCGTTTAAGGAAAAATTAATATTCTCAAAAATTGACTAATCATATGGGAGAATAGTAAGAATTAAAGCCCATGGACTCTTTCAAAGGGATAATGGACAGGATTAATGAACTTGGGCTTCTTAACGGGCTCAGAACAAGGCTAATGATGGGCTTAAGGTGAGTGACCAACTTGGGGCTCACTAGGATAACAAGAATAATGGTTCGTCTTATGGGCCAGAATCGGGTGTCTACAGATTGCCCCTCATTGGCTTCCACTTTGTAAGGGAGCGAAGCGGAAGTATGGTGGAGGTGTCATGAAATGACGGTGAAGCAGAAATGACGTGGAGTGGACTGAAAAGGTGGGAGCCAAGGTAAAGAGACACCCGATTTAACCAACAAGCAATTGGAATCTTCTTGAAATCCCAGAGTTAGCTGCTCGAGCAGAAGGCAAGGAAAACACGAGTCTAGACGAGAAGGAGAAAGAAAAGTTGATTGAGAGGTACCCTAGCCGATTGGACTGCAGGTTTCATTTTGGAGGGACATATGCGTGCCAGGAAGGTAACTCATGACTTTGTCCTGGGAGCGATTCGCAACCAAAATGGATCAAAGGAACAAGGATGAAAATTGTATAGAGAATCCAGAAAGGGAAATTCTCGACAAACTGGCAAGAGCAACTCGCTCGGAGGAAAACCTTCCGATTCAGAGTGGAATAGGATTTCTTGTTTTGAACGTGAAGAAATGATTGGGCACTCAACAAAAGCTCACCATTAGCCAAGGATGAGTCATGATAGCTCAAAGTCCTACATGATGCATGCTGGGCTAAAGAAAAGAAATCATTAAATCAAATGCAAGGAAATGAGAAAATAGAAAATATATCAAGGATAATATTTCTAAATCAGACAAGAATGGGTCGAGAGTCTTCCTGCAACCGCTGTGCAAGACAGAGTCTATCGTCCCCAAGCTCATCTAATTCAACGGCCTATCTGGAGATTAGCAACGCGTACCTAGATCATCACCGTTTTTGATGAAGGGGAACTTAGATCCCAGAGCACATTGAGAACCAGCCGGTCCTTGAAATGATATAATAAGTAGGTACCATATAGTAATGCAAAGAGATAAAGGATAGAAATACTTACCTAACTTACCTGTGAAGTGCCATCTTTTGTGATTTTTTGATTTTCTAATTTTTTGTGATTTTTCCTGATAAATAATCAAAGCAACAACTATAACAACGAAGAAAATATATACATACGCAATCAAACAACATAAACGGACTATGCACAGACATATAAGACACACACAATAGAAAGGCGACACACTCGGGGGTCACGACATTGTCGCAACGACCTAGATGGTCGCCTCGACCTGGATGGTCGCGACCTTAATGCGTCAGATCGTGGCGTCGCAACATCGTTCTGTGCGATAAACACAAAAAATCCGAGCTTATCCTTATCTTAAAGCTATCCTCTCACTATTAAGACTCTTAGTGCGATACCCAGAAATTTTCTTTATTTTATATTGTGCATGTGTCTTTACTTGTTGCGTGTATAGCATATGTATTCAATTGTGCATATTACCATTTCTATACTTCTCATGAACACATGCATGTATATATATATGATATTTTATGTGAAAATAGGCAATTAGCTAAATTGATGTATATTGTGTATACTAAAATCCTAGGCATATAATACTTAAGTAATATCACGCATGTTTAATCTAATTACCGATATGCATGTTGTATTTATCTATTTTATGCATAATATATATAATTATGTTGTATACGTGTGCGTATTTATACATATGTCAATTCAAGTGTGTGCATGCAAGAATTATTTTGTTGTATAGAGTATTCTTAGTTAAGTTACTTCATATTGCATCTTAATAACACTATACATGTACTATCTAAATCTTGAATTGCATATTATACTACCTATTCCATGGATATTGTGTGTAAGTATATGAAGTATAAATGTATATATGTATGTTATCTTATGCATGTGATATCTATCGATCTAATCCTATGTATATCAAATCATCTATAGTATATGAATAGTACTTAAATAACATTGTGCATATGATAGGTAAGTAATGCTATAGGCCATGTAAGTACATGAAAGTTATTTTTGTACAAGTATATATATATATATATATATATATAAATGTACATGCATTATCTAGCTATCAATGTATGTAGATCTCATGCATATTGTACGTGTTGTGCACATAGTAAGAAATCATTATCATATATTTTGTAAATAATTATGAGTTTATTTTCGAGCATGCAATATATATTTAAATGTGTATGAATTACTTAATTATTTATGTGCCTATTGTATTTAATTATTTTATGCATGTTGTAAGTAACCATCGTGTGTATATGTATGCATACATATGTTATTCTTGTTTAAATGAAATCTATCTACTTTAAGCATGTTAAACTATTTATGGTGTGTACGGTACTTGAATGATAATGTAAATGTAGAATTTAACTAATGAGAAATTCATTTCATTATAAGTTCATGCATGATGTATATATTCATGTAATGTGTATGTATATGTGCGTATATGTATGTTATTGATGAATATTATCCTTAATTATGATTAGAGTAAGTTGTATTTAATTAAATATTATGTAATGTATTTACTTTATGTGGTAAGGATATATGTAGTTTTTTTACATATACTAAATTGTTTTGGTGCATTTATGCATTTATTTTAAGGTTTGACGGAGTTTTGACTGCACTGTGCAGTGGGTGGCCAAGACCTGGATGCCAACTGCCAGGACTGTGATTGGCGTCCACATCCCTAGACGCCAACACACAGTGGGCGGACACCCCCTGGACGCCAACCCCCTATTGGCGGCCAGCCCCTTGACGTCAACTGTGTAGTTGACTACAACCGATGTTGACGTCAATATCCTCCTGCGTAACGGTTCCAGATTTGTTAATTCTCGCGTTTTGGTCGGTTCCAGATTAGGAAACCCATCCTAATGCGTAGGAAACCTACCCTATTGCGTACCCCAACCCCCAAGCCTATAAAATACCCATCCTAGGTCGAGGAGAAGGCTTTTAGCATTTGGTGAAACCCTTGGACCCGAGATGAGAAAAAGCTGATCTTTGGAGGGCAGGATCCGCCGACTGGAGGTGTTCCTCGAGAAGCTACACCAACTGGAGGATAGCCTATGCATAGGAGAGGAGATCTCAACTCCGAGGGACCGTCTACATCCACAGAAGAACCCGATCTAAGGCGTTTCTGAGCACCTTCTTGGTAGGGCCGAGGAGGGCTTCACCGGCGATTCTTGATCTTCATAGATTTTTTTTAGAGGCAAGTAAACCCTAGATCTTAAGCTTATACATGTCCCCTAAGTCCAAGGTATTTTTACGGATTTTTCCTCGAGTCCTGGAACCCCAAATTCACCCTTGTATGGAGTGCTGTCTGTGTGTGCTGCTGGAAGCAGGTTGACGGCAGCATCTGCTGCAGTCAAGTTCTTCAGTTGGCGGCAAGGGATGCTGCAGTTGAAAGTAAACGACCACATCCCTTAACGTCTACTTCTTCAGTGTCCTGAAATTTTGCTTTTTGATTATTTTAAGTTGTTTAAATGATTTCTGGACGTAGTTACATGCTGTAAATTTTATGGGTGATTGTAAACAGTCATTTGGTCATATCATGAGGTTGCCCTAATTTTTTGTGAACTGTGTTAATTATTAAAATTCAATAATTGCATTATGAGCATCACATAAACATGATTAAATCTAGTAAAAATAGATTTGCTGTAAGTTAGAGTCTTCTAATTTTTACATGACAGCATGAGGTCTGCTATTTGAATTCTGAACTATTAGCACCCAACCATGTTCATATGTACCATGTATAAAGATATTTCAAAGAATATATCTGAAATATTATTTAAATTGTAGAAATTATGTTTACTGTTCGAAAAATTTGGAAAATTGTATATGTGATATGTTTACTGCTATTAACCTGTGATAAAAATGTAGAACTAATCTGATGATAGTAATTGTAATTGTTAGTTAAATTATGGGAACTATTCACATTTGATATGATAGAACTAATCTTGTGTAATTCAGAAATTAACAGTATGTTTAAGACTGAATTATGAGTTGTTTTATTTCTGAAAACAGCAGTATCATGATTAGGCTAACTGAGACATGTGAAGTTGATAAATAAGATATGTAAAGTGATCAAATAGTGTATGTGAAAAATGTAAATAGAGCGTGAAAATGTGATAAAGTGAATGTGTAACAATTGGGCCAAGAATGACACTGCTACCCTAGAGGCTTCGAGAGTTGTACATAGAAAAGTCCCTATAGAAGGCTTTATGTGTGAAAAGTATGACCTAAGGGCATTAGGAAAAACCTGGAGGTGGACAAGTACCACTGGATAGGGTGGAGAGGGCTTCTCCCGATCTGCGCAGTTACCAAGATTCACCACTACATTGCCTAGGTGGTGGGTATGTGATTATGAGTTATGTGTTTGCGAGTTGTGTTATGAGTTATGTGTTATGAGATGCGATGAGTTGTGCTATGAGATGAGTTATGAGTTATGAGATATTGGTTTGTGTCCTCTAATTGGTAGTTAGGACTATGTGTCATGGCATTTTAACTGATGAAATATGAATAAAGTGTGAGATGATATGCGAATGTGGCACGTGATGAGTGCAAATGATATAATATGTGATAAGTGAAAACCAAAGGGTAAATGATATGAAGAATGTGTGAAAAGATATGTAAGAGAGAGAGTAAATATGAATGAGAATGTGATTTCATATGAAACCAATATGATAGTGCATATGTTCATACTTCCGTGTATTAATACTTAAATTGCAATATCATGTTTAATATCATGTCATGTATTCATTAATCTTCTTGTATTGATGTATATGAGTATATATATATGTGTGTAAACATACCAATTATGCAACACAAAAAGGTGAACATGTGGAATTGCTAAATGAATAAGATAAAGTGTAAATAGAACTAATTCTATGTAATTGAGTTTGTTTCATGTCAAAACAGTAAGTATAGTGTGGCTAAGAATGTGATAAATACATGTAAGGATGTTAGTTCCATGCTAGATGTAATGTTCAATTAGTATAAAGTTCCATGCTTAAGTGCTTATTGTTGCCAACCAATTTGACCGTGTTTTAACTTTTCAATTCATGCTATAAAATATGAAACCATGTGTATAAGATTTAATTATATTAAAACAGAAAGTAAAATGTACAATTAAATGTGAAAGGTGCATGTGAAAAGTGAATAGTCATCATGTTAGGTTGTTCTTTTCTTTATGCTCAATTCTATGTTCTAGTTGTAGAAATATATCATGAAATGGAATAATGTGTGGATGGATGAATCATGCTACATGTTAGGTGTAGAAAATATGTACAAGTGTATAATATAGTACCCATGATTTAGAATAAACACGTGATAGACTAAAGCATGTTTAAGTGATTAAAATATGCGTTGATTGTTAAGAATAAGTACCATGTGTATTTTGTAGTTTAAATGATAGTATGTATTCTTTAGTGTTTAATAGCTTAACATGAATGTGATATGTTTAAGATTAAGCCTTTGGTTTGCTTGCTGAGTCTTTGGACTCACTCTTGCTTCGGCGTACAGGTTGATAGGTATCTCGTGCTAGAGAGAGGCATAGCATAGAACGATATCTTGGAGGAGTAGCTTTTGAGGAGATTAGTAGTTGTACTTTTCCTTTCTCATAGTATGAATAAAATATTGTATGGACAATATTTGGACAATGTAGTTCTTTTATCTTGTAATAATATGGACATTGTCATTTTATTTCGTTATATAGACTGTGGAATGTGTGATGTTGATGGATTAAAGTTGAGTTGTTTATTTTATTTCCGCCATATTCAATTGCTATCCACATACTATTCAACCTATCGGCTAGTGTTGGGTTTATCCCATTGTGACGGCGCTCTTTATACCGATGGGGATTGGTATAATCGTACCGGTATGAGGAGGGTCGTTACACTTAGACCTATCCTATTGCTACTCTATCACCTAGGGACGGATTTGGATGGGATTAGCACCCCTATAGGTCTATAAATAGGGGTGTAGGGGGCTATTTTCGCATTTCAACTTCTCTCTCTTCCTCTCTCTTGGTTTTCTCTCTCTTTAAGCCATGAAGAGAGCTTACTCCTCCTCCCAAGCTGTCTCCATCCCCTTTGGCGGTCCCAAGGCAGCAAAGGCGGCCCATGCAGAGCTCCTTCGCCTCTCCTCCGTGCCCGGGGACATCAGCGCAAGGCCGGATCTTCAAGTGAGTACTTTCTCTCTCTAGCCATTTAATTTTCTCTCTCTTCTTCTTCTTCTTCTCCTATTTCTTCTTCTGCCAACCTCTCTTCTATTCCCTTTTCCAGGTGCTCCCGGGCAATAGACGCTACTCCAAGATCCCATGTCTCGAACCCATGATTAGAGCCCTTCCCGTGGCATCCACATATCACCTGTGTGAATGGAAACTTACCACAGTCCTCGCGCTTTCTAAGAATTACCACAAGGTGGTGCATGTGTGGGACAGCCTTACTGCGCTTGTGGAGCTGTGGCACCCACAGACCCACACGTTCATCTTCCCTTCTTTCGAGGCCACAATACTGCTGGAGAAACTGGAGCTTATGTTGGGGCTCCCAAAGGACAAGAAGGGGAAGGAGTATGGCATCTCCTACACTGTGGCTCCCATCGACTCCTGGGCCATCCTAGGAGAGATCACTACCAAGCATGAGGACTTGTGATCTATGACAAGCCCAGGGTATGCTCACCTCCTCCTGATTTCTCAATGGATAATGTCTCAGTGTAAAAGAAAAACGGGGAACCATCTTGCTATTGTCAAGACTACCGCCATCTGCATCTGCGGCGTGATACTCTTCCCAGCATAGGAAAACCATTTAACTGTGGCAAATATCAACATCATCTCCTGCATATGGGAAGGTATGTCTATTTCCCAGGCCGTCCTTGGATATCTCTATGCTGGATTATCTTCTGCAGCCACAGGCGGCCCTTTCTTTGGTTCCGTCATTTCCCTCGAGTGTTGGATGAGCCTGCACATTAGTTTTCAAGCAACGAACGACCCCTCCACCCAATGCAAGAGCATGCTTCACCATCCTTTGGCTTTTGTTGGCGCTCCTCTTCACATGACACCACAAGCATGGTGCAAGACGGCAATGATCAAGGGACTGAAAGAATGGAGGATCTATTTCAAGATAATGACTGTGGAGAAGTTCGAGATGCGCCCACGATTTCTCCACAACAAGATGATCCGCCTCCCACAGCGCACCGGCTTGGCTTTGCAACTTATTGGCAATGAAGTGCTGGTTCTATACAACCCTGACCGGTGCCAACTCCAATGTGGCACCGCGCGCATAGTTGTGCCACCACTCTCTTACAACCTGCCAATCCAAGCACGGAAGAGGAACGGCGATCTGGAAGAATGAGACGTGAGGAGCGCCATCGTTCACTGGGAGGGATGCGCCACAGGCATCATCTCAGCGGAAGTGGTGGAGGACGAAGATGTGACCCGGGGGTATCACCAAGCTTTGAAGAGGATCCGACCAAACATAACCACGGTGTCCGAGGCGGCACCGGGCTCTTGAGGTGGATTTGAGAGATGTAGGCATTGTATCAGATGGTAGTTAGGATTGAAAAGATGATTTGATTGATTGTCGGGATGATTAGGATGTGTAATTGATCATTTGCATTAATAACAATTAGGATTTTGTTCAATGTGCGCATTGCTCTGTTGATGTCACGACCACTACAGACGTCGCCTAAAGGTCATGACGGATCGATAGGTCGCGACACTGTCGCAGCTTGCCTGGCTGTCGCGACAAGGACGTGACGTCTATAGCTGTCGCGACATGAACCGATGGTTCAAAATGTAGAAACCCCCCTTTCTTCCCCCTCTTGCACATTGAAACTCTCCCGAACTCCCACTCCGGTGATTCTAACCTCCCCTGTTCCGACTCTCTCTGCACTCCCTCTCACTCCTTCTCACTTGCACTCACTCTCCCTTTCTCTCTTTCACCCTCGTTCACGGTGGCAATGGAGGGATCCGGTGGTGGCGATGGTGGAAGGGGGAAGAAGTCTAAAGCGAGGAGGCCTTCCCGGCGGCGCGAGGCGACGCCTCCAGCGATGGAGGAGGCGCCAGAGATGGAGATGGCGCCGGCGGTGGATATTGAGGCGGCGGCAATGGCACGGGAAGCTGCCATGAAAAAGGTAAGTCCCTGATGCTCTAAACCTCTGATTGATGGTGTGGATGGGATGCAGAAGCCCCATAGAGGGTGTTTGTAGGGTGAGATGCCCAGAAAACATGACCCCGGACAGGATAGGCTCCGGTCTGTCTGCATCTGAGAATGCGATAGCCCGCCCTATCACGACACCAGCAGTCGTGACAGGGTCAGAGACCGCGACAATGACGTGTCGGCCAAGGCCGTCGTGACATGGTCGCGGTCTCCATGGATATCGTAACAATGTTGCAACGTATCGAGGCGACGCGACAAGGTCGCGACCCAACAAGTCGGCGTGACCTCAGCCGAGAGACCAACAAATGCATCCTAAACTGACCAATCGACTGATTTGTGTTTGCAGGGCGAGATGAGGGTCAGGGATTCATGACTCCTGGTCCTGGCAGTATATTTGGCCTTCCCGGGGTTCCAGAGGGATAGGTTAGATGAGATGGGGTTTGGGGAGGTGCTTCGGATGGATAGGATGAGGGCGCATGCACCACTCACCCAGGCCCGGCGCAGCAGGTGGGATGCGGAGGCGACTGCCTTCATGTTCCCATGGAGACATATGATCCCCAGCCTAGAGGACGTGAGTCGCATCATAGGCCTGAGGGTGCATGGGCGGCCAATGAGTGGGTTCACCTACCCATGCTACCAGGGGTTAGCACTTATACTCATAGACTTGACTGTAGGTCCCAGGTCTTCTCTTATCTCTAGAATAGAGCTGCAGGAGAGTCTAGGGCTATTCCAGACTGGTAGGGAGGTGGCAGAGTTGGTAGATGAGCAGCTGCAGAGGTTGGTGAGGGGTTGCAAGGAGATCCTAGCCAGTGAGCCAGGTGCTTAGGCAGATTTAGACTTGCGTCGATTCCTTACCTTCTTTCTCGGCAGACTCTTGTTTGCTACGAGGGGCAACACGGTTCACTACCGGTTCCTGCCCCTGCTAGAGGACCTAGGCCAGGTGGGAGACTATGCGTGGGGAGCGGGTTTCCTGGCGCACCAGTTCAAGAGTCTGGGCTCCTCCGACCGGAAGACCTCCATCAGTGGCTTCTTCCCCTTCCTTCAGGTATTCCATTCTTCTCTTTCCCTTGCCTCTTTACTTAAATAGCCCTTATGCTATTGTGATTTGACTGTGCCTTCATGTTTTTGCAGGTCTAGACCTATCTCCACCTCCCTGGCCTGAGGAGGGGGACCCTGGAGCGACTGGGCCTCGTTCCCATAGCTCGACGCTGTGTGCCGTGTCGAGACACGCACCCATTAGAGGAGCAGCTGGCATCCATACAGGATGCGATTGATGCCTACCCTCAACTGGATGTAAGTATTCTACCCCCCTTTCTGAGTTCAATTGATTTGAATTTTAACTGCTTGGTTATTGACAAGATGTGCTTTTGATGTGCAGGTGGTGTAGCAGCCATACCTAGCGGAGGGGGACGAGGGACAACCTTGGTTGGAGCAGGCCCGACCCTACTTCGGTAGAGCGTTGTGGGTTCATGCTCTCAACCTTGTGCTACCTCTGCACCTGCATCTGACTCAGAGGTTGCTCGGCCTTCTTCAGAGTGCGGTGGAGTTCCCCAGTCGAGGCCGGACCCCTAGGCCTGGCCAGAGCTTCCGAGGACTCCATGACACTACCGACTGGTGCGAGCGGGCCCGCGAGCAGATCGAGGACTGGGAGCACCGGGGCAGAGAGTCCGGTCCGATGTCGAGTCCGATGATGGGTACCTGCAAGCTTTCGCCTTGAAGTATGGGGCGAGGGTCTACAGGGGCGCGAGGCGATAGGTAAGCTTCTAAACTCAGACTTTGTGAATTATTCTAATTGGATTGGGCTGACAGATTTTGATGATTTGTAGGTGGATGTGGCCGGTGAGATCGCCTCACTCCGAACCTTGCTACACTCGGTAGTACAGGACCGGGAGGTGGCGAGGAGAGAGGTAGAGAAGTTGGTAAGTACCTACTCAGACTTTGGTAACTCACGCATTTTTAGTTGATTGATAAACTAACAAGTGTTATATGTGCACCGTGCGGAGCTAGCAAATGTGAGGAGGGCACAGGTCGGTGCATCCTCGTCCAGGGCAGTAGCGGAGAGCTCCCAGTTGGATCTAGCAGACCAACTGGCGAGTGTAGTGAGGAGGGCTGAGGAGGCGGAGACCGAGTTAGCCGAGAGGGTAAGTGTGCCTTTGACTTGATCTCCACTTGATTTATACTTGACACTAACATGCTTTGGTATAGGTGATAGAGTTGAGGGCCGCCACTGGGTAGGTAACCCACTGGCGTGAGCAGGTCGATATGGCGGCAGCATCGATCGCCCAGTGGCGTATCCAAGCAGAGACGGCGACAGCAGAGTCGGACCAGCTACAGACGCAGGCCGTGGATCTGACGCGGGAGTTGGTGACACTACACACGCAGGGATCATCAGCAGACCAGGCGGAGCTGGCTTGACTACGCACGGAGACGATCACACAGCAGGGCCGGATTGAGGAGCTTCGGAGTTGCATGGCGATGATGAGCCAGGCAGTCCGGAGTAGGAGCAGGAGCGGTGTGAGCGGAGCTAGAGGAGCGAGTGGAGCCTCCGTCAGGTAGTTTTTGGTGGGTTCCTCCAGCCGTCGGAGGAACAAGGAGGAGGAGAGACGTCAGGCAGGAGAGACGAGTGCCCGGAGTGGTAGGGGTGGCGGCGAGATGCCACCTCCGCCCGAGAGATAAGAGGGTTCTGGGGAGAGTGGTGGTGAGTAGTGAGGAGTTTGTGAGCCACCTCCCCTCTTTTATCTTTGTACATGATGTTTATCTTTAGTGGATCTTTTATGTTTTAGTGCCAATGTTTGTGATTATTGAAATGAATTGTGATTGACATGAGTGTGACATGAGATTCGAATGAGAGGGAGAGAGATGTGGAAAACTGAGTACATCATTGCACTTGCCCACAAGTTTCCTATCCATGCACACTTAGTAAAATAGGTTAGATCTATTCTTTGGCTCAGCCCCTTGTGTTAAGTAAGGAGAAATTTTAACTTTATAATTCTCAAGGGCTAAGCCTTATTTAAATAGGCAGAAAGTAAATGAAAATAATGCATGCTAAAAGAACACGATATGTACATTTCTTTGAATTTTGGGGTTTTCTTTTTTTTGGATTTTGAATTTTTTGATTTTTTTTTTGGATTTTGAGGTTTTCTATTTTTGTTTTTTGGATTTTCTCATTTTTATCATTAGATTTTTCTTATTTTTTTTATTTTGGGATTTTCTCATTTTTTTATTTTGGGATTTTCTCATTTTTTTAAATTTTGGGATTTTTCTCATTTTTTGGATTTTGATATTTTCTCATTTTTTTTGGATTTTAGGATTTTCTCATTTTTTTGGATTTTGGTATTTTCTCATTTTTTTGGATTTTGGGGTTTTTTCTAGCGACACCTTTTGCATTCGGACAGTTGGTTGTAAATATCATTTTTTTGAATCTTTTAAGGTACAACCCATTCCACGGGTGAGAGAGCTCTTCACCCTCAGCATTTACTAGCCTATATGCGTTCCCAGGGTACACCTCCTTGATGATGTACAACCCTTCCCAATTTGCTTGCAATTTTGACCTAGGACCTCCATGTTTTATGAAAATTCGCTTCAAGACCATGTCTCCTTCTTGGAATTTGCGTTCAATCACTTTCTTTTGAAAAGATCTTGAGAGTCTATTTTCATATGAAAGCACATGATCGGCCGCGGCTAGACGTCATTTGTCTAAAAGTTCCAGCTGAGTAAGTAATGCCTCTCGACGTTCATCAAGGTTAAGTTCCTTATCCTGCTGTACCCTTAGCGAAGGAGTGAGGATCTCGTGTGGACATAATGCCTCCATCCCATAAGTAAGTGAAAAGGGAGTTTGCCCAGTGGGCGTGCGGACGGAGGTACGGTAGGTCCATAGAGCATCAATCAATTTCTCAGGCCAATCAGCAAATTTATGAGACTCACAAGTTTTCTTTAAAATTTTCAAAAGTGTTTTGTTTGTGGCTTCGGCTTGACCGTTGCCCTGTGGATAATACAGAGATGAATGATGCAAAGAAATGTTGAATTTCTTACATAGGTCCTAAAGCTCTTGAGATATGAATTGGGGTCCATTGTCGGTGACGATGCCGCTTGACACTCCAAACCACGAGATGATGTTCTTCATGATGAACCTGCACACGGTTGAACCTTTGATCTCTGCAAATGCTTCTGCTTCGGCCCACTAGGTGAAGTACTCAGTAGCAGTAAGGATGAAGGATTTTTGTTTAACTTGAGCATTAGGATCACCGAGAGGTCCAATGATATCAAAGGCCCATATGGAGAAAGGCCAAGGGGAAGATAGTGGATGCAAGGAAGAAGATGGAGCATGGATTTTATCGGCATGAATCTGGCATTTGACACACCTACGGATGTAGATGGCGCAATCTTCTTCTAGGGTTGGCCAGTAATAGCCCTGCCTAAGGATTTTCTTAGCTAGCATTTGGCTATTCACATGCCCTCCACACTCACTGGTGTGAGCTCCTTCCACTACTTCCCAAGCTTCTTCGCCCGACAAACATCTGAGGAGCATTCCATTTAGAGCACGCCTGTACAACACTTTTGCAATGATGGTATACCTTAGCGCAACTTTATGGATGGCTCTTCTATCCTCAACCTCAGCTTCTTCTGGGAAGGTACCGTCCTTGCAATATTGCTCCATCTCATACTACCATGGCCTTTCTTCTTCCATCATTTCTCCTAACTCCACAAGCATTACTTCCTTCGCTTCTCTTCTCTCTGCCTTCAAGACTAAAGAGCTTCTGAGGCTATTGAACCAAGGATCCTGAGTGGAGGGTGCTTCTAACCTCTGGACAATGATAGTCTCAGCGCTGCGGCTGAGAGGGAAGGAGAGAGACGAGGCCAGAGATGCCAGGGCATCGGCCAGGATATTCTGAGAGCGAGGAGTATGAATGTAGATAAGTTTACGGAATTGCTTAGCTGGGAGAGTGACCAGATCTTGATAAGGTTTGAGCTTAGGGTCACGAGTGCGGTAGGTAGAAAGGACCTGCCGAAGGACGAGTTGAGAGTCTCCTATGATCTTGAGATGACGGGTGCCTAAGAGATAGGCAAGCTTTAGACTGGCTAGGAGAGCCTCATACTCAGAAACATTATTAGTGGCAAGGAACTAAAGTTGACATGCTAGTGAAATGGTGAACCCTTCTGGGGTGAGCAAGACAGCACCTATGCCCCGTCCCCTAGAATTGAGAGCCCCATCGAAATGGAGTGACCAGAAGGGATCGCGAGAGATGAGTGATAGGTTTTTGTCAGGAAATTCCTCCTGGACTGTATCACTATGAGGAAGAGGGAGGTGAGCAAGGTGCTCAGCAATGGCATACCCTTTTATAGCCTTCTGGATTATAAAGGTGATATCGAATTGAGACAAGAAGCTCTGCCAACATGCCAATCTATCGGTGAGGACTGGCTTCTCTAGGAGATACCTAATAGGATCCATTCTAGAAATCAAGCTCACCTGATGGGCTAGGAAGTAGTGCTTCAATTTCTGCATTACTCACACTAGCGCTGCACAAGTTTTCTCCATTGTGGTAAGCTTGAGCGCAGGAGTGAAGAGCCTAGATAGGTAATAGACTACCATTTCTTTACCAGAATCATCGTGTTGAGCAAGGACAGCTCCTAGGGAGTCCTCAATAGTCGACAGATATAGGATAAGGGGTTTTCCTGGGACAGGCGCTTGCAGCATAGGGGGATTCATCAGATAACTCTTGAGCTCATCAAAGGCTTCTTGGCACTTATCATTCTATTCGAATTTGGTCCCTCCTTTTAATAACTCATAGAAAGGACGACACCTTTGAGAATGCTGAGATATGAATCTCCTTATGAACTGTAGTCGACCGATCAGTCCTCAAAGCTCAGATATGTTCTTTGGAAGAGGCATCTCATTTATTGCCTTGGCCTTGTTTGGGTCTATTTGAATCCCCCACTTGCTGACTATGAAACCTAACAGCTTGCCTGAGGAAACCCCAAATACGCACTTCTTGGGATTCATCTTCACTTGTTACTCTTGTGCATGCCGAAACACCCTGGCAAGCATGGAGGAGTGTTTACTTCGGGTCCGAGACTTCACCACAATATCATCCACGTAAACCTCGACATCAATATGAATCATATCATGGAAGATTGCTAACATTGCCCTTTGATAAGTGGCGCCAGCATTCTTCAGTCCAAACGGCATGGCCACATAACAATAAGTTCCCCAGGCCGTGGTGAAGGAGGTCTTCTCTTGGTCCTCCGGGGCTAGACGGATTTGATTATAGCCTGAGTAGCCATCCATGAATG
Source organism: Colocasia esculenta (assembly GCA_014218235.1). Taxonomy (NCBI): domain Eukaryota; kingdom Viridiplantae; phylum Streptophyta; class Magnoliopsida; order Alismatales; family Araceae; genus Colocasia; species Colocasia esculenta. The sequence goes on from CM024755.1 coordinate 71,411,289, forward strand.
AAAGGGTTTCATACCCAACGGTGTTATCAATCAAAACATCCAAATGAGGTAATGGGAAATCGTTCTTTGGACATGCCCTATTCAAGTCCCGGAAGTCTATGTAGATTCGCACTCTTCCGTCCTTTTTCATTATCGGGACTATATTGGCCACCCACAAAGGATAGAGGACTACACGGATGAACTTAGCTTTGTGTAGTTTATCGATTTCTTCCCTCATCTTTAAAGCAATGTGGGGAAGGAAACGCCTCAATTTTTGTTTAACAGCTATTGCCCCTGGCTTAAAGATTAACCTATGTTCCACCAATTCGGGGTCAATGCCGAGCATGTCATCGTATGACCAGGCAAATGAATCTTTGTACTCCCTTAGCATCTCTATGAGTGCTTCTTCTTCTTCAAGAGGGAGATTCGAAGCTATAGTCAAGAGCCTGGGTTCTTCTTCTGTCCCAATGTTTACCTCTTTTGTGGGTTCGTCCACTGCCGATGTGGGTTCATCAAATCTCCTCATGCCACTGGCATACATCTCGGCAGCGTCCTCTATTTCACCGTCTTCTTCATTCACTGGGTCCTCCTCAGTTAAGATTTCATATACCCCAAATCCGTCGTCTAGCCCCTCCTCTTCGTGTTGGGCTTCTATGTTCAGAATAACAACTTCTTGGACGAACTCTTCAACGGCCAGAAAAGCGCCACACCTTTGTACCAGATCTACCAAGTATCTACGGGGTATGCCACTACCCTTACTCTTCCTAGACGGGGACGAGGACTTGCTAGATTCTACCCTTGAACCTAAACTAGGGTTGATATTTACAGAGGACTCTGGAGAAGCATCTAGAGGATTATTGGAAGGGAAAGAAAGGGGTGCAGCACGGCCGCAAGGGTCCTCCGATGGGACTGGAGGCAGAGGCAGGCCACCCGAGCTCAGGGTGCCTATGGCAGAGTCAGGGTAGAGGGGAACAGAAGGCCCCTCACCCAAATCGCCCAACGTAACCATGTTGGTCAGTGGGCGAGGATTTCCACTCAAGCAGAAGGAGGAAGAAAAGGCGGGGATCGCCGTCGAAGAAGGAGGAGCGCATGGATGACGGGGATCGCCATCAAGAGCAAGGGAAAAGTGGGAACGGGGATCGCCATCCAAGATTTGAAAGCGGGGAGTGACGGGGATCGCTGTCAAGCGTAGGGATTGCAGCGGAAATGCAAACGAGAGATTGGTGTTTGAAAAAGGAAGGAAATATGGGGATCGCCGTCCAACGAAGGAGAGAAGGAAACACGGGGATCACTGTCTGAAGAAAGGGGAGGAAAGATGAAGATCGCCGTCCGATTGCTAGGGGGAATGAGAAGGAAAGGAAGCACTTTTTTTTGTTTTGTTTTTTGTTTTTGTTTTTAATTAGACAGATCATACTAAACTAAGAAAAAGGAAATTAACTATCCTACATACGGAGGCATCGGGAGAAGGAAATAACGATGCCATTAAAGGAGATGACGAAATGGGGCGAGGGAGTGGTTAACGCTTCGAGAGCGTCAGAGGAGAATTAGAGAATAAGAGGAGGAGAAAGAGGGATGAAGGAGAATTTATAAACAAGGATTGAAAATACGGAATGACTAAATGGCCGAGGGTGCCCTGGCCAGAACTCCTCTACCAGATTGATGGGGTTTAATGTTTCAAAATCCTCACTATATCCAAGCAATTGTCGCTTGGAGGTGGTTGTTGATGCTGATTGTGCTGACCCCGCCACTGCTGGGGGCTGTGTGATACTAGCTTCCCTGAACAAGAGACTGATCGCTGTGACTAGGTCCTCTAAATCTCACTCCTCTACCTTTGCCTCTTCAGCCTTCTTCTTCTTGTCGAGCCGCTGGGCCTCCAGAACTTGATATGCTGACATCGGTGCTTCAGCCATGACGGTGTTGTACCCTGGTTGTATGAGTCCTCTAACAAAATGATCATATAATGTCTAGGTAAGAAGTTCTTACTCTGCCTTTGAAGTAGATGAGAATGGTGCCCATAGGTTAAGTCCCTCTTTGTACCCTAAACCATGCCTCATAATTTGCTTTGAGCTAGCGATGGCTCGCGTTCTTCCCTGGAGATGTGCTCCGAGACCCTTTCCCTACTGGTAGCCAATCTTGATCATGATGTCCCAACCCTTGGTATCTGCAGGTACACTTTTCTTGGTGGCTGCCAATGACGGTGACACTGTTTGGTGACTGAAGGAAAAGGTATAAGCCCATGGATAATTTACATCAAGTACCTAAATGATGGGCTTATTTAAGGGCCAAACTGCCGGCATGATTTTCTCTATGGCTTCCACCGTATGGGAGGTTGCTGCACTTTTAACCTTGACTATGCGCCCTTGGAATGGGAATTTTAGGCATTGGTGTGCTGTGGAGGGGACCGCCCCTAATGCTTCAATCCAAGGACGACCCAGGATAGCCTTAAAAGTCGGGTCAATGTCAAGCACATAAAATCCATGGTCATAACAAGTGGACCTAATTCTGCCTGTAGGGAGACAACACCGTGACAGGCTCGCCGGGAGTTGTCGTAGGCCGCTATAGTAATGGGAGCTAGTTGCAAGCGGCGCTCTGAGATATTCCATGACTGCAAAGTGCTTAGAGGACACACATTTATGGAAACCCCTGTATCAACCAAGGCGGCATCGATGGATACCTTATTTATCGTTAGAGTTACACATAAAGGTATCCTTCGAGCTTCGGGGGGAGCTAGCTCACTGTCTGTGAAAGTAATTGTTGCTCCCTTGTTAACAATAGACATGACCGAAGGCAGGTTGTTGGGGTTCATATCTTCAATTACCATAACCCTCTGCAGAAAAGCCTTTAAGGCATCTTGGTGGGTCTGTGACCTCTTGATCAGCTCGAGGATGGATATTTTGGCCCGAGTCTAATCCAGATGTTTTAGTATAACATACTGGGTCCCCGGGACCGGATCTATCTCCTCGAGTTCCTGTTGCTGTTGTTGGTTGTTGCTGCTGGAAATTTTGGTCGGCTGACCAGGCATAGACGCGGATGTGTTAGGGTTCATCCAGTGGAACATCCGCCCACTCCGTAGGGCGAGGTTATGGTGAAGTGGGGGTGAAGTGTTGATGATAGAGGGATTCGCAATTATGGGTGGAGGCATAGGGGAGAATGGGATGTTAAGGGGTGACAGAGTGACAGGGGGTATGATGGGGGCATTGTAGAGTGGCGAGGTAATGGTAGTAATGGTAGGTGAGGTGGAGGCAGGCGTGATGTGGGAAATAGCCAAGAGTTGGCCTACTTTGTGCTCGTCGTCGTAGGCCCATGCGGCTGCAGGTGGCGGATGGTGGATGACGGGGTTAACTTGAGCGGGTGGAGGAGGTGGTGGAGCAGGTTGGGGGTTTGAAGTGGGCTGGTGCTGCGGCATAGGATTGCAAATTATGTCGAGGTCATTTGCAGGTTGCTGTGGTTGTTGCGGTTGCTGGAATTGTTGTTGTTGTTGCTGGAATTGTTGTTGTTGTTGTGGCTGCTATCACCTTTGCTGCGGCTGCTGTTGCCTCTACCCCTGTTGGTCCCTCAATGTCTGGATCTATCTCTTCATTTTAGCCCAATCAATCTAATTCTGTTCGTGGAGATCATATATAATATCTCTGAATTGAAAACAATCTAGCACATTGTGGCCCGGATGACGGTGGTACACGCAATACTTTGTCTGATCCGCTGCCATATTCCAGTTCGCCTTCTCGGGAGGTAGCCTAAGAGTGTTAAGGGACATGAGGGCCGCGAAAATGTCAGCTAGGCTCTCTAGAAGGGGAGGATATTGAGCCCTTTTAGGTCCATTAGGCTTCCTGGGCGCATAGCCGTTTTGGGGCGGAGGGACCTGATTGTATTGACGCCAGTTTTGTTGGGGGTTCTGGGTTTAAGGAGGTGGCTGCCTATTGTTTCATGGCTGCTGAGGTTGTTGGGTATAGGGGGACCTACCTACGGAACCCTGAGGATTGTTGACTGCACCTACCTGCTTATTGGTTTGGACTCCGTCGGTGATGGGACCTTGAGGTTTCTTAGGATAGCGGGAGTTAGGGGTCTCAAACATAGAGTGGATGGGCGAGTCCTTAAGCTGGGTATGGATGAAACGCGCTCGGCTGTACAGCTGGTGCATCGAGGTGATGTCATTCATAGCTAAGATGGCACGGTAGGTAGGTGTGGCATTGGCAATTATCAACTTGACTTTCTCTTCCTCAGGCATCGGGCAGTAGACTTTTGAAGCTAGGGCACGCCACCTGTCAGCATAAACTACAAACTCCTCATCAGGCTTCATCTTTTCGGCTACTAGATCAACAAAAGAATACTCGGGTCTGACCCAATCCTGAAACTGCTGTAAGATTATTTCTTGAACAATCTGAAAATCTTTGGCTTCCTCGGGGGGCAAAGAGTAGAACCACTCGAGGGACGCTCCATCCAATGACTTACGAAACAAGTACGCCATGAGATGGCGGTCATACTTGTGCGGGGCTGATTCATATACAAATTCTTTCAAATGAACATAGGGGTCACCTACCCCAGAATATCGTCGGTAAACAGGGAGTTCCGACTGGGGTGGGACCCGGAGGTGTTGGAAGGAAGGAAGGGGAATATCAGCGGCTTTCTGTGGATCCAATTGTCTCCAGAGGTCATGGAGCTCCCTCCTCATAGACGTCCACTCCGCAAGGAAGTCGGAGGGGGACGTGGTGTGATGAGCGGGAATGATGGAGCAGGATTGCTCCAAAGAATATGACCTCTCACGGGAAAAGGAAGCAATTTCGGCCTGATAGAAAGAGGAGATAGGAGGGGTTTTTGGCCGAACCTCCCATGCAAGAAGGTAGCTGGGCTCGAAAAAATGAATAGCCCGCAAACGCAAGGGAGTAGGATCCGCCATGCTGGAAGGGACATGTGGCGCAGAGGCAGCAGGGGCAGAAGAGGCCGCCTGCTGGGCTGAATGATGAGATAGAGGAGATAAGGGACGCTTGCCTTTGGCAGCGGCCAGAAACTCCCGAACTTGGTCTGAGCTCAAATGTGGAAGGAGCTGACTGAATTGAGCATGCGGGTCATCTGCCCCAGAAGGAGAAGGGGGGCGAGATTGACCATCTACAACGGTAGCGGGCTAGATGTAACGACCCTCCTCATGCCGGTACGATTATACCAATCCCCATCGGTATAAAGAGCGTCGTCACAGTGGGACATGTACCCAACACTAGTCGATAGGTTGATATGTACCTGGATAGCAATAGAGTACAGCGGAATAAAATAAATAACTCAACTTTTAATCCATCACCAACACACATTCCACCATCTAAATAGCGAAATAGAAAGACAATGTCCACATTAATACAAGATAAAAGAACTACATTGTCCAAATATTGTCCATACAATAATTCTTTTCATACTATGAGAAAAAGAAAAGTACGACGAGTAGCAGCTCCATAAAATAGTCTTCTAAATGGCGATCCTCACTAAGCTTCCTTCTAGTACACGATACCTGTCAACCCGTATGCCGAAGCAAGAGTGAGTCCAAAGACTCAATAAGCAAACCAAAGACTTAAACTTAAACATGTCACACTCGCACTAAGCCATTAACATTAAAGAGATGCACACTATCATCAAATCACAAGGGCACACATGGTCCTTACTCCTAACTAGCAACACAAATTTTATTCACATGAGCATGCTTTAGTCTATCATATTTCTCTTCTAAATCATGAGCATTACATTATACATATGTACATATTTCGTACACCTAACATGTAGCATGGTTCATCCACACATTATTTCATTCCATAGATATCTCTACCACTAAAGCATAAAATTGAGCATAAGGGAAAAGAACAAGCTAGCATGATGACTACTTTCTTTTCACATGCACTTTTCGTATTTAATTGTACAATTTACTTGCTGTTTTAACATAATAAAACCACCTGCACATAGCTTCACATTTTATAGCATGAATTGAAGGTTAAAACATGGTAAAACCATTTAGCAACAATAAGCACTTAAGTATGAAACTTTATACTAATTGAGCATTTCAACTAGCATGGAATCCAAATATTATTCATGCATTTACCATGTTCATAATCACACTTTACTTACTGTTCTTATATGAATTACATTCAATTACATGGATCTATAATTATTCACATATTATCTTATCCCTTCGACAAGTCTACATGTTCATATTTTGTGTTACATAAATAACATGGTTGTCTAAGTTTACTCACATACACCATTACATGACGAATTGTAAACTACATGATATAATACTAAGCATGGCATTTCAATTGAGATATTAACATATGGAAAACATAAACATAGCATGCTAATAAACTAGTTTTCACATGCAAGCACACTCTCATTTGCATTAACTCTCCCTCACATCTCATTTCACATAATTATCATATTCTTTACTCTTGTTTTCGCCTATCACATATCATATCATTTGCACTCACCATGTGCCACATTCACATATCATTTCACACTTTATTCATATTTCATTGCTTAAACAAATTGCCATGACACATAGTCCTAACTACCAGTAGAGGACACTAACAAATATCTCATTCTCATAACTCGCCGCATAACACAACTCATCACATCTCATAGCACATAACACATAACACAACTCATAATCACATACCCACCACCTAGGCAATACAGTGGTGAATCTTCGTAACTGCGCAGACCGGGAGAAGCCCTCTCCACCCTATCCAGTGGTACTTGTCCACCTCCAGGATTTCCCTAATGCCTTTAGGATGAACTTTTCACACATAGAGCTTTCCATAGGGACTTTTCTATGTATAGCTCTCGAAGCCTCTAGGGTAGCCGTGTCATTTTCAGCCCAATTATTACACATTACATTCACTTTATCGTATTTTCACACATTATTCACATGTTTTACTTATTCTATTGAATCATTTTATATGTTACATCCATAAATTCCACATGTCTCAGTTAACCCTAACATGATACTAGTGTTAACAGGATTTAAACACTCAGAAAAATTATCCCAATCATACTGAGATCAATCAGCAAGTAAATCATCTCAATGGACACACTTTAATTTCTATTTTCATGTGAAATTTACATGAATAATACTTTCTGTTCCCCAAATCATATGAGAATTTAACCACAGACTTGTTGAAGGTTTCAGATCATACATGCAAACTTTTCATATTTTTCTGAGCTATGCAGGATTTATATAAAATAAAACACTCATTTACATGCTATTCATAAATCAGTTTAACATGGACTCAAAATGCTAGGATCGAATTTAACAGTTCACAAACCTGTATCTAACATCCATATTACCATAGAAAATTTCCCCAAAATTATCTTGCGTCATACAATTTTCTGAGATTTTTAACATAACCTACATGTATTCTCTATTTTCAATACAGAAATTACAGTATATTGCATGGTCATGGGAAAATTCCCAAATTCTCAAGACATGGACTGAGGTGTAGACACATCCTCCACAAATTATGTGGCACTCAAATACAACATAGATCAGGTAATCAGGAAGCTACCACATTAAGGAGCATATCAAACATGTATTTAACATAATTCTAACAATTCATACTAATTACAGAAAAACATAAAAATCTCACAACACATTCTATTAGCTAATTTACATAACAGATAAAATTTACACTATATCCTCATGCGAAGAAGTTCAGAAATTAATCATATAGGGAAGAACAGTTCATTGTTCTGTCCTTAAGAACTAAATGGCAAGGGGCTGGCCGTTCACAGAGGTTGACGGCAGCATCGCATGGTGTCAACAAGATCTTGACGGCAAGGGATCTTGCCGTCAAGTTCCTGTCTGTGTAAAAACACAGACCGAGATTGAAAGAAAGGGGAATGTAGGGCTCCAGGACACGAATTAAAACCCACAAAAATTCCTAGGACTTAGGGGACATGCACAAGCTTAAGATCTAGGGTTTACTTGCCTTTAGAAAAATCTCCAAACGGATGAAAATGGCGAAAGAAGCTCTCCTTGGGCAGTGCCAAGAAGCCTCTAAAACTCCTTTGCTCCGGGTTCTAGGGGGTTGTAGGCCGCAGTCCAGCGCCGGGGAAGTCTTCTCCTATGCTTGGACTTCCTCCTTGTCGTGGTAGATCTCCAGAAGATGCCTACAATCACCGGATCTGAGCTCCCAAAGTCAGGTTTTCTCTCATGCTCCCACTCACAGCTAGGGTTTCACTTTGCAAGAGCCAAGAGGGCTCTTCTAGTCACTAGGGAAGGTAGTTTTATAAGTTGAGCATAGGGGCTTGGCGCACAGGTGATGGGAGAGACGTAGGTGACATCTCCCCAATCAGGGAGCTAGCCCAATCCATGCTCTCTGCGTTCTGCAGTGCATAGAAAATTAGGGAAATAGACGTCCACAAAGCTGGCCATCTACATACAATTGACGTCCATCGATATGGACGTTTACTTATCATAAACGTCCACTCATGTTGACGCCAAGATGCTATCGGCCAGAACACTAAAACCATGCAAAGAACTGTATTTACACTATGTATATACATACAATGTATAAGGTATAACATGCATATTACTACACCATGCAATCAACAATATTTATACCTAGACATACACATGCATACATAAGTACACTAAGATAATATGTACGTAGATATCTACCTATGCGTACATGATGTTTTACATACATAAGCGTGACTCAACACGCGGCAAAATAAAATGACAAGAATTGCGAGGGCTTCACAATCATTAGGAGGCAATATGAATTAAGTTAGCTAGGAATAATCTATTCCACAAAATAGTTCTTGCATGCACACACTTGATTTGACATATATATAGTATACACACATGGGTGTAACATACTTATGTACATTATGCATGAAATAGATAGATACAACATGCGCACCGGTAATTAGATTAAACTTGCACAACATTACTTAAGTACTATATGCATGGGATTCTTAATATACACAATATGCATAATTTAGCTAATTGCCTATTCTCACCTAAATATCATAAAAATACAGGCATGTTATTCATGAGGAATATAGAATTTCAATATACACTACTAAATACACCTACCATACTTGCAACAATCAAATGCACATGCACAAATTATAAGTGAATAAAAATTCAGGGCATCACACTAGATGTGCCCGGAGAGGGTGGCCGCAGAAGGTTGGGCCACATCCTCAAGGAGCCCAATGGGCGAAGAGTCGCCGGCGAGGACGCAAAAATGGTCCTTGCCAAACAAAGGATTGTGATATAATACAACAGTTGGAGGGGACTGACTCGAACGACCTAGACAATGACGCATGCAATAACCCCTAAACAATTAAGGGAGACGACACAATAACCAAACAAATCCTTGACTCTATCACAACAAGAAGGAACAGTAAGATGAGAAGGGGTGTACCAAACAAGCACTCAAGTTAGCATGATTATCATCAAAATTTTATGGTTTTCAGTTGATCTTTAATGGATTGATTAATGAAATTACACTCGGTCAAAAGGGACCCTAATAGGTATGAACTCAAGTACTTCGATGACACTAAGGGGGTGCACAACTCGCGCATAGGATAGCATGAACTAGGGGTACAACGGGTACAACCAGCCTGGCGAACCGCAACGTGCGTACGGCCACAGGGACTTACGGAGGCCCTCGGTAGGAGGCCCTGGTCAGCCCACGAGTGCTCGCAGGTGAGAGGGTCTACTCTACCAAGGAGGAAAACCTAATCAACGCGGATCAGAAGTGTATGCATGAGCCTAAGTGCACCAAGGTGCATACAATGTCTAACCTAAACTAACACACAGCAACTGGCAGGTCTCTGCTGAGGTCGCGACGACAAGATCCGCCGCGACCTTATCGTGACCGAAGATCTAGCCGTGATAATAACAGGGCACAGAAACCTGCAGTCACACACAAACAGTAAGCAAACAGACTAACCTAAGATGCCATACAATCATGGAATAGACTAAAGAACACGGTAAGACTCACTAAACATACAGAAACTGACACATGGATCAAAAGTAGTAACAAACAATGTGTACCTAATGAAGCGACCACCAACAACGTCGCGGCAATGTCGCGACCTCTCTCATCTCCGCGATATGACCCGAAATCAACCAGTAAAAATAAAAGGAAAATCCGAACCCTAGCAGGATTCTAACAAATAGGAATACGAATATACAAGGTAGAACAACATGTAACAGACATGGATGCACCCTCAGTGAAGGAACAATGCATGGGGAAAGGGAGAGCACGTACCTAAAGTCGCGTCCCCCCTTTTGGACGCGATTATTCCGCGACGGCGCGATGTGCTGCATTAACAACTGAGCGCAGGAAGATAAGAAAAACACATATATATACTTAACAGGGCTCTACAAAGCAATTTAAATAGATCAACATGGCAGGCAGACAAGCAACAATCACGAGGCTAGCACTGAAGGTCCCACCGTGATCGCCAAAAGGTGTAATCACGGGGTTGGGCACCCCTCGAAACACACAGCATGTTGTTTTTAAGAGCTTAAAAGATGTAACATGGATTAAAGGAAAGTGTGATCACCACCTAGCTAGTTGCCATGATTAAGAATTAAAAGGCTAACGTTGCTAGGAAAGGAGGTGAGAACAGAGGCACTCACTGTAGTCGCGACGGGGAAACCTGTCGCGATGAACTGATGTCGCGACGCCCGGGAAGGGCGCGTCTCTGATGTCACAACCCCCGTGCCTGTCGCGCCCTCTGTAATGCGGGAGAATGTTGGAGTGGACCTTCTTCCTATCCCCCAGCCGGCCAGGGAACAAGAGCTCCTCGTTAGATGGTTCCTGAGTGCCTGCCAAGACAAAGAAAACAACAAATAAAACCCTGTTAGACCATATTTAAACGTAGCATCTATTCAAAATTGAAATGAAAGGAGATAACATGGGGGGAACAAACCTGGGGGGTGGTTTAAACCCCTTGGGTTGTAGGAAAACGTAGGAGGAAAGTGAAATATGTTCCTATCTAAGAAAATAAATAACATGCATGAAAGGAGAAATGAGGGGGGAGAGGAGAAAGAGCCCCAATGGGGCGACTTCCTCGCTACTGATGATGTCTCTGAATGATGGAGAAGCCTCAGAAGTCGCCTCCTCCACGCCCAAGCTCTATAGATGAAGAAGGTTGCATGACTTGGTAAAGAGAATAGGAGAAAATGTGAGGAAAAGGGAGAGCCATGAACTAAGTATGAGGTCTGGGGAAAATTCGACAACACTTCGTGGCAAAAGGGGCTCTCTCCTTCCTCTGAAGAAGAAGGGATGTTTATATAGAGGAAGAGAGAGAATATCCCGCCCTTAAGTCATAATCTCCCAAAATGAGGTGATAAAACCATGTAAATCCTCATGGGAGAGTCCTAGGGCGATTCCCAAGGGTCCTGGAACCTCAAACCGTGCTCAGGGGGATTGGGAGGTTACCTAGGATAAAGATTAGGCCATTGGAGGATAAATATGAGGTGGTTGCGGAGGCCAACGCATGCGGCTGTAGTCACGACGGGTCGTAGGGGCGTGACAAGGATAGTTGCGACGGCCATAAGGGTCGCGACTCTGAAGCCATGTGCATGGATATGCATGGGCTATCGCGACAACCATGAGGGTCGCAAAAAAGGAGGAACGCGACGTGCCGACCCGTCGTGTTTAAGGAAAAATGAATATTCTCAAAAATTGACCAATCATATAGGAGAATAGTAAGAAATAAAGCCCATGGACTCTTTAAAAGGGATAATGGACAGGATAAAATGAACTTTGAACTTGGGCTTCTTAATGGGCTCAAAACAAGGCTAATGATGGGCTCAAGGTGAGTGACCAACTTGAGGCTCACTAGGATAACAAGAATAATGGTTCGTCTTGTGGGCCAGAATCAGGTGTCTACAATATCATACTTCAACTATGGATAGACTTCGACTGTAGAGAAGTCGGAGTGAGAAACAATCAATATGAATAATATAAGCAATCGATGTTCAAAACTAAAGACAATCAATATTTATAACAGTAATCGATGTAGGTCATAAACAATCGATGTTTAAGTGAAACAATCTATATCAGAGATAGTCGATGTTCAAATGAAAAGAAAATGATGTTAAGGTATAAGAGCAATCAAAGAATACAATTGATGTGAAAGTAACAATCGATACAGACAATCGTCACATACAATCTATTGAAAAAGACAATCAATACAAATAATCGATTGAAAAGACAATCAATACAGATAATCAATGTTTAAGACAATCGATGTGAAAAGGTAATCGATGTGCAACTTCGACTATAGAGAAGTTGGAGTAGAATCAACATCAATCGATATATATATATTGAAACAATCGATATTAGACTTCGACTTATCAAGAGTCAGAGTGTCTTTCGGTTGTTCAACAATGGGTAACTAACTTTGACTTTTTAAGAGTTAGAGTGTCTTTCGGTTGTTCAACAATTAGTAACTAACTTCAACTTTTTAAGAGTCAGAGTGTCTTTCGGTTGTTCAACAATCGGTAACTAACTTCGACTTTTTGAGAGTCGGAGTAAGGTCAGTTGACTTCGACCGTTTGAGAATCGGAGTAAGGCTAGTTGTTCAACAATTGATAGCCCACTTCGATTTTTAGGAGTCGTAGTGGTACCGGTTTGTTCAGTAATCGGTACAACACTTCAACTTCTTGGGAGTCAGGGTCAATATGATATGTGTATATGTATACATTGTGTACTTAGAAAATTTTTCGTAATGAAAGTTGACAGTGTCGACACTTAGGCTTAGTGTGTCGACACCAATTGACTGTAAAGGTTATATGGTATAATACATGTATGCCTTTACTTTAACGCATGAATTTTCATACAAAATAAAGTGTGATATAATTAAATACATTTTTTTAGGAGATAACTAAAAGATTTTGTCATAAGCAAAAATAATAATCAAGTATTTGCAAGAAATAAATGCACAATAGCAAATGATTCATAATCAAATGGACTCAAATATCCATTATGATGCAGCTTTTGGAGTCTACCTTTGCCAATATGTCCAAGCCTATAATGCCACAAATAGGATTGATTCACACTGTTCTTGCTCTTCTTAAGAGCCATATCAAGATCGAGATCATGATAAGAAACATCCAATAGATATAAACCATTAACCATACTCGTAGTAGCAATCAAATTATTACTGAGATAAATGGAACAACATTTGTTCTTTATTGTTAACATATATCAAACTTTGTCTAAACATGAAACAAAAATGATGTTCTTTATTATGCTAGGAACATAATAACAATTTTCAAAAGATAAAACATCTTCAGATGAGAGATTAAGGTTCACTGTCCCCACAGCGCTTGCCGCAACCTTTGCGCCATTTCCTAGCCTTAACTCCACCTCATTCTTGGTCAACTTTCTTCTACTTGTCAACACCTGCACATCATTACACATATGAGAAGCACATCCAGTTTTTGATACGCATGATGTATAATCTCTAACTGACAAGTGTAACTCTATTATATAGATACCTAAAGCTTCACCTTGCTACATTGTGCCCTGAGCTTTGTCCTCGAGGTATTGCCTGCAATTCCTCTTCCAGTGACCTTTCTAGTGACAATAGAAGCACTCTCCCTTTTCATCTCATGTGTCCTTTTTCTTCTGAGTTGGCTTTGAATTAACTGTTGCATCGAGATGGATCTTTAAATGTCCTAGAGGGGGGTGAATAGGACTTCTTTGCATTTTAAAAATTTATCTGAAACTAGATAGCACTAAATGGTAATGTTAGTACTAAAGTGTATTGTGTGAAACAAGTGAAATACTTGGCAGAAACAATCACACAAAGTGCACAGAGATTTTATCCTAGTTTGGCCCTTCCCACATGGAAGTCCTACGTCCAGTCCCCAAGAACCACTTGGGATTTCACTAACTGCCAAGAACACTTGGGCTTCTCTCAACCTGAGAGGAATTACAACCCACTTGCTCCCAAGTAAATCTTCCCTTTACCAAGGGGTAATACAAACACCTACAACAGCAGATCTTCCCTTCACAAGAGAGGCACTACAGGGAATAAACCCCCTACTAGTTACAATATTGAAAAGATTACAGTATGCCTGCTCAAGAAATGAGCAAACACAAAAAATCAAAAAGAGAGACAAGATGAAAAAGATTGCTCTAACTCTTTCTGACTTAAGGGTGGTGGACTAAGAAGATGTAGATTACAATAGCCACCCTAAGAGAAAAGCCTTCTGAATGATGAGAGCTTGGGAAGTCGAAGCTTGAAGCAACAGCTCCCTTCAGATCTTATGAGCTTCTCTCTTTTCTGCCTTTTCTGTAAAAGGTGTGTTTGAGTTGTGGTTCTTGTGTATCACACTTGTATGCATTTGCACACCTTGTTTTGTTCAAACTTCAGCTCATATACATATGCATCAGAGAGTTGAGCTTCCCATTTGAAACTGAACATTAAAAAGTAGCCATTTGAAAGATAGCCGTTGAACTTTGGAAGTTGAGACCTTGAGTCTTCTGAGATGACCATTATTTCTTTAGCTCTTATAGTCTCAACAACATCAGGCTATGCAGATAGCTTCATGGCTCTATTGAGACAGCTTCATTAAATGACTGCAATCTCAATACTCATGACTGAACGTAAGCATGCTTCAGGAGGTAGCCAAATATCTGCAAGGTCAACAAAAATGCAAATACCTCTGTCCCTTCGGAGGTAGGTGAGATAGAAATATATGTAAAATATAAAGAACTTCAGAAAGACAGATGTTCAGAGCATTTAAGGACATACAGACAATAGTATGGGGAATACAAGACTTTTCTTGAAAGTAAGGGAGTTCTGATAGAAAGGGGATGTGGTAGGTGAGTTCTGACAAATAACCCATACTCTTTTTACCTACCATCATATTTACTGATTAGCATCTGTCAAATGGGAATAAAACTAAATTTCTGACAGTAAGTAAGAAAACATATTATACAAATATTTTGAATCTTAACAAAGATTTTTAATATGATTACTTTGAATACACACTTTCCCGCCTAACAGAATATTTGAATTTAATGGCAGACAAAATGTAATATCCCGATCGTCCGGATTGTAGTTTAACGAGTTTGGGGGCCAGTGTGTGGCCCATTAGTTGAGTTGTTGTGTGTACATGAGTGTTTGTAGCTTTGTGTGATGAACAGTCTATCCCCATGTAATTAAAAGTAATTACATTTCTATTTTGGTGATTAACAAAACCATATTATTGTGATAATTATCAAACCCATAACTAAAGGTCACTAACCTATTTTCTACAAGTCTTAAGCACAAGAATTAATACCAAAGGAAAATAAGCCAAAATAGGTAAGCATCTTTACATTGTATCTACATCATCATATTTGTCTAAGTACACATTGATTTTTTTTATAGATCATAACGATTACAGTAGAACTGTAACGATTTCTTCATAACCATTTCATAAGTACCTTAATGATTTCTTCATAGATTGAAACTTCTTCTGATTTCAAAAGAAATCGTTCCTACAACGACTTCTTAAAGAGAGCGCAACGATTTGCTTGCATCGACTTCTTTATTCATTGTAACGATTTCTTTAGTCATCGTAACGACTTGCTTTCGTAACGATGTCGTAACGATTCCTTTAGTCATCGTAACGACTTGCTTTCGTAACAATTCCTTTAGTCATCGTAACGACTTGCTTTCGTAACGATTCCTTTAGTCATCGTAACGACTTGCTTTCGTAACGATTCCTTTAGTCATCGTAACGACTTGCTTTCGTGACGATTCCTTTAGTAATCATAATGATTTGCTATCATAACGATTCCTTTAGTTATCATAACGATTTTCCTATCGCAACGATTGCTTTAAATATTATAACGATTTACTTGGCGCATCGACTTATTAAGTAATCATAATGATTTCTTATTGATCACAACGATTCTTTCATATCACACAACGATTTGCTGTTTGGTTGCATAACGATTTCATAAGTCATAAATGCATATATTTCATATCAATCAACTTGACATATGACTTATCCTTCAACGGGTTGAATAGTCAAAGTCTTCGCACATATTTTTCTGACAGCTGTGCATTTAATGAAGGCTGAACGTATCTCTGCATGCATGCAGTCGATATCGTCCATTATCGTGTCTATTCTGTATGCATCTTTTAGAACAGCAAAATGGCATTACTATTTTGATGAATATTCACACCAATGTTGACTGACAACAAGAGACAGCCTAGCTGTCTACTGCTTTAGCATTTAATATATGCATGTCTCTGACAACATTCGTCATACAACGTTGGACCTTGTAGAAGCCAAAGGACACTTCAGAAGATCCTATCTCTTTGCGTGCACAAATGGATAAAGGACTGTTGATTGGAAGCTTCCAAGTGCCTCTCAGTCTAACGTCCACCAAAAGCTGGAGGCAATAGATACTTCAACGTCTATATTTCAAATTGAAGCTATATATTGAAGAAAGGAGTTCCAGAAGAAACATATAGATAGAGAACGATAGTCATAGAAAACTCTCTGATCATTAAGTCTTTAGCAAGTTCTCAAGAAAGAGCCAAGCCTCATTCCATTAGATTAGCTCTTTGCTCTCTGCATTGTTTGTAGATTTTTGAGAGAGCTTGTTTAGTTCTTAGAGTGAGCTTTTGTTTGTAGATCTCATTGCTCTCAGTCCCTAGCTTCAGATCTTGGCTTGTCAAAGCTTGATCTAGGGGCTTAATCTCTTGCTTACTTGTTTCTGTGCTTGTACCCTTCTTGTGTGAAGGAAGACCTGGTGGTATCCAGTGTGTGTGTGAGCCCTTCTGGTGTGAAGGAAGACCTAGTGGGGTATCCAGAGTGTTGTTCCTCTTCGGGCTGAGAAGAGAAGACCAGCTGAGCTTGGTGTTGTAGTGTCCATAGGGGGACTGTACCCTAGTTAGTGAAATACTGAGTTGTTGCTCAGGGACTGGACGTAGGACTCCTGTGGAGAGGAGGTCCGAACCAGGATACATCTTGTGTTGTGTGATTGTCTTCATGTGTTTGTTGTTTCTCTTTACTAACACTAACAATCTTCAAAGTGTATTTCTTTGTGAACGTTTTTAGTGAACAGGTATTAATTGATAAATTTTAAAAACCCATTCACCCCCCCTCTGGGCTACCTTACTAGGCAACAAGTGGTATCAGAGCGAGTCTCTTCGACAAAGTAGAAGATCCAACGATCTGAAGAGTAAAGATCCATGGCAGCCCAAGGTCACAATGAAGGTCAGTCTGTCAATCGACCACCATTGTTCGATGGAGAAGACTATGCTTACTGGAAAATAAGAATGGAGTATTTTCTACAATGTCATGACTATCAGATATGGTCCATAGTTGAAGAAGGCGATCTCCTAGTCACCAACGAAAAGGCTCAGTGGACAAATGATGACTGGAAGAAGATTTGTTTAAACTGTAAGGCTAAAAGCATTATGTGCTATGCTCTCAGCAAGAAAGAATTCAATAGAGTATCAGCCTGCAAATTCGCAGGAGATGTGGGAAAAATTGAGAATCACTTATGAAGGCACGGACAAGGTTAAGGAAACCAGAATAGATATTCTGGTAACTCAATATGAGAGGTTCCAGATGCAGCCAGGAGAGTCCATAACTCAAATGTTCAGTAGATTCACAGACATTACAAATGGATTAGCAGGACTTGGAAAGACCTATGAGATTGGAGATATGGTCAGAAAAATCCTTAGATCTCTTCCATCTACATGGACTCCCAAGGTAACAGCCATTGAGGAAGCTAATGATCTAAAGAGGATGTCTTTGGAAAAGCTCATTAGGCCCCTTATGGCCCACGAGATAAATATGGAGAGACTAGGAGAGTCCTCAAGCAGAAAGAAACATTCAAATGCTCTTAAAGCAGAAGAAACAGATCAGATGAGTCATCAGCCGAAGATGAAAGCTCAAATGATTGCGAAGATGAAGAAGCCATGCTATCAAGAAGACTGCAACGCATTCTAGCCAAGAAGAAGAAGTTCCAATCTGGTAGAAGACACTTCAAGAAAAATAAGGACTTCAAAAAACCAGATGGAAAGGATCAGAAAAAGGGCGAGCCCATATGCTACGATTGCAAAAAGCCAGGACATATCAAAGCAGAATGTCCAAAGCTTAAGAAGCCTGAATTCAGAAAGAGAGAAAGCTCCAAGAAATTTAGGAGGCATAAGAAAAAGGCTATAGTAGCAGCATGGAGCAACAGCAGCGACTCAGACTGTGAGTCAAGCTCAAACAGTGAAGAAGAAGAAGCCAACTTGGCTTTTATGGCAAACACTGAAGAGAAGGTAACTTCTGATTCATCTTTTGATTCTTGCAATGATTCTGATTCTGATAATCTTGAAGAAGCTTTCAACGAATTATACTGTAAATATAGGGAAGTAACAAAACTGTTAAAAGTTAGTAAGAAAAATACTGCATATTTAGAAAACACTAATTCAGATCTAAAAATAGAAAACGAAGAATTAGAAAAATAAATAACTGAACTTAAAAGAAGAAATGAACTATTATGTGAAGATCTAAAAGATAAAAATAAACAAATAATCAGATTAGAAAAACAGGAGAGTTCAGATGAACTGAGAAAAGAAATTAAAACTTTAAATGAAGAAAATGACAAACTGTCAAGCACATTGGAGAAATTTACAAATGGTAAGAACTCCTTAATATTAAAAGGTGCTAGACGTTCAGGAAATAAGAAACATGGTTTAGGATATACACCACCAAAAAATGAAGAAACAATAATTCAACCTGGAACATATCCAACTCCGAAGTTTACACCTGAACAAAATACAGCATACAAAGCCAATTTCAAATATATTGAAAGAGTAACAAAAATGTCCTACTATAGCCATTGCAATAAGTTAGGGCATATAAAATAACATGTCCAACTAGACATAAGAAATGGATAATTAAAAAGGAAACTGTTGACACTAACCAACAAGGACCCAAAAGAACTTGGGTACCTAAAACTTAATGTCTCCTTTTCAGGGAAGCCTTCGAGCATCAAAGTGGTACCTGGACAGCGGGTGCTCAAGGCATATGTCAGGGAACAGGAAGTTGTTCACTCATCTCCAAGCTGAAGAAGGAACAGTCACCTATGGAGATAATGGAAAAGGAACAGTGATAGGCAGTGGTTCTGTGAGCAACAAAGGGAAAACAGTTATTGAAGATGTACTGTGTGTCAAAGGGCTAAAGCACAACCTCATAAGCATCAGCCAGCTTTGTGACAAAGGTCATCAGATCAAGTTCCAAGAATCCAAGTGCAGTATCCTGAAGGATGGAGCAGTAATCTGCGAAGCTAACAGAGAAAAGAACCTGTATGTGCTCTATCTTGAAGAACTCAAGGATCAAGACGTTTGTTTAGCGGCCAGCAAAGAGCAGTCAATTGAGCTGTGGCACAGAAGATTGGGCCACTGCAGTCTGGATGGCATGAATAAGCTCAGAAAGAGAAGTCTTGTGGAAGGTCTGCCAAAGGTCAGCAATAAATTGGATGGTATCTGTAGACCGTGTGCAAAAGGGAAGCACACTAAGAGTTCCTTCAAGTCAAAGACTATGGTAACCACCTCTAAACCCTTAGAACTCCTTCACATGGATTTATTCGGGCCAATGAGGATCACTAGTCTTGGAGGAAAGAATTTTGGATTTGTTATTGTGGATGATTATTCCAGATTCACATGGGTTTCCTTCTTGGAGCATAAAGATGATACCTTTGATAGTTTTGTAAGCTTCAGCAGAAGAGTACAGAAAGACAAGAAGTTTTGCATTGTTGGAATCCTGGTCAGATCATGGAGGAGAGTTTCAAAATGAAAAATTTGCAAAATTCTGTGATGACCAAGGGATTGAGCATAACTTCTCAGCACCAAGGACACCACAGCAAAATGGAGTTGCTGAGAGGAAGAATAGAACCTTATTGGATATGGCAAGAACAATATTGTCAGAATATGATTTACCAAGGTATTTCTGGGCTGAAGCAGTGAACACAGCAAGCTATATCATTAATAGAGTAATGATCAGACCCATCTTGAAGAAGACTGCATATGAGTTGTTCAAGGGAAAGAAGCCAAAGATCAGTCACTTCAGAACCTTTGGATGTCCATGCTTCATTCACAACAACGACAAAAGAGACATTGGTAAGTTGGATGCCAAATCAGATGAAGGCATCTTCATGGGGTATGCTACTAAACCTAAAGGTTATAGAGTGTTTAATAAACACACCTTATTGATTGAACAGTCTGTACATATTATTTTTATGAAACTACCCTTCCTTGAGAAAGGAAGAAGAGAGCGACATTGATGATGCAGATGACTTGTCTAAGAAATTAAAGAACACATCAATTGAGGACAAGGAAGATCCACCTCTGGAAGACTTGCAGCAAACAGACATTGAACATGAAAATCTTCCAAAGGAGTGGAGATACAAGAAAGATCACCCACCTGAAAATATTATTGGTGATCCATCTGTAGGGGTAAGAACAAGAGGTAATGTAATCCCTTGTGATTACCTAGCATTTGTTTCTCAAATAGAGCCTAGGACAGTCAATGAAGCTCTTACTGATGAGTCTTGGATTCTAGCCATGCAAGATGAACTGAATCAGTTCAAGAGAAACCATGTATGGTCACTTGTTCCTAGACCATCAAGTCATCCAGTTATTGGCACCAAATGGGTGTTCAGAAATAAATTGGATGAAGTTGGTGTGATCTTAAGTAAGGCCAGATTGGTAGCTCAAGGCTATTCCCAAGAGGAAGGCATAGATTTCGATGAAACCTATGCACCTGTAGCTAGACTTGAGGCTATTAGGATTTTACTTGCATATGCATCTGCTCTAGATTTGAAATTATTTCAAATGGATGTCAAATCTGCATTTTTAAATGGTTTCATTAAAGAAGAAGTTTGTGTAGAACAACCCCCGGGTTTGATGATTCAGAATTTCCAAATCATGTTTTTAAACTTCATAAGGCATTATATGGTTTAAAGCAAGCACCTAGAGCCTGGTATGAAAGGCTTAGTTCCTTTTTATTAGATTATAGTTTCACTAGAGGACAAGTAGATAGCACTTTATTTATAAAGTCAAAGGTCAAGCACATACTACTTGTACAAATTTATGTAGATGACATAATTTTTGATCTACTGAATCTCTTTGCAAGTACTTTGAGAAGCTTATGCAGGGAGAATTTGAGATGAGCATGATGGGGGAGCTGAACTACTTCCTTGGATTACAAATCAAGCAAGGAGGAGATGGCACCCACATCTGTCAAGCCAAATACACCAAGGAGCTCTTGAAGAAGTTTGGATTCAAAATTCCAAGCCACTGTCAACACCAATGAGCACTTCAACAAGAATGGACAGTGACAAAGATGGTAAGAAAGTAGATCAAAAGATCTATAGAGGTATGATAGGTTCTCTACTTTACTTAACTGCCAGCAGACCTGATATACTATTTAGTGTATGCATGTGTGCTAGATATCAAGCAGACCCTAGAGAATCTCATTTAATTAGTGTTAAAAGAATTTTTCAGATATTTATCTAGAACTCATGATCTAGGTATCTGGTATCCAAAATCATGTGAAGTAAATTTAGTATGGTACTCTGATGTTGACTATGCTGGATGCAAACTAGATAGAAATAGCACCAGTGGCTGTTGTCAATTTCTTGCAGGATGCATGATATCCTGATCCTCTAAGAAGCAAAATTCAGTAGCACTCTCAACAGCTGAAGCTGAGTACGTGGCTGCTGGAAGTTGCTGTACACAACTCCTATGGATAAAGCAACAACTTGAGGACTATGAAATGCACATCAAGTCAATTCCACTATTATGTGACAACACAAGTGCCATAAACTTAACCAAGAATCCAGTACAGCACTCAAGAACCAAACACATTAAGGTTAGATATCATTTTATTCATGATCATGTAGCTAATGGTAATATTGAAATATCTTTTATTGATACAAATAATCAGTTGGCAGATATCTTCACAAAAGTCTTACCCGAAGAGAGGTTCACTTCTCTCAGAAGGGAATTAGGCATGTGTAAATTGTGATAGATTTATCTGTTAAATACTGAAATATTAAATCCGGAGCCGAATTAATTATTCTCCTTGAAGTGAGCAAAAATTATCTCAATTACTTCTCATTTATCCTTCTTGCGTAAATTCTTCCGTCGGTTCGTTTGTGTAATTCTTTATTTCATTCGAACCGGGGTTTGTCGTTTTCTGCCAATAAAGGCACACCTCTTCAAAAAGGGCATTTATCCTCCATTTCATAAATCCTGAAATCTGTGTGGGATCGATTCGTCTCCCCTCTTATCGCTTTCATCCTTCTATTTGTCTGAGGCGATAACCCTTCGTCCCCGGCATCGACTTCTCTCAGATTTGAAGCATTCAACCTCTCCCTCCAGAAATTTCTTGAGGGCTTCTCCCTCAACCACCCTTCCAAACCTCCAGAACCTTTCCTGCTTGATTCCATGGCCTCTTCAACTGTTTCCGGCAGTGTTGGGGGTTACAGAGCTGCATTCCTCACCGTAGAAGAGCAAGCCAGGTTCACTTCAGTCAAGGCAAAGCTTTGCGGGCACAAGGCAGTGGATTTAGCAGACTTGGAGAAGAACGGAATGGGCAGTTTGGTTGAAGCTCCACAGAGGCTGAAATGGACGAAGATTGCAACCCTTTCTGATGTAAGTTATCCAAATCTTGTCAAGGCTTTCTATGTCTGTCTGAAGATAGAAGAGGATGGGACCCTGACTTCTATGGTCAAGGGAACCCAAATCAGAATCACCAGGGATCTGTTAGCATATTTGTTTGAAGTCTCTACCTCTGGTCGAAGTGGAGTCCACTATGTGGACACTAAGGTCAAGGGTTTGGGGATAATAGGTCCGGAGTTCAAGCTGAAGGATGGGAAGCTGGATATTAACCAGCTTAGTGTCTTTAACAGATTACTGCATTTTATAATTTGTCAGATCATTGTGCCAAGGAGTGCAACTTTCTCCTCATGCACCAAGGCTGATTCAGACCTGATGTACTGGGCTATCCAGAATCAGGAAATTAATACTGTAGAACTCATTATTGAGAGAATGAAGTTTGCAAGATCTCAAGTGTGGGATATAAAAAGCAAATTGAACATCTCACTACCATATGCCCATCTCCTGACCAAAATCTTTCATCATTTCGGCATAAGTGTAGATGGTGATGTGTCTGAAAAGATGGGCCAAGCTATTAGGTCCAGAAATTTAAGAAAAAGTGGATTTTCTGTAGTGAATGGTGTGTGGTCCAAGACTGGTGCGGTTGAGGGTGAAACCATCCTTGGTGAAGCCCAAGATGTCCTAGAACCAGTAGCAGAAGTAGCAGCAGTGTCTGAGGCAGCAGCAGCAGCAGTGGATCTTGAAATTGTTCCAATTGTTCCATCGGTTTCAAAAGAAGTGCCAGCAGCAGCAGTGCCAGCAGTAGCAAAAGAAGCAAGTAGCAGAAGAATTGAGGACATCCCTCTTGAGCATATTGAGCCCTTTGGGCAATTCTCAGAGGTTCCTCTTCCATCTTCCCAAGTAGGCAGTCTACTTAGGGATGCACTGGACTCCATCTCTCAGGGGGAGCCAGTTGCACAAGAGCCAAGTATAGAAAAATTTGTGGCAGAGGTCCACACAGAAGATGTAGTTATGGAAGAAGCTCTAAGCCAGCAGGAGCAAGTCCAAATTCAAGAGGATGTTGTAATGGAAGATGCTCCCATTGAGGGGGAGCAGTCAGTGGCAGAGGAGATCCAGGGAGTCAGTGCTGTGGCATTAGGCCACACTAAAATTCATTCAGAAGTCCTCCCAGTTCAAGAAGAAGAAGCAGCAGCAGCAGCACACACTGAAGTTCCCATGGAAAGTGTGCATGATGAAGAAGAAGCTGAAGTTGAGAAGGGCAGTAAGACTCAGGGGGAGGGAAATGAAAATCTCCCAGAGAACCAGTTCAGAGAAGGTGAGACTGCCAGTTCCTCAGATTCTGAGGATGACCAAGATTAGCAGCCTCCAATGGACAAGGCCCAGGAGAAAGGGAAAGTAGTAGAAGTTCCAGATGTCCCTCTCCTAGCTGACACTCCTTATCAGAGACAGATGAGGCAAAGAGTCATTATCAATTTGAAGCCTGTGATAGAGAGGTTGGATGCTCAAGGAGAAATCTTATGCTCATTGCAATCTGATGTAAATTCCATTTTCATGATCCAGGCATCCACATCCAAGGAGTTGTCTCAAGTAAAGAATGTTGTAAGGTGGTTTAATAAGGAGTTAGGAAGCATGAAGACAATGCTTTCTGAGATTTTGAAGGTAGTTGGAGCCCAAGCTCCTGCTCCTCCTCCACCTCCTGCTGCTCAAAGAAGTGAAGAAGATGTTCCAAGGCCATCTGGGCCAAATGAGCAAGTGGCAGGGCCATCAGGCCGGCAGCAGCTAGTTCACAAGCAGTGGTCAGTGGTTCAGGGCCATCAGGGCTAGTTGAGAAAGTGCAAGGGCCTTCAGGGCCAGTTGAGAAGGTGTCAGGGCCATCAGGGCCTTTGGAGTCAGAATCTGTGCAGCAAGTAGCTGAAGAAGAAGAAGTTGTAGCTCCTGAGCCCCCAGCTCCTTCCTCCACTGAGACCCCAGTACCTCCATCACCACCTTCATCATCCACAGCTCCACATGCACCTTAAACCTTCAAGAAACCACAACTCAGAACCATCTCATCACCTACACCTTTTCCTTCACAATCCACTTCATCTCCTACATCTTCAACACCCATTTCTCCACCTCCACCTGTTTTTGAGGTTCCTCCAGTATCATCATCAGCTGGAGCCTCCTCTTCTTCTGGTCCACCATCCTCAAGACCATCAGATATCCCACCTACTACCTCACACTCCCTTTTACATCCTTCTCCTCCAACCTCTTTCATTACTATAATTCCTGAGGGTGCTCAACTTGAATCTCCCTATCTTGGGAAAGTCAAGGATGAGTTTGAAGAAGTCATCCTCCGGTCTGTACTGAAGGTTGGGAATCATATCCATAGGGCAGACTCTTCTAGTTCTGCTCCTAAGAAGAGGAAATTCTCCTCTCTTTCATCTGAACCTCGCTATCCCCCTCTGTGGTTTTCTCTCACAGGAGACAACAGAAATAAACCTCTGTACAGAGAATATCTTCAGAAGATTGTTTTTGCTACTATTATCAACCTTCCTTTTCTTAACCTTTCAGACCACTTGAATGTTATTCTACCCTATACCTCTCTAACCAAATCAGAAAAATTCAAAATCTTCTCTATTGCTCATTCCAAGACTGAAGAGCATTGGGCTAGGGGGCACAGAGAGCTGTACAACAAATTTCTTTTGGCTAAGTCTGCTAGATTCCCTCCAAGGGACCATTCATTGACTCTCTCAGAATGGTTCCAAATTCATCACAAGAATTGTTGGGCCCTATTCATTCAAAAGGAGATCAAGATGGCCAGGCATTTCCAACTCTTCAACAACTATAGATATGTCCATCGACTCCCTAAGGTCCGATTCAGCCAATTTAAGCAGGCCATAAATGCACTTGGTTCAGTCGACGCCCACACTGAAGCTGTCCAAGTAGACTTTGCCACCCTTCAGGTGCAAGAGGAAATCTTGTTTCCACCTATTCACTCTCTGGTCATGGACTCTTCTATTGGGTCTATCATCTTTGAACGTTTTGCCAGAGTAATGGGCAGAATCAAGGTGCAGAAGGGCTTCCAAGTGGCATTTCATAGATTTCTCTTCAGAGAATACCACCAAGGTCATGTCGGTGCTGAGGTTCTAGCTCCTATTCTGTTAGAATGTGAGAGGTTGACACCTTCAGACTGGGCCAGATTTTACCCCCTCTCTGCTCAGCAGCTGTCAGATCTTAATGAATCCCAGGCCAGGGAAGGTCACCCTCCAGTATCAGAAGCTACATTTTTA
Organism: Colocasia esculenta; assembly: GCA_014218235.1. NCBI lineage: Eukaryota > Viridiplantae > Streptophyta > Magnoliopsida > Alismatales > Araceae > Colocasia > Colocasia esculenta. The sequence goes on from CM024755.1 coordinate 71,437,169, forward strand.
GACATGAACTCTATTCACCTAGTCCAGGATCCCTTCCGGATTTGGGTTGAGCGATATAAAGTCTATGTAGCCCTTTGTCAAGAGCTGAAGGCCAAGCAGAACTTCTATCCCATTTCAGTTGATCAATTTCGTGCTCGAGCTAGTTTTGGATCAGTATCCTTCAAAAGAATCTCCCTTAGCAAAGAAGCCTATGCCAATCTCCTTGATGAGCAGTTGGCTCTCCATTTGAAGAGAATGGCTCCCTCCATGGGACCCAAGTACACTCTTGCCCCTAGTATATTTCGTCAAGTTTTTGAAAAGCAGGAAGAACAGGCATGGGAAATCATTTCTCATTTTGCCTCCCTCCTCTCTCCTACCTTTTATCTCCCTATACCTTCCCAGAATGAATGAATACAAATAGTATTTCCTATCTCATTCAGCTGTTTTCTCTTCTTCTTTGTCTTCTCCTTGCATTTTTTTGCTAATGACAAAAATGGGGAGAATTATTGCAGCTCTGAAATACATATGGAGATCTATTTATCTGTGCTATTTGCTAAAGTTTGTTAATTTGTTAAAGTTTTGTCATCACCAAAAGGGAGAGATTGATGAACAGTCTATCCCCATGTAATTAAAAGTAATTACATTTCTATTTTGGTGATTAACAAAACCATATTATTGTGATAATTATCAAACCCTTAATTAAAGGTCACTAACCTATTTTCTACAAGTCTTAAGCACATGAATTAATACCAAAGGAAAATAAGCCAAAATAGGTAAGCATCTTTACATTGTATCTACAACATCATATTTGTCTAAGTACACATCGATTTCTTTTATAGATCATAACGATTACAGTAGAACTGTAACGATTTCTTCATAACCGTTTCATAAGTACCTTAACGATGTCTTCATAGATTGAAACTTCTTCTGATTTCAAAAGAAATCATTCCTACAACGACTTCTTAAAGAGAGCGCAACGATTTCCTTGCATCGACTTCTTTATTCATCGTAACGATTCATTTAGTCATCGTAACGACTTGCTTTCGTAACGATTCCTTTAGTCATCGTAACGACTTGCTTTCGTAACAATTCCTTTAGTCATTGTAACAACTTGCTTTCTTAACGATTCCTTTAGTCATCGTAACGACTTTCTTTTGTAACGATTCCTTTAGTCATCGTAACGACTTGCTTTCATAACGATTCCTTTAGTCATCGTAACGACTTGCTTTCGTAACGATTCCTTTAGTCATCGTAACGACTTACTTTCGTAACGATTCCTTTAGTCATCGTAACGACTTGCTTTCGTAACGATTCCTTTAGTAATCATAACGATTTTCTATCATAACGATTCCTATGGTTATCATAACGATTTGCCTATCGCAACGATTGCTTCAGATATTATAACGATTTGCTTTGTGCATCGACTTCTTAAGTAATTATAAGGATTTTCTTATTGATCACAACGATTCTTTCATATCTCGCAACGATTTGCTGTTTGGTTGCATAACGATTTCATAAGTCATAAATGCATCGATTTCATATCAATCAACTTGACATATGACTTATCCTTCAACGGGTTGAATAGTCAAAGTCTTCGCACATATTCTTCTGACAGTTGTGCATTTAATGAAGACTGAACGTATCTCTGCATGCATGCAGTCGATATCGTCCATTATCGTGTCTATTCCGCATGCATCTTTTAGAACATAAAAATGGCATTACTATTTTGATGAATATTCACACCAATGTTGACTGACAACAAGAGACAGCCTAGCTGTCTACTGCTTTAGCATTTAATGTATGCAGGTCTCTAACAACATTCGTCATACAACATTGGACCTTGTAGAAGCCAAAGGACACTTCAACGTCTCAGTCTAACGTCTACCAAAAGCTAGAGGCAACGGATACTTCAACATCTATATTTCAAATTGAAGCTATATATTAAAGAAAGGATTCTAAAAGAAACATATGGATAGAGAACGATAGTCATAGGAAACTCTCTGATCATTAAGTCTTTAGCAGGTTCTCAAGAAAGAGCCAAGCCTCATTCCATTAGATTAGCTCTTTGCTCTCTGCATTGTTTGTAGATTTTCGAGAGAGCTTGTTTGGTTCTGAGAGTGAGCTTTTGTTTGTAGATCTCATTGCTCTCAGTGCCTAGCTTCAGATCTTGGCTTGTCAAAGCTTGATCTAGGGGCTTAATCTCCTGCTTACTTATTTCTATGCTTGTACTCTTCGTGTGTGAAGGAAGACCTGGTGGTATCCAGTATGTGTGTGAGCCCTTCTGGTGTGAAGGAAGACCTGGTGGGGTATTCAGGGTGTTGTTCCTCTTCGGGCTGAGAAGAGAAGACCAGCTGAGCTAGGTGTTGTAGTGTCCATAGGGGGACTGTACCCTAGTTAGTGAAATCCTGAGTTGTTGCTCAGGGACTGGACGTAGGACTCCTGTGGAGAGGAGGTCCGAACCAGGATACATCTTGTATTGTGTGATTGTCTTCATGTGTTTGTTGTTTCTCTTTACTAACACTAACAATCTTCAAAGTGTATTTCTTTGTGAATGTTTTTAGTGAACATGTATTAATTGATAAATTTTAAAGACCCATTCACCCCCCCCCCCCTCTGGGCTACCTAACTGGGCAACATTGTGTAGCAGGGTATGAGGCTGGAGGGTTGGAGAATCTCAACCTAACAAACCTCTGGCGGGTTCATTAAGAACGCGACCAACACAGGTGTCGTGATCATTCATGAACGCGACCACCTGCTACATCGCGATTTAACACCACTTTTACGTGGGCGCGGCTGCATGCGCGCCGCGTGGCGCATGCAGGGTCACCGGGGCATAATTACGACGACCAGGTACATCGCGTTATAAATGAGACGGCCCGATACGTTGCGATTTAGCCTGCGTCTTGTTTGGGCTCACAGCCCTGGCCAAATAGTGCAGATTGCACTATTTAGCTGCATGGAGCTTTGGGGGAGGCCATGCTAGTGATTGGAGGCTATTGAGGTGTTTTCTGGCGTGCTTTCGGCGCAAGGAAGTGCTACGGAGCACGGGCAACACCGAGATGGTGTCGTTATCGTGTTCTTCATACCGGTAAAGGAACTTTCTCCTATTTTCACTTGTGTGGGTTGTGTAGGTTAGGGTTTGAGGATTTTGTTTAGGGAAATCACTTATACTTGATAGTAACCATACTTAGGATATCATGTGAATGGTTAATTTCTGCTTTTACATCATGAACAACTGTTTTGTTTGATTTTCATAATAGAAGAACAGAGTAGGGTTTCTCAGGTTGAAAGGCGACGGACCCAGACGTCGCATTTTTGAACGCGATCATCTGTCCGGTCGCGATTCAAGTTTTAATGGCGACGGGTTGGTCTGTCGCGAATCATGCTTCGATTGGCGTCCACTGTGTTGGTCGCGATTTAGAATGTGGCCACCCGAGCTGTGGGGTTCTGTGCTATTGTACACTACTTGGGCAGTGTTGGTTAAGCAATGTAGAGTATGCAAGGGGTGTGTTGGTTGTATCGTGGTTGAAAACGTCGGGTTTGCTTGGATATGTGTGCATAGCAAGTTGGGTTTTTTAACACCTTCCATGGTTACCTCTCAATTCGGATACCCCAAGTTCATTGTGAGCCAAGCACAGGGTGCTCGGGGTTTGTCCCAGTACGGTGTGTACCGTCAAGGTTTGTGTCATCTTCTTGGACACCCTCACTCCTAAGTTTAAGTTGTACGTTTGGCTGAGGGAAAGACAACAGTGGGCAACGACTTGTGTTTGTGGGTGTGTAGTTGCTTGTAGCGCACTCGTGGTTGGGGGACGAACACCAGTAGATATATTGGTCCCCAGCTAATCATGTTTTCCAATGCCTCACTTTAGGGAGCTCGGGCCGGAGTCCTTAAAGGTGCCAGGCCTGGGCCTGCAGTTGTGTGGTCTGCAGGAGTGGTGTTGGTTGGTCTCCACAGTTCTTGCCCTTGTTGAGGTGGAGCGGCAGTTGGACCTTTCGTCCGTGGCTGCGAGGCTGAAAGGTAGTCTTGTGTGGTTTGTCTGGGTCAGTGGCTAATATCGCGAACCAGTTCTCGCGACTCATGTGCGGTGTGCCCTTCTTTAGCTTGTACACGTGTACGTGATTTTCCATTTATTTAAATTATAGCTGTAGTACCATGTGTAGGTAGTGTTACCTTTTAATTGCTTATAATGCTTCTTTACTTTATTTGCATGTATATCGTCCTCTCGGATTTTGGGGAGTTGCCCTACTGAGCCAGTGACTTGTAAGGCTCACCCCTTCTTCTTCCAGGTGAAGGAGAGCAGAAGGGTTCCCATCCCTCTTCTAGTTTGGGAACGCACTGTAGCGGAGTCAAGCCTACGCCACCAGCAGAGTAATTTCCTACTTGTTATGCCTTGGGGTTTTGTCCCACGTAGTTGTACTCTGTACTTTGACTTTGCTTCAGAACTGGATATGTACATTTCATGTGAATATGTGTAAGTTATGGAATCTCATATATGTTCAGCGTGTTCTTTTATATTTCCACAGACATGTGTGTGTTGATATCCCTTGTGAGGCTTCGATCGGTTTGCGGGAGACAGAGTCAGGTCAAGCTTATTATTGGGTTAACGAGTTTGAACGGCAAGGACCGTAACAGTTTGTATCAGAGCAAGGTCCGTGTAAATATGAAGGAACAAGAAATGTACATAGCCTGGTCTCTACTATAGTTTACTGCTGGCAGATGGCCCTGTTTTTGTAATGATATGTTTGTGTGCTATGTGGTTAGAATGTTGTATGTGCAGGATCAGAAATGGCTGATAGGAGAGATTAGGGAGGTGGTGGAGATGAGCTTGAGGAGTCCACACATCAGATGATAGAAAGGTTATGGGAAAGTATTACGCAGATTCGGACATGGTTAGATCAGTAGCCACCGGTTCAACCAGCGATTACAGCACCACCAGTTGAGGAGGAGGCATTACTGGTACCGCTAGTACCACCATTGGGAGTTGAGGTACCACCTGTTGTACCTTTACCCCTAGTTGTGCCAGTGCGACCAGCTAGAGTGGAGGAGTCTACGGTACTAGTGGAAAAGTTCCTACGGTTGTTGCCACCTACGTACTCGAGAGGTCCGAATCCAGACACGGCGGAGCATTAGGTGCTTGAAATAGAAAGAGTCTTTGTTAGTATGAGATGTCCACAGGTCGATAGAGTGATATTGTCTACTTACCAGTTGCGGGGATTTGCATAAGAATGGTGGAGGCTCAAGATGTAGACCATGTTTGCAGGTCAGGCGGAGGATACAATCACTTGGCCAGAATTCCTTGAAGTGTTCAACAATACATTCTTTCAGGTTTCAAATTTAGCAAGCTAAGAGGGAACAGTTCAGAACACTACAGTAGGGGAATTTGTCAGTGCTGGAGTATCAAATGAGATTTATGGCTTTGAGCAGATATGCACCTTATGTAGTGACTAATAATGCTATGATGGTGGAATACTTTATCCGAGGGTTGAGGCCAAAGTTGCAAGATGCAGTGATTCCTCTTATGTGCAGAACAGTGGAGGAGGCAGCCCAGAGAGCAGAAATCCTTGAGAGGACTATACAGGCTAGGTAGTCAAGTGGATCAGGCAGTTTCCGACTTCCACAGTAATCTCCAGGTGTTAGCAAAGGCAAGGCACCTTCAAGAGGAGTGTCTACATCAGGTTTTGGCAAGTGGGGTTCCAAGTTAAAGAAGATATTTAGGGGCCCAAGAGGTGGCAGGCAGCAGGGTTTTCAACAAGACCGAGGTTTTAGGCCGAAGATGGAGGAATCACAGCAAAGTACAGCTAGACAAGCCACAGTTTCTTCCGAGTATAGATGCTATAATTGTGATCAACCGGGGCACTTGGCTAGAAATTGTCCATATCCCAGAAGAGGTAGTTCTGTTAGAGGGGCACCACAGTGGCAGTAGCAGCAGCAACCACCAGTTGAGCGAGGTAGAGGTTCGCCTTATCAGAGGCGACGAGGATGAGTTATGGAATACATGAGAGCTCAAGCGGAGGCATCAAATCTGATGGAAGGTATAATATCTCTCCTTGAATTTTCTGCTAGAACATTAATTGATCCTGGTGCATCACATTATTTCATTTTTGAGGACTTTATGGATAGTATGGTACATCCTTTTGAAGAGAGGCAGTGTGAGCTTGTAGTAGAGGTCTCTTCAGGTGATTTTATGCTTACTTTCTGTTACTTGGATGAAGTACCTATAATGATACAAGGTAATCAGTTGCCAGCCAAATTGTGTACATTATAGTTAAAAGAATATGATGTGATTTTAGGCATGGATTGGTTAGAGGCATATGGGGCAGTGGTTGATTGTAGGAAGAAGAGAGTAAGATTCAGTCATCCCAGAGGGAATATGTTTGAATTCTAAGGTATGCCATTCTATACTCCTAAGTTTATCATTTCTGCTCTTAAGGCTAGGAGATTGATTAATGCAGGGTGTATAGCATATTTAGCATCAGTCAGTTTGGTTGAGGTAGGTAAGACAGTAGAGATGTTGCCAGTGGTTAAAGAGTTTGAGGATGTATTTCCAAAAGAGTTACCCGGGTTGGCTCCGCATAGAGAGGTAGATTTTACATTAGAGTTGCAGCCGAGCAGTATGCCAATTTCCAAGGCACCCTACAGGATGGCACCTACAGAGTTGAAGGAATTGAAGAAATAGTTGCAAGAGTTGTTAGAAAAGGGTTTCATTTGGCCTAGTCACTCACCATGGGGAGTACCAGTTTTGTTTGTTAGAAAGAAAGATGGCAGCCTTAGAATGTGTATTGACTATCGTCAGTTGAATTAGGTCACTATTCAGAACATGTATCCACTTCTCTGGATTGATGATTTGTTTGATCAATTGCAGTCGGCAAAGGTATTCTCTAAGATTGATTTGAGATCGGGTTATTATCAGTTGAGGATTCGGGAAGAAGACATTGATAAAACGGCATTTAGAACAAGGTATGGGCACTATGAGTTTGTGGTTATGCTATTTGGGCTAACCAATACACCTGCAGCTTTCATGAACTTGATGAACAATTTTTTTCATCCATATTTAGATCAGTTCATTATGGTGTTCATTGATGATATATTAATGTATTCAGCTTTAGAAGAGGAACATGCAACTCATTTGATAATCACTTTGTAGACATTGAGGGATCACCAGCTATATGTTAAATTCAAAGTGTGAGTTTTGGCTAAGAGAAATTCAATTTTTGGGGCATGTGATTTCAGGTGAAGGTGTTGCAGTGGACCCAGCTAAGATAGAAGCAGTTATGAAGTGGGAGGAACCAAAGACAGTGCCAAGAATAAGGAGTTTCCATGGTTTGGCAGGTTATTACAGGCGGTTTATTCAAGATTTTTCAAACATTGCAACACCAATGACGATACTCACCAGGAAGGGAGTGCCTTTTGTGTGGTCATCCGATTGCAGGCGTAATTTTATAGAATTGTTGAAGCGGCTCACTTTAGCACCTATATTGGAAATACCATCAGGCCGGGGTGGTTTTGTGTTGTACACAGATGCATCTATGAGAGGACTTGTGGCAGTACTAATGCAACATGGAAAAGTGGTGGCCTATGCATCTAGAAACCTGAAGCGGCATGAAGAGATTTATCCCACACATGACTTAGAGCTGGAAACAGTAGTATTTGCATTGAAGCTATGAAGGCACTACTTATATGGTGAAATATTTGAAACCTTTACGGATCACAAGAGCTTAAAGTATATCTTCTCGCAGAAGAATTTGAATTTGAGGCAACACAGATGGATGGAGTATTTAAAGGACTATGATTTCAGCTTGGCATATCATCCAGGCAAGGCCAATGTTGTTGCAGATGCTTTGAGTAGAGAGGAAGTGATGAGTCACATGATGATAAGAGAATGGAAGTTGTATGAGGATGTAGCAAAGAACTCCTTAATTGTTCCAAGTAGCCAGCGGTGAGTAGTGTTAGCCAACAGCACAGTGGAACCATCTTTGTATTGGCAGATAATAGAAGCCTAGAAGGTAGATGAGAACTTGGCTGAAATTGTGAAGATGGAAGATATTACCATTGATGCTGATTGTGTGGTCCGATTCAAAAACAGATTGTATGTCCCAAGTGAAGCTAGAGTGAAGCAAAAAGTGTTGGAAGAAGCACACCGATCCAGGTACACTATTCACCTGGGGAGTACAAAGATGTATCAAGACCTGAAGAAGTATTTTTGGTGGCCGAGCATGAAGAAGGAAATAGCAGAATTTATAGCAAGATGTTTAGTGTGCCAGCATGTTAAAGTAGAGCATCAAAGGCCTAGAGGTTTATTGTAGCCATTACCTATTCCGCAGTGGAAGTGGGATGACATACCTATGGATTTTGTTGCAGGTTTTCCTAAGACAGCGTTAGGTCACAATGGTATATGGGTCTTTGTTGACAGGTTGACAAAGGTGTGCAGGTTGTTAGCCGTGAGCATGTCATGGGCAGTGGACAGATTGGCAAGGTTGTATGTGGATAGAATTGTGTCGTTGCATGGAATTCTAGTAATTATTGTTTCAGACAGGGATCTCAGGTTTACATCAGGTTTTTGGAGAAGCTTGCAGAGGGTTGTTGGAATAGAGTTGAGGTATAGTTCAACAAACCATCCCCAAACCGATGGACAGATGGAAAGAACAATTCAGACTATTGAAGATATGTTACGAGCTTGTTGTTTAGTTTGGGGAGGTGGATGGGAGCAGCATCTAGGTATGGTAGAATTTGCTTACAACAATAGTTATCACACAAGTATCAGGATGGCACCATATGAAGCTCTATATGGAAGACCTTGTAGAACACTATTGAATTGGCATGAGGTAGGAGAAAGGAAAGTCATGAGACCGGAATTGGTGCAACAGTGTGCAGAGATGGTTAAGTTTATTAAGGAGAAGCTTCAAACAACCCAAAGTAGACAAAAGAGTTATGAAGATACATGGCGTAGGTCACTATCGTTGGAAGTTGGCGATTATGTGTTCTTGAGAGTCTCTCCAACAAAAGGTGTTTTGAGGTTCAGCATGAAAGGCAAATTGAGTCCTAAGTATGTGGGTCCATTCCAGATTCTAGAAAGAATTGGTGAGACGGCTTATAGATTGGAGCTTCCAAAAAATTTTACAGATGTTCATGATGTGTTCCATGTTTCAATGTTAAGAAGATACATTCGGGACCCTTCACAGGTTGTCAGCTACACTCGGGATGATTTGAAACTGGATATATCCATGCCAGAGTATCCAGTAATGATTACAGGATGACGAACATAAAGGCTGAGGAATAAAGATATTGAACTAGTAAAGATCAAATGGGAAAACAGGCAAGGTGGAGAAGACACTTAGGAATTGGCAGATGAGATGTACAAGATGTATCCATACTTGTTTGAGTAAGATTTTAATTCTTTTAGGTGATAGTCTTGCAAGTGATAAACTGTTGATTGAGCTTACTTCCTTAATTTCAAGGACGAAATTTCTTTTAGGTGATAGTAATGTAACATCCCGATCGTCCGGATTGTAGTTTACCGGGTTTGGGGGCCAGTGTGTGGCCCATTAGTTGAGTTGTTGTGTGTACATGAGTGTTTGAAGCTTTGTGTAGCAGGGTGTAAGGCTGGAGGGTTGGAGAATCTCAGCCCAACAGACCTCTGATGTAAGACCTGGCCCTCTCAGGCCCTTAGCCCTGTCCTCATGGTCGCGACGGACCCCCTGGGTGCGAGATTGTCGTGCCAGAGGAGCCGGTCGCGACATGCTTTTGGTCGCGGCACGCCTAGTCGTCGCGTTCTAGTCGCGACGGGGGTGGGCGTCGCGTTCTTGTCGCGGCGTCTGGAAGCGACTCGACTCGGTTTTGACCATTCTGACTGCTGTCCTTTCTGTTAGAACGGCCTTGTCGGGTGTCAGGTGCGTACAACATTGACACGACCTGGCAGGCCGTCGCGTTAAGGTTTTCCCAATCTTCGAGGTTTGACTGCTTTTTGTGTCGCACCGGGGCAGGCTGTTGCAACATGGTCACGACGTGCAGGGCGGTCGTGACATGGTTGTTGTCGCGCCGGCCCGACCCATCGTGTCTCTAGGCCCGTCGGTTCAAAACCGAGGCAGGCGCCCCCTTTCTCCTTCCCCTTCCTTTTCTTCTCTTCTTCTTCTTCTTCTTCCTTCTTCCTCTCCCGAGCTATCTTGTGTTCTCTGGCTTGTTCGAGGTGCTCGTGGCGACGAGGTGACGTCTCCTTGGTGTAGGCGACGTGCTCGTGGTGCTTGGAGCGAGGAGGAGGTGGCCATTCCTATGTGAAGGCCCCAACAGGTCGGCTCTACTCTTTAAGGTATGGACCCTTGTCTCCTCTCATCCTAGCATGCTCCCTTCCCCTTGAGATCTTGGTTTCCTCATGGTTCTGGGGATTTTGGGGTGTGAGGTCCATGCTCGTGGTGAGTGAGGATTCCTTCGAGTGTAGGTTTCCTTGCAATGCATGCTTTATGGGGTTTGAGGGTGGTGTGCTTTGACTAGAGGTTTCTATAGTGTTTCCCATCCCCCCCTCCCCCTGTGGATGTGTTTTTGTATGTGTTTGGGGTGGCCCTGGGAAGGACTATCATGGGACCCCTCTCGACTGAGATTGTGACTGGCTTAGGGGTCGCAATCATGTCGCGACTGGCATGGTCACTGCGACATGGTCGCGACACCCTGGGGCGTCGCGACATGGTCACGACTGGCCTTGGCGTCGCGACAGTGTCACGATGCCAGATATAGATAGTTCTCACGGAGTTCCGTTTCCCGTGGAGTCTTCACCGTTTCGGGTTCTTTCTGTACCCGTGGCACCAGTACTAGTTCCTAGTACGGTACTACACTAGTCATTCACCCGATGCTCGACACCTGAGGGCTTGTCTCGTGAGAGAGGTTGTTACCGTTTACTTGGGACCCCCATCCTCGTGCATCTTAGAGGGAGCGTTTTGTTGGGTTTTCTATATATCATGTTTTTGATGATCATATTAATATTCTTGAACATTGATTTAATGCAAAATTGATGTGCTAACTAACATGAAAAACACCATGAAAGTTATTGAGTTAAACATTGCTAAATTATACAATTTACATCACTAACAATGTATTTGCATGTAGGTGCACAAGCATGAAAGATGGAGCATTGAAAAGATGAGCAAATAGCACAAGAAACTGTCAAAGAGGTGTATCTGTCGACAGGCTCAGGGCATGTGTCGACAGATACACACAGTCATTCCAAGACAGAACTCAGAGAGCAGCCTCCCATCCAAGAGCCTCCAAGGGACCAAGAGGAAAAGCCCCAAATTGCTGCTCTACTTCAACTTTCTACCCAGATCGTCGTGGAATCGCCATCCATGCGAAGTTGAAGCCAGATCGTCGTCAGTTCAACCTTCTACATCGATCAGTCTACATCCAATCGAAGTTTGAAGAGCGTTTGAACGATCCACGAGAAGAATTCCAACTGGATTTGTTCCCCAACTCTAAATTCTTCTCCATTTCACAATTTCCATTCCATTGTGTGTGTGTGGTTGTGTTTCGAGCAACCCTTGTGCTTGATTCACGAATTTGTTGTTGTTCTGATCGTGGTTCATCAGACAACGTGTGTGTGGCTGAGTTGTTGTGTTGAACTCGCTCATAAGCAGTCGTTTCTGCGTGTGTGTGTGGACGGTGGATGTAGGATACACGAGTTGTGTACTCCGAACCACCTTAAATCATCGTGTTCTGTGGTTTGTTCGCATTTTGCGATAGATGATTGGTAGGCACGGTGTTCATACGCACCTTTAATTCCCTGTTTTCAATATATCAACTCAAGCTTTCTTAATCTCAATCAAATTCCAATCAAGTTTCAATTGAGATTGCTGTAGGACCGAAAAGAAGCCATCAGTAATTTAGAATTTGCAGTAATCTATTCAACCCCCCCCCCCTTCTAGATTACCATATCGTGTTATTCTGCATAACCCTTCAATTGGTATCAGAGCGAGGTTTCTCCGATTTACAGCTTTTCGTAAATTGATCTAGCGATCAGGAGATTTTCGATCTTATGGATTCTAGCAAAGGGTATATGGCCGAGGGACATTCAGTAACCAGGCCACCCTATTTTGATGGCACTGACTATCCTTATTCGAAAAATCGTATGCAGGTATTTTTGAGAGCTCAAAATTACGAGTTGTGGAAAATAGTCAGCAAGGGACCATACGTGTTGCCCGAGGACGAAGACACCTGGACAAAAGACCAAATAGCTAAAGGAACTCTCAACTGGAGCGCACTAAACATGATGCAATGTGCGGTGCATCCAAAGGAGTTGTCAAGAGTCTCCACATGCTCAACAGCAAAAGAGATGTGGGACAAACTTGAACTCATTTACGAAGGTACGTCTGAGGTAAGGGAAACTAAAGTTAGCATGTTAGTGTCTGAATATGAAATGTTCAAGTTGAAAACTGATGAAACCATATCAGACATGTTTGCAAGATTCATGATAATAGTTAACGGGCTAAAAGGTCTTAAGAAGGAATACTCTGAAAGTGACTTAGTAAGAAAGATACTTCGATCTCTTACTTCATCTTGGAATACTAAGGCCACTATCATTGAGGATTCCAAAGACCTTTCCAAAATGAAATTGGATGAACTAATTGGCTCCTTAAAGACATATGAAATCAACATCAAAAGAAAAGAATTAGAAGAAAATCCTAGGAAGTCAATTGCTCTAAAAGCATCCAACAAAACATCAACAAGCTCCAAGAAATCCATTCAACAAGATAGTGATGAGCAAGAAACATCTAGTGAGAGTGATAATGGTGAAATGGCAATGCTCACTAGACAATTCAAGAAATTTCTGAAGTTCAAAAGGAGAGACACAGGTAACTCTAAACCTTTTCAAAAGAAAAATTTTTCACAGAAATATGAGTCCAACAAAAAATCTGATATTGTTTGTTATGAATGCAAGAAACAGGGGCACATGAGAGGAGAATGCCCGGAACTCAAGAAGAAGCTGAAGACGGAAAAATTCACCTCCAAGAAAGCCAAAGCAATGTTGGCTACCTGGAGTGATGAAGATGAAGATGAAGATGCACAAGAAACATCCGATGATGAAGAAGTGAAATGCTTAATGGCAAGGAGTGATGACTCCACCGAGGTAAACTTCTCATTTGATGATTTCACTGCAAGTGAATGGGAGGAAGCATACACTACTCTATTTGAAAAATTTTGTGAATATAGATCTGAAAATAAAGCATTAAAAAAGAAATGCAACTCCCTTGTGCATGATAAGAACAATGATGATCGAATTGCATTCTTGACAAAAGAAATAGAAATGATGAAAGTTGATGAAAAGACTCATAATGAAGAGATGGATTGTTTAAAAATGAGATTGCAAGAAACACAAA